>CM076574.1:213307016-214017364 GCA_034641835.2 Pinus albicaulis
AGGAAATTAGATGTGCTAGAAGAGGTGTCTGAACAGATGCAGTAGGGAAGAAAATCTTATATTTTTGGCAAATTGCATGAGGACATGCAATGATTTTTCAGTGGGGGTATGTTGAACCTCAGAATTACCCTCTCTTTGATAGTTTTCTCACCTTTTTTCCCTCACTTTCTCATAATATTACAAACCCCAATCAATGATAAATGCTATGTTTTGTATTTAGGATGCATTAAAATGATTGCCATATTATATTTTCATGCTCTTGCTATTTAGATAGATTTTTGCAATTTAGCTACAAAATGCAGCATGTTCTGCAGCTAAATATGGATTCCGTAGCTACTCTTATGGTTTAGCAGGTTCCAAGTGTCAACTAAGAAGTGGTCCACATGGGTGTTTCTAGAATCATTCCTACATGGATTCTATCCTATTCACTCATTCCAGGTCGACATAAAAGTGAGCCTAAAATCATGGTCAAAGATGGAGTCAAAGGACATTAGCAGAAATCATTAGGACTCTTGATTTTCTCTTCGTAGAAAATCAAGTAGTCCAATAGTCTTATTGCAATTATAATAGCCACCTGTAGCTGGTTTTACTCATAAACAGTTATGTAATTTTTCTTTAAATATCGTTGCATAAAACCAGGAACACAGTTCAGAATATTAGCGTTAAACTCAGGCTTTTTGCAGATACTCTGTATTCCAAATTCACTCTTTCATAATACAAATTTTATGCTGCCAATGATTTCTTGATCACATCCTTAATCAATTAGCAGTTCAACCACATCAGTTGCAGAGGGTCCCTGCATTTGAAGGATGTTTTTCATTTATGTTTTTAGCTTAATTTTATTACTCTGATTTTCAACAATTCTGTTTTCTAATTAGATTTATGCTTCATTTAAGTTTTTGAGCAATAGCATAGTGATAAATCACAACTGTGCATCTTTTCTCTTCCAAGATATTTCGAGAAGATAGATAAATCTGTTTTCTAATCAAATCAATATTGAAGAATTAAGAACACACAGTTGCCTAGTTTCCTTACATTTTTGCCATTCATTTTCTTAGAATAGGATTGTTAATTAACTGTGTTCATGGATGTTCCTAAAAACCATTTCAAGATGATGATCCTAAATTGGTTGAATATCTAAATCATACAGTGACTGAATTTACTTAGCACATTGTTATTTACTTTCTAGGAATTTAGAAACTAAAGTGTAATTAACTTCTTAAACAACACTTCAAGAGGGTAATGCTTCATATTGAATGATTGAAGAAAGTAAAATATACATTAGTTGTTTATGCTTTCACATTTTTCTTTCAAATCCTCACTTAGTTGTATCACTGATATTCCTAAAGATCATTCCAAGAAGATTGATTCAGTCATACTTCCTAAATTGGATGATTGAATGTTTAATGAATGCAATTAATGAGTTACCTTTTGCATGATTTATTTGATTTTCTAGATCATCAAGTGTAATTGGTTGCTTGAAACCATTTCAAGAAGATCATGCTTCAAAATTGAATGTTGGAGTAACTAAAGATACATTAGATGTTTTTCTCTGATTATCGTTTTAGGACATTAGGAGTTAAAGTATAGAAAGTTGCTTAATACATCATTTCAAGAAGGCCAGACTTCAAAATTGAATGTTGGAGTAACTTGAAGTACATTAATTGATTTCATTTTCTGTCTTTACTTTCAAGCATTGCAATTTCATTCTTAGACTTAGATCCATGGAATAGGACTAACAATAAGATCAACTAGATGCTTTGTTTTCCAAACTAGGTTTTTAACTAATCAATAGTTTTTGGCTTTTTTTAATGAAAATTAGATTAATTTAGGAACACTTCCTTTTATTTCTTCTTAAAAGTTTATTAGATTCATTTAATCCTTTCCATAGTTTTATATTAACATTCTTAAACATCAAGTAACATAAAACCCCCCAAAAACAACATAAAATACAACAACGAAGTAAGAAAAAGGTTAGCTAAGTACATATAGTACATCTACACTTCATCAGTATACAAACCCTGGTTGATAATTTAAGCAAGCAATTTAGGACATTAAATTGACTAAACAAACTCCACACAAAAAAATTAACCCAAATGTTTTGATACTCAAATATCCAAAACATCCCACCTTCCATCAACACTTCAACAAAACACTAGATTTCTATGAGTGACTTATAATGGGGACATATTCTCCTAGTATTTTATGCCTCCATTGGTCCATTTTTAACTAATCCCTTAATCAGAACACTCACCGACCCATGTGACCAAGGGATGGGACTGAGACCTCAAATAACCAAATTTTAAAACATCATCTAAGTGCTTCAAGACTACTTCAAAGCACTGGATTTCTATAGGGAATCTACTTTCTTAAAAGACTTCTGAAAGTCCTGAAATCCTCAAAAACTTAAAAAGGAATCCAAAAGGATAAACACTTGAGATTTGAAGATAGTACTAAGATTCTGGATAATATTCTTAGTATTCAAAGGTCTCCTTCCATTAAATTTGGTCTTGGTTTTCATGAAATTGTTAAAGGAGAATCTAGTTCACAAGACAGTGCAAAATATTCAAAGGATATCAATAAAAAACCTGAAGTGTTTAAAGAGAAAAAAGGTCAACCAACAATCATGAATCCTTAAAGGAAATAATTTGCACCTAACTATAGAAGTATAAATTGATTCTCTCCTCTGATCAATAATGTAGAATTCTTTATATGTCACAATTATGGACATGTTGCAACGAATTGCAGAAGTAGATTGTTTTAGTCACAGACAAATAGACACTACACAGAAATACCATAAGCTCCTAGGTACTTAGGTTTCTTTAAGGGTTACTGTTTTTCATGCAACAAATTTGGACATAAAGTTATTGATTGCAATAGAAGGAACATGAGGCAAAATTATTATGATTCCTCTACTCCCTTTTCTGGTCACATAAGATGTTATGATTGTAACAAGTTTGGGCATATAGAAAAATAATGCAAGAACATATCAATGGATCACCAAAGACAACATGGAAGAGAAACATATTATATTATAGACCAAATAAATATGGATCCACAAACATTCATGTTAACAAGCAGAAAGAAGAAGAGATAAGATGTGGTCTTTCTCTCTGTGCATTTAAAAATGAGGATGAATGGTACATCGATAGTGAATGTTCTCATCACATTACTGGTGATAAGATTAAGATGGAGTCTCTCAAGAAAAATAAATATGGTAAGGTTATTCTTTCAAATGATGCTCCAACAATTTTTTTGGGAAAAGGTAGAGAAAGAATTAACAAAATAGAAAGGCAGCTGATACTTTATTAGTTCAAGGCCTAAAACAAAACATATTAAGGAAAGTAATTGTGTTCACATCAACCAAATCCAAGGTCATGGATGAAGAAACTGGAAAGGTCATAGCAGGGGGATACAAAAACGTTGATAAATTATGTGTTTATATATATGACCTCTCGTAGATATAAGGAGGATTCTGACTCAGACTGAAAGAAGACAGTTCCCATTGCAATTCATCATTCTTGAAATAATATTATTATAAGTAACTACAATATATTAATATTGGTTTCTAAATGTTAGTTTTTTATATTCCTTATAGTGCATCTTATGTGACAACAGAAGACTGGTACATATTGTACAAGCTCAAGGGGAGCTGAAGCTGTGAAATTTTTAGTATTTCACTTTCTGTACATGGGTTTCATGAAATCAAGCTGCGTATATATGTGATTTCCTTTACAGACAACCACGTATGGTTTTTTCTCTGATAGAAAAACTGTGAGACATGTTATTCTCTAAATGTTCAATGATCAAATACACTCTTTCATATTTACTTGGTAGTGGTCCTAGGTCATAATTTCATGTTTAAAATTTAAAAAAAAAATTTCACTGAGTGATTGTCTAGGTCTGAAATGATACTCGCTTCACTCATGCATGGTCATCATCATTTCAAGATCATGAAATTCATTATCATATAGGGTCATAGGTCAACCAATATACCTACATCTACGTCATGGTCTAGGTCTCTTTTTCTTCACCACCACAATGTCCAATCATGTCATGAAAGAAGGAAAACAAGATGTCATTTTCACCATACAAATAATTTACATTGGGAGTTAGCAAATATAGGAAATAAAGTAAAGGAAAATTTTCTTTTCTAAAGAGTATGCTACATGATCAAGTTAGTTTTTCAAAAAAGAAATTTTTTTCAAAGTATTTATGATTTCACTAGAAGAAAAAAAGCAATTTTTTTGATGTTATAAAAGGAAATGAATCCTATTGAAGTCATTTCATCCTTTGATGTTTGAAGATCTCCTCTCTTATCCTCACCACACTCCACAAATATGAAAGGTCAAGATAACCAGTAAGAAAATGATCCAACTGTGTTGTGCTACGCTTTTGTCTTGCTGCGCTATGCTTCTAGCAGGTGCTACACTTTTGGTTTCCAAGACCCAAAAGGCTATCTAAGGTTAAATTCATAATTTACCAAATATTCAAAGACTTCCAAACTAGTAAGTGAATGTTCCTCACATCTCCTTCAAGTCAAATTTTTAATGAAAGGGCGGATTCCCTCAGGTTTTCTCCACTACGTTTTTTGTGTCTTCCATGTTTGGCTTATTTTAGTTAGGAAAAAAATAATTTCACCATCTAAAAACCTTCATACATCATCCATATATCCAAACACTAAATATCACTCAAATCCCTCCTTGCCACCATTTTCATTCAAACCCTAGTTTTCACTACGTTTTTGCAGGGAAACTAGGAAAACCCTGTGTTTTGACTTTTTTAGCACCTTTCACATGCCCTTTTCCAAAAATTCCACTAGAAAATTGTAGCCAACTCATCACCTACCTCCCTAATTTTTTAGGGATTTTTCCCTAACTACCTTCCACCTCATTTCTGTCCCTAAAACTACTCTACCACTATCCCTTGTTTTCCTAATTTTCCACCTTCCCTATCCACTACGTCATGCTAGGGTTAAACTTGTTTAAAAACATCATGGAGGGTGAGAAGGGAGTCCATAAGGGATTTCATCATTTCAGGATTCAACCATCCAACTTGTAGGAGATCAATGCTTCTCCTTATGGTAAGAGGTCTTTTGAAAATAGTGGTTGTTTAAGGTTTTGTGAGAGAATCCAAGAGGTAGGCTGTCATGCTCAATTGACAAGATTTTTTTCCACCAGATTCAGGAGAGATAAGGATATCATAGCAGGTATTGAATTAAACATATCAATAGATTTTATCGCCTCAGCAACAGATATCCCGGACCATGGAGAAATCTGGTTCAAAGGGATATACATGGACATTGAGAACTACAAAATGTTCTTAAAACCTCATTGCAAAGATGGTCCTGAGCACATCTTTCCTTTCATGCATTTAATTGTTAAGTATGCCCCTTTGATGAACCTAATTATGAAGTATTTTACATGTGATGGGATATTCTCAAAATTGTACCAGTACCATATAAGGTTATTAATGCACTTCATTGCCACCAAGCCACTCAATTTGCCTAATTATCTATTCAGGAGTTTGGTCAAAATGACTGAAAAGGTACAGAGTAAAGGAAAATATCATCACCCTAGTTTGTTCCACCATGGTTTTGTCAAGCTTATAGTCTTGCATCACATCCCATCAATCAATATGTCTTGGGAAACTTTTATGAAGATTGTTGCATCTGTACCTACTACTAGTCCACCCATCATTCAGAACATGCCATCAACATCAACACAACCAAAGGAAGTTGGATCTTCAAGTAAAAAATTAGAGGTTCCAAATGTTCCTAGGGTTGAAATCACTCGGACCTATGAGAAGGGTAAAAGGATGGTTTTTGCTCCCAAGTCCACTAAAGGTGTACTTGCACCTGAAACTACACCTGAGAAAAGAGAAATCATGAGAGTGAGCCACCTATGCATTTGGATGAGTCACCGTTGAAACAACATGAGGAAGAAGCACCTATGGAGGTTGACATGGAAGATTGGATGAAAGACAAATCACCTAAGGAGATAATAAGGGAAAAGGATGCAGAGATAGCATATTTGAAGGACAACCTCTCATGGGAAAATTTCATGATTACCTTTCTACGAAAAGAAAACCTGAAATTGAAGGTGAAAAAACTGATCCAAAGCAAACCAAAGGCATTTTTTGAGGCAGACAAAGGTAAAGGCAAAGCAGTGGTAGATGTTGATCAGTTGGAAGACATAGAGACTGAAAAAATTCCAAGGAGGCCAAGAACAAGAGGGTTAACCAAGAAAAAATAACAAGAAAGAGAGCCATATAGGTCTGAAATGCTATTCCCTTCACCCATTCATGGTTATCATCATTTCAAGGTCATGAAATTCATTATCATCTAGGTTCATAGGTCAGTCAATATACCTCCATCTAGGTCATGGTCTAGGTCTCTTTTGTTTTGCCACCACAATGTCCAATCATATCATTAAAGAAGGCAAAAAAGATGTCATTTTAACCATAAAAATCATTTACATTTGGATTTAGCAAAGATATGAAATAAATTAAAGGCAATTTTTCTTTTCTAAAGAGTATGCTACATGATCATGTTAGTTTTTCAAAAAAGTAGTTTTTCTCAAAGTATGTATGATTTCACTAGAAGACAAAAAAGAAAATTTTGTGATGTTATAAAAGGAAATGAAGCTTCTTGACTTAATTTCATCCTTTGATGTTTGAATATCTCCTCTCTTATCCTCACCACGCTCCACAACTATCAAAGGTCAAAGATAACCAGCAAGAAAATGATCCAACTGCGTTGTGCTCTGCTTCTGGCTTGTTGCGCTACGCTTCTAGCAGGTGATACGATTTTGGTTTCCAAGCTCCAAAAGGATATCTAAGGTTAAATTCATAATTTCCTAAAGATTTAGAGGTCTCAAAACTAGTAATTGAATGTTCCTGACATCTCCTTCAAGTCAAAATTTTAAGCAAAGGGAGGATTCCCTCCTTAGGTTTTCTCCACTACGTTTTCGGTGCCTTCCATGTTTGGCTTATTTCAGTTTGGAAAACGTTAATTTCACCATATAAAAACCTTCATACATCATCCATATAACTTATCCAAACACTAAATATCACTCAAATCCATCCTTTCCACCACTTTCATTCAAACCCTATTTTTCAGTATGTTTTTGTAGGGAAACTAGGAAAACCCTATGTTTTGACGTTTTGAGCACCTTTCCCATGCCCATTTCCAAAAATTCCACTTGAATATTGTAGCCAAATCATCACTATACCTACCTAAACTTTTATGGATTTTCCCCTTATTTAATTCCACCTCATTTCTGTCCCTAAAACCACTCTACCACTATCCCCTATTTTCCTAATTTTCCACCTTCCCTATCCACTACATCGAGCTATGGTTTTCCTTTTTGAAAAACATCATGGAGGGTGAGAAGAGGGTCCATAAGGGAGTTCATAATTTCAGGTTTGAGCCATCCAACTTGCAAGAGATGAATGCTTCTCCTTATGCTAAGAGGTCTTTTGAAAATAGTGGTTGTTTGAGGTTTTTTGAGAGAATCCAAGAGGTAGGTTGTCATGCTCAATTGAAAAGCCTTTTTCCCACTAGATTCCTGAGAGATAAGGTTGTCATAGCAGGTATTGAATTCACCATATCAACAGATTTTATCGCCTCAGGAACAGGTATCCCGAACCATGGAGCAATCCGGTTCAAAGGGATATACTTGGACATTGAGAACTACAAAATGTTCTTAAAACCTCATTGCAAAGATGGTCCTGAGCACATCTTTCCTTTCATGAATTTACTTGATAAGTATTCCCCTTTGATGAAGCTAATTATGAATTATTTTACATGTGAAGGGATATTCTCAAGATTGTACCAGTACCATATAAGGTTATTGATGATCTTCACTGCCACCAAGCCACTCAATTTGCCTAATTATCTATTCAGGAGTTTGGTCAAAATGATTGAAAAGGTATAGAGTAAAGGAAAATATCATCACCCTCGTTTGTTCCACCATGGTTTGGTCAAGCTTATAGTCTTGCATTAACTCTCATCAATCAATATGTCTTGGGAAACTTTTATGAAGATTGTTGCATCTGTACCTACTTCTAGTCCACCCATCATTCAGAACATGCCATCAACATCAGCACATCCAAAGGAATTTGGCTCTTCAAGTAAACAAGCATATGTTCCAAAGGCGCCTAAGGTTGAAATCACTCATACCTATGAGAAGAGTAAAATGATGGTTTTTTCTCCTAAGAGCACTAATGGTGTACTTGCACCTGAAACTACACCTGAGCAAAGAGAAATCATGAGAGTGAGCCACCTATGCATGAGGATGAGTCACCATTGAAAAAACGTAAGGAGAAAGCACCTATGGAGGTTGACATGGAAAACCAGATGAAGGAAAAATCAATTGAGGAGATAATAATGGAAAAGGATGCAAAGATAGCAGAGTTGAAGGACAACCCCTTAAGGGAAAAGTTCATGATTACCTTTTTACAGTAAGAAAACATGTAATTGAAGGTGAAATGAATGCTCCAAAGAAAACCAGAGGTAGATTTTGAGGTAGAAAAAGGTCAAGGAAAATCAGTGGTATATTTTGATCAGTTGGAAGACATAGATACTTAAATAAATCCAAGGAGGCCAAGAACAAGACGGTTAACTAGGAAAAAAGAACAAGAAAGAGATCCATCTCCTCTATTAGGTCAGCTAACCTTTGATGAGTTGATCATTGCTGAAATTGAGCAAGACAAAGACCTATGGATTGACAGGGTAAAAATTCATCTTGAGAAGCTTTTAAAGAAGGCAGAAAGGGATAATAACCTTTAGAGGCATATGGGGAGACATTATTTCACTAGGAACCAAATTGCCAAAGTAAGGGTGAAGAATTTGAGGAAAAAACTTAAAGAAACCCTAATTAAGCTAAAGGAGAAAGATAACTTGGATTTTCTAGCTGAGGCATCCCTAGATATTTATTTTATCATCCAAGAATGCCACGAAATAAAATTCAACAAATTTTTAGCGTTTTGAGTATTTTTTGTGATTTTTTGGAAAATCTGGAAAATTGACCTTTGCGGAAGTGTCACGCAACAACGTGACGTTTTTTCTCAGAGCCTCCAAATGAGGAATTTTTTACATTGATGGATAGATATTGAAATCTAATTTCCATATATGGTCTTAGGTTGGCATGACACTCCCCAGTTTTGGAGAAAACCCCAAAAAATAGCCTCTTTTCATGCTTCTCCCACTGTTTTTTCCTGTGCGTGGCGCTTCTGGAGAAAGGTTGGTCAAATAGACTTTTGAAGGCCTTCGAGGAAGTAGTTTCTTAGTTTCAAGGTTAGGATGGAAACAGGAAACATAGGGCTACCTAGCCCAACCTTCATATTTGCAGGAGGATGCCTTAAGGTCAGCCAAAATCACAGTCAAAGTGGCGCGACACTTCTGATGGGAGGCGCGACGCTTCTACTAACTGGCGCGACGCTTCTATTGTGGATTCCTTTTGGACAATTGTCAAGAAAGAATGGTCCAAATTTCGAGGTTTCAGTTGTCCTATGAGGTGTATTTTGGATAAGAGAGTTTGTATTTTCATCTCATTATTGAGGAACCATGTAATTAATCAAGGAGACATACACTCCTAGTTTTAGCTAAATTTGGGGGGGTTGTTTCTAACTTCCTTAAATTCTAGGTAATGACTCATAGGGTGCATTTATGATGTATTTTGGATAAGGTTTTGACCAAATGAGGTGGAATTTCTTCTATTTTATATATTTAGTCCAACTCAAGTCATTTTAGATGTTGGATAGTTGTTATTTGCAATGTGGAGCTATCGTACAAACCTTTTTAGTAAAATCAAAGACATGTTGTAGCTATAATTATGGGACTCCAGTATTATGCTTATTGGCATTGTTTTTTCTCAGTAATCACCATCAATTTGAATGGTTATGCTTTATTTCCATCACATGTATGCTTATACATGATTATATTATGAGTCTATGAACATAAATATTGCTTTTCATGCTATGTTTTATAAGATTTTCATGAATGTGTTTATCCTCTTCTGATGAATGAATTCATGTAACATGCTCATTCTGACTCTACTCTCTTTTCAAACCCTATACACAATGACAATTTAAGTATGTTATTAAGTATACCTACCTGGCCTTATCTTCATCTCTGCAACTAAAAATTTGAAATCAGACCTAAAACCTAGACCTAGTTCCTTGTCTGTCATTCCTATCCAGCAAAAATTCAAAACAAACAAACCTAATTCACTGAGCTTATATCCAGCCTAAGATCATTATATCTACAGTTATCTCATTTACTATAAAAGTGACGTTGAGAGATCCCTCTCTGGTTTTGGTAGGGCTAGCTACGAGACCTAAATATTGGTTTGAGGTTACCTACTTCAATCTCCATTCTTAGCCTCAGGAAACAGAGGGAGTGATAATATTTTTGGTGCCGTTGTCAGGGAGCGATTGCAAAAATTTCCATGGGGATACTTGTTATAGTTCATTGAAGGTTATACTTGTTGGTGAAAATTTCCGACATCCAAAGAAGGTTGAGTTAGAAAATTCAAGACAAAATGAAAATTTTCAAGAAAAATGGCTCTCAAAAGACACACTAGGTCAAATCCAAACCCAAATCCCTCACCAATTGTTAATGACCCTGACAGTATTTTAAGAAAGTAGAAAACAAAGTCTCAAAAATTTGGAAAGGCGATACCTCCACTTATGAAATAAAACTCCTTGTCTACGAGGTTAATTTCTCCATAAAATTCGTCCTTCAATTTTGAATTTGAGACATCTTTGTTTAGGTCTAAGTCTGAATCCTTTCTTTCAGAAAATGTCTTTTACCGCATTGATTTTGAGACCTATTTGCAATTTTATGAGTCCTCTTATTTCGAGCTTGATAGTGAAGTCTGGTCTAATTTTCATAAACTTGAGGGTTTTTTCGATAAGTTTCGAGTAACTTCTGAAAAAACTTATTTCCAATACCAACATCAAGCTTTTTCTTCACCACCTACTATCACACCTTCTCACACAGCTACATCATCATCCCTCACTTTCACTCCATCATTACCTTTGCAAGTATACACTCCATCAACACCTTCACAACCCCCTCCATTAGTCATGGCTAGGTTTTCTCCATTGATACTACTGCCAAAACTCACTGTACTACCTTAGAACTATGGTTAAATATTGCCTCTTTTTGATGTAATATCAGAGGTTATTTCTCACCAACACATTGTCAAAGTATTTAATTTCATCGATGTTGAAGAGATTGACAATGTTGATGCCAAGATGTGCATCTTAACACAAATTTTCCTAGGAGAGGTTAAAAAATGGTTTCGCTCCCAAAAAATTGGTTCCATAGCTAATTGACAGCAGCTAATTAACTTATTTATGGCAAAATGGGAGGAGAAGAAGAACCCTTTACAGATTCTTGCAGAATACAATGCCTTGAAAAGAAATCCTAATGAGTCTGTACAAGACTTCACAATTAGATTCAATAGAATTATGATTCCATTCCTGAGAATATCAAGCCTCCTCGAAGCCTCGCATTACTTCATTACCCTGATGGTTTCGATCCTGGTATGGCTTACCAGCTGAAAGAAAGAAACCCATCTACCCTTGAAGAAATGTAGAGAAATGAAGTGAGTGTTGAAGCGAATATGATTATCAAGAAGTCAAAAATCAAAATAGAAAAGAGAGTAACCATCAAGGAAGAAACATCTACTTCATCAAAGGGAAAAATCGACACCTTGATAAAAAAAAATGGAGAAGATGATGGATAAAATGACCGCCGTGGATAGACAAGCTGAACCCTCAATTAGAAAATCCTAATTTCAGGGGTCAAAATCGACAGCCTCAATATAGGATCAATCAAAGGGAGAAGAGGGGTTATGATTCACAAAGTCAATAGCAAATTCATACTCCATTTTTGCAAAACTATACTGAAGGCCCTGATGATGAAGAAGAAGATATTTCAAGTGAAAATCATTAATTTGAGGAAAATCAATAGCATATTTTCTTGACTGAATAAGATCATTTTTCTGCAGAAATTTATGCACCGGACAATCAACAATATGTTTTTTCTAATGATGATATGTTTTCAATTCAAACAGAATATTACCAAAGAGGATATCATAATGCTATTTATCAGGTATAGAGGAAATATGGTTTGAGAAACATGAACGTGCCTATCACCTCAAGTCAGAAAAAACAAAATTCTCAAACAAAGGCTCACCATAAAGAGACGACTACTAAAAATTAGAGCAAAGACAAAGGACATGTTGTTCCTAATCATGCGAAAGGCAATGAAGCTTCTACCAGCAATCAAAAGAAAGATAAATAAGTTCAAGATGGAGGACAGGGAAAGGAGATTCCACACAAATATTAGCTCAAAAAGAAAGATGAACCATCCAAAGAGGTAGAAAAACATTCTGCTTGTTTTAGTCATGAAAATGAAATCTCAAAAATGAAAGTCTCCATTCCTTTAACTGAAATAGTCAAGAATGATCAGTATAAGTTTTAAGTAGCCAAGTTGCCTAGGTTAGATCTAATGTCTAATATGGTCAATGTGAGTGATGATCACCCTAAACTTTTATTTGGTCTTGTTGTTGATAGTGACTTAGAAGATAGTGAGGTCCCTCCTTTTTATCTTAGTATCAAGATCCATGATTTTATCCTCCATAATGCCATCCTAGACTCAGGAGCATCTCAAAAAATTATGCCTAAAGCCATCATGGAAAAACTAAGTTTGGATATCACAAGACCCTACACTAGTACATATGGTCAAAATTCTGACACTTTAGTTCCGACACTTTTGATGTATTGTCCGAAATTTCCCTAATTTTTCTCAATTTTTTCAATCCCGCCAACAAGCGTTGCTATAGAGATGTTTTGGAGTATCGTCAGAACAACGATGTTTAGGACACTCGTCGGAATACCGATGTTACGAGACAAACTATCAGAATTGTGACGTTTAGGAGACAACCATAGGTCTTGCAACGTTTAGGAGACAACCATGGGTATTGTAACGTTTAGGGAAACCATTGGTCTTATGACATTGCAGGCCAAGTGTCGGTCTTGTGACATGTAGGAGAAAAACGTTCGATCTTGCGACATTTAGGGGAACTGTCGGTCACGTTGCGATACAAGGGTCAGTCTTCTGACGTTTAGGAGACATTGTCATTATTCGTAATAGTTGTATACACTACAAGGTCCTTATACTATAGATCTTCAGTATAACACATAGTATCATGGATTTTTGGTTTGGGCCTATTCGATTAAAGGAGCCGGTAAAATTAAATGGTGGAAAACACATGGAAATATAATTTGGCGGCTACAGTAAAATCTAAATCGACCTATTCAAATCTATTTTCCCTCCGCTATTCTCCTTGCCAGGTTTGGGACAGAGTTTGGTGCTAATTCCGTTGAAGAGCTTGGGATAGAGTTGGATTTGATGCAGTCGCTAATTCCGTTGAAGAATTTGGGACAGAGTTGGATTTTATGCAATCGCTAATTCCACTGAATAATGTAGAAAAATGAAGAGGTACATCCATGAACATACCCTGCAACTGGTTTATCCCATGGTAAAGAGTAATAATAGACGCTATAATTACATTTCATTATTTGTGCCTCTTTTAAAGATTTATTTATCGTAGAAATTATATAACTGATATGTTATACATCCGGTGATTCTCCTGATCACACACTATTTTAACTTCATGCACACTACAGAATCTCTTCTACCATTGATCATTAATTATGGAAATAAAAACAATCACATGCGCACATTAAAACCATAAACAATCACACATATGAACACAGTATTTTATGGGAAAGCTTAAAGCTGAAAACCCCCAACTATCTGTATATTATATGTCATAGAGATCATGTAACAATCATTATACAAAGATCCTCACAAGCTCTCAGTACAATCTCCAATTGCTACACACTAATCAGGCCCGATCTTGCAAATCCATGCATCGATCTTTCCCCTCCCCGCTAGCCCGCTCTATCGCGCATTCGGCTACTGAAGAATGGTTCTCAATGAACTCGAAGCCATCCTATATTGACAATCCTATATTAACCACGCAACTCTCATTGGCATCTCCAACCACTCGTGTCTTGCAAATCATGCAACATTATAGTCTCTTACTCTTTCACCTACCTCTTCACTGGTCTCCACTGAAACTGTCCATGCACTGCAGTTAACTGATGTATTCTTTAGTTGATTTATGAGTTAATAATTAGTGAATTAGTTAATAATTAATTCACACCACTCTCACTAATTGTATCAATCAGTTAGACTAGATACAACTAGCTCAACTAAGTTAAACTCAACACAACTCCATTAACTGTCTCATCAACTCCACCAAACTCTGTCACATGAATTATCTGAAGTCTCCATACAGCTAGCTCTATAACCCTCGGGGAATAGTGAAATAGGAGTGACTCTGTGCCACATCTGTGCACTTAACTGAAGTGCTCCGAGAGAATAAGATAATGTTTATAGTCCAAATATTATTAAGAGCTAATAATATTCGACATATCTATTTTTAGACTGGCAATCTAAAAATAGATTCCGCCCAATATGTCTAAAAATAGAAGTCCATCTATTTTTCCAACTTGACCAACCATCCACAAATAGCATCTTGCAACTCCTAGAATATGATCGACATGTCTAAAAATAGACATAGTCTAAAAATAGACTTTGCGCCAAAAATCACTGTGTGGGCCCCACCTAGTTTAGGTGATTATTTTCCAACTAGGATGGGAATGTTTCCCAAAGGGATCACCTCCTTCTTGTTTCTTGTTGCAATCTTCTTCTCCTCTCAACAAGAAAATTTTGTCTTTGCATCAGAACATGCAACTCAGCCCGTCGTGGAACCTACAGCGCCATGCAACTCCATGCATACGCTCGCAACTCTTCGAAACTCCAAAAAACCAAATCAATGCAGTCATCTATCATCGAAGTCTTAACTTCTTTAGCTTCTTTACTGTGTCTTCAGGGAACCAGCAACATTTGTTGAACTTTGCACCCATGCACTCTGCACTTGCTGTCAACTCTGAACCGTGCTCCAGTATCCGACATTGTCACTTTGATCTGCCTGCATCAATCCAACTGATCATGCTACTGCTGCTCTGTGGGCACCTCGTAGCCAGGTTCAATTCATGAGATCCACACCATCTCATGAATCCTGCCCAGAAATCTCCTCTTGGGATTAATCATGCATGTCGCCCCACCTCTCACTTGGTGGTATAGCTGCATGCACTCCCTCTGCCCATCTGGCACGAAATTTCTCTGCATGAGTGGTTTCTTCCACTCCATGATCCTCATCTTGTGGCTGCTCCACATCCCGAGGTTCACTCTTACTTGCATGCAAAACTTGCTCCCTCTCAAGCATCAATTGCATGTCTTTCTTGCACTTCCCAACAGTAGGAAGCTCCGTAGACATCCCATCTACTTCAAGTCTGTAGAGATTCTTTGCTCGAATCCCAAACTTCTTGACTTGTCTTGTTTCCTTGTGCCGAAAGAAAAATTTTCCTTCACTGAAGAAAACTTCATACCCTTTATCCTCTAACATTGCGACTGAGATCAAATTCTTCTTTAAACCTGGAACATGCACTACATCTTGTAAAAGAATGAGTTTACCTGACTCCCTCTGAAAGGTTATGGTACCAATGTCGGTCGCATTGTATCATCCATTGTCGCCCAACTCAACATGCAACTGGAGATCTTTCTCCACCAAGTCACTGAAAAGATTTACATCTCCCGTCATGTGAAAAGAAGTGCCACTATCAAAATACCACCCCGATCCCAATGCCCTAGACACCATGCATGCGATCAATGAGAAGTCCAGCTCATTTCTTGACAATTTTTTGAAACCTCTGGATATAATTGGTATTCAACAGTGATTTTCCTTTTTTTAGTTAAAAAACAAAAAGAAAAACTCTAGTTCCACTATGCTTGTAGAAATTCCTTGGGTGAATTAATTAGGTTCTATGACAAGAGAACCAAGACCTTCAAAATATTTGATGTGGAAATGGTTCATGAATACTTGGCATATATCAAGTCTAATCATTTAGATAATCTGAGATGTATTTAATAACAATAAGAAGTTAGAGGCATCAAACTTTATACCCAAATGATGGTTCTTCGATATTTTCTCTCACAATCAAGAGAATGAGAAAACTCATCTAATATTGTACCAACAACTACCTAGCTCTTTTAAATGGCCAAACATGGAAATATTTGAAATATTTGTTCTCCTGGAACATTCATTTTAAGCTAGATGTCTATGCCAGAATATCTTGAGGACATACCTAGAATCAGGGGTCAAATGTAGACAATAATCATCAAGAGGTAAGCATACTTATTATAGGCATATGCCAATATTTAATATATGTGCAAAGAAAACATGTAAAACCCATCTTGCCACTTTATTTCTCTTAGGCCCTTCATTGTTTTTCATTTTATTCTTTTGTGTTTGATTAAAATGATAAAATTGATAGACAAATGATAGACTTAATTTGAATTTACTTCTCCTGTTTCCATAAACTATTTCCTGGAATTTCTTGTTTTCTGTGGTGGTTTCTTAACAATTCTATGCCAAGTTCTTTGTCCTTACTAGATCCTTCTAGTTCCCACTTCAAGAAATATGTTTCCTATCATTCCCCATTTCTTGATTCTGATACTTAGGGCACATAACACTTAACTTGAATGCTGGCTATTTATCTTGTGCCAGTGTGGTGAACAAATTTGCTACTCTTACCTAAATTGGTTATTTTATTTATAGGTCAACTATAAATTATGTTCTTTGATATTGGGATAGAGTCATTTTACTGACTATCCTAATCATAGTGGGGTAATTTCATCACTGAATGAAGAAGAATTCCGAGTAAATAAAGAATAAAAAAAACGCAACAAATAGTGCAAGCAAGACTAATTTACTCAGGACACATTCATATGACATTCATTACAACCAATATCCAAGATTAATACTTATCTTATAATTTCAATATAAAGCTACAAAACACAATAATTCTTCCTTTCTCTTGGCTCACACCTGACTAACGAGGGCATAATTGACTGATATGTATGCACATGAATATTACAATAAGCATAAATGAGGCATTTAAAAAAAAAAGGACATTGCCTAGAACTTTATCATGCAACACAATATTTGTATAGTTTTGGTTTGGAGTAGTCTATAATATGTATCCACAAAAATCAAGAATTCGATCTTATGCTTATGCCATTGGAGTTTCAAAAACATGGACGTGAAAACATTTTTCAATGCCCTCAACATTGGATGTGAAGGATTTAAATTGACAAAGGAGTTTTCACTAAAAGAAGCCCCTTCTGTTGATGCAAAAAATCTAGTAGAGAATTTCTTATCACTTGCCAACTCTATGTCATTCAGTCCAATAAGATAGATATTGATGTCAAGTTTTCATTTTAGGTGAGACTATTTCTTGTTGAAGATGCCCAATTTTTGTCTGGCCTGGCTGACCAAGACCATCTATAGGCAAAGCAATCTCGATTGTGGTATGCATATGGCTCTGGATTTGAAGGTAATTAGTTGATGGGCATTGGAAAAAATTATACAAAGCAAAATATACAGGAATATTCCATTGTACCTATGACCACCTGGTGCTGGCCCCCGAGGGGATGCAAACATAATTTCGTGCTCTTATATGGGATCTAGAACTATCACTCATATGTTCTGTTATGCAGAAATAAATGGTTAATCATATGTGTAGTATAAAACATGAAAAATGCATAAATTAGATTAAAACAATGTTAATTATGAATATTTATATGTGTATATCAAGTACATTTTTTATATCAATTATATCGAGTACATTTTGTATCTTGTCTTTCTTTGTAGTTGATGGACATATTTTTAATTTTTAAATTTTTGTGAGGAAAGTAGTGTCTTGTTTCAAACAATGCCCACATTTTGGTAGCCATGTTCAAACATGATTAGTGTGTCTAGACTCTATATCATATCCTTTCTTATTCCATCTGCTATTTGCAAAGCCATCTAAAAAACGTTTTATCTTCTTTAATTTTCTATCTTAATGGCTCTAGGATTAGCCATAGGATTATTTTTTAGAGTTATGATTTCTCTTCTTATAGTTATCTTGTGCCTTTGATTTTGAATATCAGCAGCATTCTGGGACTACTATAAGTTACTTTGCACTGTCTTTGCTCATAGTGGCTGAGACGAGTCTCAATATTTTAGTTAAGACAACTGAGTCAGTGTAGTGATATAATTTGAACACAAGGGAACTTCTTAGCTCAACAGAAGTCATTTTCTTGGCATATTTCATAGTCTTATATACGAAAATAGCTCACGTGAAAGATGGAAAAAATGACTAAAATGCACTTTTCTCAGGACCTATGTTTTTAACTATTAGGCACGATAGTGCAGATTTTTATCCCATTTGTGATATGGTCAACTTTTTGTCACATGATTTCTTGTTCTTCATTTCCTCTGACACAATATTGTCCTCTAGTTCAATGTCTAGGGTTTATCTGCTTGAGAGACCACTATGTTTTGTTATTTTGTTATTTGTTATTTTCCTAGTTTAGCTTCTTGCTTTTCATCTCTCCTTTTCAGGAGATGCCTTGGGTACCCCCACATTGCTATGTTTGCTTGATGTATGTTAACTGAGTAGTGTGTACATATGATTTCTTTCTTTATTCTTCCATTTAATTCTAACACTATATTTTGATACTTTTGTCAAGTATACCTCTAATATCATCCTGTTACCTGGGCAGTCTACCAAGCAGGTACCGAGTATTTATCACTAGTGTGTTTTTCAAATAGTTTGATCAGCCAAGACTAGATCAATGGAACATATAGTCAATCAATGTATATATGAAAATATGATGGGAGTTTAGTCATCAACCAAGACAAGGGTGGTGGAGGAAAGGATACAAAAGTTTTCAAGAATGAAGATGCAAGAGGGAGCACTTCAAATTATGTTAAGGGATGTTTTAATTGTTTCAAATTAAGGCATTTTGAAAAGGATTGTAATAAAAAAATGTGTTTGAAATCATGAAGTAATATGTGCTACCGAACCATGTGCCACAAAGATCTTACTTCAGAATATGTTAGATTGTATCCACTACCTTAAAATGGAATATGTTAGAATATTTTTGTCTGGTAGTGGATATGTTAGATTGTGTTGTTGATAGATTTGAGGTTAAAAAGGATTTTTTTAGTTTAAATAACAATATTTTTCTTTTTCTTGAACATTTTCTTTCATTTTTCAGTGAAATGAGAGATGGTTCCTAATTTGAATTGGCTCCCATGAGAATAAGAGTTCAGTGTGATGTAAAAGAGTATAGGATATTGTCCATCCTCTTGCATTGTCTGAGTTGTTTTAAGGGCTTTGAAACGTGGCTAGATTAAGTCGGAGTCACAATTATATGAGGGTAGTTAGTTGGGATTGATCCAAAATGACCATTATGACTCCTTCTAGCAATATGTTGACTTTGTTCAATAAAATATTTAGTGAGACATAGTTAGGCACCTTTACGCATTCTATTGAATAGAAAAAAACTAATAGGGTGACCTACATTGACACATGGCATGTACAAAGTCAATAGGTGGATTTCAGTCAATAAGTGATATGAGAAGAGATTGAGCAAGATAAGAACTAAACATAACTCACAAAACTCCTTCAGTGATCCAAGAGTCCACTAAGAACTTCCTACGAAAATAGGATGTGATATTCTAAACTTTGAATGAATGTGCATGGATGATGAGGTTCCTAAAATACAAAGAAGACATCTCCTCATTAGTTCCATGTTACCTCTTACTAATGCCACATGCAGTGTTACACTTAGGAGTGTCATGTGGTCTTTTTAATTGTAATGTTACATGCAGAGTGTTATGATTACAATTTCTCAACTAACTTACAATCTATTCCCTTTATTGTAGGGATGATGTGGAATTATTCAAGTGCTCTCTTATTTGAACTGAAATTGTGATTTTGTTTGAGCTTGATATTATCAATTCTTTATGTATCATATGTACATTGCATTTTAACTTATGGGACCTTGAGGCTGCTATTGGCAGCTTTAGATTTTAAGCTTCAACCAGACATACAATCTGTTACATTTTATTTGGGTTTTTGTTTGCCTAAAATGATGGTATTTGTATCTATGGCTCATTCATGTTGTATTTCTATGCAATTGATTGTTCTTGGAAATTTTTCATAGGTGTATGATTAACCAAATTTTTGGAGGACCATCTTGGTGGAGATGAAGTGTTGATCTCAGCAACTGGTATTGTGTCCTTTCTAAAACCACTATTCTTAAATGCTATTTCCTATTAAAATAAGAAGCATATTTACAAGACAAAATGTTGCTCTAAGTGATATATCTGCATGCCATAGCAGTGTTGCTAAGCATAAGATTTATTTTTATCAAGGTGTTGTTGAATGATGCAGGTAAAGATGCACCCGATGACATTGAAGATGTTGGACATAGTACCAGTGCTAGAGCTATGATGGATGAATATTAGGTGGGAGACATAGATCCCTCATCAGTTCCCTTGAAGCCAAAATACACTTTGGATAAGCAGACACCTTACAATCCTAACAAGTCATTTGAATTCATCATAAAAGTTTTACAGTTTCCTATTCCATTGCGCATTTTGGGCTTGGTTGTTGTTGTCCGCTACTATACCAAATCAAGCTGAAATTCAGGAATTTCTCTAGGATTGGGCTTGATTTTAACTCTTGCTAAGTCTCCCCAATTGTATGTTTTTAATAGTGATTTGGGAAATGTTGATTTATTTGGTGAATTAGTTCCTCAACTTGGTTGAATTACCGAATTTGCAATATTTGTAAGTAATATTAGTTGCTTCTTACATTTAGCTGTTAGATGGTAAAAGTCAAACTAAATTTTTTTAATGGAGTATTTATATTTAACTCTTCATGTTTTATATTATCAGTGAACTTTACTCTATAGATATGTACTTTCCATCTATGATTTTATTAACATTGAAAATATAAGGTCTTATGTGTTAGAGTTAGAAGAGTGTAGTCATAAGTATTGCTCTATTGTTCATTATAGCAGTGGTATCAGAGTTGTTTGGCATGATTAGGTGTAGCGCAATGGTCTCATGGTTCATATTTGTCGTGCTGATCAGCGTGGTGTAGAGTGTTGATTGGTTCTATGCTTGATGTTTTGAGCTGGATTGTAATAAAGAAAAGCAAATTTCTCTGCTGCACTAGTAACCCAAATATTTTCAACATGTGGAGCATAGCCATTCGACTTTTTTGATCCTGCACATTGGTAGGGCCAATAGGTTTTAGAGTTGCTGATCTTAGAAGTTGGAGTTGGGGTAGAATAAAGTGGATTTGTTCTAGAGATTTGAAAAATCTATTGACGCACAACAACATGGATAGGGAGTAACAAGTAAGGATATTTACAAGAGCATTATTTTGTGCTGCACAACAATATCCACAAGGATGAGCAAGCCTCTTTGTAAAATAAAATTAGATGGAAAGAAATATAGGATTAGGAAGTTTAAATCCTGAATCTGTTGATGCATCAAACACTAGTCTAGATGGTTGAGGGTGATTAAATAACACTGAAGATTCAAAATAAAAAAAAGTGGAAGGCTATAGTTACAAGATATATTCTGTATTCTTTGATTGTGGATCCCATTATACCTAAAATAAAGAGTTTAGTCTCAACAAACACAATTTGGGCTATATTGCAGAATTTGTATGAAAGAATAAACCTTAGCAAGATTAATTTTTCCTCTAGAAACAACTTTATGCGCTAAAGATGACGGAAAAACACTTGCAAAGTTCCTGAAAGACATTCTAGACAAGTAAAATCAACATTGTTGTAGGAGACAAGGTTAATGAGATATATCTTGTTTGCTTGACAGTCAATAAATTGACAAATGTGTTTCATCCTTTTGTCACCAATTTCAATGTGACACATCAAGCACTTACATTGATGCTCAAAAATCCTGGAGTGTGGAGAAATGTTGGTGACAGAAGAACATGCATAACACACGCTAAATAGAGATATTGAGAAAGATTTCATCGCAAAGCAATGGAAAAAGGAGAACATAAGAAGCATAATGCTGATAAATCTGAGGAGTAATCAACAGACATGGATGTGATTTGTTATTACTACAAAGTCACATTGCATGTGATTGCTATAACTGAAAGTGCGAGCAAGGGAAGAAAAAAATTTGCTGGATAGTTTGTTGAGAGGAATGAGGATAGTCGTCGGTCTAGAGATGGTTCATTTTTATTAAAAAAGGTTTTTTCTGTTGGTCTAGCAAGAATTTAGCCATTGGTCTAGCGACGATTCGTTTTTTTTTAAAGGGTTTTTTCCGTCAGTCTAGCAATAGTTTGGCCATCAGTCTAGCGACGTTTTGTTTTTTTGTTTTTTTAAGTTTTTTGTCGTCGGTATTCCAACGTCTAGAGCCGTCGGTGCTTCATCAGACTAGCGACGAGTCATGAAACGTCGGTGCAATGCCAGCCTAGCGATGTTTAGACTCGTCGGACTAGCGATGATTTTGTTCATTGGAAGAGCAATGATTCATGCAACGTCGGAAAAGTGACGAAAAATTTGGAATGTCAAAATTGTGACACCAACAAAAAACATTAGAGCTAGTGCCGCTCTACCAATGTTTAAGTCAAGTGCCAGAAGTTCGACGTTAGGAGAAACCACATTTTTCCTCCCCTCAAAGTGTCACACTTTTTACGCCTATGTGTCTCGAGAGCGACATTTTGGCCATCAGAAATTGGGGAAAATGTGCTAGTGCTACCATGACCTTTACTATTTTTATTCAAGAAGGGTTAAATTTCTTGGTCTCATTAAAGATCTAGTGGTCTCTTTAGAGAAATTACAACCAAGAATGTCCTCACGGACGTTCTTATAGTTGATATCCCTCCCAGATATGGAATGCTACTCTCCTAGTTATGGGGAGAAAAACTTAGAGGCACCTTGCAGCTCGACTTTTCCTATGCTACTATACCAGTCTTTGGGCAAGTAAAAAAACTATACTTGGAAAATAAGATGACGTACATGATCATTAGAAAATAAAAGCCCAATAATCACCCCATACATGTTTTTCACATGGATTTAGAGTCTTTTATCTTATTCAATGATTATTTTTAAACATCTTCAGAATTTTGATGGAAGAAAAAGCAGAAAACTCAGAATTTTCAAATTCTGTTTTAAAATTTAAGTGCAGAAAAACAAGAAAATATGCCAAGTGGCTTGGAGCCAAGTGCATCAGCCAAAAATAGAGATGAAACAGTGAAATAAGCAAAACCTATTGGTACAATAGACCTTTCTCAAACAACTAGTCAAGATTAGTCATCAAAATCAGCTTCTAGACGAAGAAAGTGGCTTGTGGACCATGGATTTCGTTGGAGCCTTAAGTAAGGAAGGAGATGGAATTGGAATGTGGATTCACAACCCCATGAATAATTCATTTAAAATTCCTCTTAATGTTCGAATGACTTCTTATAAATTTTCATTTGATTGTTCAAACAATGAAACATAATATGAGGCTTTGATAGCCGGTCTGAATATTCTAAAGAAATTAGGTGCCAAGAAAATGTCTGTGTATGGCGACTTTGAATTGGTGATAAACTAAGTCAAAGGGGAATACCAGGACACGCATCCTAGCATGAAATATTACCACAATGCAGTGTTAGACATCCTCACGTCCTTCACTGAATATACTTTGTCATTGATTCCAAGGGACAACAATGTTATTGTTGATTCTCTTGCCACTTCAGCGAGCAATGGATATCGCGTTTGCCAATGTAAAGGATGTATTTTTGGTAATTTACCTTGATGACATCACAATTTTTTCCAAGATGGATGAAGAGCACTTGTAGATTTTGAAGGTATTTTTTCTGAAGTGCGGAAAATTTGGCATATCGTTGAATCTAAAGAAGAATTTTTTTCGCTATGGAAGAAGGGAAATTTCTTAGTCATATCATATCTAAAGATGACATCCAAATAGATCCTTCAAGGATTGAATAAATTCAGAATTTGGAATATCTTAGAAGCGAGAAGGAAATCCAGTCATTCAATGGTAAAATCAATTTCTTGAGAAGGTTTATTCCTAACCTTGCTGAACATTTAAGAAAAATTACTGATATGTTGAAGAAAGACAACGAGGTGACGTGGTCTGATGAGGCAGAGAAAATTTTCAATCAACTTAAGTTTTCATTTTCTCATGCTCCTATTCTTATCAGCCTAGATTATACACTTTATTTCATAATTTTTTCCTTTGCTTCTGAACATACTCTAGTTTTTTTCCTTATGTAAAAGAAAGATCAGAAAACAGAACAACCCATCGCCTTTTTCAGTAGAACCATAGGAGATGTAGCCTTGAAGTACAATATCATTGAAAAAAAGGCCTTGGTGCTAGTTAAAGCATTGCAGTACTTTCGAGTCTATATTCTTAACTCTCATGTTCTTTCATATGTCCCAAACACTGTTGTCAAATATGTGCTAACACATAATGATCCTGAAGGTCAGCGTGGCAAGTGGATAGCTGCCATGTTGGAGTATGACTTGGAAATCAAACCTACAAAACTGATCAAAGGAAAAGGCTTGGCTAAGCTCATGGTAGACTCAAACTTCATGCCTTGGACATCAATTTCATTGTTGCATTATCTAAGGAGAAAGAGGTTGATTCATTACCTCAGGTATCTGAATTTTTTACTTCATCACCATGGTATGCTGATATTTTTCATGTGTTGCAACATTTGAATCCTCCTCCCGACTTGCCTAGCAGTAAAGGTAGGTCTCTGAAGTTGAATGCTCTTAAGTATTTCATTATTAATGATGTTTTGTATTAGAAAGACGCGAGCATAATTTTGGTGAACTGTTTGGTAGAAGGTGAAGTGGATAAGGTGATGAAGGAATTTCATAAAGGTGATTGTCATGGTCATCTTTTCTAGAAGAATACAACAAACAAGATACTGAGGGATGGATTTTATTGGCCAAGTTTGTTTTCTGATGTTTATAAAACTATCATGAGTTGTCATGTATGCAAAATTTTTCAGGGAAAGAGAAAGCTCTTACCGCTGCCCTTGAAACCAATTGTAGTTCAAGCACCCTTCCAGCAGTTGTGGCTTGATTTCATTGGTGAGATCCATCCTCCATCATCAGCTCAAAATAAGTGGATACCGACTGCCACCGATTACTTCAAAAAGTGGATTGAGGCCATCCCCACGAGGCAAGCTATATACACCATTATTATTTAGTTTTTGGAGAGAAATATTCTATCTTGTTTTGGCTGCCCACAGAAAATTATCACAGACAATGCAGCCGCCTTTAAGTAAAAAAATATGATAGAATTTTGTGACAAATATCACATAAGACTCAGGAATTCTACAACATACTATCCTCAAGGCAACGAGTTGGTTGAATCATCAAACAAATCATTGGTGAACATAATCAAGAAATTGTTCCAAGAGAACAAAATAAATTGGCACAAAAAACCCATAAATGCTCTATGGGCGGATAAAGTTAACACGAAGAGATTAATAAGCATGTCAACTTTCCAACTAGTGTATGGTGTCGACACAGTGTTTCCCACTTCTTTAGCAGTGTTGGTGATGAAAATTCTACAAGAGATTGATAGTTAGCCATCTTATCAATCCACTGGATCTCTGAGGCTGAAAGAGAACAACAAAGGTAACCACAGACCAATCTTTCTCCAATTAGCTAGCCCTACTAGGCATGAGATGGATCTCTCCACAAGATCACAACCAAGATGAATAGATAAAGAGGATTTTAGGTTAGGTATAGTAACACTAGGGTTTGTTTGATTGAATTTGAGGTGTTGGATGGTGAATAGGTCAGAGAAGAAACTAGGTCAAGGAAAATAAGGATCAAAATTGCAGATATTTGATGGGGCAAGGTAGGTACGTAGATTAACACATTAAGGTATCTTGATGGAGTGGTCTAGAATGATAGGGTTTTAGAAAATAGCATTGGGAAAATGAATTCTTTTCAATTAGAAGAAAGATGAAACAAAACTGTAAATATTCCTCCAAAACAGAGCATAAGCTAATGAATTATGTATTTCTGACTTAGGAATCAATTACATTCAGAGATGGCATGAATATGAAATCAAAATAAATTCACACATTTACAAAAAATAAGAAGAAAAAATGTCAAATCACATTACCATAGGTATCCCATCAAAATAGTTGCAACTCAGTCTGTTATTTCTTGCCAAAAATCTGATTACAATAATGTTCAATGATAAAATTATACAACATCCAACCCTTGAAATGAGAAAGGAAATGAAATATATAGACCAAAAAATACTTATCCCACTCTCAAGGATCGAATTCCTGAATTGTGGAGCTGATCCCCAAAGTGCTCAACTAGAATCCTAGTGATTAGGGAGGTTAGCCAACTCATCCCTATCATTCATGAAACTTATTCACTTTGACCAAAATTACATTTGTACATGATGTATACACCTCTAATAACTATTTATGACGTAATTACATTTAAATTTCATCATTAAATCAGTAAAAATTCATTGAATCCATCCATCAACTAAGAAATTTCGAAAATTCTGAAGAAAACAGAGAACTGCAAAAAGCGCAGCGTGCGTGGGAAAAAGTGTAACATGGGCCTTGAAATTGATTTTTGACTGCCTTCCCAAAGTCCAAATTGGGCCCAAGATGGCTCATTGGAAATCGATTCCAAGCTAGTTGTCAAAACTGTCCTCAATAACTAAAAATGGTTGAGTGAAGCTCCTAAAAAATTGAATCTCCCAAGACCGCTCCAAAAGTGCAGTAAAGGTCGGAAAAAGGAGGCAAAAAGGTGGTTTTTGAGTGGTTTTTTGCCATTTCTAACTGTCAAAAGCTCTATTTTGTGAGTGAAAATAGTTAAAACTGTATGTAGACATCCTTATGAATCCAAATATGCAAACCATTTCTCATTTGGAGGCCTCCAAAAAAAGCACAACGTGGCCCACATTGCACTTTTTGCACACTCACTATGTAAAAATTCTATCAAAATTTGCATAAATTCCCAAAAAATTGAAAACTTGCCCAAAATTATTCAAAATTGGTAGATGAATTGTTGATGAGGTGTCTCAAGCAATCAAGGAGGCATCAAAAAGTATCTCAAGTTTTTCCTCCTTCTTATGCTTGATTAGGGTTTGCTTGTGTTTCTCCTTCAACTGCTTGATCCTGACGTTACAAATCTTGTTTCTAGTGATGTATCTGTTGGCCATATGTATAAGCATCTCATTTTCCTTGTTGGTTTTATGGAGGAGCTTCTCAAGGTGTATGTTAACTCTGTCAAGCCACACCTCTCTGTCATCATCAATTTCCTTTGCAATTCTTTCCTCAAAACTGAGTTGCTTTGCCTCATGTTTATCCTGCACTAAAGCTCTCTTAAGACATCTTGGTTTTGGTCTTGTCTTGGTGGTTTGAGTCTCATCATGGTCAGACTCATCAGGTTCCATCACTTCTTTAACTTTGGTGTCTTGTCTCTTTGCCTTTAGCAGCTCTAACTCCATGAGTACATGCTTGTCTTTCAGCGGCTTGTTTTCTTGTTAAAGGGAGGATATTTCAAATTGTGCTTTGGCCATATTGTCTTGAAATTATTTGATTGTGGCATATTTATCTTTGATTATTAGGTTTGAGGCCTCATGATTATATTGGACATCCAATTCCACCAAGTCAAAATCTCTTTCTTCCTCATGAAGGTATTCCTCCTCTTGAACAAATGCTTCTTTTTGCTTTTGATTTCCCTACTTTTTTTATGAAGAAGGGAAGGCCCCTTCCAAGTAGAGAAAACACTTGCCTAGGTCCCCTCTGGTAGGTTTTGACATGTTTGGTTTCTTTGACCTCTTTGGCCTCTTTCAATGTAGCCCTGCTAAATTGCCTAGTACTTCTGTGAGAAAATGATGTTGTTGGTGGAATAGGTCTAGCAGGTTGACTTGGTCCTATAGTGAAGACATCAGCCTCAATGAAAGTCTCCCATTCTATTTTCAACTAATTGAGGTGGTGAAGGACAATGATTTTGATCAAAGAATGATGGAAGAGAATGTTCATCTGAAGCTCAAAATATCTGTTTTAAACTATGTAGGCCATTTTGTCAATGCTTCTATACAAGTAGTAGGGGAGGTTGAGCAATTTCACCCTGGTGAAATGCATAAGAAACCTGATGTGATAGTTGTATAATCTAGAGAATCTACCCTCAAAAGTGAAGTATTTCATGATGATTTTCATCATGGGGGAAAATCTGTTCAACAACTGACCAAAAGGAAAGAAATTTTTGATGTTATCTTTGTAGGGTGCCTTGAGGTAAGGCTCATACCGCTGGGCATCAAAATCATTAGTCTTAAACCATTTTTCACCCACATTGGGTATCCCTGTTGTTGCTACAATTATGTTAGTGGAAATGGTAAAAGTCACCCCTGCTATAATCACTTGGTAGTTTTGGAGGTTGTTGATGAAAACCCTGGTCAAAGTAGGATGACTTTGGACTCTTTTACCTTCTCACAAAATTCAAAGCAACCTACATGCTAAAAAAATCTGACAAGTAAGGGTGATGTTATTAATTCCCTAGTTTCTATTGGCTCTAATCTCAAAATCCTCCCTCCTTTGTTATATTTCTTCTTGTCCTCTTCTGTGGCATTTCTCTCCTCCTCTACTATGTTTCTTTCTTCCTCCATTATTCTTAGTTTGTCTTTGAAAACCCTAGGGAAGAAGGGGAAGGGAAAGGGAGTAGGAATGTAGGGTTAGGAGATTGTGAATGGCAAGGAAAATTTTGAGGGAATATAGGAAGGGATTTGGGAGTTTAGGGAAGTAACTGGAGTGTGAAATAAGTTAGGGAAATAGGGTAGGAAATCTGTATTACAGGGAAGTGTCTAGCTGCCTAGGAAAGCACAACTAGGGTGGTAGGGTTTAGGAAATAGGGCTTCAGAATGGGAAATGAGTAAATGTATGGGTAGTGGGGAGTGATTTAGGGTGTAGGGAAGGTGAATGGGTCCTAGAGAGAGTAATTAAGTTTGTAAATTATGAGCTAGGGTTTCAATTTCTTAAAACACGACATAAAATGTAATGGAGGGTATACACCATGAATTTGATACCACAAGCTAAAAGGAGGGTCTATGGAGGCGCCACTTACTTGAAATAATTGTAGAAACCCTAAACTGATGATGAAAACCTCTGCAATGAATATTAGGGATTGTGGCTCCCTTCCGCAAAAAGCGCAGCGTATAGAGAAAAAGTGCAGTGAGCAATTGGAAAAAGCGTAGTGCCTTTGGAAAAATTGCAGTGTGGTCTCCTGCAAAAGCACAGTGCTTGTGGAAAAAGTGCAGCAAATGACCCATAATTCAATTTTCTGAAGGAAAAAATCATTTTTTTCTTGGGAGGCTGACAGCTCGATGCTTTGAAGATGCAAATGAATTTCTTATTGGTATTTGAGAGCCTTTATACTTGGAGAAATGTCATTAAACAAACTTGGGACCCACCTTTCCTTTCCTGAAATTGACTTTACACTGCTCTTTATATTTTAACTTCTGAATTAGATCGTTGAAATTCATATTTTGATGGCTTAGGAACACTGATTGACTTTTTGGAACTTTGGCTTATTCGATGATGGAATTTTGAGTGTGCAGCTACTTGGAACTCTGAGAACTTATTACAAATTAGGAAAATAAAATTACATTTTGCTCTAAAATCAAATTTATAAATCAAAATTACTGATGAAAGTTACTTATTAGCACTCCTTCATTTTTTAGGCTTTATGCAATGAAATGGTGATTTGATGACCCTGAAAACCCTAAGACCTAATGGAGACTTTAACTGAATGAGACCATGATGAAAATGACTGAAATGATGATGACACTTCATGATTGATGGTACACTCAACAAATTGGTGAAATGAGCCAACATGTTACACAATTTTAAAAGGAGTGAAAATATACCTAAATCTACACCAAGTGAATAAATTTTTGCATGATGACCGAATGGAATGACAAAAATTTCAAAATAGGACCCTGACATGACATGAAAGAGTTTATTTGATCATTGGTGGAAGGATGCAAAAACTGACACTAACAAGCCAAATGACATCCAATGAAGAATCATTCAAATGATTCATTCACAACAGTCAAGGGAATATGTTTTCAATCACACTTCAAAACTTTAGGAGAAAATCAAGAAGATCTATGACAAGAATACCAAAGCTGATGATTTCAAATTGGGAGATGTTGTTCTTCGATGGGATTCCTGAAATGAAGACAAATGAAAGCATGGTAAGTTTGATAACCTATGGAAAGTTCCTTACAAGATTACAACGTTAAGGGGTACGAAGACATTTTTTTAAAATATCTTGATGGGCAGGAAATTATGGGAGGACCAGTGAATGGTACGTTCCTCAAACATTACCTTACCTGATCTTGAAGAAAAAGGTTCACTTTCATTGTAAATATCACTTTTATTTGCTTTCAAAGAATAAGGAGTTCGTTACAGAAGTTTGGAGACTGAGGAGAAGGCCATGAGACTTCTATGATCAGTTGATGTTTTTCTTTTAAAAATTTCAAAAATTCAAGTTAGTTTTCGAGTCAAAGTCATTTTCTGTTTAGCTAGTCATTTCAGTTTGTCAAAGTTATTTCGGTTTCTACATTTTGACTGCATTGCCCAATGGATGAGGCTACCTGATCTACGGTGTTATTGAAACCTCCTGAAGTATCTTCCATCCCAAGCTTGAGCCAATGTTAGTTTCTAAATGTTCAGCGATCAAATACCTTCTTTCTAGTTTACTTGGTAGTGGTCCTAGGTCAAATTTTCATGTTTTCAAATCAATTTTCAAATAAAATTGTGTTCATTGAATTATTGTCTAGGTTTGAAATGCTACTCCCTTCACCCATTCATGGTCATCATCATTTAAATTTCATAACATTCATTATCATCTAGGGTCATAGGTCAGTCAATATACCTCCATCTAGGTCATGGTCTTGGTCTCTTTTGTTTCACCACCACAATGTCCAATGATGTCACGAAAGAAGGCAAACAATATGTCATTTTAACCATAAAAATAAGCTACATTGCGAGTTAGAAAATATAGGAAATAAATTAAAGGAAATTTTTATTTTCTAAAGAGTATGCTACATGATCGAGTTACTTTCTCAAAAAATAAGTTTTTCTCAAAGTATGTATGATTTCACTAGAAGACAAAAAATAAATTTTTGTGATGATATAAAAGGAAATGAAGCTTCTTGAAGTCATTTTGTCCTTTTATGTTTGAAGAGCTCCTCCCTTATCCTCACCACACTCCACAACTATCAAAGGTCAAAGATAACCAACAAGAAACTGATCCAATTGCGCTGTGATACGCTTCTGGCTTGTTAAGCTACACTTCTGGCTTGCTGCGCTATGCTTCTGGAAAGTGCTACGCTTTTGGTTTCCAAGCTAAAAAAGGCTATCTAAGGTTCAATTCATCATTTCCCAAAGATTTAGAGACCTCCAAACTAGTAAGTGAATCTTTCTCACATCTCCTTCAAGTCAATTTTTTAAGCAAAGGGTGGATTCCCTCCTTAGGTTTTCACCACTACGTTTTTGGTGTCTTCCATGTTTGGCTTATTCAATTGGGAAAACCTTTATCTCACCTTCTAAAAACCTTAATAAATAATCCATATAACTTATCTAAATACTACCTATCACTCACATCCCTCCTTTCCACCATTTTCAATCAAACCCTAGTTTTCACTACGTTTTTGCAAGGAAACTAGGAAAACCTTGTGTTTTGACATTTTTGGCACCTTTCACATGCCCATTTCCAAAAATTCCACTTGCATCTTGTAGAAAAATCATCAACCTAACTCCCTAAACTTTTAGGGATTTTTCCCTAACTTTATTCCAACTAATTTTTGTCCCTAAAACCACTCTACCACTATCCCCTGTTTTCTTAACTTTCCACCTTCCCTATCCACTACATCAAGCTAGGGTTTTCCTTGTTGAAAAACATCATGGAGGGTGAGAAGAGGGTCCATAAGGGAGGTCATAATTCCACATTTGATCCATCCAACGTGCATGGTATCAATGCTTATCCTTATGCTAAGAGGTCTTTTGAAAATAGTGGTTGTTTGAGGTTTTGTGACAGAATCCAAGAGGTAGGATGTCATGCTCAATTGACAAGCCTTTTTTCCACTAGATTCAGGATAGATAAGGCTGTCATAACAAGTATTGAATTCACCATATCAATAGATGTTATTGCCTCAACAATAGGTATCCTGGACCATGGAGAAATCTGGTTCAAAGGGATGGACTTGGACATTGAGAACTACAAAATGTTCTTAAAACCTCATTGAAAAGATGCTCCTAAGCATACCTTTCCTTTCAAGTATTTACTTGATAAGTATGCCCTTTTGATGAAGCTAATTATGAATTATTTTACATGTGAAGGTAGATTCTCAAGATTTTACCAGTACCATATAAGGTTATTGATGCACTTCACTACCACCAAGCCACTCAAATTTCCTAATTATTTATTTAGGAGTTTGTTCAAAATGACTGAAAAGGTACAAAGTAAAGGAAAAGATCATCACCCTAGTTTGTTCCACCATGGTTTGTTCAAGCTTATAGACCTTCATCGGCTCTCAACAATTAATATGTCTTGCGAAAATTCTATGAATATTGTTGCATCTGTACCTACTACTAGTCCACCCATCATTCAAAACATGTCATCAACGTCAACACAACCAAAGGAGGTTCGCTCTTCAAGTTATAAAGAAGAGGTTCCAAAGGTTCCTAGGGTTGAAATCACTTAGAACTCTGAGAAGGGTAAAAGGATGGATTTTTCTCCTAAGACCACTAAAGGTGTACTTGCACCTGAAACTACACCTATGCAAAGAGAAATCATGAGAGTGAGCCACCTATGCATGAGGATGAGTCACCACTGCAATAGCATAAGGAAAAATCATTTATGGAGTTTGAAATGGTAGTCCAGATGAAATAAAAATTATTTGAGGAGATAATAAGGGAAAAGGATGTAGAGATAGCAGAGTTGAAGGCCAACCTCTCAAGGGAAAATTTCATGATTACCTTTCAACAACAAGAAAACATGTAATTGAAGGTGAAACAACTACTTGAAAGCAAACCAAAGGCATACTTTTAGGCAAAAAATGGTAAAGGAAAAGTAGTGCTAGACATTGATCAGTTGGAAGACATAGGTACTGAAACAAAGCCAAGGAGTCCAAGAACAAGAGGCTTAACCGGACAAAAAGAACAACAAAGAGAGCCATCTCCTCCATTAGGTCAACTAAACTTTGATGAGTTGATCATCGCTGAAATTTAGCAAGACAAGGAGATATGGCTTGATAGGGTAAATGTGAACCTTGAGAAGCTTTTGAAGAAGGCAGAAAGGGATAATAACCTCTAGAGGCATATGGTGAGGCACTATTTCACTAGGAACCAAATCGCAAAGTGAGGGTGAAGAATTTGAGGAAAAAGCTTAAAGAACCCCTAATTAAGATAAATGAGAAATATCACTTAGATTTTCTAGCTGAGGAAACCATAGATATTTATTTTATCATCCAAGGATACCATGAAATCAAATTCAAAATATTTTGAGCATTTTGAGAGTTTTTTGTGATTTTTGGAAAATTTGGAAAATTGACCTTTGCAGAAGCATCGCGTAGCCACGCGATGCTTTTTCTTAGAGCCTCCAAATGAGGAAATTTTTACATGGATTGATAGCTCTTGAAATATAATTTATATATATGGTCTCATGTTGGCATGACACCCCCCATTTTTGGAGAAAAACCCAAAAAATAACCTCTTTTTCATGTTTCTCCCATTGTTTTTTCCTGTGCGTGACGCTTATGGAGTAAGGTTGGGAAAATGGATTTTTTAAGGCCTTCGAGGAAGTATTTTCTCAGTTTCAAGGTTGGAAGGGAAATAGAACACACATGGCTACCTAGCCCAACCTTCATATTTTCAGGAGGATGCCTTAAGGTTAGCCAAAATCACCCTCAAAGTGGCGCGACGCTTTTGCTAACTAGTGCGATGCTTTTGTCTTGGATTCCTTTTGGACAATTGTCAAGCCAGAATGGTCCAAATTTCGAGGTTGTAGTTGTCCTATGAGGTGTATTTTGGATAAGAGAGTTTTTTTTGTATCTCATTGTTGAGGAATCATGTAATTAATCAAGGAGACATACACTCCTAGTTATTAGCTAAATTTGGGGGAACTGTTTCTAACTTCCCTAAATTCTAGGTAATGACTCGTAGGGTGCATTTATGATATATTTTGGATCATGTTTTGATCCAATGAGGTTTAATCTCTTCTATTTTCTATATGTAGTCCAACTCAATTCATTTTAGAGGTTGGATAGTTGTTATTTGCAGTGTGAAGCTATTGTACAAAATTTTTCAGTAAAATCAAAGACATGTTGCAGCTATAATTTTGGGACTCCAGTGGTATGCTTATTAGCATTTTTTTTCTTAGGAATCACCATCAAGTTGAATGTTTATGTTTTCTTTCCATCACATGTATGCTTCTATATGATGATCTTATGGGTCTATGAAAAAAAATCTTGCTTTTCATGCTTTGTTTTATAAGATTTTCATGAATATGTTTCTCCTTCTCTGATGAATGAATTCATGTAACATGCACATTTTGAATCTCTCTCTCTTTTCAAACCCTATACACAATGACAAGTAAAGTATGTTCTTAATTATACCTACCTGGCCTCATCTTCATCTCTACAACTGAAACTTTAAAATCAGACCTAATTCCTTGACTATCATTCATATCCAACAAAAATTCAAAAAACACAACCCTAATTCACCAAGCTTATATCTAGCCTAAGATAATTATATCTACAGTTACCTCATTGAATATAAAAGTGATGTTGAGACAAACCTCTCTCGTTTTGTTAGGGCTAGCTACCAGACCTAAAGATTGGTTTGAGGTTACCTCCTTCAGTCTCCATTATGAGCCTTAGGAAACAAAAGGAGGGATAGTAAGACATACTCAAGAAAAGATTTTTTCATGTTGCCGAAAGCTATGATTTAATTTTCTTGGTCTGATGTTGATGGATACAGTCTGTTGATATGGTATTGAGTTATGATTTTCACATTTATGATTATCTGATTTATGGAGATGCTTTGATGTGGTCAAACTTAACAGCGAATAGGTAGCACAGGTTTAGGCAAAGCATTAGCCTTGTTGCTAATGATGCATTGTTGGCATTATGATTCTTTAATACTTGTGATGCTCATGTAGTGGTTCTAATGATTTTATAATTTTTTCATGATACATGGACTTCTTATGATGAGATTATGGATCATAGCCCTGATCATATTTTGTAGAAGATTATGCTTATCTGAACACAAGGATTTGATGCATGACTAATGATTCAAATATGAGGAAATAACATGCAGATCTTGTTGTTGATTACTACTGTCATGAATGATGCCTATTGTGCTTAATTCCCGCACACGTTACATCGTGATTATGCAAATGGAATAAGTCTAAAACATGAAGACCTTTGTGATAAGAGATCACAGGGATGATTGGTTGAGACATATTGATTATTGATGAAGTGGTTATGGTATGATAACTCTTCTTGCATAGTGGGGAAAAAATATGTGTTAGGTCCATATATTACTGTTATAGTCCCTTATTGTTGTTAGTGTAACCCCCTTATTGTTATTATTGTACCCCTGTAACCCCCATATTGTTATTATTGTGCCCTTAAATTATTATTGTTAGGTCGGCTAGGATTACATTGTGACCCCACTAGGATTACATTGTGGCCCCATGGACTCCTATATATAGAAAGGAGGTTTTGTAATTTGTATCATCCAAGAATTGTTCATTTATGTAATGTATTGGAGGTTTCCCCCTCGAAGTGGCTTATTTCTAAGGCATTGATATCTCTTTTCTTCTATTTTTGGAGCTGGTTTCACAACATTTGGTATCAGAGCTTTGGATTCTAGAGTTTCGCTGCTCCAAACAAGTCATCGTGGAATTTTCGCTATAAATTTTATTCTATGAATATTCAGAAGCTGAAAGTTTTAGAGTATGAAGCTGAAATCCTGAGGAACATCTTCACAAAATTTTAGATCTTGGTTCGCAATATTTTCGGAGATATGATCTATGGAAATTAGGGCTTTTTGTAGGCTCCCGAATTTCACTTAAAAAAGTCATCGTGGAATTTTCGCTATAACTGTTTTTCTACGAAGAATTAGAGGCTCAAATTTTTAGAGCGCAAAGAATAAATCCCGAGGAACATCGTCGCAAAATTTTAGAGCTTGGTTCGCAATATTTTTGGAGATATGATCTATGGAAGTTAGGTCTTTTTCAGGCTCCCAAATTTCATCTCAAAGAGGTGATCGTGGGAAAAGCTTCATAACTCTCTCTCTGAGCATCGGATTGGAATTATGTAAAAAGTGACTGGAAGTACACGGAATTTAGTTTCTTGTCTATAAATTCAGAGTCAAAGGAGCAAATAGTGACACGTGGCAAGTCGTACAAGTTCACTCTATTGAACCAGTCCATAATTAGGTCATTGTGGGATATTGGACATAACTTTTCCTTGAAGAATCTAAATCAAGTCAGACCTGTGGAATTTGAAAGAAGCTTAAGAGAAATACTACAGGGCCAAATTTCAGATATTGAGGATCTAAAAGTATAGAGATAATTCAATCTCAATATCAAGCTCCTCAAAAGAAAGTAAAAGGTGTGTATTTTTTTTCCGAATTGCATAAGTCTTGTTTGAAGAATCAAGTTGAATTGATTCCAAGGGCATATTGTAGAATAGATATCAGTATTGGATTCTAAAATCGCCCCTAAAAAGAATTCAACACCCATTAAGCCTTTCGAAGGCTCTACTATTACTGATGAAGACGAAGAATGGCAACATGACATATCAAAATTACAAGAGCAAGTGCAACAAATTTCTCTCTCGCAATGAGCAACAAAAATGACATGGAGGTTTTGAAGAAAGGCGTGGAATCTAAGATGGATGGTTTGAAGAATGGCATGGAAGCTAAGATTGATGGAATGGAAACTGGCATGGAATCTAAGATGGATGACATGGAAGATAAGATGGAAAACATAAAGAATGATCTAAAATCAAACATGGAAGGTTTGAAAAAGTTGATACAAGGAATGTTTCCTAATGGTGAAAAGATAGTAGAGGAAACTCATGATGAGTACAAAATAAATTTTAATCGTGATTTCATAAACTCTAATGTTGGAGGTAAGAACTGCCATATTCCAAAAATGGATATGAGGAAGTTTGATGGAAAGGAACCTGTAACATGGATACTACAGATGGAGCAATATTTTGATCTCAATAATGTGCAAAACACACAAAAGGTACACATTGCAACTCTACATTTAGAACAAAATACATTTGTATGGTATCAATGGCTTTGCTCCCATAAAAAAATTGTCACTTGGTCAATTTTTACGGAGGAAATGATAGCAGATTATGAGGATACAAAGAGCAACACTTTCTTTAGCTAATTGATAAATCTCAAATAAAAGTGTTCAGTGGGGGAGCACATTGAGGACTTCCAAAGATTGAATATAAGGGTAACTGATATTCCAGAGGAACACAGGATTGATCTCTTCATAGGTACTTTAAAGGATAACATCCAATATGAAGTTTGAGTTTTGGAACCTGATTCATTGGAGAAGGCATTTAGGTTGGCAAGAAAAATTGAATATAAAATTATGGTGACAAGGAAGCCTACCACTTAGTTCTATAAAGATACAAGTGTTGCTACTACTATATTTCCACAACCTACAAGGTTGACACCACAACAATTGGAAGAAAAAATAGCAAAAGGGATTTGCTACAGTTGTGATAGAAAATACACTAAAGGTCATAAGTGTGCTGAGAAGAAATTATTTTACATAGATTGTGAAGAGGAAGAAGAAAATGAACAATAATATTCAAAAGAAGAGGATATACACCAGGAACTAGCCCTAGAAGAGGAAGATTTGAGTCTGAACATATCGTGTAATGCATTGGCAGGAATTATCACTCCTCAAACTCTCAAGATAGAAGAAATTATCAAGAATAAAAAGGTAATAGTGTTGATTGATTTAGGTAGTACCCATAATTTTATTCATTGTAAGGTAGCCAAGGAATTGAATTGTTTCCTATACCCAGCACTAGAATGTCAAGTGATGGTTGCAAATGGAGGAACTATAAATGGCTCCAGAAAATGCCATAATATCAAGCTAACCATGGGGGAATATGTATTGAATAGTCCAATGCTTTCCATTCCTATGGGAGGTGCTGATGTTGTATTAGGATTACAATGGTTACAATCTTTGGGGACGATAGCTTTTATTTTTCAAAAACTTTTCTTGAAATTTTTTTCGGAAGGAAAGGAAGTCGAATTACGGGGTATTGCAGGGAAGTCGGGAAAGATAATAAGCTCTAATGTCATGACAAAGTTTCTAAAGAAAGAAAAACGAGGCATAATTGCACAATTATGCTCACTAGAAGTTCCAACATCAAAATCATCTATTTCTCCAGATCTCCAAAAAGTCTTGGACAATCATTCCAAGGTGTTTGAAACTCCCAAAGGACTCCCACCCATTCGTCATCATGATCATGCTATTCATTTGATTCCAGGAAGTGTTCCTCCAAACATTAGGCCTTATAGATATCCTTATGTCCAAAAGAGTGAAATTGAACCTATGATCGCAGAAATGTTAGAGGCGGGTATAATTCAACCTAGTCAAAGTTCTTTCTCTGCTCCTGTAGTATTGGTACACAAGAAGGATGGATCATGGTGCATGTGTCCGGATTATAGGGAGCTCAGTAAGCTCACCATTAAAGATAAATTTCCCATTCCTGTGATTGATGAATTATTGGATTAATTACGTGGAGAAATTTATTTTAAAGTTGGATCTTCGTTTAGGATATCATCAAATTAGAATGAAGACTGAAGATATTCTGAAAACAACATTTCGCACTCATGAGGGTCATTATGAATTTTTGGTCATGCCTTTTGGCCTTATCAATGCACCTTCTACATTTCAAGGGTTGATGAATTCCATTTTAAAACCCTTCCTTAGAAAATTTGTGCAAGTATTTTTTGATGATATACTAATCTACAGCAGGTCTTGGAAGGATCATGTTCAACATGTTGAGAGGGTGCTCAAACTATTGCAGGAGAAACAATTATATGAAAAAACATCCAAATGTTTCTTTGGAGTACAAGAGGTGGAATATCTGGGTCATATTGTATCTCACGAGGGTGTTAAGGTAGACCTTAACGAAATTAAAGCCATTAAGGAATGGAAAGTCCCCACAACCATAAAGCAGTTGCGAGGATTTCTCGAGTTAATAGGGTATTATCGCAATTTTGTTAAGAATTATGGGAGAATAGTAGCACCTCTAACAACATTATTGAAGAAAGATGCATTTTCATGGACTCCTGAAGAAACTAAGGCCTTTGAACATCTTAAAGAGGCAATGTGCCTAGCACCGGTCTTAGCTACGCCAGACTTCACAAAAACCCTTATTGTGGAATGTGATGCCTCAGGAAATGGAATTGGTGCAGTTTTAATGCAGGAAGGAAGACCCATTGCTTTTGAAAGTCGTCCAATCAAAGGAAAGTATTTAAAGAAACCTATTTATGAGAAGGAAATGTTAGCAATACTGCATGCACTAAAGAAATGGCAAAATTACCTAATGGGAAGACACTTCAAGGTAAAAACTGATCATGATAGTCTTAAACACTTTTTGGAACAAAGACTATCTTCAGAAGAGCAGAAAAAATGGGTCACAAAGATGTTGGGTTATGACTTTGAAATAATCTACAAAAAGGAAAGCTTAATGTTGTTGCAGATGCACTCTCAAGAAAGAATGAAGAGGTGGAAGCATTTCTTTGTGCCATTTCTATTATCCAACGAGATTGGATAACTGAAGCAAGAGATGAATGGAAGAAGGACAAAGATGTATGGACACTCATTCAAAAGTTGCAGCAAGATCCTAGTACATCTGATACATTTAGTTGGAAAAATGATTCCTTATGGTACAAAGATCGCTTATATCTTTTTAAGAATTCCCAACTAAAACAAAAGATTCTTTTGGAATTGCACACTTCTCCTTTAGGAGGACACTCATGATTTTTAAAAACTTACCACAGAGTGAAGAAGGAATTTTTTTGGGATGGCCTTAAATCTGATATTCAAAATTTTGTGGCGGAATGTTTGGTTTTCCAATAGAATAAAGTTGAGACGATTAAGACCCCAGGTCTTCTACAACCTTTATCCATTCCAAGTCAAAATTGGGAGGAGATGTCAATGGATTTTATCACAGGTTTACCTAATTCTGAAGGAAAGAGTGTCATCATGGTGGTAGTTGATAGACTTACCAAGTATGCACACTTTTGTGCATTATCTCATCCATTTAAAGCAAGTACAATTGCTACTACATTTATGGACACAATTCAAAATCTACATGGAAACCCAAGGGTTACTGTGAGCGACAGATATCCCATTTTTACTAGAAATTTTTGGACGGAGTTATTTTCTTGTTTGGGAACTCAATTAGCTCATAGCTCATCTTATCATCCTCAATCCGATGGTCAAACTAAGATAGTAAATAAATGTTTGGAAGGATATATTCGTTGTTTTGTATCTAATAAACAAACACAATGGGTCAAGATGTTACTGCTCGTTGAATGGTGGTATAACACTTCCTTCCATATTGCAGCAAAAATGACCCCATTTATTACACTTTATGGATATCATCCACCATCCATCACATCATCTTTAAGAGAAAATTCGAAGGTTAAAGAAGTGGAAGATCACATCGAGCATCAACAAGAAGTTCTCCAACTCTTAAAGGATAACTTGAATTTGGAAAATCGAATGAAACAACAGGCAGATCAACATCGCAGCAAGAGAAGTTTTGATGTAGGAGACTGGGTATTTTTACGGCTACAACCATACAAAAAAAATGTCCCTCAAGCAAGCTAAGAAGGATAATAAATTATCGCCAAAGTACTATGGTCCTTACAAGGTGTTGCAAAAGATTGGTACTATGGCATACAAATTGGAGCTTCTTGATTCTTCACGAGTGCATCTAGTTTTCCATGTTTCATGCTTAAAGAAAGGTGAAAATCTTCCAGTTCAAACAATATTTCCAGAACTTGATGAGGAAGGAAAAATCATATTAGAACCTGAAGCGGTCACGGAAAATGGAACTTGACAGCTACGAAATCGATCAATTTCAGAGTATCTCATCAAGTGGAAGAACTTACCCATTGAAGATTCTACATGGGAGGATGAGAATTTTATACAGAAGCACCCAAAGCTACTCAAGCGTTGAGGACAACACTTTTTTGAAGGAGAGGGGCATGTTAGGTCTCTATATTACTATTATAGTCCCTTATTGTTGTTAATGTAACCTCATTATTGTTATTATTGTACCCCTGTAACCCCCATATTGTTAATATTGTGCCCTTAAATTATTATTTTTAGGCCGGCTAGGATTACATTGTGGCCCCATGGACTCCTATATATAGAAAGGAGGTTTTGTAAATTGTATCATCCAAGAACTATTCATTCATGTAATGTATTGGAGGTTTCCCCCTCGAAGTGGCTTATTTCTAAGGCGTTGATATCTCTTTTCTTCTATTTTTGGAGCTGGTTTCACAACAATATGATGTTGATGTAAGGTTCATGATGACATGGTTATTGATATGTTTATATGATACTTGGAGACATGGATATATGGTCTTTTCTTACTGATTGGTTCTCACATATGTTGCCAATGCATGTCTATGGTGTTTACTCATGCTATATGATATGATGTTTCACTACTTTATCTTATTTCATGATGATATACTTGGTTCCCACATATGTTTCCTTGATGAACATGGTTTGGGGCCATTCCAACAAAAGGAGAAAGGTACTTATGGTGCAGACCTTATTCGGTATATGATGGTTGTGGATCATGGTCTTGATCTCTCACTATTGAGGTCTTTTGGTCTTGGTTATAAATTTCATATCTGTCATTTTATGTAAAGGTCATGTAAATACCAATGATGTAATCCTTGTTATATTCAGTCATGTATGGACTTTTGAGGTCATGTCAAATATGTAATCCCACTTGGTTGGGTGGTTGTGTCAAATATGTAATCCTACTTGGTTGGGTGGTTGAGTCAAATATGTAACCCCACTTAATTGGGTGATTGATGTAAGTATGAGTCCTTGGTGATAGGAAAGGTCATACTCAGTTGAGTTATAGAGTCATTTACTTCGTTAAAAATCTTTCTAAAGATTCAACATGTGCTCAGGGGGAGCATGGTCAATATAGTGCAGATAAGATCTATAGATCTCTTGTATTGACAACGAAAAAGAAACTTTGTTTCAACATTGGTCCTCCATTTTCCCTTTATGTCAAAGGGGGAGAGTAACTTGGTGTTTTAATAATGCTTACGTTAATGTGTCTAACATGTATCTACAGGTTGTGGTGATCAAACACCAACATGGCTTCCATCAAGTCCAAATGGGGAGATTGTTGGAATTATGATGTGATGTGTTGTCCTTGATGGAAACCTACTCAATGAGTTTCCTTTTGATAGCAACCTGCTTAATGAAGATGTAAAATTGATTTATCTACATGCCATTCCAGATGTGACTGAGAAAGGAATACCAGTCAGTGACAAAGGAATGATGAAGGTAAAGTTTCAGGAAGTATACGCAGGTTCAATGAAGCCAAGTCATCTACATACGCAGGTTTGATGCAGGGAAGTCATGTATACACAGGTTCAATGAAGCTCAGACGTGTACATACGTAGGTTCGATGAAGCGAAGTAGTGTATACACAGGTTTGGTGAAGAAAAGTCATGTATACATGTGGGTACAAAGGAGAAAAGTCGTGTATATGCTAGCGCAATAATTTAACAATACCAAGGGTCCTTGCCATGGTATTAGCCCAAAATATTGAGTGCAATGATGACTATGTGATCTCGTCCAAGAATACCATCATCATTTATGTGGTTTTGGCTCATGGTATTAGCTAAGGATCTAACTATATAAGGAGGTGAAGATCAAAGCTCTAAGTGCATGACTAAGGGTAATGAATGAATACTTCAATCTGAAGTATATTTTTATGGCATGGGCTAAATTTTATTGATAGATCTGAAATAAATATGCACCCATGAATATAATGATGGATCAGGATCTCTAGACCTGAAATGACTATGTATTTGCATGATTTGTTTATGAGATGTTTAGATCTGTGTTATGGAGGATGTTTGTTGCAATAAAGGGTATGATCTAAGTAAGTTTGAAGTTCTAAAGTATTTCACAGTCCTAAATTATTTAAAGACCTATATGCGGGTTTGACATGAGGAAGGCGTGTATACACGCAAGTTTGGTTCTGTAGAATAGCATATATGTTAAGTAATATGTTGAGATCTATACGTGATTTGGTTTCGAGATAAGCACATGCATACGTGAATAAGTCTACTGGAAGGCGTGTATGCAAGCCAGGGTTTTGCTGAAGAATGATGAAACAAATTTATGATCAATTTTGTTGTATTTCTGCTATTTGTCAATGATGTCTTCATATTGATATGGGTTAACTAACAATGTTTGAAGTAGAACTGTTTGAATGATGAAGTTGAAATTAGTTGAATGTTGATTGGTTGAAAAGGATACATGATGCTAACTATATGGGGTTTCAGAGATCTGTAATCTAAAAGAAAACTTTAGAATTTTTTTTTACAATTCCGTGTCTAATTTAGAATATCAATTTCCAGAACTTGGTATATTGAGACCTATACGCAAGTTTCTATACATAAAATCACGTATACACATGGGTTTCCTTTAGTGAATTAGCATATACAATTGGTTTTATGAATGATCATGGTTGCAGTTGATTCAGTGTGTTGATGCAATATTTTAGTTCAGTTCTGATTACAATGATCTCATTATTCTATATGAATTAAGTTGGTGATTGGCTAAGTGATTGTTTGCTTCAGTGGTTGGTTCAGTATTTGAGTGGTTTAGTGATTGTTGGATTCAGTGGTTATTTTCATGAATTGGATGAATGTTTTGGGTACAATAATCAGTTTCAGTCTTGATATTTTGATTATATGATATTAAAGGGTTCAGAATGGATTTTTTGATGAAAAGAGGCCTACAATTTGTGATGCATTGAACTCGGTGGATCCAGTGTGAAATTTATGAAACGTGGTCTGCAGTGGTGTTGAGGGTTAGACCCTTCAGTGAGGAAGATGAAGCTTCCTGCCAACAGGAGCTGGTGATGATATCAGGCGGTTGTAGCCCCCTTCTAGTAGTGGCTGGTAAATGAGAGTAGTGGGTTGAAGCTCCATTCCAATGGTGGCTAGTAAACGAGATCAGGGGTTGGAGCTCCCTTCCAGTAGTAGCTGGAGAATGAGTGAAGGTAGCATCCTTCTACAGGTGGGTGCCTGTGTGCTGGTATGAGTGCTGTGCTAGTACAAGATTGTAAGTAATTTTCTATATAATAAATATTGAAGACAAAGACGACAACAACGGTGGTTTTATCCCACATTGGGTTTCCACCTTAAATCCTGGTGTTCATGTGTGTTTCTCATGTGTGATGATTTATTATATTCTTAATACACATGTTTACTGCTTACTAAATGTGTTATGAATTATTAATGCATTGGTCTAAGTAAATTTACTGAAGATTTATCTAAATTATAAGTTCACTGGGCATATGATAGTATCCTGAATGAAATTCATGTGCATACACTATTTTTCTTAAGTAAAGTCTTATATATAATTCAGTAAATAAAAGTAAAAGTGTGTATGAGTTTTAAATAGTGATTCACCCCCCCGCTCTCAATATTTTTGCTAACATGTACCTTGGTTTAGTTCAAGGGAGGATATCTCCTCTACAAGATCAACCAGATTAGTGTACTACATATATAAACATAATCGTATCAACATATAATCATAATTTCAACCATTATCTAGTCATCCATGCATGATGATACCAACCATATATCATGACCTCATGCATAACAACATATACACATTGACATACATGGCCAATGCATAATCGACATGCACTCATAAAAACCACATCCAAAAATAACACCATCAACTTTCACATGGTGACACCACTACAACTATGACCACGCCATGCATATGCAACAAGCACATAGATCACAAGCATAAGTAGCACATATGTAATCGACATGTATGCATGACCAACACACCGCCCGTCCAATCCAAGGGGTGAACCATGCTCTGATACCACTATGTAACCCACCTCCTCCCACATTTACCCAAGCTAATCAGCCCACCGGGGTAAACATGTGACGAGAGCAGAATATGATGTGATTTTAATCCCTACGTACAGTTAAGTAAGTGGAACCGATAAAACAAAACTAATCTGACCTTCAACACATGCTATAGAACCTCCACGAGCGAACCGTCCTTTCCAGGTGCTTAACCCCTGAAGCAAACTTTCTTTCACTAACCTAACACCCCATTCACTCTCATGACAAGGAAACAGTGCGACTGGGACCCTCTAGTCACTCCCACAACAAGGCCATCCCAACGATTATGGACTTTTCCAGGTAGTCCTGTGCCAACAACCCCATATTCTGTGCCACTTTTTAAGGGTTGGGACTCAAGCCACTGCCCAGAATTCCATGAGATTTACAGAAATGATAAATAACACTAAAACAAAGGTACTAATGCAAACATTTGATCAATGAATTAACTAGACCCCTATTAGCCATGATAGTCATTTCATTAAACATGTCAAAAATATGAATTCTGCAGGTCATAACAATATATTTAAGCATAGGGGTCTCATACTAATTTGAGAATCGCTAAGAATCATTGATGCATTATCACAATAGTTTCATTATCAACTATTATGTCATATATTCATTCTTCATTCATATACTAATAAAAACATGATGAGAGCCATACATTGTGTTGGGTGTGGAGCCTGATTATCTTCTTTATTTAGATGTATTGCCGCGTTGGACCCCTGTTCTTAATGGGGCGACAACGCTGCCTGTTGTTTAATTGTCGTCAAGAGGGTCCAAGGGGGGTGACAGAAATTTTATGAGCCCCCCCCCCCCCCCCGTGGTGGGGGGTTTCGGGGGCAGCGCCCACGAAGCTAAAAACATATGTAAAATTGCCTTGTAAAATATTATAGTTTCGTAGTCAATCTGGGCCGTTCATTAGGTGAATGATTTGACAGTAGAAGTTATGTTTAATTTAGGGTTTTTTTCCCTAGAAGGAAACCCCCTCTGTTGTATGATGGTATTGTATTATGGCTGTGTATTAGGTGTACACTCTGAGTGAAAAATAACAAGGGGATTGTGTGAGAGAGTAGAGGATATTACAACGGATCTGTTGTAGGTTGTGTCTCTTCATTTTACTAGATAATATAAAGGAAGGATTGGATGTTTTTGTGGACGTAGCCCAAGTTGGGTGATCCATCTATATTTGTGTCTCTCTTGTTTTATATGTTATTTATGTGTTTGTGTTTCTGCATGTTTTATGTGGTCCATTGCTCTATAATATAATAATTTTCTAACACATCATCAATGTTATAAAAATATTCATAACCAACACATAACTAATAGAAATAAAAAGGATATAACAACCATATAAACCACATAATAACAATTACATTTACCCATCAAATACAAGATGACACTATCCCTTATTGATGCAGGGGCATTAGGCTCAAGAAAATACTTTGTATTTTAATAGACATAGGGGGGTCTTGTGTTTTTTATTTTTATTGTAATTATTAATGTTTTGAGTGACATTTAGGATCTTAAATTATATTGAGAGAAATTGTAAATGTTCCCGAATGATTGGAGAACATAAGGGAATAGGCTAGTTGAGATAAGTGATTTGATTTTAATTCCTAAAGTAGAATCAGTTCCATGATTTTATGAGTTGAGAGGATCCTTAGGGATATTAGAGAGATTTTAGGACTTGAGGATTTTATGGAAATTAAGGAGGATCTGAAACTAAATTAGTTCAGATTATCTTGTATAAAAAATAACAAGCCTCAAGGCAAGAGATAGTAGAGAGGGTCTGTGAGTGATTCATTTTTAGGGAAAACAGGGTTTGTCGTTGTAAGCCTTCCGGCAATTATGAAGAATGGCCACTGATCAAAATATCAGGCCAAGAAGGAAATATTTGTAACTATTTTGATTATTTTTATATAAAGAGGAAATTCGATCCAAAGGTGTGCAATTATCTGTGCATTGCTGATTTAGTTACATATGTGAATTGACCAGGGTTTATAAACAGTTTTGAATAAACTCTGTGGCAAGGGTTCGAATTAGAGATTCTATGTATAATTGAAGGAATTGATGGTTGCCGAGACATGATTAATGTCGACATTGTGGTTTTGAATGTGATAAAGATTGTATATATCTGTGAGAAAACTGTGGAAGGTTTGTAGTCATTGATCACTGGAAGGATCGATGACAGCAACAAAGGAATTGAATTTTAAATTCAGAATTAAACATTTGGATTATCGATTTTATGTGTGTGGAGGCACATTCGATTGAAATCTCGAACTGCAGAGATCATGGAAGAAGATCGATGGAGCAGCGTTGTGAGAATGGTGCGTTAAAACCATGAAAGTGGAACTCTGATGGCGTATTTGATGAAGGCGAGAGTCAGTATGATGGCGTAGCAGAATTGGATTGGAGTCTGAAGAATGGCGGAATAAAAATGCAATTGGATTGCGTTTAAATGAAACCCGAAGAGATGGAACCAGGAGAAAATAACATCGAAGACGCAGATAAAGAGTGGTGGAATTGTGCGCTTGGAAACATGAGGTGGTTTAAAAAAAAAAACCACGAATGGGTTCGCGCAATTTTTAGATGGTAAATGGTATTGCTCATTGGAACGCGATAGTGGTCCATAGCCGACACGTGTTCAAGGTGGTTATTCGAAAACCATTTATGTCACGTAATTTTGGAGCAATAAGGTGTAGAGGTAAATTTGATGATATAACCGTTCGATGCAAGGTTATAAGGATCCGATGACATTCGCTCTCGAAGGAGTGAGGAGGTTAATGCCAGGTACATTATAAGGTAGTGGCCGACATAATGATGCGTTTGGTTTGCTGGTAATTTAGTTTTAAACCATAGTCAAACTTTGGCATGAAACGATAAATTGTGAACGGATGAATGTTATTGGTCAAGTGATGCTTTGGGTTTGTGCTCAAAGTCGAAATTTAAATGAAGTGTTAACGTGGGTTCAGATGTATGGTAAGTAAAACATTGACACATATATTAATATGTGTGTTGGCCGAGGTCTAATTCTTGGGTGTTAATCCAAAGTCGACATATGAATTGAATGTTCCATGAAGCATATTAAATAGAATCATATATTTGATAATTAATACGCCATGAGCAAATATTTTGGGTATAGGCCGAAGTCGAATATGGATTTGATATTTATGAGATGAGCTGTTGTATGATTTTGGTTTTAAACCACCAATTTTTTGAAGAGGAGAAGCTTCCGCGTTAAAAGTTTGCCAATATGTGCATGGTATTAATTGAAAATGAGAAATGCATTTATTTTCATGCATAGAAAATAGAGATTGTTGGTTTGGAAGCTCAGCCTGCTATCAAGTGGTATCAGAGTAGGAAGGTTCTTTTTGAAAATTAAATTAATTTTTTGGAATGCATGTGTGCTGAAAGAAATGAGGAAAATTTGGGATTTTAAATCTGTTTGACAGAAATTATAGATTTGAATAGATATGCAGTGAAGGTATGATTTGCAGAATCTAAAATTTAAAAGCAAATCTGCTTTAAATATTTTCCAGATTATGTTTTTGAAAGATGTGAACACAGGTATAATGGTGATAGAAAAGAGATCAGATTTGAATCTGACAGGACAGCGTGCAGTGCAGCAGAGTATTGGAAAATTTGGAGAAGCAATTGAAAATGAATGTTGAAACAACCTTGAAGGTGATCTATTTTTTATTTTGTTTGAAGATATTGTTTGCAAAATGCAGAGTGCAAGCAATTGAGGAGCATCTCAGCAAGGAGATTAAGGAAGCCAGTGAAGGTTTCTAATACAAAGAAAATGTGGTAGAACCTAGAGAAATTCCAACAGAGGTTGGATGAAAAGAATAGTTGTGTTCTTGAAAGGGTGCAGAGGAGTGAAGCCTAAAAGGAGCAGAGAGGAATGCTTAGAAGGTTCTTGAAGATAGAGGACCAATGCTTGCCGAAAGGCTGAATCCAGAGAGAGGATTGGTGAGGTAAGTTGTAACAAGGAGGACTTGTTATTGCAGAGGTTTCAGTGCAGCCATGATGAATGAGTGAGGAACTCATGAGAGAGAAGATGACTACTGAGAGTCATAGAAGAGGTAGCAGAGGTTCTGAGATAAACCACAACAGAATGAAGAAAGAGGATGCCAACACAAATGGCATGCAGAGACAATTAAAGAAGGAAGAGTATGAAAGAGAGGTAGCTGAGATCAGAGAGCAATTTGACAAACTGAAAATGATGATAGAAGACCAGAGATGGGGTTTTCTTGTAAGAATAAAGGTAAAGTGGCATCAGCTACAGATGAAGAAAGAGCAGATGATAAATGCTCAATTGAGATAGGAATTACTCAGAATGAAAGAGTATTTGGAGAAGGAATTGAAGACTGAAACTTCAAGTAAGACCAAGAGGTCGAATGACTTTACATCTGATAATTTTTGTATGTTTGCAAGAAGAACATGTGGAGAAGGAAAAACTGCTGATATTGTCATAGAGGAAGAAAATGAGACAACCAGATCTTTTGAGAATGTCCATACACAGTTGGAGAAAAGTTTTACTTTTCAATATATTGGAAGCAGAGGAAATTTAAATTATGATGATGGCCAGAAGCTGGAAATTGAGCAATCAATTGAAAAGCTTGAGGAGATTGAAGAGAAGACCATTGAAGAATTTCTGAATTTTATAAAAATCTTGGAACAACATGAGGATTTGGTGATTAAATCATCAAATGAAACCATGAGGACTTATGGTTTTACAACTGACAAGTTGTGTGTGAATGCAGGTATTGAAGAAGATAGTTCATGTGATGAAACTGTATTCAGTGAAGCTAAAAGTTGCCAAGCAAAGTATGATGACGATTATCTTTCAGAAGAAGGTCAAACTAAATTATTGCAACAAAAGGAGTTCATAAATTCCTTGTTTTGTGAAAGAAATTGCTTCAATGAAGTTGTGTTTTATGATGAGAAATTTGTTAATGATAATGACAAGTTGATTTTATTAAATGGCCAAATGAAAAGTGATGGACAGATAATTAAACCTATTGTAGAGATGGAAGATCAAAATTCTATTCTGATAAAGGATGAAGAGATAGTGACAACAGGAAACTTGACCTGTGAAGGTAATAAGGATGTATAAATGTTTTCTCAGATGAGATGACAGATTTGTGGCAGGAGTTAAGTATTATGGAGCAGAGGCTAGAAGAACAGAGAATAAGTGTTCATATTGTAAAGGCAGAGATGAATGAGAATGAAAAGGTTCATTTTTATGAACACGAGCAAAGAGACATCCTTGAGAAGGATGATGTACAAGAGAGACTAGATGACAGTCTCGAAAATGATTTGAAGGATTGGAATCAGCATACTGGTGTGCTGAAGACAGAGCAACAAATTAAAGTGTTGCCGGAGGAAGAGGAGACACAAATGTTTTATAAATTTGATGATTGTTTTATGATTGCAGGTACTAATGAAATGACTAAAGAATGTTTGGTCCAGGAGAACAAATTGAAGCAGAGAAAAGAAGATGACAGTGACTGGAAATTTAAATACCAATCCAAGGAATTGCTGAAGTTAGGAAATGAAGAAATTGTCATAAGTGAAAATCAGGAAGAAGTTTTCCATTGCAGAAAACAAGAGGGCAAGGATTATAGGGTGGCAGTAAGAACTTAGCAAGAAGAAGCAAGAGTTTAGCAAGTAAAAGTAAGAGTTTAGCAAGCAAGAATGGAAGTTCAACAATCAAGAGAAAGGAGTACTCAGCAATCAGAAGACATATTAGACAGGGAAATTGAATTGATAAGAAAGATAATGGTGAAAGTATCTCAGAAGAAGACAGTAACAAGAAAGCAAGGAAGTAGCAGCAACAAGAAGAAGACAGTCACAGACTGTGAAATCGTAGCAAGTGGAAAGATGCAGAATAAGATATGGAAGCCTGGAGAAGTATAACAGAGGAACAATGCAACTTATGGACAGCAGAAAAACAGAGTGTGGGATCTAGGAAGACAAGGACTGAAAGCACATGATCAGGAGATCATGATTATTTTTAACCTTGGGAGTCTGATGCAGGGGCATTAGGCTCAAGAAAATACTTTGTATTTTAATAGACATAGGGGGGTCTTGTGTTTTTTATTTTTATTGTAATTATTAATGTTTTGAGTGACATTTAGGATCTTAATTAAATATTGAGATAAATTGTAAATGTTCCTGGATGATTGGAGAACATGAGGGAATAGGCTAGTTGAGATAAGTGATTTGATTTTAATTCCTAAAGTAGAATCAGTTCCATGATTTTATGAGTTGAGAGGATCCTTAGGGATATTAGAGAGATTTTAGGACTTGAGGATTTTAGGGAAATTAAGGAGAATCTGAAACTAAATTAGTTTAGATTATCTTGTATAAAAAATAACAAGCCTCAAGGAAAGAGATAATAGAGAGGGTGTGTGAGTGATTCAGTTTTAGGGCAAACAGGGTTTGTCGTTGTAAGCCTTCGGGAAATTCTGAAGAATGGCCATTGATCAGAATATCAGGCCAAGAAGGAACTATTTGTAACTATTTTGATTATTTTTATATAAAGAGGAAATTCGATCCAAAGGTGTGCAATTATCTGTGCATTGATGATTTAGTTACATATGTGAATTGACCAGGGTTTATAAACAGTTTTGAATAAACTCTGTGGCAAGAGTTCGAATTAGAGATTCTGTGTATAATTGAAGGAATTGATGGTTTCCGAGACATGATTAATGTCGACATTGTGGTTTTGAATGTGATAAAGATTATATATATATCTGTGAGAAAACTGTGGAAGGTTTGCAGTCGTCGATCACTGGAAGGATCGATGACAACAGCAAAGGAATTGAATTTTAAATTCAGAATTCAACATTTGGATTATAGATTTTATGTGTGTGGAGGCACATTCGATTGAAATCTCGAATTGCAGAGATTGTGGAAGAAGATCGATGGAGCAGCGTTGTGAGAATGGTGCGTTAAAGCCATGAAAGTGGAACTCTGATGGCGTATTTGATGAAGGCGAGAGTCAGTATGATGGCGTAGCAGAATCGGATTGGAGTCTGAAGAATGGCGGAATAAAAATGCAATTGGATTGCGTTTAAATGAAACCCGAAGAGATGGAACCGGGAGCAAATAACATCGAAGACGCAGATAAATACTGGTGGAATTGTGCGCTTGGAAACGTGAGGTGGTTTAAAAAAAAAACCCACGAATGGGTTCGCACAATTTTTAGATGGTAAATGGTATTGCTCGTTGGAACGCGATAGTGGTCCATAGCCGACTTCTGTTCAAGGTGGTTATTCGAAAACCATTTATGTCGCGTAATTTTGGAGCGATAAGGTTCAGAGGTAAACTTGATGCGATAACCGTCCGATGCAAGGTTATAAGGATCCGATGACATTCGCTCTCGAAGGAGTGAGGAGGTTAATGCCAGGTAAGTTATAAAGTAGTGGCTGATATAATGATGTGTTTGGTTTGCTGGTACTTTAGGTTTAACCATAGTTAAACTTTGGCATGAAACGATAAATTGTGAACGGATGAATGTTATTGGTCAAGTGATGCTTTGGGTTTGTGCTCAAAGTCGAAATTTAAATGAAGTGTTCATGTGGGTTCAGATGTATGGTAAGTAAAACATTGACACATATATTAATATGTGTGTTGGCCAAGGTCTAATTCTTGGGTATTAATTCAAAGTCAACATATGAATTGAATGTTCCATGAAGCATATTAAATAGAATCATATATGTGATAATTAATATGTCGTGAGCAAATACTTTGGGTATAGGCCAAAGTTGAATATGGATTCGATATTTATGAGATGAGCTGTTGTATGATTTTGGTTTTAAACCACCAATTTTTTGAAGAGGAGAAGCTTCCGCGTTAAAAGTTTTCCAATATGTGCATGGTATTAATTGAAAATGAGAAATGCATTTATTTTCATGCATAGAAAATAGATAATGTGGGTTTGGCAACTTAGCCTGCTATCACTTATTGACATATGAAAAATGAAAGCAAGTATGGAATTCTACATACCACCCAACCATAGACTAGGTTGAACCAAATCTCTCTTTCAGCCAGTCACCTTTGTGCCATATTCCAAGCATGAATGTGGGATCTCTTCGAACAATCCAAATAAAAACCAAACTGGGTCTTCCAGATGTCAAACCACCTCAACCCTCAACCAGCGATTCTACCTCATGGTCGGAAATCACTAACCATCACCATATTGGTCTTTTCCCAAGTTGTCCAAGGCTCGAGAGCGTTTGTTCCAACCAAGGCTTCTAGGACTAGTAACTCAACCCATAGTTGTTATCGGGATTCTAGAGTGTTTTCCCAACAAGCGCTTCCAAGACTAGTAACTCAACCCACCAACGGATTTTAGAGCACTTGTCCAACCAAGGGTTCCAGGATTAGTAACTCAACCCAAGTTGTTACGGGATTCTAGAGCATTTGTCCAACCAAGGTTTCCAGGAACTAATAACTCAACCTACATCCAAAGGAACGTGAGAACCAACTAGAAAACAAAAGTAAAACCCACAACATCATGGCTATCTAGGAAATGGAAGGCTTAGGAAAAACCATTGTCAATCTAGGAAATATTCCATGCCAATGACAGATCATAACCAATTAACCACATGCATGTACCATGCATGCCAAAACTAGCAAGGAAACTATACATGCAATTCAATACCTGCAAATAAATCCATTTGTAGTCATTCATCCGCCTGTTCTCTTGCACTCTCCTGCTTTATTTTTCCTTCTTGCTCCAAATCCCAAGTATGCCATACTCCTGCAAGAGTGCTCCAAGAAAAATCTAAGTGTCCAAGAGTATCAGAGAGAGAGAGAGAAAAAAAATTAGAGCTCCAAAATTGAACTGATCAAAAAGCCATGAACTGATTCTCAGAAACATTTTTATTAATGAGACCTCTATTTTCTTCAATTTTCCATTAGTTTCATTCTTTTTCCTCCTCACATGCAACTTGTGACCTTTCACCTTCCTTTTCTCCTATTTTCCATTATTTCATAAATAAAATGCCACTTTTCCTTTCCAAAGCCTTTTCCAATTTCCATAGCCATTAAATAATCACAAGTGATCCCCATCGCTATGCTTTTTCCCAACATTCACCTTAGAATACGGGTCCCATGACCATGGTATTATTTTTCATTTATTAACTTTATTACATGAAGTTTTAACCAGGGTTGTTACATACATGTCCCATCCTCAAAGAGTGTCGGTACCTTTCCTTTCTTGGATTCTTTATCCTCAAGGAAACCATATATGCTTATCCAATCTTCCACCATTATTAATTCATTACTTGAAGAAGAGAATGCACATGTGATGTCCAACGTCACTCCCTCTCAACTAGAGAGGATATACTTATTCTCTCTAGAGAATAGATCCTTGATCCTATCTAAGGAGACTCCTTAACTCCCTCACAAATCTAGAAGAGATTCCTGACTGAAGTTATATCCACAAGCTTTCTAGCTTGTCTTCATAATATTATTAGCTACCGGTTCTTCATAGTTGCCTAGCTCCCTATTTTCTTCGCATCTCATCGTATCGAGCTTGCTTCCTTTTGAGGTATCATGGAGCCATCTTCACTCTTCAATATTGTAACAAGATCCAGGTCATTTTTCTTGTGCATCACTTTCATCTTTGACATCATATATGAAAGCATCACATTGCGGCTTTCCAAATTTCAAGTTGATCATAGGTTCCTCATGAAATCAATCTCCTATGACCTTCAGGTTATCTTCTCACATTGTTACCTTTCAATCCCAAGATAGGCACATATTTACTTCATAGTTTCCAAGTACCAGATATTGAGATTCCCTCAATATTCTTCATACATTTCCATCCATACAGTTGAACTTGCCTCAATTGTCATCATGTATTGTTGCAACATTATTTTGGGTATCAAACTAATATGTTAACAAGATAACCAAGAATAATTAAAGATAGACTTACCTCATCGATATGACCTTCTCGTCCAATCAACATCCTCATGGAAATTTTCCATATGAATCTTCCTTCATGCATTAGAGTACCCAAGGATTGATCTTGATTACCAAATTAAAACTTTTTCTTCTAGAGATTATATTGGATGTTAATCATTATTCTATATATAATTTAGAGAAAGTATTAATGCTTTATACATTCTTGAGTAAGCCAAATCATTTCCTTTAAATCATCACATAATCATACACAACATGTTACAAGATTCTACTTGTGTGAATCTTATTCAAGAATAACTTTCAATGTGAATTATTATGCTTTTTATTCCATCATGTAATTGTATGTATCATAATGAACCTACAACACGACCCAATTCATTCCTTCATCCCTTCCAAAGTATTATTTCCACATTACATGGAATGTATGCTAACCTTGTCATAATGCTTATCCCAATAACCTTCCAAAATTATGGTTCATCCAAGATCATAATAATCCACCTAAGCAATATGATTGCCTCTAACATAATGTTAAATAATGCTTGGAATAACAATATGGAAAATGGTTTATCTATCTATTTTAAAGACTAGATGATTTCTACAAAGAAAGTTAACCAAGTAGACTCTACATAAGCTATTATCACATGCTTCTCTCTAAGATGTTATGAAAAATCAAGATTATTTTAAAATAAACAACGATGCATGTTATCCTAAACTAGGAAAGATTAATATTTATAAAGAACCTGACATATGCTGTGCCTTCCTCAATATTAGATATCTTTCACATCTTCTTTCTTCAGCTTCTTCTCAAGTTCTCTTGTTTCCTCAGCTATGTGAGCCTCATTTCTTTCCTTTCTCTTGTTGTTCTATTGTCTTGGAAATTCCATCTTAAAGTGTCCATATTCATTGCACTTAAAGCATTGAACCTTGAACATGTCTATCTTCTTGGACTTCCTAAACTTTCCCTTCTTCAGCTTCTTGATTCGAGCTAGAAAGGATTGAGACTGTTCATTTGCTCCAATTTCATCTTTTACCTTGATCCTTGATCCTTCCAAAATTCATTGAGCCCAAAACTCATCAAAAAGATTTGAATATTTCAGTAGATGATTGTTGTGAAGCTACTCCATTCTAGTGGCAATGCATTTAATACACAGGTGGTCATTTCCGAATCAGAAATTGTTTCTCCAAGCCCCTGCAAGTGATCTCTTAATTGAGAGATATTCAATAGAAAGAATGCCATCTCTGACATCCTTTGATTTCTTCATCTTGTATAGTTTATTTTGCAAAGACATATTTTGTCCTCAAGTACTTACAAAGTGAAAGTTCACTAGCTTGTCATACATAGCCTTTGAAGTTTTCAATTTTGCAACAAATGGAACAAGAGGATGTTTAATGGATTCAACTATGATCCCTTGTGCCCTTACTTCTCCTTTCTTATACTTTGCTAGTTCTCCAGTCTTTTCTTTGCTAGGTTTAGGAATTTCCCCAGTTACATATTCCATTACCTCATGTTCTATAGGTGTCAAGTCAATCCTTTTCTTCCATGCTAGGAAATTTGATGCTTGTTGGAGCCCCGGTTCAACTTGGGTTAATTCAAATGCAAAATCTGAATGTAAATGTAAATAAAAAATGCAAATCAAATTTGAGATGCACATGTAATTAAATTTAAATTCCATGTAAGATGCATTTTCCATGGAGGGAAATTCAGTTAGGTATATTTTTGTGAAAACAATAAAATATTCCCTCACATGCTTCTAGTTTAGGGATTTTTGATGAGATGAACGAGAGTATGAGGCTGTCTGTTTTTTGGAGTGTGCTACATAGTTTTTGGTGTCTGAGAGAAGCTTGAGAGGCAGGGAAGCCTCCCTGCCATGAAAGCAGGGAAGCCTGCACGTTTTGTAATTGATGTTTATGTCAATGGAAGAATTTGTATTATGGTTTTGTGTTTTATTTTCAGTGTTACATTTCATTTGCAGCAGGTTACTGGTTTTGTTTTTATTTCTATAGGAGTTGAGTTTCCAGTTCTACAACTAGTTTTTGTTTATGTTTTTATTTTTATTTTGATTGCCTGCCTAGACAGAGGTTACAACAAAGTGCACTGCCGAGAAAGCTTTATTTCCATCTCCAGTCGGGTGGCAACAGTGGTGGAGAGCCCAAGCAAATGAATTTGTAGTCGGACAGAGGTTGTACTCCTAGTCAACCTGTAGCCTCAAGAAGAACACATAATCAACTGTACTCTGGTAAGAAACTTTTTGGGTTCGTGGTGGTTTCTCTAGTCTTGGTAAGTACCAACGTCTTGCAAAAGGTGGATATCATTGTAAATGATGCTTATGGGAAGGCCTGCTTGAATTGTGTTTGGGAAACAAGAGGTTGAGTCGGACCATGCCAAAGACTTTGGAACAGAGGAGGAAGCGAGGGAAGCATATGAAGATGGAGGAAGCAGTCAAGGCAGAAGGGAAGTCAGGCATGGGGAAAATAAAGCATCGACCGTGGTGATTGTGCGGGGAAGAGATAACCATAGAGGGAGAGAGGGTTTTGTTGTTTGAATCCTCTTTTCTGGACAAAACTGCCATCAAATTCGATGATGATTACACTCGGTCTCTAAAAACAGATGTTAGATACCATGGGTGGCTCCAAGGGCATGAAAACATACGTTGACAGTGTGGTTGTGGCAATTGATACCGCACTTCAGGACTCTATATTTGCTTACAGAAGGAAGCTGAGTTATGTAAGAGGAATGTGCAACTGCCAGAAGGTCTACGCAGGGTCATATTTCTACACTAGACTTTAATATCGAATGGGGCATCCACATGGCGCAAGAGGAAAATCTTTTTGCTGGAAAGGTGGCTCGACAAGCCCATATCTAGGGTAAAAATAATCATGCACACACTTCATAGGGCCTTACATTAGTGGATGGAAGCAAATAAATTCATGCTCCTACATATTGGAACGAGCATTGACCGGTGGAACAGAAACATCCTCCCCAACCTCGTGCAGTAGGAGAACCGGGTGATAGTGGTAACCTGGAGATATGCATTGGAGGGAAGCTCATGGACTCCACTGGATGGTAGGGAAAACAAAGCACTGCACAAGAACAGGGAAGCATGTGCAGGCACAGAGAATACGACAAGGCACTTGATAGAGCCATATAATCCAAAATCCTTGGACGGAGATAGGAGCTAAGATTTAATCATCTCACTGGACATGTATCTGCTTCAGGTATATGAATTATGAGATATTACATCTGAATGTAGCTTATTCACCTAATTGGTTTCCTATGTGATGTTTTGTGGGGAATGTGTTATTAGGACAGTTATGTCGAATGTGGAAGTCCGCTTGTGTCGGGAGAGCCATAACCTAGTACATAAGGAACCCAAAAATTTGTACAGTAGAATTTTAATTTTTATTGGAGGCCATTTTTAGTCGTGTTATTTTTGTTGTTATTTTGTTTTCTGAAGACCTATGCAGTGCAGAAGCGGAATTTGGGGCAGAGCATAGGGGAGGTTTGTATTAAGACTCCCATAGGGGTTGTTCGTTGGTCCTAATCAAACCAGCTATCACCCTACATTTTTCCAATGTCCCGAAATAATGGAAGGACTAGGAAAAGAGACAAAGCAGTGTTGACAAAGACTCTAAACCTAGCGATATAGGACAAAGTGTCCGAGCAGCCGAAATAATGGAAGGACTAGGAAAAGAGACAAAGCAGTGTTGACAAAGACTCTAAACCTAGCGATATAGGACAAAGTGTCCGAGCAGGGGTAGAGGAAATGGATAGAGGAAGGAGAGAGAACAACAGGGAGCTAATTGCAGGCTGTAGTAGGTATTATAATAGAGAAAGAGAAAGGATTGGTGTCTTGTGAGAAGGAGGTTGGGATTGCCCAAAAAGGAAGTAGTACGCAAGGAGGATGCGTAGAGTGGGGTAGAGTAGGGGAGTAGCTTACAGTTAAACATTCAGAGGAGGATTTGGATTGTGCAGCAACAGCGCAAGTCACCATGGATGTTTGCTTGCATTTGCTTGCAGATGGATCGACGGACAAGCTAGGATTTTGTGTCAGGGCTTGTTGGAGCCCAGGTTCAACTTGGGTTAATTCAAATGCAAACTCTTACCTTTCCTAAAAAGGTGAGGGACTCGGCTGAGGTTACAGGTCGAGGCTCGGTAGAGACTCACTATTCATATGATGAGGGATTTCTCTCTGTTTTCTTCAAATAGAGGTCTGGAGAGACTCGACTGAGGTTACGAGGTAAATGAAAAAAGAGTAAGCTATAATGTGACTTTTTGGAAAGCTGGCAAACGGATTTTTCTCTTTTCTCGGTTGATGTGACATTCCCTGTGGTTCTCTCACCCCATGCCGGAGTTCTGTCTTCCGTCGCCTTTAGTTCACCGCGCTATGCCTTCCTCGTTTTCCGGTACCCGTAGCATGTCATTCATCATGTATGGATACATGGATCATCATGAATGAAATTTGAATTTTAAAATTGTTGCTTTTTACTAGAAATCTGTTTTGAATTTGAATGGAACAGCGGGTAGAGGCTCCATTCGGCTTCCATAAACAACCACAGACTACATCATGCCAACATTTGCGCTGGATCATTCACAAATACTGCGATTAACTGGAGAAGAATTAACAAATACAGAGGCGTTCACTCCGCTGCCAGTATGTCAGTAAGCTAGAGTTTTGACATTGCTCACCAGAATAAATATCCAGACATGTTAATTAGCTTATTTGATTCCATTTTCATTTGCTCAACAGAATGGAGGGCGGTACATGGACCCCTCCAAGTAGAAATGTATACAATCTCTTCGATGCAGTTTCTCGCTGCACAACGCACGTTAGAAAATCTATTGCGTGCACTCTTTTTTATGTACAATTTCGTAGCTGCTCAGATTCTAGCATGAAAGATAAGTTTAGAATGTTATGAATGTCATTCTCTTAATTTTGTATGTGGCTAATAAAATGACTGTCGTGTTGTTTTTGTTTGAACGCTGGTGTATCCACAGTTATGGACTGCTATTCATTTAACTTTTGATAATGCAGGAATGTGGAACCTGAGGTCAGAAACATGGCCACACCAATTCCTGGGTCAGCAAACATATGTGAGAGTGAGGTCTCATGTGCGATCACTGAGACGAATTTAATATTCCACACAATGCTCTCCTCTGCGGGAAGGCTAGAGGCCGCCCACGCCTCCCTCAGTGGATATTTCAAGAATCCCGTACTCAATGTGCAAGCTACTTTTAAACCGAGTGCGCTTTTTCTTGTTTTTATAATTGAAATCAAATGTACTTGTTTTTATAATTGAAATCAAATGTAAGGGATCGATTTAATAAAGAGCCCAGCTCAGATTTATGTGGGACCAATTATTTTCTTTTGGAAGTTGTGAGGGGATACTGGACTATAAATTTCAGTTCATTCATTAAGCAATCAAGATGTAATTTTGAACAAGTTAAATCTTCAATCTTGATGAGGTAGTAATTAATTGAAATGCATGTTTAATCTTAAAAACACATAAGTGTACCATTGGTCAGTATCAATCTAAGTTTAAATATATTCAAAATGTTGAAAAAACGCCATGCACATGAAGGTTCTTCCACTCTCAATGTATTGTTCAGTTAAGATAAGCCAGCTATGCCAAACAACCTTTATATGCGACGAATATGCATAATACACGAACGAAAAAAAATGTTCGATAATTTTAAAAAATGAAATGTTGAAAATTGTTTCTATTATTTAAATAGAAATTTTAACTATTAAAGTTATTAATATAGAAAGTTATTAATATAGAATAGTTGACAAATGACTAGTTTTAAATCACCTTTATATTTCTATATCTCTGGTGATAAAAAGGTAGTCTCACTGCTTGCTTTCGAGAAAAAAATGATTATTGATAATCCCCGATCAATATTATTACAAAATTAAAACTTTTGCTTATAACATCCTTTTTCAGGACATCTCTATTCGCTTTAAAAAGTAATTTTAAATATTTATAAATAATAATAATAGTTTATTTAAATTCGATATGTCCTTTGATCTAAATTTATCTACCAAACCAACTAGTATTATTTCCAAGAAAAACTATACCAAAAATCTATAAATCCACAAAAAATCTCACGATGTGGGGTGGTGAACCAAAACAAACTTTAAGTTAAAATTGCTTTTAGGAGGCACTTGAATATATTACATGTTTTATGTGGACGTACCAAAAGGAAAAAACGTTAAGCAATAAAACATGCAATGTAATAAATGGAAAGTAAGTTATAATGAGATCAACTTATGAAATGACACTGAAACCAAAAAAACACCCACAAAAATAAAAATATGAAGAAAAAGTTATTTTGATTACAAAACTTGCAAAACAAATTACACATATTGTTACATATTAGTGATTTCATGGTTGCTACCCAAAAAAACTTCACAAGCCACTTAATAGCCTTTATTTAATAAATAACGAAATAATTCAAAACATTATAATAGTGTTATTTAAAGCTAGAATCATATTTCATATCTTGGATTTGTATTCATCAACGACAATATGCATGTACATGATTTAACTAAAAAAAATAATAGATGTGCAAAATAATTTAAGTATGAAAATTGAGTTACAAAATTCCATAGTTAAAAGAAGGATGTTCTAATGAACAAAATGTTTTATGTCATAAATAATGAAACAAATAAACAATAGTAAAACTACTCAAAATTATAAATAATTTAAATATAATGATAGTAAACCATCTAATTGATCCATGCAAAGAAGGTATATCATTTGTAATCATGACTATGAATTAATAGTAGATGATAAAATTTGTGAGAAAGCTGATGTATGATGTGTTTTTGTAATATTTTTTTTATTGATGGATGGTATTTTTTAGTGGTATTTTCTCATGGTGTTTTTCCATGGCATTTTCTTTCTTTTTTGTAGAAAAATAATAAAATAAATGATTCTAGAAGATTGGAGAGAGAGTTCATCAAACCTCGAAAAGGGGAGAGGAGTAAGGCATTTGGATCATCTTGGATTCGCTTTTCATGTTGATATTTTGTATTGCCTTGGTAAGTTCCATCTTTGACCCTAGGACGAAAACCCCATGGTGATATCTGTTGAGATTCAACAAGATGATGATCCTAGTGAAAATTAAGCCCCTACACTAGGATGGAGCCTCGGGCTATTTTTAGGTGCAAGTCTATTTTTAGAATAGATGAGCAATTTCTATTTATAGCGGAAGTCTATTTATAGATGGTGAGCAAATTCTATTTATAGATGATGTTCTATTTTTAGATGTATGTGTGAAGTCTATTTATAGGTCACATTTCTATTTATAGATGTACGTCGACTATTATTATCCCTTAATAATATTTGAACAATAAATATTAATTTATTCTCATGGAGCACTTGAAATCAGTTAACTGAAGTGGAAAACCAGTTAGCTGAAGGAATTTCGAGTTCAAAAGTTGGTTGGTGGGACATGCAAGTGGACTTAGTTGTAACTAAGTGATTCAAAGTTGTAACAAAGTTGGATGTGTAGTTATGTGAGTTGTAAAGTAGTTTAACTCAATTAAGTGAGTTAAACTCAGTTGTGCTAGTTGTAATTGAACATACACTAATGAGAGATCAATGAATTAATTATTTAATTAATTCACAAGCAATGGTCTCACATGCAACTGAAGATGTGCTATTGTTAACTACATTCATGTCAGATCTAGTGGAGACCCAGTTGAGAGATATGTGAAAGGGACAGTTTGCCTATCAGTTGTGACATTAGTGGGTGCACTCATGCAACTACATAGACATTGGAGATGCCAATGAGGATGGTGCATTCAAGGAAAGCATGATCTCATTCATTTAGGGATTGCGCAGTGGAGGCAGGATGTCTAGAGGCAGTAAATTGGCACATGTATTTGCCAATTTTTGTAGGACAGTGTGAGACGATTTTATATGGTATCGAGAGCTCTTGGATTAGAGTTTTGTATGAGATTGTTTCATGGTCCATGATATATACATAATATATGATAGTGGAGTTTTTAACTTTATGCTTTCCCGGTAAAAACATTTGTGTTTTGTGTTAGAGAAAGATCCCTTAGCGATGAATCTAAGAAATAAATTACAATAATGTATATTTCACTTCTGTCCAGGCAAATAAATTAGGCAGTCCAAGAAAATAAACACTAACAAAAATATGGTGTTCTATCCAACTAGTTTTTAGCCCAATGCTCCCTCTTATGTCATGCTTAGCTCTCCAAGTGTCCTCATCCAAGGTACCCCTCTTGTTGTGTGCCACATGTCCTCTTGTTCCCAATGCTACTTAGCATGTGTGCCAAGGTAGTTACTTGATCCAACACCTCTTCTCAACTTATGTGGCCAGATCCACAATTGATTCCCATGAGGTAGGCTCTTCAATGTGAGCATCATCAAGTCAACTATCTAACCTCTTAGGTGTATGCCACATGGTCCCATGCTCGTAGGGCCAAGTGCCATTCTCCAAGTGTTTATTGCTCATACTCCCATGTAGGTACCTCTCTTATCAAACAACTGACTTCCCCCCATTGTTTGCACCCAATGAATTAGTCCTCATTCCACATAGGAGAACAACCTCCTAGGTAAATGTGTCATGCTAGCATTCTACTCAAGGTCAAGCATCCACTCAAAGTGAGTCATTCATATCTTCCTCAAGGATCACCAAGGGACTTGGAGACCTAGTGCTCTCCTAGCTATGTGAAAACACTTTTGGAGTAACCCCAAAAACTGAAAACGCCTTTTTCAATGCTCTAAAGTGGACTTGCATCTTTCCATAAAAGTTCTTCAAATCCAAAATGCACTGCAATCAAAGGGTCATATCTATGTGGATCATGGAGACACACGTTTGTTAATATTTGATCACTCTCAAGTTCTTCAAATCCTTAGTTCATCTGTTAGGTCCCTATATTACTAGTATAGTCCCTTATTTTCGTTAGTGTAACCCCCTTATTGTTATTTTTGTACCCCTTTAACCCATATTTTTATTATTGTGCCCTTAAATTATTATTGTTAGGTCAGCTAGGATTACATTGTGGCCCCATGGACTCCTATATATAGAAAGGGGGTTTTGTCATTTATATCATCCAAGAATTGTTCATTTATGTAATGTATTGGAGGTTTCCCCCTAGAAGTTGCTTATTTATAAGGCGTTGATATCTCTTTTCTTCTATTTTTGGAGCTGGTTTCACAACATTTGCTATCAGAGCTTTGGATTCTAGGGTTTCGCTGTTCTAAACAGGTCATCGTGGAATTTTCGCTATAAATTTTTTTCTACGAAGGTTCAGAAGCTGAAATTTTTAGGGTGCGAAGTCGAAATCCCGAGGAACATTGTCGCAAAATTTCAGAGCTTAGTTCGCAAGAGTTTCAGAGATATGGTTTGTGGAAGTTAGATATTTTTCAGGCTCCCGAATTTCATCCCAAAGAGGTGATCGTGGGAAAATCTTCATAAATCTATCTCTGAGCATCGGATTGGAATGTTGTAAAAAGTGTCCAAAATTACACAGACTGTAGTTTCTTTTCTATAAATTTCAGAGCCGAAGGAGGAAAAAGTGACATGTGGCAGGTCGTACAAGTTCGCTCTACTGAAATAGTCCATTATTAGGTCATTGTGGGAGATTGGACATAACTTTGCCTTGAAGAATCCAAATTAGGTCAGGCTTGTGGCATTCGAAAGAGGATTTAGAGGGCTACCTCAGGACTAAATTTCGGATATTGAAGATTCGAAACCATAGAGATAATTCAGTTTCAATATCGAACTCCTCAAAAGCAAAAAAAAAAGTGTGTATTTTTTTCCGAATCGCATAAGTCTTGTGTAACAAATTAGTTTGAAGTGATTCCAAGGGCCTATTGAGCATATATTTTAGTATTGGGTTCTGAAATTCCTCCTAAAAAGAATTCAACACCCATTAAGCCCTCAGAATACTCTACTATGACTCATGAAGATGAATAATTGCAACATGATCTATCAAAATTACAAGAGCAAGTGCACCAATTTTCGCTCTCGCAAAGAGCAACAAAAAATGAAATGGAAGTTTTGAAGAAATGCGTGGAAGCGAAGATGGATGGTTTGAAGAAAGGCATGAAAGCTAAGATGAATGGCGTGGAAGCTAAGATGGATGGCGTTAAAGCTAAGATGGATGACGTGGAAGCTAAGATGGAAGACATGGAAGAAAAAATGAAAGACAACATGGAAAACATGAAGAAAGATCTAAAAGCAGACTTGGAAGGTTTGACAAAGTTGATACAAGAAATGATTCATAATGGTGAAAAGATAGTAGAGGAAACTCATGATGAGAACAAAATAAATGTTAATCATGATTTCATAAACTCTAATGTTGGATTGAGGAACCACCATATTCTAAAGATGGAAATGAGGAATTTTGATGGTAAGGATCTCGTAACATGGATACTACAAATGGAGCAATATTTTGATATCAATAATGTGCAAAACACATAAAAGGTACGCATTGCAACTTTACATTTAGAACAAAATGCATTTGTATGGTATCGATGGCTTTGCTCCCGTAAAAAAAATTCACTTGGTCAATTTTTACAGAGGAAATGATAGCACACTATGAGGATACAAAGAGCAACACCTTCTTTAACCAATTGATAAATCTCAAACAAAAGGGTTTAGTGGTGGAGCACATTGAGGACTTCCAAAAATTGAATATAAGGGTAACTGATATTCCAGAGGAACACATGATTGATGTCTTCATAGGGAATTTAAAGGATAACATCCAACATGAAGTTCGTGTTTGGGAACCTCATTCATTGGAGAAGGCATTCAGGTTGGCAAGAAAAATTGAATGTAAAATTATGGCGACAAGGAAGCCTACCACTCACATCTATAAAGATTGAAGTGTTGCTACTCCTAGACTTCCACAACCTACAAGGTTGAAACCACAACAATTGGAAGAAAAAAGAGCAAAAGGGCTTTGCTACAGTTGTGATAGAAAATACACTAAAGGTCATAAGTGCGCTGAGAAGAAATTATTTTACATAGACTGTGAAGAGGAGGAAGAAAATGCAGAAGAAACTTCAAAAGTAGAGGATATACACCAGGAAGAAACCTTAGAAGAAGAAGAAATGAGTCTGACCATATCATGTAATGCATTGGCAGGAATTACCACTCCTCAAACTCTCAAGATAGAATGACATATCAAGAAGAAAAAGGTAATAGTGTTGATTGATTCGGGTAGTACCCATAACTTTATTCATTATAAGGTAGCCAAGGAATTGAATTGTTTCCTATACCTAGCACCAGAATGTCAGGTGATGGTTGCAAATAGAGGAACTATAAATTGCTATCGAAAATTCCATAATATCGAGCTAGCCATGGGGGAATATGTATTGAATAGTCCAATGCTTTCCATCCCAATGGGAGGTGTTGATATTGTACTAGGGGTACAATGGTTACAATCTTTGGGGACGATAGCTTTTAATTTTCAAGAACTTTTCTTGAATTTTTTTTTTTCGGAAGGAAAGGAAATCGAATTACGGGGTATCACAGGGAAGCTAGGAAAGATAATAAGCTCTAATGTCATGACAAAGCTTTTGAATAAAGAACAACGTGGCGTAATTGCACAATTATGCTCACTAGAAGTTCCAACATCAAAATCATCTATTTCTCCAGATCTCCAAAAAGTCTTGGACAATCATTCCAAGGTGTTTGATACTCCCAAAGGACTCCCACCTATTTGTGATCATGATCATGCTATTCATTTGATTCCAGGAAGTGTTCATCCAAACATTAGGCATTACAGATATCCTTATGTCCAAAAAAGCGAAATTGAACGTATGATTGCAGAAATGTTAGAGGCTGGTATAATTCAACCTAGTCAAAGTTCTTTCTCTGCTCCAGTAGTATTGGTGCATAAAAAAGATGGATCATGGCACATGTGTTTGGATTATAGGGAGCTCAATAAGCTCACTATTAAAGATAAATTTCTCATTCCTGTGATTGATGAATTATTGGATGAATTACATGGAGCAATTTATTTTACCAAGTTGGATCTTCGTTTAGGATATCATCAAATTAGAATGAAGACTACAGATATTCCGAAAACAACATTTTGAACTCATGAGGGTCATTATGAATTTTTGGTCATGCCTTTTGGCCTTACCAATGCATTTTCTACATTTCGAGGGTTGATGAATTCCATTTTCAAACCCTTCCTTAGAAAATTTGTGCTAGTATTTTTTGATGATAAACTAATCTACAGTAGGTCTTGGAAGGATCATGTTCAACATGTTGACAAGGTGCTCAAACTATTGGAGGAGAAACAATTATATGCAAAAACATCCAAATGTTTTTTTGGAGTACAAGAGGTGGAATATCTGGGTCATATTGTATCTCACGAGGGTGTTAAGGTAGACCCTAACAAAATTAAAGCCATTAAGGAATGGAAAGTCCCCACAACCATAAAGCAGTTGCGAGGATTTCTCGAGTTAACAGGGTATTATCGCAAGTTTGTGAAGAATTATGGGAGAATAACAACACCTCTAACAACATTATTGAAGAAAGATGCATTTTCATGGACTCCTGAAGCAACTAAGGCCTTTGAACATATTAAAGAGGAAATGTGCCTAGCACCGGTCTTAGCTACGCTAGACTTCACAAAAACCTTTATTGTGGAATGTGATGCCTCACGAAATGGAATTGGTGCAGTTTTAATGCAGGAAGGAAGACCCATTGCTTTTGAAAGTCGTCCAATCAAAGGAAAGTATTTAAAAAAACCTATTTATGAGAAGGAAATGTTAGCAATACTGCATGACTAAAGAAATGGAGACCTTACCTAATGGGAAGACACTTCAAGGTAAAAACTGATCATGATAGTCTTAAACACTTTTTGGAACAAAGACTATCTTCAGAAGAGTAGCAAAAATGGGTCACAAATATGTTGGGTTATGACTTTAAAATTGGCAAACACAATTGAAAAGGATTTGGAAAGGAAAAGTAGCATTTATTGAAATTTATTTATGAAAATATTGGAAAATAGGAGAAAAGGAAGGTGAAAGCTAACAAGTTGCATGTGAGGAGGAAAAATAAGGAAAATAATAGAAAATGAAGAAAATAGAGGCCTCATTGACACAAAGGCTCCTGAGGATCAACTAGAAAGATTTTGATCTCTATTCTCTTTCTCTCTCACACACTCTTGGACACTTAAAGTTTTCTTGGAGCAATTCAACATTGTGCCAAGGAGGAGGAAAGCAAGAAAAGAAAGGACAATGAAAGCAAAGATCAAGCAAGGAAGAGTAGGATCTAGCATCTTCAGCATGAATACTTCCATGTAACATATTGCATGTGTGATTTCCTAGCTGTTTTGGACATGCATGACTTATGAATGATGATATTTGGTTCTCTTACTATCGGTGGCATAGTTTTGTCGGGTTTTGACAGTGGTTTTCAACCTCGCCTTGCCTTTTTCGGATGCCATGTTGTGTTGGGATTTTGAACTCGGCTTTGAGCTTTGGAATTGTCGAATGGATTTTGGAATCTGGGGTGGAGGTGGTCTCAAGGTTCATTCGCAAAGGCTTATGAATCACTTGATTGATTTTCCTTCGTTTTCCTCCATTTTCTTTCCTTGATCCAACGCTAGAGTGCTCTATGAATGTTCTAAGTGACCAAGAGTGTGTGAGAGAGTGGAAAAGTTGCGAGGTTGTCTACCAATATTTACACTATTAGCAACAGTAAAAGATGCGAGCATAGATGTATGTCTCTCACATTATTTCTATGTCAAGAATATGTAGCATTGTGTGGCAATACTATTGGGGGAGTTATGGCTCATTTTTATAGTAATAAAGTATTAATGTGGTTTTCCATAACATTTTAATTAAAATAAATAAAGAATTGGTTTATTAATTATTGTTAATATTGTTGGATATTTTGGACAGATATACGGTAATAGATATTCAATTTAAATTATTTTAAGCGAGCTACAATATTAGTAAATTTATCTCTTAAATTTAAAAAATAAATATATAAATTTTTAAAATGAAAACTTAAAATTTTAACCAATTATTTAATTATGATGAATTTACTTTTTTTTTTTTTGAAAAAATAACAATGCTAAAATTTAACTAATATATCTCTAAAAAATATTTAAATATAATTTTTTACAATTAAAACTTAAGATTTTAACAAATTATTTAAAATATTTAAATATAATTTTTTACGATTAAAACTTAAGATTTTAACAAATTATTTCATTTTGATGAATTCAATATTAATGTTTTTGTAAAAATATAATGTTTGAAATGAACTAATATATATTCATTTTTACTTAAGGAGAATAATAAGAAAATGTAAATCTCTTGTTACATATAAGAGTTTAAATTAAGATAGATTTATGTGTTTTTACAAATTTATGTTATTTATAAGAGTGCAAATTAAGATAGATTTATTTTTTTTACAAATTTAATAACTATTTTTCTATTTTTTTTAAACGTAGACATTATAGTGAAGGCTAAGTATCATTTATTAGGGCTTTGAAGCTATGTGATTTCTACCATATGTTTGGATGTTGTATACGAGAATGAAGGTACATCTTGTTTTTGATACACAACATAACACAAATGATATACATGGAACATATTTGTACAATTTTCTTAACATTATTGTGCATCCATGTGAATGTCATACCATTTATCGACTTAAATGATACATTCCTTAAAGCTCATATGGACAACATTTATCCACATCCACATATTAACCACATCTCGTATGCTTCAAGAAGAAAGTACACACTTATGTAATGTGATTCTACAAATATGCAACGTACAACAATAGTACATGCAATGCCTTCAACAATGGAAAGAGTTGGGTGAAGCCACAATTCACACACAACACACACACACAATGATCAAAGTGTAGTGGATTGCATAATGATTTCAATAATCAAGATAATAAATTACATAGTGATCCACAATTTCCATGATGAGATGCCATTAGACCATGAATTGCTATTCTTAGACCTTAATTACTATTCTTAGAGCTTAAGTGCACAAAAAGGAGGTCGAGGAGACTCATCTAGAGACTCATGTTTGGGAACCAGTAGTTCCTCCTCTGCATGCAAGTCTAGCTCCCTCTCAAGCGACAACCACATGGCTTTCAACTCATCAAATTTTATATCCCATTGCATAACAGTCATCTTACTATTAGGAAAATACACACGATAATTATGGGGTGTTTCCGTGTACCCCACAAATATCCCAACTTCAGCAGTCGGCTTCAGCTTCTTCCTGGCGTTCTTGGTCACATGCACATAAACAGATGAGCCAAAAATCTTAAAGTGAGAAACATCTGGTTTCTTACCAGTGAAAGCTTATTTAGGTGTACTCATGCCAAGTACTCTACGAGGACAACAGTTTTGCACATAAACCACAGTGTTGCATGCTTCCGCCCACAAATGCATTGGTAGGCCTTGATCATGCAACATTTCTCGTGTTGCACCCACGATCGTTCTATTCTTCCTCTCCACAACCCCATTTTGTCGTGGGTTATGAGGCCCTATGAGTTCTCTTCGAATTCCTTCTTTGCTACATAAGTCTTTGAATTCGTTAGAGATGTATTCTCCACCATTATCGCTCCTCGAAGCCTTCACTTGCTTCCCCGACACTTTCTCCACCAATGGTTTAAACTCACAAAAAAATTATAATGTTTGATCCTTCTTCTGCATGAAGAAGATCCAACATTTACGAGAAAAGTCACCAACAAAAATAACATAATACCTTTGTTTTTCTATTGAAGCAACCGAGAATGGTTCACACACATCTGTATGAATTCTCCAGGATCACCAAAACATGGTTCTCCTTTTCATGAAAGGTGGACTTTACATACTTCCCATGGTGCAACCCTTGCACTGATCTAACTGAGCAAGTGTTCCCATTGGAAGTCCAGTAGATATTTACTGCATGACTTTCAAGGCTCCTGTGCCATAATTCTCCCTCATCCCGGCTCGCCACTTTTTCTGCCTTGTCCATCATGGTAGCACAACCATCTACCTCTAGCTTGTAGAGATTATTAACTCGAATCCCTATCCTCTTGGCTTGACCCATTGTTTTATGTCGGAGGAAAGCTTTTCCATCGCTGAAAACAACGTCATAGCCTCTGTCATCCAACATCGCGACTGAGACCAAGTTTTTCTTTAGACTTGGAACATGCATAACATCTTTCAATTGAAATGGTTTACCTGCCTCCCTCTCAAAGGTAATGGTACCAATGCCGGTCGCACTGTATCATCCATCATTGCCCATTTCTATATGAATTTGGAGATCTTTCTCCTCCAAGTCAATGAAAATATCCTTATCTCTCGTCACGTGGAAGGAAGCACCACTATCAAGACACCACACCGACCCCATTGCGCTTGATACCAAGCATGCGATCAAAGAGAAATAAAGTTCAAATTGCGAGGAAAGGGCCTCACCAGCTGCAGCTTTAACAAACTTCTTGTTCTTCTTCTTCTGTGGGCAGTTAGTGGCGAGGTGCCCATGTTTGTGATAGTGGAAACACTTCACCTTGGACAAATCCAGCTTCTTTCCTTTAGACTCAGATTTTGAATGGAATTTCTTCCCCTTCCCTTTCCTTGCCTTGGCATCCAAAGAAAAATCCTCTTCATCATCATGCTTTGATGAAGATCCATCTCTCGTGTTTCGCCTGAACTCCTCTTGCACTAGATCCGACCACAGTGGTTCCCAATCCGGGAGTTTTTCCCATCCGTTGACAGATTATTCATAACTGTGACAACTCTTTGGAAGTCCCAAGAGATCCAAGCTCACTAAATCATCATCAGCAACCGTGATTCCCACACTCTCTAGTTCATCCCGAGATTGGGAAAAATTTGTGAGATACTTAGGATTATTGTTACCCTTTTCCATCTTGATCTTTCTGATTTTATCCTTCATCGCCAATTTCCTATGTTCGTTGCTGCTTTGAAAAAGATTCGTCAAAGCCTTCTACATCGCATATGAGTGGCTTTCCCATGAAGGCTTGAGACAATGTGGTCTCGTACACCTTCCAACAGAATCCTTCTCACCTTCGCTACTTTCTTTTGTCATGCATCAAGTAATGCAACATCCGTCAAAGTGGGCTTAGGAACATCACTGTCGATGAATTCCTTCAAGCCATTATCTTCAAGCACCGCCTCCATCTTTTCCTTCCAGGAAATGTAGTTCGAGCTGCCCTCGAGTGCATACTCTAGCCGTTAGCCATTGAAATCCATTTCGATGTTTACTCAACGGTCACACCAAGAAATTCTTGCGACAAATTCGAATTGTTTCCACCAACAAACTCAACTACTGCTTCAAAATTGCAATCTTCTGTGCTTCGATACCATGTAGAAATTTTAATACAAATTATGTATTTCCTGGATTCTCCTGATCTAACAATTATATGCCACTGTTAAATATAGAATCGCTTCTACAAAAATCTTCACGGAAATTTAAAACACGATCTCTAATTGCAAGCACATGAAGAAATATCAATCACACATAACACAAATGTTTTTACCAGGAAATCATAAAGCTAAAAACTCCACTATCATATATTATGTATATATCATGGACCATGAAACAATCTCATACAAAACTCTAATCCAAGAGCTCTCAATACCATATAAAATCGTCTCACACTGTCCTACAAAAATTGGCAAATACATGCACCAATTTACTACCTCCAGACAACCTGCCTCCACTGCGCAATCCCTAATGAATGAGATCCTGCTTGCCTTGACTACACCATCCTCATTGGCATCTCCAATGTGTGTGTGGTTGCATGAGTGCACCCACTAATGTCACAACTGATAGTCAAACTGTCCCTTTCACCTATCTCTCAACTGGGTCTCCACTAAATCTGACATGAATGTAGTTAACAGTAGTAAATCTTCAGTTGCATGTGAGACCATTGCTTGTGAATTAATTAATTAATTAATTCATTGATCTCTCATTAGTGTATGTTCAGTTACAACTAGCACAACTGAGTTTAACTCACTTAACTGAGTTAAACTACTTTACAACTCACATAACTACACATCCAACTTTGTTACAACTTCAAATCACTCAGTTACAACTAAGTCCACTTGCATGTCCCACCAACCAACCTTTGAACTCGAAATTCCTTCATCTAACTGGTTTGCCACTTCAGTTAATTAATTTCAAGTGCTCCATGAGAATAGATTAATATTTATTGTCCAACTATTATTAAGGGATAATAATAGTCAAAATGCATCTATAAATAGACATGTGATCTATAAATAGACTTTGCACATACATCTAAAAATAGAACATCATCTATAAATAGAATTTTCTCACCATCTATAAATAGACTTCCACTATAAATAGAATTTTCTCATCTGTTCTAAAAATAGACTTACACCTAAAAATAGCCCGAGGCTCCATCCTAGTGTAGGTGCTTAATTTTCACTAAGATCATCATCTTGTTGAATCTCAATAGATATCACCATGGGGTTTTCGTCCTAGGGTCAAAGATAGAACTAACCAAGCCAATACAAAATATCAACATGAAAAACGAATCCAAGATGATCTAAATGCCTTACTCCTTTCCCCTTTTGAAGGTTTGATGAACTCTCTCTCCAATCTTCTAGAATCATTTATTTTATTATTTTTCTATTAAAAAAAAAGAAAAATACCATGGGGAAACACCATGAGAAAATGCCACTAAAAAATACCATCCATCAAGAAAAAGAAAAGAAATATTACAAAAACGCATCATACATCATCTTTCTCACAAATTTTATCATCTACCAGTAATTCATGGTCATGATTACAAATGATATACCTTCTTTGCATAGATCAATTAGATGGTTACTATCATTGTATTTAAATTATTAATAATTTTTAGTAGTTCTTTTAGCTATGAAATTTTGTAGCTCAATTTTCATAGTTAAATTATTTTGCGCATTCATTAATTTTTTTAGTTAAATCATGTACATGCATATTGTTGTTGATGAATACAAATCCAAGATATGAAATATGATTCTAGCTTCAAATAACAATATTATAATGTTTTGAATTATTTCGTTATTTATTAAATAAAGGCTATTAAGTGGCTTGTGAAGTTTTTTTTGGGTAGCAACCATGAAATCACTAATATGTGACAATATGTGTAATTTGTTTTGCAAGTTGTGTAATCAAAATAACTTTTTCTTCATATTTTTATTTTTGTGGGTGTTATTTTGGTTTCAGTTTCATTTCATAAGTTGTTCTCATTATAACTTACTTTCCATTTATTATATTGCATGTTTTATTGCTTAATGTTTTTTCATTTTGGTACGTCCACATAAAACATGTAATATATTCAAGTGCCTCCTAAAAGCAATATTAACTTAAAGTTTGCTTTGGTTGACCACTGCACATTGTGAGATTTTTTTGTGGATTTATAGATTTTTGGTATAGTTTTTCTTGGGAATAATACTGGTTGGTTTGGTAGATAAATTCAGATCGAAGGACATATTGAATTTAAATAAACTATTATTATTATTTATAGATATTTAAAATTACTTTTTAAAGCGAATATAAATGTCCTGAAAACTAAGAATGTTATAAGCAAATGTTTTAATTTTGTAATGATATTGATCGGGGATTATCAATAATAATTTTTTTCTCGAAAGCAAGTAGTGAGACTACCTTTTTATCACAGGAGATATAAATATATAGAAATAGAAAGGTGATTTAAAACTACTCATTTGTCAACTATTCTATATTAATAACTTTAATAGTTAAAAGTTCTATTTAAATAATAGAAACAATTTTCAACATTTCATTTTTTTAAATTATCAACATTTTTTTCGTCGTGTATTATGTATATTCGTCGCATATAAAGGTTGTTTGGCATAGCTGGCTTATCTGGACTGAAAACTACAGTGAGAGTGGAAGAACCTTCATGTGCATGGCGTTTTTTCAACATTTTGAATATATTTAAACTTAGATTGATACTGACCAATGGTACACTAATGTGTTTTTAAGATTAAACATGCATTTTATTTAATTACCACCTCATCAAGATTGAAGATTGAGCTTGTTCAAAATTACATCTTGATTGCTTAATGAATGAAATGAAATTTATAGTCCAGTATCCCCTCACAACTTCCAAAAGAAAATAATTGGTCCAACATAAATCTGAGCTGGGCTCTTTATTAAATCGATGCCTTACATTTGATTTCAATTATAAAAACAAGAAAGAGCACACTCGGTTTAAAAGTAGCTTGCACACTGAGTACGAGATTCCTGAAATATCTATTGAGGGAGGCGTGGGTGGCCTCTAGCCTTCCCGCAGAGGACAACATTGTGTGGAATATTAAATTCGTCTCAGTGATCACACATGAGACCTCACTCTCACATATGTTTTCTGACCCAGGAATTGGTGTGGCCATGTTTCTGACCTCAAATTCCACATTCCTACATTATCAAAAGTTAAAAGAATAGCAGTCCATGACTGTGGATACATCTGCGTTCAAACAAAAACAACACAACAGTGATTTTATTAGCTGCATTGGCTGTGCCGATAAAAGATTAAGCAAATGTCACTCTTTAACATTCTAAACTTATATTGCATGGTACAATCTCAGCAACTACGAAAATGTACATAAAAAAGAGAGGGCACGCAATCGATTTTCCTAAAATAAGCCAGAGGAGCTTGCACACTGATTACGAGATTCTTGAAATATCTACCGAGGGAGGCGTGAGGAGAGCATTGTGTGGAATATTAATTTCTTCTCTCAGTGATTGCACAGGAGACCTCACTCTCACATATGTTTGCCGACCCAGGAATTGGCATGGCCATGTTTCTGACCTCAGGTTCCACATTCCTGCGTTATCAAAAGTTAAAAGAATAGCAGTCCATGATTGTGGATACACCTGCATTGAAACAAAAACAACACGACAATCATTTTCTTAGCCACATACAAAATTAAGAGAATGAAATTGATAACATTCTAAATTTATCTTTCATGCTAGAATCTGAGCAGCTACGAAATTATACATAAAAAAGAGTGCACGCAATAGATTTTCTAACCTGCGTTGTGCAGCGAGAAACTACATCGAAGAGATTGTATACATTTCTACTTGGAGGGGTCCATGTACCGCCCTCCATTCTGTTAAGAAAATGAAAATGGAATCAAGTAAGCTAATTAACATGTCTGGATATTTATTCTGGTGAGCAATGTCAAAACCCTAGCTTACTGACATACTAGCAGCGGAGCGAACGCCTCTGTATTTGTTAATTCTCCTCTAGTTAATCGCAGTATTTTTGAATGATCCAGCACAAATATTGGCATGGCGTAGTCTCTGGTTGTTTATGGAAGCCGAATGGAGCCTCTACCCGCTGTTCCATTCAAATTCAAAACAGATTTCTGGTAAAAGGCGACAATTTTAAAATTAAAATTTCATCCATGATGGTCCATGTATCTATACATGATGAATGACATGCTACAGGTACCGGAAAACGAGGAGGGCATAGCACGGTGAACTAACGGGGACGGGAGACAGAACTCCAGCGTGGGGTGACAGAACCGCAGGGAATGTCACATCAACCGGAAAAAAGAGAAAAATCAATTTTCCAGCTTTCCAAAAAGTTGCATTATAGCTTACTCCAATGAAAATTGCAAAATGACTTTTGAGATGCACATGTAATGATATCTAAGGTGTATCTACCATGGAGGGTAAGTCTATTAGGGATAAATTTGTGAAAAAAATAAATCCCCTCACATCCTTCTAGGGTTAGGGATTTTGAGGAGTTGAACGAGAGTATGAGTCTGTCTTTTTTTTGGAGTGTGCTGCATAGTTTTTGGTGTGTGAGAGGAGCTTGAGAGGCGGGGCAGCCTGCACATTTTGTAACCGATGTTTACGTCAATTAAAGAATTTTACTTTTGGTTATGTGTTTTATCTGCAATGTTATGTTTTATTTGCAGTAGGTTACTGGTTCTGTTTTTATTTCTAAAAGGAGTTGAGTTTCTAATTATGCAACTAGTTTTTGTTTTTTGTTTTTTTTATTTTGTTGGCCCTCTTGGCTGAAGGTGCAAACAATGATCCAACGAGCTTATTGCTCTCTTTTCAGAAATAATAATATGACCTGTATTTTTAGACATAGAGTAAAAATACGATACTTGATAACCAAGATTATCCTCTTCCTTGATTATGTCTCCATTCTTTATTGATGCCTTCAAGATATTTGAAGAGACTTCAATAATTTCCTTGAAATATTTCCCCTAGCATTCCTCCAACAAAAAAATTTAAGAGTGATGAATGATACCAAGATCCTTTTGATGCTTTCTTTCAAATATCCTTCTCTTAATAGACAACCTTTCTTGTAGTCTTCCTCTCAAACCTTCCTTTGATGAGGGCTTGATGTAGTCTTGATCTTCTTTAATGTAGAAACCCTTCTTCTAGATCAATAGATCTTCTACTTCTTTTCTTGTATCCTTTCACAAGTGATTCCCATTTGACAAGAAAACCCTTCTTTTGTGTCCACAAGATGATCCTTTAGGTTTATTTCTTGTTCACCTTAGCTCTAATACCATGTTGGAAAATTCAAAGTGGCAGCTTATTAAATCAATTTTCCTTAACCTTAGTATTTGCTTGCGAACTTTGTTAGTCTTCTTATGTTATTTATTTATATCTTATCATCAAACAACTATCAAGAACAAAAATAGTAACAACAGAGAACACATAAATTAGGCTCTCAACCAGGGAAACCCCCTCCTAGGGGAAAACCCAAAAAAATCTTCTCTTCTTATAGAAATTTCTTCCAATGAGATAAAAAATACCCAATATTAGACCAATTCCTTATCCAAGTACCAAGTCAGCCCTTCCAACAAGTCCTTCCTTGATCTAGCACTAACCAGCTTCAAACTACAACTTCGATCTCTCATCTTTAACATTATTCCTTCAACTTGCAACTTCGGCCCTGAAGCAGTTGAAAAAACCCTAATCTAGCTTCCTCTTGAGACCTTCCTTAATCTAGACATCTCCTCCTAAGTTCAATGAGGTCAAGATATAGTATTCTTCCTTACAAACAACAAGAGACTGCACTTCGTCCTACTACAACTTAGATTTGCAATTTCAGCCTTCTTTGTAGCTGCAGAAACCCTAAACTTTTGCACGTGTGAGAGAGAGATATCCCAAAAACAAGTCTTCTTCTTCTTCTTCTAGTCATTTTCTCTTCTTCTCTTCTTGTTTCCTAGCTATAGATCAAAATTTTATCTCGAGATTGAACTTCCTGGTGAGTGAGTCCCAAATTACGTCAACTACTCTTTTATATAGTCTTTCCAACAAGTCGAATTCCCTCCTTTAGGCCGACTCAATGATATTAGGGTATACTTAACGTTTCAGGGCCAAATTGTACTTTTAGAGTTTCCTTTGGGATTTCGAGGACTTTCTAGATTCAAAATAAATTATTTTTCCATTTATATTTTTCCCAAAAGGGTCTTATAGACATGATGTTGACAACTTTGACTCATGACAATAAATCCTAAGACTTAACAAACCCTAAAAGCATGAAGAACATGCTTTTACCCAGAAGACCACAAATAAGAAGCATGAAACCCATGCTTTATAATAATAACTTTTTCTTGTCTTCTTTTGTTTGTTACATCAAATACATATTGAAATGAATACACCAATAATTATGAAGACTGAAACTAGTTACATTTTCAATAGCTACATCATGCACTCCAAAATACCAATCCTATATAGGCCAATAGGTTAACCACCAAGGTGTATTCGATGACTATTCCATTAGGTCTCCTACAAAGGAGTATCCCAAACCATTAAATATATTTCATCATATGAAATACCATGAACAAGTATCATTGGTTACCTTATACCATTGATATGAAAACTATGAATTATAACTCCATCATTCATTGTATTAAAGTTATCATAACTACTTGATGACCAAGTCAAGATTAACCCAACATTTTTTTCATTTTTCTATTATGGTGTCCATAGTAATGCATGCTTTTACCCCATGTCTTAAAAAATGTTGTAATTTAAGCCTCTTTTGATTCACAAGTTGATTCCAAGATTCTAGTTGCTATACCACTAATTCTTAAGGCCATGGTTTTAGATCAGTTGTAATTTTATCCCCCGAGAAAAGATAAGTGCTACTCGTAGAACCACTTTTTGATTTAAAGGTTAAACTTAAGATTTTGGTTGCAATGATATTGATTTTTATTCTTCAAACAAATTCTATTTTTAACCTCAAAGAAAACATGAGTGAAACATTTTTTATTTGAAAGTTTATTTTAAGATATTGGTTGGAACCTTGGATTAAAACAAAATAATACTATTGCTAATACCAATTTTTGATTTGAGGGTCGATTTTAAGGTTTTTCATGGTGGCATTATAAAATTTTAAGGAAATTTCTTGCCAAAAGTCTTACTTTTAGCTTTAAAAAAAAGGTGATTCTAGGAGTAGCACTTTTTTCGAAGGTAAAAATAATTATTCAATGTGACTTCTAAAAATTTGAGAACTCTGGAGGGTTCTCATTAAGTAGACAATTTCATTTGTTGAAAAACCAAGCTTCTACGTCATTTCATGCATATCCATTAAAAGTAAGAGATAGTATATTTATTAATTCATATCTCAATTTTTTAAATTAAAGTGAATTTTCTCAACTAGGATCTAGTTTTGTTAATGACTTCTAGTTTCATTTAAATTCCCAAGATTTCAACATTCCTTTCATCTCACATAGATGAATAGACTACTCATTAACTTGACACTTTAAGGTTTGCGCTTCTTATGTTACCTTCTCAAGGTTTAGAGGTGGTGATTTTAACTAATCGCTATGCAAATTGGAGATATCCATAACCAATCTCCTACTTTGATTTTTTTAACTTAAACTTTATTGGCTCAAATTAGAGAAAGGGTTAAGGGTTAAGTTTCATTCATGGGCATTATACTCCATGTGTGGTTGACAATGTATAAAATACTAAATAACACATTTAATTACAAGTTCATTAATTATAAATATTATTATTTATTACACAATTAATTACAAGTTCATTAATTATAATAATTATTATTTATTATACATTTAATTACAAGTTTATTAATTATAATTATACTTATTTATTTTCTATTATAATGGATTGATTATTCTCCAAGACTAGCATTCTTTTATCAAATTTCTAAAAATTTTGGTTCTCATACAATATTTGTTCCAATTGCTACTTAAAGTTTTGTAGTTAATTTACAAGAGTTATTACACCTTTGTCTAGGTATGCATCTATGGTAGTTGACCTCATTTTTGGAAGGCTACGCCTAATTCGCCTAATTCATCCACTAAGAAACCAGTAACGGCAAAATAATTAGGGAAATTTTATCTTAATTAATCACAAATGATCTCCTTAAATCTTCACCAAGTATTTTGGTGCTTTTATTTTTATAGATTTTTTGAATTATTAGTATGCCTAAAAATATGAGTAATTTGCATGGTAGTATTCTTTTCTTTTTGTTTGCTAGTTTATGGGAGTCCTCAAATGATCACATGACTAACTTGTGGTTTGAATAGCCCCGACCCAACAAGTCGTCAAAATCACCTAGGGATCATACCCGACCTGAGCCACACCAACCCTTAACATGTCTAGATTTTTGCCAACTGAGTTTCAAACCAATAACCTTTACACCACATAGTACTTTAATAGATCACCTTGTCACCATCTATTTTACATTACATGAACCATGGTAGTATTATTTTCATTGATACATACAAAACCACATATATTTAATTGTATATATATTTATAATATTAATAATAATTTTGTTATCTAAAACAATTAGATTTTGAAAGTTTCATTCTTTTAGCTTACTAAGATTAGAAATTATATATATATATAATATGACTTAAACCAAATTAGTTGTAATTTTGATATACATAATCTAGCAAATCATAATAATATATATATATATATATATAAAATTAAAAATATTAATCTATATAAAATTAAAAATATCTATATAAATCGTATTTTATATATAATTAACAAAATATCATAAAACTAATAAAATTTACTTAATTATGTTAAAATTATCTTTAAAAATATATTTTATATTGATTTACCAATTATTATAACACTAATAAATTTATAGATTTTTTGCTGCTGTAATCCGTGGTATATTACCCATTCTACTTTTTACAATATCATTACTCCATACTACTTTTAGTTAGAGCCTTTCTTCTTGAACAAAGTTTTAGCATATAAAAATCCTTTTGTCACGAAGGTGAGAAAAGAAATACAAACGATTTATTTTAATCCTATTAAAAAGTTCCATGAATATAAAATTCATTTTGTCATAAAGGGGAGAAAAGAAATACATAGGATTTATTTAATCTTATTAAACATATATATATATATATAACTTTTTCTTATGCAACATGATTAAATCCCCTTTTATATTGAAAACCTGCCTTTTATCCTTTCTCAACGAGCCTTTCGTCTCAGCGAACTGAACCAACGATGGAAAAGCTTCCCAAAGTGAAGGCGAGAATGAAAACCACAAGAGGGCGAATCGCCATTAGGGTTTCACAGCGAAGGCGAGAATAAAAACCAGAGGGACAATCGACGCTATTTGAAAGAAACGGGAGGGTTGCACAGCGAAGGCGAGAATGAAAACCAGAGGGAAAATCGCCACTATTTGAAAATAAACGGGAGATTTGCACAGCGTAGGCAAGAATGAAAACCATAGTGAGAATCGCCACTATTTGAAAAGAAATGGGAGAGTTGCACAGCGAAAGCGAGAATGAGAACCAGAAGGAGAATCGCCAATATTTAAAAAAAATGGGAGGGTTGCACAGGGAAGGCATCTCACAGAAGGTAAAATTATTTGTTTCAGAGGGTTTTAAGAGCTAGATTACTTATCTTTTGCTCTTATTATATTACCTTCAGACATTAATCAATGCCATGGAAGAGCATAGGGTGCAAATTCTGAGGCATCAGTGGGGTGCTTTAATTGCTTTAAGCAGACACGATTCAAGATTTGATGCAAGTTGCAACTTTTCTGTTCATTTTCCATCTTGAGACAATATGAAGAGTCAACACGGATCTGTACGGCGTGTTCTTGCCCAGATCTGACATGTTAACATCTAAATATGATCCTAGGGTACAGTAGCCCTAAGATGCTAGGGTTTCTCTGCTAGCAGGTTAGGGTAGGGCTTCTTAACCCATCAAAATCTTTTTGAGAGTGTGTTAGGGTAGGACTTTCAGCCCCTCTAGATATTTTCGGGAGTGATATAAAGGTAGAAACAACAGTAAACAACCAATCGCTGCAGAGACCGAAGGATCTTGGAAACGGTCATGCTTTCATTAATATTTCCTGTCCATGCAATTATTTGCATGGAAAACACTTCTATTAGACCACTGCAATGAAGACTCGGTATTCTTCATTAAATATTATTTTGCCATAATGAGTCGGTTGCTTTTAGCTATCGGAAGCAATGAGTTATTCTTTTTCGAAAATGAGCAGATTTCAAACCAGAAATAAATTTTTAATCACTATAAACAATAAAAGAGAAACCTGTATTATCTTTTCAATAAACAATTCTGAGCTCTATGATCTATTTTCATAGTGCATTTTATTGAAAGTCTGAATTTTATACATCCTTAATCAAATTTCCTTTTTTTTTTTTTTGAAGATTCGCATGAATGCATTCATCAAGATGATTAGGTAGATGTTATGTTATAGTTACCGAGTTTTGTAGATTTTGACTTTCGAAATATAGGTTTCTGTTTTATTTTGTTATTTTAATGATGGATTTTAATTAAGAATTGATAATTAATAAGGTAAAATAATGATGATGATAATAATGATTAATTTTCGAGTTCTGATGGTGAACCATACTGATTGGTTGGTTGGTTCAAAACTCATAGACAATGTTCTATTGCATGTGATTATTACCAAAAGAATTTTATAATTTGTATGATGAATCACAAAAGCTTAGATTCTAAAAAAAATAAAATAATTTTAAAATAAATATTAATTTAAAGTAACTCAAAATGTATATAACCATTAGATGTATAGAGTTGTATAAAAGTTTTGTATTTCAAGGTTTACTATTGAGTTTTAATATATTTTTTAATACCTTAATTTAACATAATAAGAAGCTTTTCTTCTTTCTTATAATATAAAGTGGAATTTTACATACATAAATAATAATTTAAACAAAATAAAAATTTAATATTAATAATGAAAAACAACTAAATAATATTAATTTTTTCTGTATCTAAATTCATTTTGATGATGTTTGACAAACTATTAGAAACCAGTGTGTGAATCAATGTCAATGTTAATAGAAAAGTCGATGTCTTCTCTCCCAGACAATGCAAACACCAAGAACATGTGATACCTCTGAATCGAGATAGTGGCCCACAGAGTTCAATTATGCACAAGAAATCGTAGTATTTGTATGGTGTCTAATTGGTTAAAGGCTATTATGTGGTGGAGAGAGAGACTTATAGCATATTAGAGTTGTTTATCCAGTTAATAGAATAGTTTTGATAGCAGTTTTTTTTTTTTTGTTGGAATTTGGTAATTTTTTTTTTTTTAAATGAGGTAGTTGGAGTATTTGAATTGCATTTTTGATATTGGAAATGGATTCAGCATTATAAAAAACTCTTAGGGTACCCAAAATACTGAAGTTTAACAACTGTAAACAAGATTATGATAAATCTTTACCAGAATTTGTCAAAATCTTTACTGGATTCTGGGTTATTTTGTAGGTTTTCGATATTATAATTGTATTGAGAGATAATTTAGAGAAATGTTGGAATAGTTGTAAATGAGTGTAAACATTTAAATGTTAACTCAATATAAATGAAACATTAAATCAAAAAATAGTAATTATGTTTTGTTGATTCAATTAAAAGGGAATAAAAAGTAACAAAGTGATAAAAATAATAAATTGAGTGAAATTAATTTATTATATCGTAATTTTGTTGTTATTAATAAAATTACAATTTTTTTGGAAACAAACCATAATATCTATATCAAATTAAAATAACTTTAAATAGTAATAGTTTTCAAAACATATAATTAAAAATAAAATCACATACACACAGACATATATATATATATATATATATATAGCGTAGTTGGTAAATGTGATGGACATCAATCTATGATAAGCATAAAAAACCACTTACGTTACCAAGATTAAAGAGAATCACAAAATTAACTAAATGATTACCTTATTTTAGTATTTTTATTTTTATTTTGTGACTAGAGGAATCAACTGGGTTTGTTTTGTAATCTCATGGGGTCAACTTTGCTAAATTTTCTTACATATGAGTAGACATGGGTAAGTCAAGGGATTCTTAACCATAGAAACTCACCTCCACTTTACCATGGAGATTCTTAAACCTATAAATAGTCTTGGCTATAATACCATGGTTTATCTTACCACATGCCTAAAACCCATAACTCATTTCACATGAAAATTTCTTAATCAATCGAGATATCATAGGTTTGATTCTTCTCCTTATCCCTAATCAATTTAGAGTCCTCTCAGTACTTTAACCTTATTATTTAACTCTCTCGTAATAATTATTGTGTTAATTAATTTTTAATCCATTCATAAAAATTAATTAATAGATAATTATTTTAAGAGAACGGTTGTATAATTTTAAAATATAATCAATTTATAAAAATATTAAAATTGAATTAATTAAACTCATTATTAGAATTAAGATTTATTAAGCATTATAATTTATTTGTAACATATTCTTATATTAATAAACACAAGTCTCATTTAATAAATTTCACTTGGTCTAAAATTTAGGCTATAAATTAAATTAAATTTCCCTGGGTTTATTATAAAATATTTTTAGACGAATAATAAGAAATTAATATAAAATTAATATAAATGATTTTTAGTAAATAATAAATAAAATGTAATTATTATATTTTAATTTATTAAAGTTAATTTAGGCACTTAGGGTTTATTATTAAATAATTAAGCATTAAAAATCTAAATATTTAATATTATAAAAAATTTAATATAAGATTTTTATTTATTATTACAATAAAAAATTTATAAATAAATAATTAAATACAATTTATTTAAATAAATTTATCTATTGTTGGCTCCTCTCAATCATCACAATCCTTCACTATTTATATTTTGACAAATTGCGACCTTCTTTCATTCTTCATTCTCGTCCTGAAGATGGATCCCCATTGGGATTCGAAACGTCGACCAATGTTTTATGATACTGCGGAAAATCTGGATTCTGCAATTAACAACAACCACAGAAGTTTGAGAACCATAATCAATTTAATTGAAAGGATAGAAAGAGCATAACTACTTTTGAGACAAATCTCAATCTTTGAATTATGACTACTACTCATAATATTTTAGAATATTCCATGAAAGTTAAATTTCAATCATCCACCTAATTATTGATAATTAAATTAAAAATATGGAAGTTTAATTTCAAAATAGATAGGCTATGGGTGTAATTAATAATTATATAAAAAATCAATATTTACCTTGAACCTTTTCTCTAAGTTATATATCTATCTATCTATCTGTATCATAAATGTTATGCATATCACATTAACAAATTAAATTTAAAAAATTATGTCTGTTGGGTCTTGGTTAAAAGGTGATGAGGTCTTGGTTAAACGGTGATGAGGTCGGCGGTTATAGCACTCATCACAGGGTCAATTCCCTTCCCTGACTGGGGTGATGTATCTAGACATGTTGATGAAGATGGAGTAAAAAAAATAAAAATAAAAATAAAAGGAGAAAAAGAGAAAAATGAAAGGCACTACCTAGCTTACAAAAAAAAAAAAAATTATGAAACATGTCAAAGAAAATTAGGTTTTAATAAAATTAATAATAAGAATATTTCTATATATAGAGATGTGAAATTTATATAAAGCTATATAAATATAAATAATATATTAAGAACCAACATAGATCCATCTTAATTTTTAACAGGGGTTTTACCAAGGGTCAATAGGAATCAAATCCCTCAAGATGCAAGCCCTTTCTCAAGTTTTTCTTTCAAAAAGAGGTTTGCCTCTTCAAAGATTTGACCCCTCTTGGGGTTTGATAGATTTAGATTTAAGATGGATCTATGCTAGTTGTAATTAATTATGTTAATGATCCATGTATGTGTAAATAATGTAAATGGTTTCAAAGACCTAAAATAATCATACTTATATTTTAATAACAATTGATGAAGAGATGGAGCCTTGATACAAACTATGAGAAGGGAAGCCAACAAAAGGGATTTAGGGAATTAATCCTTGCCAATAAATTGTTTGTCTGAGCCAAATATTCATACGCTAAGCTTGTCAACTTTTTCCAAAAAGATAGTTAATGAGAAGGATGTGGTAGTAACTTCCATATTTATCGAAGTAGTTGGGTTCTATCTCAATTATTTTATCCAGTGTATGGGTAGAGTACCACTCAAAGACTTCTAGATTCTAACCAAAAGCTTCTAATTTCACCACAATGGGCATATTTGATAAAAAACCAATTGAGGAAGAAAATTTTGAAGGAAGGTGAAAACATACGGGGATAAGGGACTCCAGGGAGACCAACACTCGTGGGGATGCCAGAAGAAGAGACAAGCAACGAGAAAATAGGAGGCACTCATGGGGTTGCATGAGCAGAGACCAGAGACAAGTAGACAATAAATGAGACAAACATAAAATTTCCCTTTGCGTGTTTGCTTTGTAGACAACTAAGAAATCACCTTAAGCATTTGGGTAGGCTATGGGTTTAGTGGGATTTTAGGAGGACTGATGAGCTTGATTTGATGAAGGAGAATGGCCTTCGTGACTGCACCTTGTAATGTTGGGTGAGACCTTCCCTCATGGCTTCTTGGTTTGGCTTGGGGGTGGCTAGTTGCAAGAAATACTATGAGTTGTTATGTCTATGGTGGGGTGGAACATGGATCACCCTTCAACAGTTCCAAACAAAATTTGACCTTGACCAGACAAGTGGTCTTGTAAGCTTTAAATATGTGATGTAATTCATAAACATTGAAATAGAAAGGATGATTGATAAGATAAACATATTTATGTGTTTGTTTACTAAATAGAAATTATGGTCTATGTGATGCCTATTTATGATATGAAATGGTAAATTTGACAATGATGGTTGTGAAATATGTAGGAATTTATAGGGTAAGTTCCTTAGATAAAAAACCAAAGGTCATCGCTCACAAACATATCAAAAATCAGTACACCAGTATTATCACATGGTTAAAACCCTCGAAGAGGGAAACAATCCACGGCCTGAGCCAACGCAGCCACTTCAGACAATTTATTAATATAAAAAGAAAAATTACATATGTTTCTCCCATAAACGGTTACCGGACAAATGACCCTCCATGCTCTTTAAATAGAGATCATGGAACAACCGGGTGTTAAGCCACGAATCAAGTGTCATTAATACTGAGGAGAGAGAGAACCATTGGATCGCTACAAATCATAATCGTTGGATTATAAGTTACAAATGTACATAATAAAGAAACACACTTCATCTAACTCTACACTAGAATAAGTTATTATTAACTATTTCCTATGTGTCGGAATATCCTAACATCCCCCCTTAAGAAAAACTTGGGATAGGATTGAAGGATTTACAAAGGTGACACAAAAGGAGCTTATTTCCTTTGTGTCGAAATATCCTAACATCCCCCCTTAAGAAAAAATTGGGATAGGATTGAAGGATTTACAAAGGTGACACAATAGGAGAAGGAAGGAGGCATTAGAACCTATCCCCCCTTAATGATAACTTTCCTGAACTCCAAGCATGGATCGAAGTTTGGTAAACTTTGCTTCTGTGAGAGCCTTTGTAAAGATGTCAACTACTTGATCATTGGTTGGAAAATACTACAATTCAAGAGCACGATCATGAATGAGCTTTCAGATGAAGTGTATGTGGAGCTCAATGTGTTTCATACGCTGATGCTGAACTAGATCTTTACATAGCTGAATGGCACTCTGATTATCACACCAAAGTGTAGTTGGATGCTGCTGATGAAGACCAAATTCAAACAGGATCTGACGAAGCCACATGGCTTCCTTGCTGGCTTCAACTGCACCATGCTACTCTGCTTCTGCTAAAGAAAGAGAGATGGCACTTTGTTTCTTACAAGACCATGTAATAGGTCCTGAACCAAGAGTGAATACATATCTTGCAGTAGACTTTCGATCATCAGGGTCACCAACCCAATCAGAATCAATGAAACCAATAAAAAATGGAGATGCTCCTGCACTGTAATGAATCATGAACTTAACTGTACCTCGAATATATTAAAGTATTCTTTTAGCTGCTTTCTAGTGACTTTCATGAGTTTGGTGCATAAACCAAGCAACAAGACCAACGGCAAAGGAAAGCTCAGGAGGGGTATGGGTTAGATACAAAAATTTACCAACAAGTTAACGGTATAAGGTAACTTCAACTTTAGGGGTAGTACAAGTGGCTGAAAGCTTGACTCCAAACTGAAAGGGAGAAGGGGCTGGCTTACAGTCTTCCATGTGAAAGTGGTGTAGAAGATCACATGCATACCTGGATTGAGAGAGGGTAATGTCTTCTTTGGATTGCAAGACCTGAAGACCAAGGAAGTAATGCAAGTGTCCTAAGTATGTCATTTCAAACTTCTTTTTGAGGCTATACTTCACATGGTTTATAAGGTTTGGATCACTACCAGTAAGGATAAGATCATCAACATAAAGAACAATTATGGTGAAGGACTTATCCACTTTCTTGGTGTAGATAGTGTTGTCAGAATGACACCTAGAAAAGCCATTATCTAATAGAAATCTATCCATTTTGGCATACCAAGCCCGAGGAGCTTGTTTGAGACCATAGAGAGACTTACTAAGGCAAAAAACAAGGCTAGAGTCATTTTGGATAAATCCAGGGGTTGTTCCATGTAGATTTCTTCATGCAAATCTCCATGTAAGAAGTAAAATTTAACATCCATCTGATGGACTTCCCATTTAAAGGAGGCAACAAGGGAAAGAACAAGGCGGATAGAATTCATTTTGGCAACAGGGGAGAAGGTTTCAGTATAGTCAATGCCTTCAACTTGTGAAAATCCTTTAGCGACAAGATGAGCTTTATGTCTATCCACTTTTCCATCTGGTCCAAACTTGGTTTTGTAAACCCATCTGCATCTGAAAATTTTTCTTCCTTTTGGAAGAGGAACAAGATCCCAAGTATCATTCGCCAATAAGGAATGATATTATTCATTCATAGCTTCATCCCAATCTGGATGATCAGATGCTTCTTCAAAGGTTTCTAGATCAGGATTTTCTAGAACTTGAGCCAATAAGGAAGAGGCTCTTTCGAACTGAGAACGTGTACATCGTTGATCGGTAGGGTCACATGCAAGAGAACCTGCTGCATCCCAAGTAGAGCGGACACATCTTGGAAGTTGTGGAGTAAAAGGAATAACTTTAAGAGGTGGAGGAGGATTTTCATCCTCGTTGTCATCATCTGAACTAGAAGGAATGCTATTAAAAAGAGAAGGGAGAGAGAGAGAGGTGGCATAGATGCCGAATCAGGCTTGCAGGGAAAAGGTGGCACACCTGATGAACTAGGCTCGCAAGCCGATATATTTTCATCAAATTTACATCTCTTCTAATGATTATATTTTTGGATTTTCGTTGAAGAAGTCTATAACCTTTGACATCTTCAGAATATCCAACAAAAATGCATTTTTCACTCCCAGGTTCTAAGGATTTATGTTTTGCATCTAGAATATGGGCCCAAGCATCACTTCCAAAAACACGAAAGTGACTTACATCTGGTTTGATTGAGCTCCAAGCTTCTTCTGGAGTTATGTTCTTTAAAACCTTAGTAGGAGTGCGATTTACTATGTAATTTGCACAGTTAATTGCTTCTACCCAAAAATTGAGACTAAGTCCTTTAGATTGAAGCATACAAGTAGCCATTTCTTTTAAGGTGCGATTATTCCTTTCAACTACACCATTTTTTTGTGGAGTATATGGAACAATATGTTGCAATTGAATGCCATGCTCAATGCAGAAGTTGATAAATTTATTGTTAACATATTCTCCTCCATTATCTGATCTTAACTTGAATATTTGATGTCCAGATTGTTTCTCAACAAAGGCCTTAGAGGCCAAGAACATGTTAAAAACTTCACTCTTGAGTTTTAATAAGTATACCCAAGTGCGTTTGGAAAAATCATCAATGAAAGTTAAGAAGTACTTGCAACCAGAGAAAGAAACAACAGGAAGTGGACCACATAAATCACTGTGCACAAGCTGCAAAGGGGTTGAAGCATGTCAAGAGGCACATTTTTCAAAACTATCCCGATGATGTTTTTCGAGTACACATATGGATAAAACACCATTTCGGCAAGGTACCATAGGAATACCCGTCACCATATTTTCCTTACATAGACTTTGAAGAGAGTGATAGTTTAAGTGACCCAATTGCTCATGCCAAAGTTTTATCACTTCATCATTATGAGCAACAGAAACGGAGGGAAGACGTGATGACCCAAAGTTGTCAAACTTATACAACCTTGTGGAATCATCAACAATGCCAGTAGCTAAAATATGTATAGGATCTTTGAGGTCCTTGATTACAACATCATGAGGTGAGAATTCTACTATTTTTCCTTCGCCTGAATGAGTTATCTGATAAATATATAGAAGGTTGCATGACAAGGTAGCAACATACAGTACATCATTAAACTGACCATTATCTAGATGAATGGTTCCAGATCCTACAACACTAAGAGATCTGTCATCACTAACATAAATATGTTTGGTGTTACAATCATTTAAAGAAGAAAACATGGCTTTATTTTTGGCCATGTGGTAAGAAGCTCTAGAATCAATGAGCCACTCATGAGAATGAGAAGAAGAAGACACATTTAATGCATAACCAGATCTTGATGCCTAACAACCACAAGCAGAAAGTGCCATTCCTAAAGATGAAGGTGAAGAGTGCTCCAAATTGATGTTGTGCTTCTTCATTGCTGCTTCTAAGGCTTCCATCTTCTTAAAACATTTAGAATCTATATGGCCATCACGATTACAAAAGTTTCAATGTCTATCTATCTTCTTCCCTTTGTTTTTATTTTCCTTATCATTTTGGTGAGTTGCTTTTTCAGTTTGCAGCTGAAATTTCTTAGGACCCTTGTTTGGTTTCAGACCATACTTTTTAGGATATTTCTTCTTGGGATTCTTTTGATATGGTTGTTGTTGGGCTACTAAGGCTTTCTTAGAAGCGTTTCCAGAAGTGATAAGACCAAGGTGTAAGATTTTTTCTTGTTCTCTTATCAAAGAATCGCAAAAGGAATCAAAAGAGGGGTTCTTGTAGGTGGTTCCTGAAGAAATGATGGCTTCTATAGTGGAATGGAAGGTGGAAACAAATACAGAGTATGCAGGGCCAAGCTTAGCAAGAATGAAATAGATGAGGCTACCATCTTCCTTTCTTACCTTAAAACCTTCTAAAAGAAGTCTAAGGGTCTTGAATTTGGGCAAAACATCTTCAATATAGGAGAAATTATTGGGGTCCAAAGTAAGCAACTCATTTTCAAGCTGGTGGGCCCTGATTTGTTTTTGAATTCCAAAGACAATATTTAGCTTTTCCAAGGCTTCATGAGGGGTGTCAATGTCAAGGATATGAAATTGAAGATCTTGAGCAATGGACATTCGTATCAACCTTCATGCTTGATCTTGTTTGTTTTCCCAATTAGCGACTTTATCATCATCAAAAGGTTAGTTTCTTGTCCTGTGGTTATTCTGTAAAGCCCTTTATTTGAAATTATATCTACCATGTGAGGTAGCCATTGGAAATTATTGGTGCTGTTAAGAATAATCAGGCATGCACTTTCCATTTTTTTATTTTTTTATTTTTTTATTTTTAATTTTTTTTAAACTAAAGTTGAAAAAAGCTAAAACTAACTGCTCCAATGGAAAGATCTCGAAAAATTAGGCTGATTAAAAAAAAACAGCTCAAAGAACGGCTTCCGGATGAAGAAATTATGCCTTATTGAAAAAATTGAGTTGTAGATGCCGGATAGTTACGGGAACGGTTTGAAATTTGATGATGAAGTTCAACTTTAAAAAAAAATCCCGCCTCTTTAAAAAAAAACGTTTTACAAAAGAAGCTTGAGAAAGAAACTTGAACCCAAGACCTCTATTCTCATAAACTAACTTCTCACCAAGTGAGATAGTAAAAGGATTCTGTAATTGTTTGAAAGGAGGAAGGGTTTTTTTTTTTTTCTTTTTTTCCTTTTTTGTGCATGCTTTTTCCTCCAGATCTAAACTGAGATAACTTGGGCAACCGAAAACCTTTTCGCATGAAATGAAAGGCATTCCTCACTGTAACAGATGCTCCGGACACAACAGAGTAGTTGTTCAGGCCTGAAAATGTTCAGAAATAGTAGATCTACAAAACGACAGTCGCATGCAGTCAAACCGGCTTCGGATTTGGATAAAAAACGGATGCGACCCTCAAAATAACTCTGATACCATGTAGGAATTTACAAGGTAAGTTCCTTAGATAAAAAACCAAAGGTCACCACTCACAAACAGGTCAAAAATTAGTACACAAATATTATCGCGTGGTTAAATCCCTCGAAGAGGGAAACAATCCACGGCCTGAGCCAACGCGGCCAGTTCAGGCAATTTATTAATATAATAAGAAAAGTTACATATGTTTCTCTCATAAACGGTTACTGGAAAAATTACCCTCCATGCTCTTTAAATAGATATCATGGACCAATCGGGGGTTAAGCCATAGATCAAGTGTCGTTAATACCGAGGAGAGAGAGAACAATCGGATCACTACAAATCATGACCGTCGGATTATAAGTTACAAATGTACATAGTATAGAAACACACTTTACCTAACTCTACACTAACTAAGTTATTCTTAACTATTTCCTATGTGTCAGAATATCCTAACAAAATATTCACATGCTCACTCATTGATCTTAATGTGCTCTTACGTCGTGCTTTCAAGAGAGTAGGACTGATGGATAGCGAGGATGGTTGGTTGGTTCTGAAATACTCTTAGTAAGTCTTAATCAGGAAGCTTGGTCTACTTTAGAAAAGCCAGAGAAGCTCCAAGTTTGTTGTGGTGACTAGAAGTTATTTTGATGATATGGACTTAAATGTAAGATTAAAATATATTATTATGGAGTAGAGACTTAAAGGAATGACTCTTCAAAAAGCATATTGTTGGGTGTGGAGCCTGATTATCTTGTTTACTTTGTATCACAGCATTGGACCCCTGTACCTTAAAAGGGGGGCGGCAACGCCGCCCGTAATTAATCGCTACCGTGGGGGGTCCAGGGGGGGGCGGCAGCGCTTTTCGGAGCCCCCCCCTGGTGGGGGGTTTCGGGGGCAGCGCCCCCAAAGCTAAAAACATATGTAAAATTGCCTTGTAAAAGTATAGTAATTTCTAGTCAATTTGGGCCGTTCATAGGCGGATGATCTGACGGTAGAAGTTATGTTTAGTTTAGGGTTTTTTTCCTTAGAAGGCAACCCCCTTGTATATATGAGGGTATTGTATTGCGACTGTGTATTACGTGTGTATTCTCAGAGCGAGAAATAGATAGGGAGACTGTGAGAGAGAACAGAGGATATTACATCGGATATGATGTAGGTTTTGTCTCTTCAATTTTTGCTGGATAATAGAAAGGAAGGACTGGCTGTTCGGGGTGGACGTAGCCCAAACTGGGTAAACCACGTATATCTGTGTCTCTCTGGTTTTATTTTTTTTGTGTGCTTGTATTTTTCGCATATTTTATGTGTTGCATTGCTCCATAAGATATAATTTTGTTAGAATTTACCGGAGAAATAACAAATTTACCGAGAGGAACAAAAAACCATAATATAGCTAGAAACAAATCATAAACATAAACCAAGATGTTTATCTGGGAAAAATCCCAAATCTGGGGCAAAACCCAACCAATGAAATTTCATTAAGCATTGGCCAAAACCCTGGCCAATCCAGCCAAGTGAGCCTTCACCGCTCACCTCCAGGCCTACATTACAATGAAGTATTCCTAGCCTTTTATAGGCTCCATTACATGCAATACCATGGGCTGAAAACCATGGGTGCACAATACCATGTGCCCCAAAACCACTACTATTTACCCTAGTCAACATTGACTCTATCCCGAGTCAAGTTTACCTAACACGTATGAGTAAAACTACTATATAGGTCATTGACGAACTCTTAAATTGGCCAGAATGAAAAGATTTGAAGGCCTCAAAAGGGGGTAAACTATGAACAATACCCTCTTTGACTACTTGAAGAACGACATAGTTTGTGGCAATGAGATGAAGAATTTCAGATGTCTTCATGGTTGGCGAGGACCTTTTCATCTTCAGAAGTATTCTACCCTTAGGATAAGTTGAGTAACTCCCCCTATAAGTATGTTTCTCCTTTATTTCAAGAGGTTTAAAAATTCAAGGAGTGATCTCTTGTTTTCAAGACATTTGCAAAATTTTGGGTTGGAGGCCTTAGCCCAAGATTTTAGTCATCTAGTCTAGTGGGGGAGCCGTGACCAAGAGCTTGAATAGAAGGAGCTTAAGCCTTGAAGTATGAGATATTGGACTATCAAATTTTTGAGCTATAGCAGTGTTGGGTAACACTTCACACAGTGGCCAATGCAAGCACCCTGGTAATGACAGAACTTGATATGTCTTTTGACTATCAAAGACAGAAAGTTCGACATCTAAAAAGTGATAGGATATAAAGCTATCAGGCTATCGGGAAATCTAATGTCAGGTGATACATCGAATCACCTCCATTGTGAACCTCAAGCATTGATGGATCCTGAAACATTGGTAAATTGAGAGGTGAGTCCCATCAGTTGACAATTTGTAATTAATTATTAGCTTATGGATATCAGGGCTTCCTACTATCAAGGTCTTATGCTATCAGGTATCAAATTATCATGATTCCATCTATTAGGTGTTAGTATTTATGGGCTTCACTAATAGGTATATAACAAGACCCTACCTACCATACATTTGATAATATATTTTTGGCTATAATGTGTTTATTAGGGAGATTAAAGGATGTTTATAATATCTTGTGGCCTAACATGATTAATGTGCAGGAAAAGGGTGCATTTACTATGTGGAAGTACGTTGGAGGAAGCTGGAGAAGATGTAGGAGGCTTGTCCCTTTAATTTACTCACCTACAACTCAACTTAATCCCTGTATCTACTCACCAACTATTTGAAGATATACTAATAGCTTATGCACTAAAATATTGCGAGGATCTCAGGGAGCTAGATCCACCTTTTTAAGGATTTTTGAGGGAAGAAACCCTCCTTCCAAGGAGGTTGCCCCTTATCCATTTCTATATAAATAAGGAAGCTCAAGCGCTCAATAGAATTCGAAATTTTAGAGAAGAATATTGATTGTTAGGTCTAATATATTTTACTTGTCATTTTCATTCCATGTACTTGAGCACTTTTTGAGATCAATGAGAAGTTTATTTTTGCTTTAAATTTGAGTTTTTTTTAGAGGGTTAAGTTCCCTTGGGTTAGGTCCGAACCCAAACACTCTAGTCTCTCTCATTTGTATAATTTATTCCGAATCTTCCCTTTATGTACTTAGGATTAGCAATATTTCCTTTATACAAGTTTTGTTTATATAAACAAGTTCTCTATGTAGAATTACTAATCATACTTCTTGGGAAATGTGGTTGTGAGCTTTGTGTTGGCAAGCATAAAATGATAGGCTTAATTTTGCATGAAGTAGGAAGATCATGAATAAATTCAACTCATCGTTTCATCTTAGTTTTATGTTTTGCAATTTATATTGTTAGCATGCTCAAGATGTTTGGTAAGATTGAGTAACGTTTGTGGTGTGCAGGTCATACTGTTGGATTATAGGGTGTAGCACTGCCATTTCTACTTCTCATCATACCATCAACTTCTTCCTTCCTCAACAACTTCTTCAAAAACACCATTCACCGAGAGTTCATTTCTAGTTTGTTGAAGGCCATCATGTGCACTTCTCCTTGTGCAAGATGGGCCCCTAAGGGGTACTGATCTTGGAAAGTACCTCATTCAACCTTATTCCACCTTCCACTACCCTTACTCACATTCAGATCACCTTTTATCCCTTACAATTATCATGGATTCAATCATGTAGCAAAACAGGGAAATCATGTAGCAATCTTGTAGCACCGTGTAGAAACTCTCCAAACTTGACCACAATTGTCCTTAAAGCTTGATTTTTTCCTCCTAGCCCTTCATAATGTCCCTTAGGATTTGGAACCATGATTGAGGAAGATTAGAGACCATTTAGTGCTTTCCTATTCACCACTACAATTCATCTATGCAATTAGGGTTACTAAACAAGTTCATGAATTGAATGGTACAACGATTATTTGTATGATTACTTTATTAAGCACTTAATGACTTTGTTTCCATGACACAATCTCCTTTAAATGTAGTGATTGAAGTTTGATTCCATGCTCTTTGCTTTGTGCAAGTTATATTATGTTTTCCTTCTTTGTTTTATGCTTTCTAAGCTGGGGTTTCCATTTCAAGAATTGTTATTTCTTATGCATAGACTAGGCTTTCCTTTGATGTAACATTTACATTCTACAAGTAGAGTAGCCTTTACATTTTTGCATGCATATTAATGTTTTCATTCTACAAGTATATTACTGTTTACATTCTGCAAGTAGAGTAGTCTTTACATTTCTATAAGTAGAGTAGCCTTTACATTTTTGCAAGTATACTAGCATTTCCATTTCTGTAAAGTAGAGTAGCATTTCCAATTCTACAATTAGATTAACATTTTCATTCCTGAAAGTATATTAGAACTTCATTTTATGCAATATATTTTCATTCTTGCAAGTCTATATTCAATTGATAGAATGGTATCTATGTACCTTGGTTTGGTCCATTGCCTTAGAGAAACTTGAGTAGAGCTCAGTTTACTGTGCATACAACATTTCCACCTCTTAATTTTGTGCAACCCTGAATTGATAATTAAATTTGGTAGCCTTAGGAGTTGTAACATTCTTGTTGAAATACTAAGGCTCATCAATTTTTAGTGTTGTTGTTGATAAGGTGTCCAAGTAGGTGTTGTTTATTATTAAATTTGCTTTCTTTTTCATTTTAATTTCGCTTTGCATTAGTTTTTCTTCTCTTGAAAAATAAAAATAAAAAAACACAAGAAACCCACATATTTATTTCATGCCTCGTAGGGTTAGGGATAACCTAGGGAAATTTCTACCAAAAACCCCCACTCCTTCAAGCAGTCAACCATCGCTCTTCTTTAGTGACTATGAGCCTCCTACTCTGGCCATAGAGGAGTTAGAAAATAATTTAGGTGAGCATCCAGAGATCTTTGAAGAACCCATTAGGGAGGAATAACCTGCATCATTTACCCAAAACATGGTTGAAACTAGGAAAAATGGGATCTTTCCTATCAGGGAAATCAATGGGGAATATGAAATGAAGAACATAAGCTCCACTTCTCTCCCACACTTCCATGACCTAGCTTTTGAGGACCTTGATACATTCATGTTCGAGTTTGTTGTGGTTTGTAGAGCCTATGATTAAAATTTTGATGAGAAAAAGCTAAATTTGTTTCCTTCTACCCTCAAGGATGCAACCTTGCGCTGGTTCATGAGCTTGGAATGAGGAAACATCATCACTTGGGGCTCAAATGCAACAATATTTTAATCAGAAATACAAGGTTTATTTTAGATCAAAGGAAACAAAAGAGGATATATATAAAATGACCCTAGGGCTAGATGAATCCTTAGAGGATTATGAAGAATGATTCCAACTTAACTATAGATGAGTTAATTATACCCTTGACCCAGAATCCTTGAAGCTTGTAGCTCTCTAGGGGATTAGGGAGGATTTGATGGAGACCCTTAATATGTTGTCACGTGGAGACATTTACCAGCTAACTTATGAAGACATCAAGACAATATTCAAGAACCGTTTTAGGGCTATAAGGAAGAGAGGTAGGTCTATTCAAGGCCTGGTCAACCCTTCTCCCTCTACCTCAACCATCAAACATTAAATATGGAGTATGCTAGAATATTTAAGAGTGAGATGTTGCATACCTTTTCGTTATAAATGGATACCATGCAGATTAAGAAGAATCAAGAGGAGGCATAAAGGGTACTAGCTATATTTTTCCCTAGAAGCACTAAGAGGCACACCATAAATGAGAGCCCACTAAATGTCATAGAGGTCTGCTATGTTTGTGAGGAGAAATAAGCAACCTAAAAATGACCCTCTCTTCTAAGCCCGAAGGTTATATATCAAGGGGCAGAGAGTGGCTTCAAGCAACTTTTTTTCATCAACCAAAGGAGGCCACACGACCCTCAACCATATAAACAAGGCAGGCAAGGTGCACACTATCCTTCTTTCAATCCAAATCAGAGTGCACCCTTTCAGTCTTGGTATCCTCCAACTCACTTACCTTGGCCCATTCCCTCTCCTTGGTCCTATTCTCCTCATTATCCTCCTCATCCTATCAATATACCCTTCTAGCCATATCAACCTCAACCTCTTGAATGGGGAAACCCTTCACAAGGATGGAGGCCTCATGCATCCCAACCCACTATCTTAATGCCTCCACCTTAACCAAAACTACCCCATAGTAATCCACCCAAGAAAACCTTAGATGTCTGCCTAACCTAATCTGAACCTAAACAATAAGAAGGCCCAACAATTTTATAGTGGGGAAACATCCTATCATGCTTATGTTATGTTATGGAGATTCAGGAGATCAACCGTAGGTCTTGGAAGGTACTTCCAAATTCTCACCCACCTTCTCCACCTAAATACATTGAATAAGAGAAGGAAGATAGTGCCCCTCAAGCCAATATACCTCCCTATCATGAAAGGTTGGTCCAACCCAAACAACACACCCTAGAATAGGTTGAACTTCTGGGAGAGTTGAAGAACATGTGTGTTAAAATACCCCTTCTCTAACCCATCAAATATGTTCCCAACTACAAAAATCTTATCAGGGAAGAGTGCTTCAAGAGGCCTGGAAGGAGAAAAAGAGATGCCCCAACTATCAATTTGGGTAGTTGGGTGATTTGATGCTTGGGAAGGTTTTCTCCCCAAAGTATTTGGAACTCGATGGACCGGTAGTGGATGTGCACATTAACAGTATTGTAGTCCCCAACACACTGATTAACCTTGGGGCTTCAATCAATGTCATGACCAAGGAAACTATGTTGAATCGCAACCTCTAAGGAGCCTTGAGAAAGACCACCAAATTGTTGCAACTTGCAGACAGATCCACAGTAGACCCCAAGGGAGTTATTGAGGATGTGATGGTATGCATTAAATCCTGGGAGTAGCCCATATATTTCCTTGTCCTCCAACCCAAAACAAAGTTTAATGGATACCTTCTAATTTTAGGGAAACCTTGGTTAGCTATTGTTGATGCTTACATTAGATGCGGGGATGGAAATATCACAATTAAAAATGGGCACCTCACAAAGTAGCTTTTATTATACCCCCTTTATTAACCATTTGTTGAGCATGACTTACCTTTGTGGGTAGAGGAAGAATAAGAGGAATATTTTTATTAGTCATCCCCCTATCCACTTTGTACATTACATAATAGTTTAGGAAGCAGGTAGCTAGATGAGGATGAACTTATTGACAACTTTCTACATAATGAACCTCTTGTTGTCATTCCAATTGATGATATAGAAGAGGAATCATTAGGGAAAAATTAAAACAATCCATGGGCCTAGTTTTTCACTACTATTTCTGATCAATAACATGCTAATATTGTGGAAATAATCCCATCCAAAACCCTGAAAATCAATCCTTCCTTCTCGGTAGAGAAATAATAGAACTGTGCATTGTGTTAAGACAACATCTTGATGCTTTTGCTTGGGAATATAAGGAGATAAAAAGGGTGCATCATTCAGTATGTACCCATCATATCTACATTAAAGAGGGATGTAAATGTGTGCACCAACCCCGGAGGAAAATGAACCCTGCCCTCAAATACATTGTGAAAGAAGAATTGCAAAATCTATTGGATGCAAGATTCATTTACCCCATTTCATATAGTGAGTGGGTATCCCCTCTTTTTATAATACCCACAAAGAATGGGAAATGGAGTATTTGTGTTTACTATAGGGAGATCAATAAGACTACAAATAAAGATCAATTTCCCTTGTCTTTCTTTGACCAAGTTTTGGATGGTCTTGCAGGGAATAAATTATTTTCATTCATGGATAGATTTAGGCACGTATAATCAGATCGAGATCAACCCTGAGGATCAGGATAAGACCACCTTCACATGTCAATGGGGGACCTTTTCCTATAGAGTCCTTCCATTTGGCTTGTGTAATGCCCCTACTACCTTCCAAAGGGCAGTTTTGAGTATTTTTGTTGATCTTGTTCATGACACAGTTGAAATTTATATGGATGAATTCACTCCTTATGGGAATGATTTCTAGGAAGCTCTTTCTAATATATGTAAAGTTTTAAAGAAATGAATTGAAAAGGATCTCTCACTATGTCCTGAAAAGTGTGCATTTTTTTATGAATATAGGGATTGTCCTAGGTCACTTCCTTTCTAAGGAATGGATCCAAGTTTATCCTAACAAGATTGTCATTATCAAAAGGGTTCTTGTCCGTAAGAACAAACGGTTGTTAGAAGTTTCCTTCTCTAGTTGGATATTATAGGAGATTCATTAAGGATTTTAGTAAGTTGGCTTCACCTTTTTATTTATTTTTTAACTAAGGATCCAAAATTTTGTTGGACAGATAAATGTCAAGGGGCGGTTGAAGAGCTAAAGGGGAAATTAACCACTGCACAAATTATGAGGGGTACCAATTGGGCATTTCCTTTCCACATCCACACATATGCATCCGAAAAATTTGTAGGAATGACTTTGGGACAAGAGGAAGAAAAATTTCCATATGCCATATAATTGATCATGATTATTGAAAAAGAACTCTTAGTTGTTGTGCACTCCCTAAATAAGTTTAGGCATATCACTAGATACCAATTATTTTTTACATATTGAACATACAACCATTAAATATTTATTAAATAAGTTTGATTTTAATGATAGGATCATTATATGGTTATTATTGTTGCAATAGTCTGATCTAGCCATTGTTGAAAAGCTAGGGAAGGAAAATGTGGTTGCAGATTTTTTTTCTAGAATAACACTGCCTGCAAAAAATGAGGAGATTATATATGATCAACTTATAGATGAGCACCTCTTTGTTATTTCATTATTGTCTCCTTCGTTTGCTGACACAGAAAATTTCTTGGTTGATGGGAGATTCCCTCTTAATCTATCCTCCAAGGAGAAGAGTATAATTGTTAGAAAAATTGCCCCTTTCACTTCAAATCGGGATCAGATCAAATCTTGATAATACTTGTAAGGGAGGATGAGGTCTTTGACATCCTCTCAGCATGCCACAATGGACCCTGTGGGATCCATTTTTCTTCCAATCAGAAAACCCTCGCAATTGTCCAAGTTGGATACTATTGCCCTACGAAGACACTAGGAGATACACTGCCAAATGTGATGAGTGCCAAAGGATGGGAAAGCCTGCACCAAATGTTGAAATTCCCTTGCAAACTCAAGTGAATCTTCAGCCATTTGAGAAGTGGGGCGTGGATTTAATTGGACCAATTGATCCCCCATTTGGACAAAAGAGATTCATCATTATGTGCACTAATTATCTGACAAAGTGGGTTGAAGTAAAGGCAGTAAAAGTAGAAATAGAGTAGAATGTGGAAAAGTTTCTAAGGGAAAACATATTTTATAAGTTTGGATTTCCAAGGGAGATGGTCATTGATCAAGGGGCTCAATCCACTTCAAATTTGATTCAGGGAATCATCGAGCAACATCATATAAGGCACATAAAACCCACTCCCTATCATCCTAAATCAAATGGGTGGGTGGAGATAATGAACAAAGCTTTGGATAACATATTGACTAAAGTTGTCAACATCAGAAAAAAGGATTGGGAAACCAGATTTGTGGAGGCCACTTGTGTAGGTTTTAACCCTGAACAAAAATTATCTACACAGAAAATAAACAATAGCAAGAGCATAAAACATAGAACAGATAAACACAGAGATTTTCCCTTGGATCCCAAATCGAGACGACCAGCGTGATTTTTCATTATATTCCTTTTAGTGTTACAACACATATATATACATGCCGAAGCATACAAAAACCCCAATCCATTAACCCTGTATTAGAACATAACCGTAGTTCCCTTGACCGAATCTACAAAATGCCAGGGGCCGAAAACCATCGTACCCCAAAACCATGTGCAAACTCATGCACAAAACATAAGTGGGTTCGCCTATGAGTGGGTCCGCACACCAAAACAATTTTCGCTGGGGCTTTGCCCCAGACCCCAACAGTGGGGGCTGCCTGCCCCCTTGTGACCCCCCTGCTGTGCCTGGCGCAACATACAACACGTGGGGCTAGTCGTGGAAAGAATATAACACATACCCAACATTCTCCCACTTGTTGTTTTCTTTCCACAGGGGGCCACAGGAGCACTTAGTCATTGGGCCAATTCTTCAACACCCATTGTTTCTCTACACCAAGAGAACTTCTGAGTGTTCACAGACTTCGTCAATGCATCTGCAACATTCTTCAAAGTGTCCAACTTTACCAACAACACCCTTTTAGCCTCAACCATATCTCTAACGAAGTGATATTGAACATCAATGTGCTTTGTCTTTGAATGGTAAGCAGGGTTATTAGCCAAGAAAATTGCACTTTGGCTATCACAGTCTATCCTTATAGCTTGCTGTACCAACCCCATACTTGAACACAATCTCTGCAACCAAACTGCTTCCTTGCTTGCATGAGTGGCTGCTATGTATTCTGCCTCTGTAGTTGAAAGATCCACTACAGACTGTCTTTTACTCATCCAACTGACTGCGCCTCCAAATAGGCTAAACACATACCCACTTGTAGATCTTCTTTGGTCCAGATCTCCAGCCCAGTCTGCATCAACAAAACCACGAATGTTCAACATTCTTTCCAATCCTGGTCTTCCCTGGTAGCACAAGCCATAATCACTAGTGCCACGTAAATATCTGAAAACCCGCTTCACTACTGTCCAATGCTCCTTCCCCGGGTTTGACATAAACCTGCTCAATACTCCCACTGCATGTGCAATGTCTGGTCTAGTACAGACCATTGCATACATCAGGCTACCCACTGCACTTTCATATGGAACACGGGACATATACTCCTCTTCTTCTTGTGTCTTGGGACACTGTTCAGCAGACAGCTTTACACCTACAGGAATAGGAACATTCACCGGTTTACTATCTTGCATATTGAACCTCTGCAATATAGTCTCGACATACTTCCTCTGGTTTAACCAAAGCTTCCTCTTTGCCCGATCTCTCTTAATTTCCATGCCCAAAATATAGTTTGCAGCACCAAGATCCTTCATGTCGAATTTGGAGAACAATTGGGTCTTCAAATCTTGGATAATTTTTTTGTCATTTCCAATCAACAACATATCATCCACATACAAGACCAAATAAATAACACGGTCACCAATTAATTTAAAATAAACACAGTGATCCTCCTTGCTTCTGGTGAAGCCAAGTCCCCGTATATAGGTATCAAATTTCTGATACCACATCCTTGGTGACTGCTTTAACCCATACAGAGACTTCTTCAACCTGCATACCAGTTCTTTCTTACCCTTCACCATAAAGCCTTCAGGTTGCTTCATGTAGATCTCCTCTTCTAGATCCCCGTGAAGAAATGTTGTCTTCACATCCATCTGTTCTATCTCAAAATCAAATGCATCAACAACAGATAAAAGTAATCTAATAGAAGTAACTTTGGCAACAGGAGAAAAAATATCACCAAAATCAATTCCCGACACTTGGGAATAACCTTTTGCTACCAACCGAGATTTGTATTTCTCCACCTTGCCTTCTACATTCATATTCTTCTTAAACACCCATTTGCTCCCAATGGGCTTCCTTCTAGCCGGCAACTCCACCAGATCCCATGCCTCATTTTTGTGCAAGGATGCCATTTCATCAACCATGGCCTCCTTCCAGAGTTTTCCATCCTCGGAATCTACTGCCTCCCTGACAGTTCTGGGATCATCATCAGTTATAGTAAGGCAAAACCTGAACAGAAAGCAGATGGACTATACCTTTCTAGTTGCCTTCTTTCCCGAACTGATCTTCTTAAAGCTAGAGTTTGTGGCTCTTCCTCTTCTGAATTTTCTTCTGTTGTAGAGTCTGATTTATCCTCCTTTAGCTAACTCTATCCTCTCAGGTTCCTTTGGTATGATTTCATTTTTAACAACATCTTTCACCTCTCTAAACACCACATCTCGGTTGTACACAACCTTCCTTGTTTCTGGGTTACAAAGCTTGTAACTTTTTAAACCATCCTTATACCCAATAAAGATGCACCTTTCAGATTTATTATCCAACTTGGTCCTTTTCTCCCTTGGAACATGTACATATGCATCACATCCAAATACCCTTAGATGTGAAAGAGAGGGTTTCTTACCATACCATACCTCATGTGGAGTCTTATCCTCTAACGCTGATGAAGGTGATCTATTAACTAAGTAACATGCAGTCTCCACTGCCTCTGCCCAGAATTCTTGTCCTAACCCGGTACCACTGAGCATGCTTCTTGCCTTTCCACGCGTTCGTTCATCTCTCTTTCTCGCAACTCCGTTTATTGAGGTGTGTATGAGTATTCTTCTTCCTTGCTATACCACACTTCTTATAGAATTATTAAAATTCCTTCTTGTAGAACTCTCCACCATTAACTGTCCTCAACACCTTTATCTTATTCTCTGTCTTATTTCCCACTAGAGCCTTAAATTCTTTAAATCTATCGTTATTCTTACTCTTCCCTCAATAAATATATCCATGTATTCCTTGAGAAGTCATCTATGAATGAAACATTGTACACAGACTTTCCCAGTGATGGAACTGACACAGGTCCAAACACATCACTGTGCACAAGTTCTAATATCTTGTTCGCCCTCTTAGCACCAGAAGGAAAACTCACCCGAATCTGCTTCCGATATACAAAATGTTCACAGAAATCGAAATCCAGAGAGAAATTAGACATACCTTCTACCATACCATTTCTATGTAGTATCCGAAGGCCCTTCTCTCCAATATGTCCAAGCCTTTGATGCCATAGCATGGTCTTTTCTCCAGAGACAGCTAGGCTTTCAGCTCCACTTTCAGGAACCACATAACTATTATACCCATCAATAATAGTGCTACCTTGTAGTTTGTACAGAGTTCCAGTCCGAACTCCCCACATTAATACCAGTGCTCCCCGAACCATCTTGCAGGCATCTTTCTTGAACACTGTTTTTACACCTGCATCATCCATATTGCTTACAGAAATCAGATTTCTGGCCAATGCAGGAATATGCAGAACACCAGGAAGTGTTCTAATCCTTCCACCTTGCAGCTTCAGCTTGAACTTTCCACGTCTGATGATTTTGGCCTTCCTATCATCCCCTAGGTAGACATCACCATCATATTTCTCATACTCGCAGAACCACTCCCTATGGGGAGTGAAGTGAAAGGATGCACCTGAGCCAATCAACCATGACACATGATCTACATGTGTATTTGAAGAAGAAGCCAAATACACATCCCCACCTTCATCCGAGGTGGTTTTTGCCTCTGTAGAAGGAGCATCATCAGATCCCTTTCCTTTCTCAGGAGCTTTAGACCTGCACTCCTTTTTGTAGTGCCCTTCCTTTCTGCATTTCCAGCATACCTTTATAAACTTTCCAGGAGATTTAGATCTCCCTCTAGATTTGGATCTCCCACTCGAAACCTTATTCTTGTTTCTATTTTGGGACCTTCCTCGTACAGATAAGGCATATCCATTCTAGCCCTCCATATTTCTCTCTCTCATTTCCTCCGACAGCAAGGCTGAGAAAATGTCATCAAAATTCAAGGTAGTTGTATTGCTACCTATTGCAATAACCAGACTATCCCACGAGTCTGGTAGAGAACACAACAAACTGATGCACTTATCTTCATTTGAGATTTTAATATCAACAGATGACAATTGAATTACCATAGTATTGAAGGCGTTCAGATGCTCTGTCACCGAGTCTCCATCCTTCATCCTCAGGTTATACAGCTTTTTCCGCAGAAACAACTTATTCACCAGAGACTTAGATTGGTACAAAGTCCCAAGTTTTTCCCACAAATTCTTTATCGTAGCTTCCCCAGATACATTCAACAATACTGAATTTGATACACACAACCGTATTGTGCTCTTAGCCTTCCGATCCAGTTTCTTCCAGTATTCATCTGACATTGCCGTTAGTTTAGTACCTGAACCTACTGCGATCCACTGATCTTTATCCATCAGCAGATCCTCCGTCTTGAGCTTCCACAACTCAAAACTCTGACCATTAAATTTCTCGATCTCTATCTTTCCGCCGCTTGCCATCTTCTTTCACCGCAAGAATCGATCCCGCAGATCTCCCACTGAACAGGGTCTACCTCAGGCTCGAGCAAAAAACCCTCCGCAGAAAAGGCGTCCCCTTGAAGCTGAAACAACTCTGATACCAAATGTAGGTTTTAACCCTAAACATAAATTATCTACACAGAAAATAAACAATAGCAAGAGCATAAAACATAGAACAGATAAATACAGAGATTTTCCCCTAGATCCCAAATTGGGACGACCAGCTTGATTTTTTATTATATTCCTTTTAGTGTTACAACACATATATATACACGCTGAAGCATACAGAAATGCTAATCCATTAACCCTGGATTAGAACATAACCGTAGTTCCCTTGACCAAATCTACAAAATACCAGGGGCCGAAAACCATCGTACCCCAAAACCATGTGCAAACTCATGCACAAAACATGGGTGGGTCTGCCTATGAGTCGGTCCACACACAAAAACAATTTTCGCTGGGGCACTGCCCCGGACCCCAACAGTGGGGGATGCCTCCCCCCTTGTGACCCCCCTGCTGCGCCCGACGCAACGTACAACGCGTGGGGCTAGTCGTGGAAATAATATAACACATACCCAAAAACTTGGGCCTATAATACCACCTGGAAAAATACCACTTGGTTCACTCCCTTTGAGTTGGTTTATGGCAAGAAGGCATTGTTGTCCATTGATTTTGAGTGCAATACCCTAAGAATGGCAACACAATTGGACCTAAACATCACCAATTCTCAGCAAGAGAGGTTGCATCAGCTCAATGCTCATGATGAACTTAGATTGTAGGCCCTTAAGCATATTGAGGTGGTCCAATTGTAGAGGAATATTTGGCATGATAAAAACATCAGAGAAAGGACCTTCTAAGAGGGTGATTGGGCCATTCTGTATTATTTCATATTCAAGGATTTCAAGGGGAAGTTGAAGATGAGATGGTTGGTTCCTTATTTGGTCAAAACAATTTCATGAGAATGGCTCTATCCAAATCAGAATAATTTATGAAGAAAGAATCCCACTTTTAGTTAATTCTTACCGATTAAAGATCTACAAGACGCCTTTGTCAAAGGAGAAGTTTACCAATTTAATAAGTAAGGAGCTTAATTTGATTAAGAGTATCCAAAGTCCCAATCTATATAGCCTTTGATCAACAGAAAAGAAGAAAACAAAAACAAAACAAAAAAGAGAAAAAGATTAAAAAAAAGAAAAAAAGGATAAAAAACTAGTGTGAAAAACTCCATGAGGCACGAAAGGCAATCTCTGGGCTTGAAAACCTCCATGAGACAGTCCAAGAGGCTGAAAAAATGAAAAATAAAAGACCCCTAGGTGTAAACCTCCTTTGAGGCACTCGAGGCAGTCCTCTAGGTTGAAAACCTCATTTGAGGCAGTCTGAAGGTCTTAAAAAAAAAAAAAAACAAAGGAAATTCAAGGGAACCCTTACATAATTTTTGATAACATGTTCTTTTGCAAGGTTCTAGTCATGGTCCAAGGAGGAAAAAAGATAAGGATACAAATCCAAAACTCCACTTTCCCATCCTGAAAGCTATCTATTTGCACGTCCTCCATCATTTCATTGACTTCCCAAGGTTCCTCCATCACCAGATGACCTTTCCCACACAATTATACCTCAGTCCTAAAGTGTTACATGATTGTCCCATATTTTTATAAGATTGTCCCAAATTTTCTATAGAATTTTGATTGGCATAGAAAGAGAGCTAATATATTGCGTTTTTCATCTAGGAACAAGAGGAGGGGTCCACCACACCCTCATCATCCATTATCCACACCATTTGGCCTCTCCTTCACCCAAATTTCCACCTTTTCCATAAAAAATACTCATTTTCACCGCTTCTTCCATCCCTTCCACCGCAGAAAATGCCTTTGATTCTTGTCAACAAGATTATCATGAATTATCAATGTTTTTATAAGCATGATCTAAAGAAAATTATGATCATACAAGGGTTTGTGTGACTGCTACAAGAATATACATAGTCATGTAGAAGGTTTCACAAACCCTACAAGACCATAGTTGATAGCACCATAATGAAGAACCAACCATCATGAAGGAATTGGAGATTAATTTCTTTGATCTTGAGCAGCTACAGGACCCTCTATGAACTGCTACAGGATCATTGTTCACATTCAAACAAAAAAAATTGATCTATCTCCTGAAGAACCTGTATTGTCAAACTTCAATCAGTCCGGGACTTTAAAAAAAAACAAGATTTTTTTTGGAAAGCAAGCAAATGCATGGAGCAACGAACATGAGACAACTACACCTCAAGAGGCAATCAAATAAACCGTTACCTCTATTCAGAAATAAAATGCATATATCAAGTGTTAAAACATTAAGTAAAGACTACCAGGTAAGCATAGGTATGAAATAATCCTCACTTCTTCCTTTAAGCGCATAATAGTTTGAAAATATTTCGAATGCATGAGGAATGAGGTTTTGTAGGTTGAAGGTGGCCAATAGTCTCAACCACTCTCAAATAGTTAAGTGTGGTTATCCTTCTCTCTCATGTCAAGTGGAGAAAATGATAAAAGTGAAAAGTTGATAATTACAAGGAGTGGGCCAACGGGTCTATGGGGACGTTGCAAAGGTGGTAGGTGGGGGCCAGCTAACACAATGTGTTGAGCGCACAACCAAACCACAAAAGGAATAAAGAGTAGGCCTGAGCCTAATTTATACCAAAAGTCTCATTCTAGAAACAATAAGAAGGCCCACTTACATCGTTGGGAGATGAGTTAACTACATCTAGGGTGCCATAGGCTACGATAGAGAAGCTACAATGCCGAAGAATAGTTGCTACAAGATTTGATCTAAGTGCTACAAGATATAGGATAGGTGCTACAAGATCATGATTGATTTCTACAGGATTGTCCCAAGAGTTAGAAATGAGCTCAAACTTGTGCAATTTTTCCTCCAAAACCCTAGATCCATGAAGGAGCCTCCAAGGGAGGGGTAAGTAATAAATTTTCCTCACCTCTCATGCACATAAAGCCTTTGGAATAATTCTAATTTTTATTATATGTTAAGCATGGAAGTAAGAGAATGAATTTGTTTAGAATTGGTAATGCAACTTTTCTTCCTCTCATCAGCAAAAGAGAATCATTCCTTTAATCTCTACTTGGAAACCCATAATATGCTCAGAAATTGATAATTGACAGAAAATTCCCCTGTTAAAACTTTGAAAAAACTATAATAGGGATCATGGGAGGTGGCTTCAATAGAAGAGAGCCCACATACTCAATAAGGATCAACCAACACCCTCCTATAAGGGAAACCTTCACAAAACACCAAAGGGTGGAGTTCTTTGAGAAAATAAAGGGGTTTGATGATGAAATCACTCATGAATTTGTAGTAGCCCTCCAACCTCAAGGGGAATATAGTTCCACTGCCATTGTGAGGGGGATTTTCATACATTTAACTACAGAAATCATTAGTAGGGCTACCACATTGGCCCTATGAGTTAGGTGAGGTAATTAGGATATAACATAAACCATCACATCCAAAAATAATTTCTTCCTCCCTGAAGAGAAACTGATTGAAGATAAAAAAGCAGATATGATGGAGATTCTACCATGCCTATGGGATAAAGTAGCCCATAACATCTTGAAATACATCTCTTTTGAGGGGAGGCTTAGTGTTATGTATGATTACCATTTTAGGCTACTTTATGAGCTAATATTTTAAACAAAATTTCCTATCCATAGCACACTAATTGTTCCCCACTTCCTTCTTCAGTATATAGTGGAAATGAGCTAATGGGTGAGAGAAGTAAAACATCAATACATTTCTCATCATGGGATCATAAGGCTAATTATCATGGATGATTTGGAGCATATAAAAAACCATTTGGTATGGCCATATTTGTGGACATGGACAAAGAAGCTTTCATTAAGACTCAAGCCTGAGCTTTACTAGAAATTGAAAAGACCACAAAACCTAGTTCTGTTAAATAAGAAGCTAGAGAGGAGAAGTAGGAAGAAAAATGAGAAGTGATTGTAAGGAAGAGGAAATAAAGAAATTTAAGTAGAATCCTTTGGGGAACCTTCTAGGCCTCAAAATAGTAGGAGACAAGACCATCAAGAAAGCCTTTAAGAGGGGAACATTGAACAAGAAGTGGTTGCCACCTTGGAATCCATAAGTACAATATTCAAGGTCAAAGGGAGGTAGCTAAAACAAGGCCCTTTATATTTAAAAAGGAGAATAAGTAGTAGACTCAAACAAGGGAAGCCTCAGCTTTCGTCAACCACCCCCATCACCATTGAGGGAACATCTAGTCACCAAGAAGGAGAATTAGAGAAGGATAATAAGAAAATTTAAGAGGTGACTTCCCTTAAATATAAATGAAAGTAGCCTCAAATATCACAAATGAATCCAAACACTAGTGGAGCTAATATGATAGAGCTGTAAGAATAATTTTCCATGCTATAAGAAAGTAGGGCAGTGCTATAGGAAGATAGAGAGATGTTACCGGAAAGCAAGGCAACACTACAAGAAAGTGTTGCGCAAGCTTAGGAAGGAGGATAAGGACCACAGGAGCTACAAGAGTCTAATCCCAAACCATATCTTGGGTCTTACTACAAATTTTATGAGCAAGGGAAAATCATACCTACCAAGTTTTCAGTCCCAATCCTCCCTAAGCTAGAAATATAAAGAGGCCGAACACACCGGTAGATGCAAATTGAAAAGTATAAGGGGGTGAGGATGGAGGCATAATGGAGGAGAAAATGAAAAATATGGGTGAATATATGGTTGATTTGAGGCTGAGAGAGGTAGACATCAGGGAACAACTAAAAATGGAGAACAAGATATTGAAGGAGAAAATGCAGGAGAAAGAAGGGAAACTTGTCACCATGGAAAGCTTAGCTATGGAGGCCACCCAATGCATACATCACTAAAAAACATATGCCATGTTCCTCAAAGAAAATAGGCTTCATTTTCAAGTAAAAACTCTAGCACAATATGGCTCACTACCTTTTCAATACTATAAACAGTTAATTGAAATTTTTCATAGAGCTAATGTGGAGGACAAAGCGAGGATGAAAAAATTCTACATGCACAACCTCATATTGATTGGCATGAAATTTTGGGATCCAAATTCTAGGATGGGAGATGTACAAATGTTCGCATTGTCATCTTGGCTAACTCATGAGGAATCAAGGGTTCAATAGGAAAAAAGAGTCATATCTAGAGAAACTAATAACCCCTATGGATTAGAGCATAATTGAGGGTCCCTCACCTTGTCATCAGCAACCACAGGCTCATCTCTAAGGACCCCAAACTAGCATCACTCTACATATAAAATCAGGAGCAATCCATCCTACAATTTGAAGACACTTTTAGGATACTAAGGTCTAAGGTATTCCAGGCTTGTCAGAGGAGATGGCACTCATTACCACATAATTTAAAAATCATAGAGCACCACCCTCTAGAGAGATTGAGGAATGCCTTGGAGAAGATACCCTTATACAAGAGAATAGTTCAAAGACTAAAGGCCAAATGGATTGGGATTAATTTCAACTCTCCTTTGTTTTTAGGCATATAGGGAAGAAAATCTCAGATAAAATGGAAACAAGAGTGGGAAGAGAGAGAAAAAGGAAGGGTTCAACCCTCAAGAGGGAACTCCATCAGAGATACCTTGGGATGTTAGGATTTCCACCAGGGAGATGCAAGAGCTGGAATTAAGTGGTTGAGTTTCTCATAAGGTGAGAAACATTTTCAGTAGGGGGTTGATGATGGGCCTCATTAATAGGTATATAACAAGGCCCATATTACCATCCTTCAGGATATATTTACCTCTCTCCTCGCATTTGATAACCCCATTTTAAATATAATGTGTTTATTAGGAAGATTAAAGGATGTTTATCATGTCTTGTGGCCTAACATGATAAATGTGCAGGAAGAGGGTTCATTTATTATGCGGAAGTATGTTGGATGAAACTGGAGAAGATGTAGGAGGCTTGTCCCCTACATTTTCTCACCTATAACTCGACTTTCTCCTTTTATTTACTCACCCATAGTTTGAAGATCTACTAACAACTGATGCACTCAAAGATTGTGAGGATATGAGGGAGTTAGATCCACCTTTTTAGGGATTTTGGAGGGAAGAAGCCCTCCTTCCAAGGAGGTTTCCCCTAAGCCATTTTTGTATAAATAAGGAATCCGAAGGGCTCATTGAGGTGTCAAACTTTCAGAGAAGAATAAAGACTAATAGGTTTAAGATATTTTACTTGTCATTTTCATTCCATGTACTTGAGCACTTTTTGAGATCAATGGGTAGTCTATTATTTAAAGAGTGTGTTTCACAGGGTTGAGTTCCCTTGGGTTATGGCCCAACATAGGCACTCTAATCTCTCTCATTGTACACTTTATTCTGAATCTTCCTTTATGTAATTAGGATTAGCAATATTCCCTTTATGCGAGTTATGCTTATATGAAAAATTTGCCTATGCAGAATTGTTGTCTTTCCATGATACGGAAGTCTAGGTTAGAATATTACAATCACTGATGCTACCAACCCAAGTATCACAAAAAATTAATTTTCACATAGGAACAATATACAATAGTAAATCTAATAGTGCACAAAATATAGAGAATTTTTTACAATTTTCAATAACCCAAATTTTTTATATTAATCAAACTAATAATAAAATTGCCTAGGGATCGTGTACCAGGGATAATGGCCCTCATACATCCATTGGTACAAGATACAATAAATTTCTATATGATTTAGTGCATAACACAACTTGTTTTCCATACCCTAAACACACTCTAAGTCCTTCACTCCCATTCTATAGCACTGCCTCTATCAATGCTCCTGTACCTTTAGGTCACTAAAATCAGTTCTCCAATCTTCCCACTAATTTATCATAAGTACATCTACAACCAACACATAGGTTCAACCACATTCACTAGCTACTCCTTAGTCCTTCAAGGCCACAACACTTTGAGACTTCTTTCCCACTACTTCTCCTCAACTACTTAGGGATTTATTCCCACTATTGTCTTCTTGCGCTACTCTAATGAAGACAAACATAGGGCAAGAGGGTATCCACCTATCACTACAAGAAGTACTTCCACACCAATGAACTTGGGTTGATCAAAAGGTCCACTTGGATTCGTGTCTTTGTCCTTCAAAATCTGCAATCCCTGACCTCCAAACCTTCACCCTTCCTCACTATTTTCAATGTCCTTCTTGGAAATAGAACTAGGGCTACTTTGAGCACCTACTTGTTGCCCTCAAAAAACCATAATATTTGAAACCAAATCTATCCTTTACTAGGACATCATCCACTAGCATCAAATCAACATAAATACATCAATACAACATACCTTTTGACTCTTGTTGGGCTGGTATAAAATCCCCTGGTATACCTTTTGAATCTTGTAGATTTGGCTTACTGCTTAGGTCTACTAACAATCCTTATTTATCCCTTTCATATTCCCAACTAGCCTTCTAACAGTTGTGGTCTCCATTCTTTCTCAAATCTGGAAATCAACTTCACCATATAGGGATCACGACCCTCTTTAGGCTACCATACAAGGGCTCTGCCTCCTTGCAACTAGACAAAACTTCTCTAGCCCTATAACAAAGATGTCTGCCACCCTAAAACATACCCAAAATAACCTAGGTCAGTACTTAACCCATACAGTTTCCCTCTGATCCTACTCATCCATGTAAAAGACACAACTAGATCCAAAAAAATCCTTCTTTCACCCTCGACCTAGTCTCCTTAAGTTATGGTTTCCTCATATTGATGTATTACTACGAATGATGCACTTTAGATGAGTGAAAAATACTTCCAACATCACTTTTATTTATATGCTTCCTTTTGGTGTCAATGAATTGTACTTGAGGCACTCTTTTACCCTTGCCAACCTAAAATTATTGACAAATTGTCCCACCTAAGCCTACAAAAATTCATAAATCTATTTTCATACCTTTGATCTTGATGATTTTCACATTCCATAGTTCCTTCTAGATCCTCTATCATATCCATAGGTAAAATCAATGAAAAGCCTTGTGGTTTCACACCCACAAGCTTAGGTGAAAAGCCCACACCTTTGGTTCTAAGCCACAAACTACTTTTGTGGCGATCCTTCCTCCAAACCTTGAACCCTAGGGCTTGGAGTACCGCCCAAAATAAAAATATTAAAACTCACTCTTTGTGAGGGAGGCTCTTTGTGAGGGAGGTGCTTCCAATATTAGGAAGTAACTCTCCATCATCAATATCACTACTTGCAACACTTGCCTAACTCTTAGCACCTGCTTTAGGGTAAATTGAATGGGTGGTAGCGGATGTAAATTCCTTCTCGAGCCTTCCTGGGACCCAAGGCAGAATGTGAGATTATTTGTAATAGTCATGGAGAAAACATATACAGGTTCATGCTAACTAACAAAGTAGATGAGAGAAGAGTTACCTCAATGTGTTGTGTAGTCCTGCTGGAGATCCCAATGTAGTGAAGTGGAAGATCGTCGCACCAGATCCAAGGTCAAATACTGCAATAAAAATAGAGAAGAGAGTAATCATCACAGTATGTCAAACATAACAATAAAAACCTAACATATAACTGAACATAAATCAGTATGAATATAAGCCACTTATCACATGTGTCTTAAATCAAATATATAGATTAATGCAACATCGATACAACCAAGTGGAGAAAACATAGGAAGTTCTATATTATAAATAAGTGAAGGAGGATTACAACCATATCGGCTTGACGAAGCCTCCCTCAGTCCTTCAACTCCAAGCTATCTCTCTTCAACTCTTTGGAATGACAATGCTTGAGCCACTAACTCTCAATGAATCATGCAAACACTATAGCCTCACACCAATGAGAAACCATTATTCAACCCTTCGACCTTTTTCATTATGCCCAAGCCTCCATTTTATAAGGGTGGGGAGGCTTTTCCTTTCCATTTCCTCCATTAGTTTGAATAGGGTAAAACCTAAGATGTTTCCTTGATTTATTGTTTTTTCCTTCCTTGAATGACTTAGATAGGTTTGGAAATGTCCATTATGAAGACTAATCTGCAGGTTTCCAGCTTTTTGTACTGACCCCTTGAGAAAAAGTTGGGATTTCAGTCAATTAACTTAATATTTTCCCCTCAGACTTCATGAAACACAGATAACTCTTCCCTTTAGGAAAAATAGTGTGTTAACCTCGGCACAGAGGCTAGGAAATCTTATAACTCTTTTTGGTTCTTTTTGGGGTGTGTTACCCTGGAAAATAGGCATGTGAGTTAGGTATTTTCTTCAACCAAATTTTCATTCTCCTCCGAGCTGACGAGGAGGTCATTTTGTTTTACAATAGATGCCCCCTAAAGTGTAATGTAAAATATGAAGAAGATGGCTGAAATCCTATATATTTGAGAGAGAGAGAGAGAGAGGAGTTTCGAGACTGCGGGAAACCTGAAACAATCAACATATGTTAAAAATATTAGAACCGACCCTGAGTCGAGAATTACCATGCTCAGTAGTTGTATGAGAGAAATTTCCGTCTCTACCCAATGTATTGGCCTTTGTTTTCCTAAAATACATATTTTTTCACATGCGAATAAAGGAGTTGTAGTCGAACATGTTAGAACTCATCTGATTACCATTCAATAGTGAAAATTTTTAACAGATGCGAGAATGGCCACCGATAAGGATGATGGTATGCAAGGTGCACAATACAATCTAGCGAGTGTGAAAAATGGTGTTGATGTCAAACACTTGTAGAATTATTCAACTGGGAACCAATGATGAAAACCCCTGATCAAACACAAGGAAACTTGCCACTGATGTCTGCAAGTTCCAGGGTACTATTATGTTTTTGGATCATCTTCCTAGATAAGATGTTGAAGTCGATAGGAAGATATTTTTCAAAGGTAGGAAATAAGGTGTCCTACATCAGTTAACACGAAACGGGACAAGAACTGTTTGTTTTGAAGATAGTGTAGAGAAATGGTTCAACCAAACAGAGGGAACTTTATACATATGTTAGACTCATGAACACAAAATAATGTTAGGATACAAAGATGTAGGAACATCAGAGTATGAAGGCTAAACTCATCGGATGGTAGGGTTCAATGAGAAGTTGACAAAGAGGAATTTTTTTGAGGGGGTGCCATGTTCAAGGGATTGATAAGGGTACTACTGCCAAAATATCCTTTAGAATATTGATAGTGAGTGTCTATTTTGTCCAATTTTTTCCCCATATGAATAAGTTTAACGAGTACAGAAAGGTAAAATCGGTAGTATTTTCATATTCAGAGAGTCTGGAAAGATTGTAAATAATGGGCACCTTTGTCATGGTTGATGATCGGGTGCGACAAAGGGTTAATAGTATGTCTGACATAGTTCCTTTTCCGTAAGTTAGTCCATTGAGTCCAGATAAAGTGATAAACCTATGTTCAATGGAAATCTACCTCATTTTTTTATGAGTACGAGGAGACAAACTAAAATAGATATTCTTCATGAAATTTTAACAAGTCAGATGAAGAAAAACTAGGTACTATTTGTGAAATTTTAATGAGTTAGACGAAGAAAAACTCGATATGTATTTTTAGTTTTTAATGACCAAGAAAAAGTGGGAAAATAATTTCTCAACATATTCTTCTTGGGAGTTTGACGATTCTGAAGAAGGACAGTCGAGGATATTTTAGTTTAAGAGCTAGAAAAGGTCCCAAAAAATATTATGCTCGTTCCAGGTCAAAGATGGTTAATTCTGCATAAAACACTAGTAAATAATTAGAGTATTGGTAACATCAATAGAATAGAGAATAGCTGCATAAAAACATAGCAGGAATGAAAAATCTCCAATTTTAGTGACTAGCTAAGGTGATTCATACCTCCAGGGTGACTATAAGAAGGAAAAGAGGTCTTCATTTTCACTATTTGCATTTGGTGAAAGTGCTTTGGAGTGAAAAAATGAGGCAATCTTCTGTGCTTGATTGTGGATAATCCGGGAAACCATTTTTTATTTCTTCAGTTCCATGTAAGATCTGAAACCTTTATCCTATTGTACATTGTTTCCTTTAAATTTTTCCGCTGGTGTTTTTGCAATTTTAAGCAAGCCCTAAATGGCTTGGTCGACTAACGCGGTTGCCCAGTGCTTGGGCTACATTAAACACATTACCCATGAAGGAAGGGAGCGTTAGCACGCTCTGTTTGTAATATAGGGTCGCATTAACTAGTTGAGCCCAAAAAAATTATCATTTTATTCAATTGATAGGGGCTTAAGTCAGTTTCTAAACCATAAAAATTTTAGTCAAAGTTGTTACGATGAGCATTTGATGTGAAAGAGAGCACAAGCATGAGGAATGAGAAATGTTAATTGATTCGGCATGTTTGGTAGCATTGAAAAGATGTGGCTTGTTGAAGTATGCCAAATTAGATTTGATGAATGGGCAAGAGGACATTTTGAGCTGGATAATTCAGCGATGGGATGAAGACCAAGGTGTGTTCATGATTGAGGATCATGATATCTTAATAGAAAAGGACGATATTTACTTCCTGACTGGCATGTTGTGTAGAGGACCTTTCCCAAACATGATAGTATCGAGAGAGGATCTCAAGTTCACCATGGGATTGATCCAAACAGATTGCATAGATAACAGTCGGTCGATGAGAAATAGGATTCCTATAGCCCAGATAGTATGTAGATCATTGAGGTTAGTTTTATGGATGATTGTATAATTGGTAGGTGCCAAAAGTCAGCACGTGGCAACAAAGGTTCAATTGCTATTGGAATTAGACTGTTTGCATCCACAGGTATTTGACTAGTGTGAGGTTGTTGTCCACCAAGTGAAATCGAAGCTAACATCATGTAAGAATTGGGCCCAAAAAGAGTTCGGGTATGGAACTCTGATTGTGACATTTATGTTAGAGAGAGTTCTTGTGATGAGGCCTCAAATGGGTATGGGAATAGCTAGTCCTAGGGAGCCTAGACAGGGTCGATGGGTAGCCCTAATGCTTCAGACAGGAGAAGGAACAATTAGGAATTTCTTTGATGATGCTTTCTTCGAGTGGATTTGTGGTTAAATCCTAATTATTGAGGATAATCCCTATGCGAGGATGAACTTCACAGGGGATCCAGAGTTGATATTCCCACCCGGAACTCAATGGGGGCCAATAGGTAAAATGAAAAGTCAGAGTAAACAATATTTTTTGTCTTTTGAATGTTTATGAATTTTTTTGGTTATGGGTGAAAAATTATTTGACATGAAGCGTTTTCTTGACACAGATGTGGCACCTATTTGATCGGTTGGAGCCCCTCGCCAAGCTAGGTGAGGTGATCAACTACTTGGGGCTAGAGCAATAGCAGAGGCTGTGACAACCGCCGAAGATGGGGATGACACATAAATCTTGCAAGAGGTTTCCAAGAACCTCGAGTGTTTGAGTATGGGTGTGCCGCCTCTTCCCATGAGGGAGATACCTATAGATATGCAACAACATACAATGGGTGTACCAGAGAGGTTTTTGGTGCCTATGAGGAGGTCAGCCAAAGCAGTGATGTGGTATCATGAGCAACAGGCTCAATAGGAGTATATATAGGCTAGTAAATGTCATAACGAGGCTTAACATATCCATTTTTGTATAAAACACCTAAGTTTTTGAGATTTTTTAATGTAAAGAAACTAGACATGATATCTATCTATATATATATATATACATATATATATATATATATATATATATATATATATATATATATATATATATATATATATATATATATATATATATATATATATATATATATATTGGCAATTAAATGATGTGTTTTTGTGTTTTTTTATGTAAATTATATGATGAAAAATGTACACTCATGCATGAGCCTTTTATAAAGAATATGGTAGATGTCAATCTAATACATAGTTTTCTAATGAATCAACTAATGCATTGGATTCTTTAGGAATGTGTTCATAAGTGAGAAACTTGAATTGATGTTCTAGAAGTTGTACCCTTAAAAAGAAATGCAATAAAACATGATTGCAGATGTGACAATGATTGTTCAAGTGCATAACAACCAACTGAGAATAAAATATGATCACCATATTGGAGATGTCACGACATGAAACTTCAATGAGGATTTTGGTAACAAACATGTACTCAACAATATTATTGGTGGAATATCCAAGGATGACTCCCCCAGAACTAAATAGTTTTGACTCAATTGTTTAGAGGACCCAAGTAGCTGATGCAATGTGTCATGTGTGACGACGGGCACCATCCGCATATCCAATGTATGGTAAGGATGGAAAATACATCTATGCAAAAGAGACATGTATGAGAGAATAATACTCAGAAAAAATGCCAAAATAATCCATACATGCCAAAAAATACAAAAATATATACATAAAATTACAAAGTAGATTCCCAGTAGAGCACTAGGCGAAATAAATTTTCAGATAGATCCTATTGCGAGGATTAGCGAGTGGGACTCCATTACAATCATGAAGTTCATAGGCACCTTTAGAAAGAACCTTGGTAACGACATACATAATGGTCTACAATGGTTGAAGTGTTCCTACCTCCAAGAGGTCATGTTTCTGATCATAGAGTAAGACGAGATCGCCCTCTTGGAAAGAACATGGCTTGAAAACTTTTTCAAATTGAGCTTTGACTCGGTGCTTGTGTTCTTCAAGGGCCATTTCACGGTCTTGAAAAGTCTCATATAATTGATTTAGTTTGACCAAGCATTATTCTTCGAAGATCGTGTCAGGTAGGAGTTCAACAACTAATTTAAGGGAAGGAATATGACACACGATTGGGAGAATTGCTTCCAGACCGTATGCAAGTTGGAATGGTGTGAATATTGTAACAATTTTTACTGACATCTGATATGCCCATAACGTGAAGTATAACATTCTATGCCATCAGGTTTTATGATTACCTACTAACTAACGAATCATGGTCCCGAGGACGCCTTTAACGGTTTTGACTTGAATGTTTGCTTTTGGATAGTAGGATGAAGAGCGATCTTGCCGAAAACTGAGAAAATATGTTAATTCTAGAATAATATGGTTTTGAAAGTGAGAGCCATGGTATGTAACAATAATATGGGGTACACCGAATCAATAGATAAACTGATTGGATAGGAAGAGAGTGACATATTCTCCATCGGATCGAAAGGTGGGAATGGCTTCATTCCATTTTGTGAAATGGTTGACAACAACCACAATGTAGTTGTGTCCATCAGATGAAGTGGGATTGCATGTTATGAATTCTATGCCCCATTTAGCAAAAGGACCGACAGAGTTAATCGGATGAAGAGGGGCAGGGTGCACACACATTTTCTTGGTATATATTTGACACATATGGCACTTCTGAACTGCATTAACGCAATATTTAAATAAAGTGGGTCAGTAGTATCCTATGCACAAGATTTGTTTGGGCAGTAGTTATGCTTGAAATATGACCTCCACATGCTCCAGCGTGGCATTCATTTAAAGCGTGTTCTGCCTTTGAAAGAGTGAGACAACATCGAAGAACTAAGTCAACACCATGACAATATACAATATCGTTAAGCACTAAGTAGTGTCGAGCTTGGTGGCAGATGCGACGACGGTTGTTTGATGCTATATTTGGGAAGAACTATTGTGTTTGGAGGTATAAAAGGATTTCTCCATGCCAAGGATCAGTAGAGTCGACCAGCTAGATTGATTCATCAAGCATTAGATCATGAGCTACTTCAACTAGGTGGAATGTGGGAAGGTCTAACAATAATTCAGTGAAGATTAGGGATTTCTTGGCCTTGGCAGTAGAAAAAACCAAGTTGAATTGTTGGAGGATTACAATCCATTTGGAATATTTTCCTCCAATAACTTGACGAGATAGGATGTGTCTCATAGGATTCTCCAAGGCAATGACAGTATTTTGTCGCAACAGTATCTAGTGTTAGAGATGGTTACCGGAAAAGACAACTAACAAGGATAGTTTCTCCACATGTGAATATTGTATTTCAAGGCCCACAAGGCCTTTCGAGAGATAATAAACCACACGCTGACTAGAATCATCATGTGTTTGAACCAAAAACATTCCATGATTTGGATTTATGCAAGAATGCAACAGAATAAACATATAACCATAAATACAAAGATACAGCAGAAATAACACTTCATTTCATTAATATTAAAGAACTGAAATTTTCTTATAGACATAATGGAAATAAACTAGCTAGGGCACTGGTAGCTATCTCTGAGAATAGATGTGGCAGATACAAGCCTCTGAACTGAGTTACAATGAGGCTCGAGGGCCTATTTATTATTTAGAAACAATCAAAAACCCTAAACATCCAAAACCCTAACCCTAGGAGATGAAGCGCCAAAACTATGGGTCCCATTTGGGTAAATTGGTGTTTCAACTTCCCGGGGACGTAACTTTGGCATCCGATCTTCGTTTGACGCGCTCAATAGCTCGTTAGAAAGATCTATCCAAGGAATAAAAATTTTGAGTGAGAAACATTTGTTAATAACCCATGTTTCTCCCTGTTTTCCCAAAAAACATCGTTTAGGGCCTCAAAACGGATCCAAAAGTCCAGGACCCGAAAAACTGCTAAAAATAGTAAGTTGTACCGAAACTGAAAAACTGAAAGAGAGAATGGTGGGGCCCCAAGTGGAATAGGTAGGTAACCACCAATATCCACCTAGATAATTCCTCCCCCCTTAGGAAGCAATGGTCCCCATTGCGTTAAGTTCTTCCATGAGATGAGGAAACTTCTGCTGAACTTGGTCCCTCGTGAACCACTTTCCTTGGTGCAAGAGTTGGTTAGCTTTGACAACCTGATACAGTTGGATCTTCTGTTGACGAGTGTTCTTGATTTGCATGTCCATGATACAATTTGTGGTGGCCTGTTCTATGTAGTCTAGGTTGAACTCTGTTGGTGTGAGTTGTTCTGCTATGTCATAGGTGTCCAGTAGAGGTGGGAAGTAAGGATGAAGGCGGTCCACATTGAATACTGGGTGTAGGCCAAGGAATGGTGGAATATTGAGCTCGAAGGAATTGTTCCCTATAGCCTTAGTGATGGTGTATGGACCGTATCAGAGCGTGCGAAGCTTGCGGTGGGGTCCAATGAGGCGCTCCTTCTGCAAATGTAGCCACACTTTGTTGCCCACCTAGAAGTTGTGTGGCACCTGATGTTGATCATGGCGTTGCTTGTACTTAGCATTAGCTCTATCCAATATGTCATGAACCTGTTGGCAGATGTGTTGAATGTGCTCGATGAAGCTATTTTCTTTTTCAACTTCAGACTGGACATGAGCCAAATCGGCCTGAGTAGCCGCAAATGGCATGGCTACGTCAATGGGACATAGTGGCTGGAATCCCAAGCCCACCTGAAAGGGGTTGTGGCCAATTGAGTTGTGGAGAGATCGGTTATAACTGTGTTGTACATAGGGGAGGCTCTCGTCCCATGTGCGTGGATGCTTGGAATTGTACATGCGCAGAATGTGTACAATCATTCTGTTGATGACCTTTGTCTGGCCATCTGTTTGTGGATGGAAAGCTGTGGACTTGGTGAGCTTGGTGTCCAACATTGACCAGAGGCTAGACCAAAATTTTCTGAGGAACTGGCTATCCCGATCTCATATGATAGACTGTGGGATCCCAAAGTGCACCCACACTTGTTCAAAGAAGAGTTTAGCAGTGGCTTCTGCTGTGATATTCTTCTTGCAGGCCGCCATAATGGCCATATTCGAGAATTTGTTGAAAACCATGAAAATACAATCATTTCCATGCTTAGTAGAAGGTAGGCCTAACATGTAATCCATGGAGATGGATTCCCAAGGTCGACTAGGGGTAGGTAGCAGAGTATATAGGCCTTGCTTCTGGATGGTCGGTTTGGCAATGGCACAAGCAATGCAAGATCTGATGTGCTTCTCGACATCCTTTCGAAGGTTTGGCCAATAGAAATACTTCTGCAGTACTGCTACTGTTTTCTCGACCCCGAAATGCCCAGTGACTCGAATGTAGTGTGATTCCCATATCATCTTGGCATGCTCGCTTGAAGGAACACAAAGGTGTCCCAGGTGACATAAAAGTGCATCTTGGAGGTGAAAATTTGGAACTTGCGTACCCCACAAGAGTGCCTTGTATGTGTGGCCGAATTCTGGGTCGCTCTTGTAGAGAAGTGGCCAATTAGAAGTCTCATACCCACAAGAGTTGAGAACGGCGGTGAGCACCACGATCGGTGGTCGGCTGAGATAATCTGCAACATTATTGGTCCTACCCTTCTTGTACTTGATGTTCAAATGAAACTATTGCAGATATGTGGACCACTTCTAATGGAAATCATTCTGCAACTTCCCTTGTGTCTGTATGAACTGCAGGGGCTGGTGGTCTGTGTGGATGATTTTTTCCTTCCCCAAAATGTAATTCTTCCATTGTCAACAAGCTTGCACAATGGAATACATTTCTTTGTCATAAGTGGGATACTTGCGAACTGTGTCAGACAATGTCTCACTATGATATGCCACTGGATGTCGCTGTTGAGTAAGAACTACCCCGATATCATAGTCAGAGGCATCTGTCTCGATCTCAAATGGCTGTTGCAAGTCTGATAATGTGAGCACTAGGGCAGAACAAAGGCGATTTTTCAATTATGTAAATGCCTTCTGTTGAGATTACAACCAAAAGAATTTTTCTCTTGCTCCTCCCTTGGTGACTTGAATCAAGGGCCAAGTGATATGAGAGAATCCCAACATGAACCTATGGTAGAAATTAGCAAGACCCAGAAAGCTTCGAAGCTCTATTATAGTGGTTAGGGCTGGCCAATCCTGAATGACTTGGATCTTCGCTAGATCCACATGCACCCCCCTTTCATCAATAATGTATCCCAGATATTGAACTTGGGTCATGCCAAAAGTGCACTTCTCCAAATTAGCATACAACTTATGTTGCCGCAGTGTTTGGAGGACTTGTCGGATGTGGTGGAGGTGCTCTTCCCAAGTCTGGTTGAAGATCAGAATGTCATCCAAATACACCACTACAAATGAGTTGGTGAGTGGCCGCAAGATGTCATCCATCAACCTCATGAAGGTTGTGGGAGCATTCGTCAACCCGAAAGGCATGACCAGCCATTCAAAAATGCCTTCCTTGGCTTTGAAGGCAGTCTTCCACACATTGGATGATTCAATTGGTACCTGGTGATACCCAGACTTCAAGTCGATCTTGCTGAAATATTTCGCCCTTTGAGTTGGTCCAAAAGGTCATCAATCCGTGGGATTGGGTACCTATTCTAGACAGTGATCTTATTCAGCACCCGATAGTCAATATAGAGCCTCCACGTCCCATCCTTCTTCTGTACCAACACGATCGGGCTCCCATAGGGCGATGAACTTGGTTAGATGTGACCTTTCTGCAGTAGCTCCTGAATTTTCCTCTTGATTTCATCGTTCTCCAGAAAAAAGTGCCAATAGATCGGTCCATTAGGTAGCGGCGCACCTGGGGTCAGATCAATCAGGTGCTTGACCTGACAGTGCAGAGGAACCCCTGTGGGTGAGGTGAAGATGTCCCCGTACTCCTCCACAACCTTGTCCATTTGTTGTTGTCATGCAAAGGAGTCCTATCTAGAGGTCGTGGGCACAATATTCTTCTTGCCCTGGGGGCGGATCATCAGGAAAACAAATTTCCTAGTTTGGGAAATGAGCTTACAACATTGTTTTGTAGTAACCAAAGAGATAGCGGCAGGAGGTGGTACCTCTGGTATCCTGTACAACTTATTTCCCAAAGTAACAATAATAGCGTGAGGTCGAGACTCATACACAGCATGACACTTCCAAAAGTATGGTTTTCCTAATAATACATCAGAAAAATCAATAGGAGAAATGTCACATAATACCTCATCCGTGAAGGGCTTGATGCTATAGGGAAGGCAGAACTGCTAGCTGACGCAGAGATCTCGTCCTTGGTGAAGCCACCCGATGGTGTATGGATGTGGGTGAGCTGTGGTCAGAAAGCCCAACCACTTCACGACGTCTGCTGAAATGAGGTTCTTTTGGCTCCCATTGTCGATAATGAATTGTACTGGGGAGCCCTTTACCCACATCTGGGAGTGGAAGACGTTCCTCCTCCTATGGATCTTCCGGTTCCTCCTTCTAGATCTTCGTAGTGGCAACAATGGCGTTGGGCTCCGCATCAATAATATGTTTCCATTTTTCATTCCCCTTGTCAGGTTCTGATTCAGAGTCGGAGCATGCATCTGACTCAGAAGCCCTCATCTCGGCCACTAGCGACTGCTTGGCCCAACACTCACTTGTGTTGTGAGTGGAGCTCTTATGGAACTCACACCACTTTCCCGTGTCCTTATTTGGCTTTGCGGTGTTGTTCTTTGCTTGTGGATTTGACATGTTGTCTTGAGCCACCATGCTTTGGTTCTGTCCTTTGTTCTATGGTTTGGGAGCACCTTTCCCTTACTTTTGATTCATAGATCCAAAGTCTCGCTTCTTATGTTTGAATTTTTGCTCAATCTTGGCAGCATACCGGTATGCTGTACCAAGCGAGGAGATGTCGAGGAACTCCATTTCCTCCTGAATGTATATGTGCAGAAAATTACGATACTTTAGCACCATATTTTTCTCCAAATATTTGATATCCAACTTTGTGCGCAGGGTATGGAATAGATTCGTTAACTCATGCACATCTTGGTCCCTTTGTTGTCGCAGCGTGGTCCATTGTATGCACTTGTCCTCATAGCTCCCCACGGGATAGTATTGTTCCTTGATTGCGTCTCGAAACGAATTCCAAGTTGGTACGATCGAGAACATAGAGGGTTCTGTCTGGTCCTTTTTCTCACAATAGGTTTCCCACCAGTCCTTGACATGGGGGCTAGCTTTGAGGATTTCAAAAATAATCTTCTCTCGGTCGGAAAAGTCATGAACCGAGAAATATCCTTCTAATAGATTCAACCATCTATCTAAAGCATCTGCATCTATTAGAGCCTCAAATATGGGAATGTCAAAATTTACTTGTACCTTAAAAGGAGTCGCACCTCCAGAGTGGCTGCTGGATGCAGATGCGCCGCCGGTGGGCAGTCGTTGAAGGATCTAGGCAAAGTTATCCATCATCACGTTCCTTTGTTTTTCGAGGGCCTCCTCGAGAAATATTTTGATAGGATCTCCTACTCCCTCATCTTTCTTTTCGTCCCCCATGGGCGTCCGTCGGGGTTTGCAAGGCTGATCTTGCAAAGGTTCCACCAGATCAAACCCTAACTCCTTATACCTCGACCTCGTTGGGGACATGCAAAGAAGGATCGAGAAAAAGCAGACCGCTCTAATAACACTGATCGAGATTTACGAAGGAATGCAATAGAATAAACATATAACCATAAATACAAATATACAGCGGAAATAACACTTCATTTCATTAATATTAAAGAGCTGAAATTTTCTTACAGACAGAATGGAAATAAACTAGCTAGGGCGCTGGTAGCTATCTCTGAGAAGATATGTGGCATCTACAGGCCTATGAAATGAGTTACAATGAGGCTCAAGGAACTATTTATTATTTAGAAACAATGGAAAACCCTAAACATCCAAAACCCTAACGCTAGGAGATGAAGCGCCAAAACTATGGGTCCTGTTTGGGTAAATTGGTGTTTCAACTTCCCGGGGACGTAACTTTGGCATCCGATCTCCGTTTGACGCGCTCAACGGCTCGTTAGAAAGATATATCTGAGGAATACAACTTTTTAGTGATAAAAATTGGTCTACGACCCATGTTGCTCCCCGTTTTCCAAAAAAATGTTGTTTAGGGCCTCAAAACGGCTCCAGAAGTTCAGGACCCGAAAAACTGCTAAAAATAGTAAGTTGTGCTGAAACTGAAAACCTGAAAGAGAGAATGGTGGGGCCCCAAGTGGAATAGACGGGTGACCACCAATATCCACCTATATCATTCCAAGAGAGGATGGTGAGGTTTCCAGATAAAGGAGAAAGTCGCGTGAATAGTCAGGGGCACTAAGTAGTGGGGTGGAGACAAGTGAATTTTTCAAGGCGTCAATGATCATTGAGCTTGATCATTCGACAAGTAAGGTATCCCTTTCTTGATTTGGTGCATGAAGCCTTTCATTAATTCAACATAGTTCACGATGAAGCGGGTTAGGAATTTTTCCTTCCCTTGCAAACGTTGGAGTTGTAATATGAATTTTGGTGTAGGAAATTGAGTAATCGCCTTTACCTTATCGGGATCAACCCTAATCCCATGCTTAGAGAGAATTAACCCAAGTAGACGTCCAGACTCGACAAAAAATACGCATTTATGCAATTGAGATGAATGTTGTAGAATCTACACCTACCAAATATGAGCGAGGTGTTGGGCTCATTTCTTGGAATGAGCAAGCAGATCATCCAAGTAATATTAAACAATGTGTTTGATATCATGAAATTCATAGTCCATGGCCCTTTGAAATGTGGCTCCTACATTCTTGAGATGGAATGGGAGTTTTTGATATGCAAATGTGCCCCAAGGACAGATGAAGGCATTTTTGTGCTGGTCATCCTGCTTAATAGCAATCTGGTTGTATCTCGAGAATCCATCCATAGAGGAAAAAGATTCACAACTAGCACAATCATCAATTATTTGATTAATGAACGAATTTGGATAGTTTCCTTTTGGACAGGTGGCATTAAAACACGGTAATTGACACATACCCAGAAGGTACCTTGTTTATTGTCTATGGGAACCAGTTTTATACCCGTTCAGTTAAATGAATGGGATAGATGAAACCAACACATAAGATTTTTTTGACTTCTTTATTGATGGCACCAGCTGTGCAAGGGTGGACAAGTTATATTCTTTGTGAAACAGGCTTGGAATTTTCATACGTCTTGATCTCATGCTCGACTATAAAAGGTTCTATGTTAGGCATTTCCTCATAAGACCAAGCGAAAACACTGCAGACTTATTTAGAAATGTAGGTGAAGCATGCAATTTCCTCAGGACTACAATCTTCTCTGATCTGAATGTTTTTCACGATACCTGTTTTGACTGAGATGTCTATGAGCATAGTCTTCGAAAGGTTTCCCAAGTTTCCTTCCGCATCGATAGTCTAGATATTTGTGTTAGCGGACGGAACAATCTTAGGTCGGTCAAAAGGAATGGTTTTTATAGATGATGCATTTGATTCAAATATCGAAGCGAGATGATGAAAATCATCCCAAGGTTTCGCTTCTATAGAAATGATCTCTCGAATAGCTTCGTCCATAGGTAGGACTTCATCGAGGGGACCGTTAGAAGGAGTCGTGATGGGATATAGGATGGTAGCATCGGTTGAAACCAAAGCAGCGTAGGGATTATATCCATATTTAATGGCTTGATAAGCCAGCTCAGCTGGTGAAAGTAGCATATGTTCTCCATAGGAATCAATGTCTTAAGGGGTCGATAGGATCCAAGGATCGATAGGGCCATAAGGAATAGTGGATATCATTGAAACTGTTTGTGGAACCCCATGCAGAAGGAGAGGAAAACAACCCAAGAGGGAGGATCCCTTCAGAAGACTGGTACCAATACTGAAATAAGAGTCAGGAATTACTCCTACTAGGGGTACAATGTTGTTGGACAACGTGGAATAATCTGGGGTGTAGAAGGATAGATGGTCCACTGTAACTATTTTCCCATCTAGAGAAAAGAGGATGAGTCGAAAAACCAAAGAGACAATGGCAGCCATGGTGTAAGACCAACTGTGGCCCAAAAGTAGATTACAGTCGAGATGATGATCTATGACTTCACCTCACACTGTTGTCATTTTCCCACTAAGAGTAATGGGGTAGATAGCAAGGTACCCTTTTGGGAGGAAGGTGTGGTCATCAAATTCTTTAAGGGAATTCGACAGTGGAGACAATGTGGGAGAACCTAGAGCAAGCCAACACGAATTTTAGATTACGCAGGTCGAATCACCTTCGTCATTGACAGTTCGATGGATAGGTCTTCCCTTTGACACGACTTGCACTTGAAAGGCGATTTGATGAGAAAGGTGAGGTTTTCATTTTTTCATATCAAATATTTCTAGTATAGAATCTAGAGGTTCAATTCCACCTATTAGCACAAGGAGCCACTCCATGACTACAAAGGAGTAAGCCTTACACATGATAGTTCATTACAAAGAAAAATATTTTGGATGGTGTGATAACTTCTTAAAGAGTTTGAAATGATTTCAACTCTTTTAGACCTTCATGCATTTGGCAAGTTGTGGCAAGTATAAATTGTATGGAAAAGTTTGTAGTATAGGGGAGAATATTGTGATAGAGGAAACGTGACAGATATCTAGTACTTAGTCTAAGAAATAAACATATCCTAAATCAGTCGTACAGGTGTAAGAGTGGCCTTTTACATAAACTATGTTTTATGTAAAGGAAATATCATTTAGAAATCAAAATGAATGCATAAATAATCTCAAAATCCTTCATGAAACATTCAATAGCATGTTCTACACAACATATAGATGATTTGTAGAAGACATAACATTAGATAATTAACTATTAAATCCTCTAACAGTACTCTTACTCCTACTTGCTAGTTGTTGTAACTCATAAATTTGATGAGTAAAACAGCAAGAGAAACACACCATACATTAGATAGTCCTTGAAAATAAAAATCCTCTAACATAAAGTACAAAAAGAGTTTTCATTATTATGAAAAAGTCTTTAGTTCGACCAAAATCCAACCCTGAAATGGTCTTTACAAATGATATTTATAAAGAGGCACCAACGCCATCTCACCTAAAAATAGGGATCCACTCTTCCTCTCATTACATACAATTTATAGCATATTAAATACATATCCTAACGAACTATAAATAACATGAAAAATTTAGATAGGAAAAAAAATACTATTCAAACTGTGTTGTTGAGTGTGTTGGTAACCTGCCTACTTTTATGTTGATCGGTCTCTCCATGATCTTGCTTCTTTAAAACCCATGTAACTTCATTAAATGTGTCATTTAACAACCTCAAAACCACTTATTAATCATTACTTGACATGTACATATCATTAGGAGTCCTTATCATCCTTGGACTAGCTCAAACATTATGCTGAAAGCTATCAAAAATCATTAAAAATAGACGCTACAGGAACTTCTGGTAAAAACCTGTAACTGCGCAAAAACTGTAATGCTACCAGAACGTCTGATAGCGCTCTGTTTCCTTTTCAAAAATGCACAAAATATATTTGAAAATTTCTATGCAAATTAAAACATTCTGAAAATTGAGTTGTTCCAAAATATAACTAATAGGCAAAATGATACTTCATTGGGACATCAAGTTTACCTCTCCTCCATATGAGTTACAACTTCTGCAAGCTTGTCTTAATCCGATTTGCTGTCAATTTTTTATTGTGACCTTGTAGTTTTGGTGGTTGTCTCTTTTTCAGTGTCCTATTCCTCTTCTGAGCTCTTCTGGATTTTTCTTCTCTTGAAGGTTCCTGTTTGCTGATCTGAAGGAGCTTTATTATTTTCTTTCTTCTTGAACCCACTATATTCTGCAATTGAAGGAGTTACTGTCTGTAACCCTTCATAATGTCTCTCCACATCTATAAATTTTGCCATCAAGCTTGGGTTATATATGTAGGGCTTTGGATCTCAACCTGAATTTGTTGCTAGCTCTTGTATGTCTCTTCCTGCTGCTAACAACTTTTCTTTTCCCACTACTAACAACATATCCTACATCCTTCAGGAGTTCCTCATCTGATTTGGTGGGCTAGTAATCCTTCTGAACCTTATGCTAAATGTTTTCTACTGAAACTTTTGGCAGCACCTGTTCTTTTAAATTTTTCTGCAGCTGAAGTCTTTCCTCTCTGCCCTCTGGCATATACCTTGGGAAAAGAGAAACAAGAGGCACCATCTTCATTGATTCAGGATTTATAATAGATGAACCTTCTCCTTTTCCAAATTCTCTTCAACTTAGTTTGGGGGAATCTTTTCCTTTTCCTTTTTGTCCTTAGCCTTCTTGTAGATATTTACCTTCTTTGCTTTTCTTTTAGTCCTTTTACCAACTAATGAAGTATTTGGTTTCTGACCTTCTTTCTTCTGCTCAGCAGGTTGAGAATGTTGTTGTGAGGCTAGAGGTTTCTAAGAAAGAATGCTTTGTGTAGGTATAGATTGGCCTGCCCTATAAAATAGGAAATGCTCCCAAGACTGGTTTCTTCTTTTTATTTCTTCAACAATCAACACCTTGATAAGAGCTTGATGGTAGATTCTATAAGCTAAATTTGCTGCATGGGTTTGTGTTATAGCTAACATCTTAGTCAAAATTTTCAGCAAGAATAAAGGTAGGTTGAGAGTATTCATACCTACAAGGTGAAACAAAAACCTCATGTGATACATAAATACAATAGCATATCTCCTCTCACAAGTAAGATAGATCTTAATGAGCTTGAAAATTTCAACCCATTCGTCCTCTAGATAACTACTAGGAATCCCCTTAGCCCATTTACGATCTCTGTATTCAATATTGATGAAGTTGTTCAGGTCTCCTCCAGTAATAACTTGGTTTTTGAACCATTTATCTCATTCGTGTAGGAGGTGGAAAGCTTCAGCAATGGATTATGTTAATACCTATAGTTTGAGGCCATAAACATTTTCTTCTTGTACATCAAATGAGAGGGAAAATTATTTGGCTACTCCTAGATGAGAGCTTCCTAACTTTGAGAAAAATGGGTGCCACCCAACCTGTACAAAAAACCTCCTTAAATTTGGTTTGGCATCTATTAAATCAACCCCTTGAGGTTTAATACACTTAAGTTTTCCTCATTTAGTCATCTGAGGAATAATGAAGGTTGTCAGTTAGATCAGAAAGGTGTCAAGGTTAGGTTACTTAATAGGTGTTGTTGAATCCTCAATGTAAACTATCTAAAAACTCAGCCTCCTCTTCAAGCTGCTCACATGAACTGCTTATTCACCAACAGTCGAATTTGAAATGATTTATTTCCTTTTCTTTTGGTGATTTTAAGTCATATGTTGGTTCATTTTTCTATGTACAAGATCTTTTCATAATGGAATGTATCTAGAACCGTATACCACACCTCGTGATATTCATAATTATCTTTTAGTTTCCTTCTTTGTTTCAGATTCTCTGCAAGAGATGGTTGGGGTTGAACGGTGTTTGAGTTGGCAGTCACCTCCATCACATTATTTATGGTAGGCCTAAAGTTCCGACAACACTCGTGCATGATTAACCAATTGGTTACCAAATTAAATCATAGATCCATGATTAATTTTGATAATAAATATGTGCCTTTGACATGTGGGCACAATGGCTTGGGCTGACAAGTAGAAAAAACAACGGTTAGTCTTCGTGACTACACATTGACACCTAGTTCTTTCATGTATGACCACTACTAACTCGACATCATTCAAACGTATAACCTTTCCTATCACATGACATGGCTCATGATTAAAAATATTTAAACCTTATTTGATATTGAGGACACGTAGCAAACTCAAAAGAGGGTACGCTTTTTATTTTATTTTTAAACAGGGGAAGTTATTGGAACTTCTGGTAGCATCGGGTAAAGGAAAAACATGCATAAAATAGAGTTAAAACAAACTGTCTGACAAGGATAAAACAAACGCTACTAGAACTTCTAGCAGCATTCTAATTTTTTTGAAATTTACAATATTTTTACCCTAAAAGTAAAACGATTTAAAGCACACTCATAATTGTGCTAACATTGGCTCCACACGGGATAGAGCTCTCCCTGCAAGGCTCTAAGAATCTTTTGTAGTTTCAGTGTCTTGTCATTGGGTTATGGAGTATTATTATGAAACACACCAGTATTTACAGTGAATTTAGACCACCAACAACCTTAGTAAAAGAATTTTATAGCAAGCACCCATTTAATGGGCCTCCAAACTGTTATGTCTCATTAAGATGTTGCAAATCAAACATATTGTTCTGCAAAATATTGGAGATTCTGAAAGGACCAAGCCATAAAGCATCAAATTTGGAATTCTTACTTGGGTCTTGATGTTGTACATCCCATTTCATCACCAGATCTCCAATTTGAAAATATTCTTTTTTAGTCGATTTATCAAAGACTTGCTTTACAACTTGCTGATATTTTCTTACCGGATCATCATTAGGGGAATTTTGAGGTCTAAAATGGGCCTCCTAAGGAAATTATAAAATAATAGTGGAAATACTAAAATAATATTAGATTTCATCATCAAATTTTAGAGGGAAAAAAGAAAAGACTACTTTTTCAACTTGTATTTTCAACTTATCTCCTTACAGGTTTACTCAAATTTCAAGTGGGAACTCTCGTTGGACGCATAATTTGATTCCTCATCTACGGAGTACAATGGATTTTGCTACATGAAAAACGTGATTGCAATCACTTTTTTCATGTATTTCTCATTTTTTGTATAGCAAGGTCCATTGAAAGTATACAGCATGGGTACTCCTTGGATGGGGAATTAAATTTTTCATCCAACGAGCACTCCTGTTCGAAATTTTAGTAAAACCTTAGGAAGATAAGTTTAAAATACAAGTTGAAAAAGTAGTTTTATTATTTTATTATTTTATTATATTTTTACTTTTTTACTCCAAAAATGGTGAATCATCCCCCATGGTTGAAATCATATCTTGAATCCTATTTGTTCTTATAAATTTTATTGTTGTTGTACATTTTTCTTAGGAGGCCCATTTTAGACCTCAAAATTTCTCTAATGATTGGTGTTCTCACTTTTTTTGCACTTCTATGATCTGATAAATTCTTCTGGTCATGTCATTTGGTTCAGCTTCATGATCTTGCATAAATTTAGCTACAAGAATGACTAATTGGACTGGAAAAATAACCTCAGTTCCATAAAAAATTTGAAAGGGTGATGTATTAGCATTTTTTTATTGTCACCCTATCAACCCATAAAGAAAATTTCAGTTTAGAGTCCCACGCTTTCTTGTTTTTCTCCAATAGCTTGGTGATGATTCTTACCAAAATTTTGTTAGATGATTCAGCCAAACCATTCCTTTGTGGATAGTAAGTTGTAGAGTGAGTAAGTTGAATACCATAATCTTCATAGAAATTTACCAATAGTGTAGCTTTAAAATCAATTGCATTATCTTCTACTAGCCTTAATGGACATCCAAATTTGGTTATGATTCCCTCCAGAAAGCTAATGATGACTTTATGAGTAGCATTCTTAGTAGGTATTGCTTCATTCGACTTGGTGAAGTAATCAATTTCAAAAAGAATCTGACGATTTTTTCCACTTGAAGGTGGATGAATTTCCCCAATGAAATCCAATCCCCATTGCTGGAAAGGTGCATAAACAACTATGGGCTTGAGAGGCAAAGATTTCAAATGTTTTTTATGATGGAACTTCTTACATTTTTCACATGCCCTCACCTCAACACATACATCAGAAAATAGGCTAGGCCAAAAATAGTTAGCTCTCAATATTTTGTATGCAGTACTTATCCAATAATGATGACCTCCACAAACACTACTATGCATGCCAAACATAACCTTCTTGGACTCATCTGGGTCAATGCACCTCAACAAAACTCTTGTAAGATATTTCCAATATAAATAGTTATCCATGATGCAAAACTTAATGGTTTTTAGCTTCAATTATCTCACTCTGCTTTTATCAAAATTTGGAGGAGGTTTAAAATGCTGCAGAAAATAAATGATATCCTTATACCAGTTGCACTCAACAAGCTTTACATTTACTGCCATGTTGTCTATAGGTTCTGTAATTTTCCCTTCTAGATTATCATCCATGAAATTTAAGCCCCAAAATCTACAATTTTATTCATCTAGTAGTTTGGCTAATCATTTACCTTTGATTAGATTCGTAGGTTTGATCTCTAAATCAAATTCAAGAACTTTAGTCACCCACTTACTTCTTTTTCCATCAATACCAGGCTAAACTAGTATTTCTGTAATAGAAGATGAAGGTACATAGGCTATAATTTGAGCATGCAGAATATAAACTCTAAAAGCCTTTAGAGCATTAACTAATGCATAGGCATGCTTTTCCAATATTTCATACTTCAATTTTGCATCTCTAAGGGCTCTGCTGAAAAATTGTATGGGGGATTCCTTATTTTCTGCATCTTTTTGTAATAAAAAAACAACAATAGTATCTTGAGAGGAAAATGAGAAGATTAAGAAAGGCTTTGAGTATTCAGGGCTTACCAACTGAGGTGCTTTAATGATATCTTTTTTTATCTGCTCAAATGAATTTATGGCTTCAAATGCCCACTTTGCTTCTTTGTCCTTCTTTATCATACAAGTAATATGTTTCACTAGTTCAGCAAAGTTGGGAATGAATCTTCTTAAAAAAATGATCTTACCAAGGAAATATTGAATCCCTTTATTGGATCTTGGAAGTGTTAACGCATGAATTGCAATCACTCTTTTGGGATCAATTCTCACTCCATATTTAGAAACTAGGTGACCCAACATCTTACCTTCTTTAAGAGCATAATGAGACTTCTTTGGATTCAATGATATACCTTATTTTATGCATTTATCAAATAATTTTCTCAAGTGTTGAAGGTGCTCTTGATTTGAAGCTGAAAAAACAGTAATATCATCCAAATAGATAACCCAGAATTTGTTTTTTTCTCCAGTGAATGCAAAGTCCATAGCACATTGGAAAGTATCCCCGACATTCATAATCCCAAATGGCATCTTTGCATACATGAATGTTCCCCAAGGAGTAGTGAATGTTGTCTTCTCTCGATCTTCTAGCCAAACAGATACTTGGTTGTACCCAGAGAACCCATCTAACATGGAAATTTTTTCTGACCAAGTTACCTTTTGAAGAATATGCTCCATATTTTGCAATGGATAATTATCTTTCTTGGAGAATTTGTTAATATTCTTGAAATCTACACATAATCTGACTTCACCACTCTTCTTTCTTACTGGAACACGATTAGCAACCCAATATGAGTATCTCAATGGAATGATGATTTTAGCATCCAAAAGTTTTTTCACTTCCTTCTCCATCACTGGTAACAATAGAGAATTGATTTGTCTTAATTTTTGTCGAAATGGCTTAGTACCATATTTCAATGGTATTCTATGCTCAATAATAGTTGTGTCATATGTCTTAAGATCCTCATATTTACAGGTAAAAACATCAACAAATTCACAAAATAGCTTGTGGTAATCAATCTTTCTTTCTTCTGACAAAGCTTTTGACAACTTAACATACCTTGGCTCTAGTTCTGTACCCAAATTGTAGTCTTCCAATTCTACATTTTCTTCATCTAAATGTGGTTTAACTGAAACATCATTATGATAAAAAAGCTTCTGAAGTGGGATTAACACCTTGGGAATATGATTGGTAGGAAGTTGTATTATATGCTGGTCAGTAATATGTTTTTTTATATTTTTGGTATTTTGATAATCAACATTATCCTTCATGAGATCTTCATCTTCATCAATGTTTAGGACAACAAATTCTTCAGCAACTTCAATGAATCTTCTAATATCCTGGTCATCCTAAAAAACTTTCCAATGTTTGATATTATCAGATTGTTAGGTCTAAACCTAACTTCCACTTCATATTTCAGCTTTATAGGTATTGGAATCTTGAATGATCTTGCTGAAATAGAAAGTGAAACAACTAAAATATTACTTTCTCTTGGAACAAAAGAAATGTTAAAGGCCAGGAATGAGTCTTCTATAATGATCCATACTGCATTCCGGTAATCTCTAAGTCTGGGATTCTTAGTTTGATAAACATTTATGATCTGCTGAATAATAAGTTCAACATCTCCAAAAACATAAATTTCTGAAATATTCATGTCTTTTGTTGTTTTTAAACCAAGTAAAATAGCTTAATATTGAACCACATTGTTAGTTGCTTCAAATTCAAGTTTGAAAGAATAAGTGGAGCTCTCTTTAAAAGGGGAAATGAGAACTATTCATGCACCAACTTTTTCTCTAGAACATAAGCCATCAAAGTAAATTTGCCACACCTGAGAACCCTCATGATTGATTTGATTTTCAGCAGGATTAAAAATCTAAAAACATTATGTAGATAGGGCAGAATTATCCATATGTAAAATTATTGAACCCATATCCGTTGTTCCAAGATAAATTAGATGATTAGTGGGGTCTTTGTTGTCACTAATGATATATGCTAGTTGACATTCTCTATAAAGTATTATTTGTTCTCCTCCAAAAATATGGATAATAGCATGAGTGAAATCCATTTGCAAAGTTCCTCCAAACCTTCTAATCCATGACCTAGAAAGTAACATACCAAATCTAGGAGGAATTTCAGCTACAAAAATATCCATCACATCCCTTTCATGGGTAACTGGAAGAGGCTTACTGCAAGGTATTTGATGGAACCAAGGCATTGGAATTTCTAGGAAAAAAGAGTAGAGATCTTGGTATTCTCTAGTTACTTCTAGACCTAGTTCATCCATGACTACCTTCGGCATTAACTTTTGTGAGGCTCCAGAGTCCATTATACAATTATGCAAGATCTTATCATGAATATTCACATATATATAGAAGGGAGGGGTAGATTCATCTATGTCTTCTACCAATGGACCTAAAATAATAGTGGGCTTATCATCTTGAAGGTTAACAAAATCAGAAGCTACCTCGGTAGGTGGAGGTTGAAGAGATTTCATAAAATTATTTTTGAAATCACCATTTTTCATGATTTCTACAAGAGGAACATGAAGCTTAATATTTTGTATCTCATTGTCAAAATTGAAAGCAAGGGACGGCTTGTGAGCAATTTTTACCTCAAGTGAAGGAGGGTTAACTGCTTTTGGCTTGCTTGGTTCAACCACTTACTTTTCTGCTGGAATTTTAACTGTATCCTTATTCTTATTTAGTTGTGCAACTAGCTTGGAGTTATCATCAATATTATTTGATCTAAGATTGTATCTACTTTGATGATCAGCTGCAATCATGGAAAGATCAGAACTCACTTCATTATTTTGAGTATATGAAATGAAGTCTTCATACTCTGCTTGTGTAAGATGAATTAGCCCTACTTTATCTCTTACACAATTGATATCATCACCTTTCTCCAACCCTTCAACTTCCTCTTCATCTTCAAACATAGAATTCTGCAAAGGGGGATGCACTTTTTGATCATAAACATCTCTTCTTTCTCACTGCAAGAGTTAAGGAACATTAGGTATTCTAAACTGCTGCATATTAGGCTGATCAATTAAAACATTTCTAGTAGTAGTTGGTCTTTCTTCCATCTTGATCTTAGACATCTCAATGGTCAATGACTTGACCATCTTAGTCAGCTAATCTAGCTTAGGATCTATGTCAAAATTTCCTGAAGATGAAACTTCAACTTTTTTCTTCCTATTGTCTCTATCAATCTCTCCTCAGAGCCTATCAACTGCTAATATATTAGATTATAACTCTAGTGCATTGTATTGCATTTGTGTTAGTGTTGTAGATATTCCTTCTCTCAATAATAAATAAAAATTAGGATCAAAAGCACCAACATAAGTGATTTTGGCTGAAGCTTCAGTAGGCTTGATTTTAGTAGGTATTTTTCTATACATCTTATTGAATCTCTTAGAAAAATCAGAAACTGATTCTCCTTCTTTTCTTTTGATTGCACCAAATTCAGTGATATAATACATAAAATATTTATTATCACCCCATTTCTTTAAAAGTGTCTCATATAGGGTTTCAATTCCAATGATGCTAACAACTGTCAAAGATCTAAACCACTTCCTAACATCAAACTCAAGGCTCTGAACAAAAACTCTCATCCAAACATCTTCATGCTCAATATTCAGATTGTCATCATAGGCATAAAAATCAACAAGGTTTTCTTCAGCTATTACCTCTCCCTCACCTCTAAATCTATGCATATACTTGAGATAATCTCCTGCAAGTAATGAATTCATAGGTTGATGTAAAACTAAAGGGAATTGAATCCATTTGTTTAGGGGGTGGGATTTGACCAGCCATGGTATGAGTTGCTGGAATTTTTGGAACAAATGTTTGTGGATTTTGAACAACAGATGAAACTGTGGAATTTTTATGAGATGAAGCAGCAACACTTGATGTAGAGACTATCTATTGGCTAGAAAACAAGGGAGGTACATAATTTTCTGCAAAATCAGGGGAGAAAATTTGCAGCACTTCTTTAGGGATAGCCTTTGAGGAAACAATAGTAGAGGAAACAAACTTTCATTTACATTTTCTTTTCTTGATTAGCTTCTCAGGATCATGAACTGGGGTTCTCACAGGGGAATATGGGTTAGCCCTGGTTCTAGTCCTTCTTGGAGTCAAAACTTTAACAATGGAGTCGCTAGGTGTAAAGAAATCTAAAAATACATCTGGAACTGTACACCTTAGAACCAGACTTAGAACTTTGTCATTCACCAAGGGGTACACTTCAATTTTCCTCCCCGACAACGACGCCAAAGATTTTAGCAGAAGGATTCACTTCTTGACTGCAAAGGAGTAAGCCTTACACATCATAGTTCATTTCAAAGCAAAATATTTTGGATGGTGGGATGGAGGCTTAAAGAGTTTGAAATGATTTCAACTCATTTCTACCTTCATGAATTTGGCAAGTATAGATTGTATGGAAAATTTCATAGTATAGAGGAAAAGATTGTGACAGATGAAAGGTGACAGATAATTGGTACTCAGACTAAGAAATAAACATATCCTAAATCAACCACACAACTATAAGAGTGGAATTTTACATAAACTTGGTTTTATGTAAAGGAAAAAACATTTAGAAATCATAATACATGCATAAATAATCTCATAAATCCTTCACGAAACCTTCACTAGAATTCTCTACACAAAATATAGATGATTTGTAGAAGATCGAACAGTAGATAATTAACTATTAGATCCTCTAATAGTGCTTTTACTCCTACTTGCTAGTTGTCGAAACTCATAATTTGGATGAATAAAAGAACAAGAGAAACACGCCATACATTATACAGTCCTTGAAACACGAATTCCTCCAGCATGAAGTACAAAAGGAGTTTTCTTTATTATGAAAAAGTCTTCATGTTGACCAAAATCCAACCCTGAAATGGTATTTACAAATGATATTTATAGAGGCCCCAACACTATCTCACATAAAAATGAGGATCCACTCTTCCTCTCATTACATAGGAGTTATAACATATTAAAGACATATCCTATCGAACTATAACTAACAGGACAAATGTATATAGGAATAAAAATACTATTCGAAATGTTCTACTGAGTCTGCTGGCAACCTGCCTACTTTTCTGCTGATCTGTCTCTCCATGATCTTGGTTCTTTAAAACCCATGTAGCTTCATTAAATGTGTCATTTAAAAACCATTACTTGACATGTCCATATCATTAGGAGTCCATATCATCCTTGGAATAGCTCAAAAATTCTGCTGATAACTGTAAAAAATCATTAAAAATGGACGCTACTGGAACATCTGATAAAAACATGTAACTGCGTAAAAAATGTAATGCTACCAGACCTTCTAGTAGCGCTTTGTTTCCTTTTAAAAAATGTGTAGCAAGATATTTGAAAAATTATGTGCAGATTAAAAAATTCTGAAAATTGAGTTGTTCCAAAATATAACTAATAGGCAAAATGATACTTCATTGGGACATCCTTTTACCTCTCCTCCATATGAGTTGCAACTTCTGCAAGCTTTTCTAAATCTATTTTACTATCAATTGTTGATTGTGACCTTGTAGTCCTGGTGGTTGTCTCTTTTTCAATGGCCTTTTTCTCTTCTGAGCTCTTGTAGATTTTTCTTCTCTTGGAGGGCCATGTTTGCTAGTCTGAAGGAGATTTACCCTTTTCTTTCTTCTTGAACCCACTAGATTCTGCAATTTAAGGAGTTACAGTCTTTAACCCTTCAGATTGCCTCTCCACATCTATAACTTATGTCATCAAGCTTGGGTTATGTAGGGCTTTGGATCTCAGCCTAAATTTGTTGCTAACTCTTGTATGTATTTTTTTGTTGCTAACAACTTGTCTTTTCATGTTGCTAACAACATATCTTGCATCCTTCAGGATCTCCTAATCTAATTTGGTGGGTTGATAATTCTTCTACACCTTATTCTTAATGTTTGCTACCGAAAAATTCCGGTAGCACATGTTGTTTTGATTTTTTTGGAGTTGCAGTCTTTCCTCTCTTCCCTCTGGCATAAACCTTGGGAAAGGAGAAATAGGAGGCACAATCTTCACTGATTTGGGCTTCATAATAGATGAACCTTCTCCTTTTTCCAAATTATCTTCAACTTTGGTTGGGGGAGCCTTTTCCTTTTCCTTTTTTTCCTTAGCCTTCTTGTAGATATTTACCTTCTTTGCTTTTCTTTTAGTCCTTTTACCAACTAATGAAGTAGGTGGTTTATGACCTTCTTCCTTCTACTCAATAGGTTGAGAATTTTGTTGTGAGGCTAGAGGCTGCTGAGTAGGTTTTTTGTGTAGGTATAGATTGGCCTGCCCTATAAAATGGGAAATTCTCCCAAGATTGGTTTCTTCTTTTGATTTCTTCAACAATCAGCACCTTAATAAGAGATTGATGGTAGATGCTATAATATGAATTTGTTGCATGGGTTTGTGTTTAGATGACATATTAGTCAATATTTTTAGCAGGAAGAAAGGTAGGATGAGAGTCGTGATACCTGCAAGGTTAAACAAAAACCTCATGTGATACAGAAATACCATACTATACCTCCTCTCACAAGTAAGAAAGATCTTAATGAGCTTGACAATTTCAGCCCATTCATCTATGAGATAACTGACAGGAATCTCTTTAGCCCATTTAGGGTCTCTGTATTCATCCTTGATGAAGTTGTTCAGGTCTCCCCCAGTAATAACCTAGTTTTTGAACTATTTCTCTCCTTCTTGTGGGAGGTGGAAAGCTTTAGCAATGGATTCTATTGATACATGCAGTTTGAGGCCATAAACATTTGAATCTTGTCCATCGAATGAGAGGGAAATTTTTTTGGCTACTCCTAGAAGAGAGCTTCCTAAATTTAACCAAAATGGGTAACACACAGCTTGTACAAAAAACCTCCTCACATTCGGTTTGGCATCTATTAAATCAACCCCTTGAGGTTCAATACGCTTAATTTTTCCTCCTTTTGTCATCTTAGAAATAATGAAGGTTGTCAGTTATATAATAAAGGTGATAATATTATAAAAACTTACTTAACAGGTGTTGTTGAATCCTTAATGTAAATTTTATGAAAACTCAATCTCCTCTTCAAGTTGCTCACTCGAACTACTTATTCACCAGTAGCCAAATTTGAAAAAAGATTTCTTTTTGTTTCTTTCGGTGATTTTAAATGATATGTTGGTTCATTTTTCCATGTAAAATATCTTTTCATAATGGAAAGTATCCAAAAAAAATTACCACACATGATATTCATAATTATATTTTAGTTTCCTGCTTTGTTTCAAATTCTCTGCAATAAGTGGCTGGAGCTGAACGATGTTTAAGTTGGCAGTCACCTCCATCACATTCTTTATGGTAGGCTTAAAATTTTGGTAGCACTCGTGTATGATTAACCAATCGGTCACCACATCAAATCGTAGATCCGTGATTAATTTCGATAATAAATGTATACCTTTGGCATGTGGGCACAACGAAATGTGCTGACAAACAGAAAAAACAATTGTTGGTCTTCGTGACTGCACATTGACACATAACTCGTCCATGTATGACTACTACTAACTTGAAATCATTCAAACGTATAATATTTCCTATCACATGAAATGGCTCAGGATTAAAAAAAATTAAACCTTAGTTGATATCAGGAACATGTGGCTAACTCAAAAGCGGGTGCATTTTTTTTTTAAATAGGGGCAATTACTGGAACTTCTAGTAGCATCGGGTAAATGAAAAACAAGAATAAAATAGAGTTAAAACAGACTGTATGATAGGGTTAAAATAGATGTGATTGAAACTTCTAGCTGCGTTCTAAAAATTTTTGACATTTACAATATTTTTATCCTAAAATTAAAACAATTTAAAAGACACTTATGACTAAGCACATAATTGTGCTAACACCGCCAATTGCAGAAAGTAAAGCTTTCCTTTGTGTTGGATAGTTTTGAAACACTTCGAGAGCAGACATAGCTAATGGTGCTTGTGCAAAATATTCTACAATGTTGTAGTTCTAGGAAGCACATGCAGAAGTAGTATGTGTTTTGTGATGAAGGGTTCCTTTGGGGGGACGAATGACAAGGTAGCATATTGTATTTTGATATGAAGATCGTTAGGCTGTGGTGGATTTGAACTCGAGGTAGTGTTTCAAGCGCTAGTGACAGAATTTCCATAAGTTTTGGCTCGTGTTTGAAGGTAAATTGTTTCCAAGTTGTAAATAGCCAACAAACCTTCACCAGAAGGAGGTGGGTGAGGACCATCATTAATGCCCCCTTGTGGAGGTTGTGGTGGATTTGCAACAAGATGTTGTTGTTGCTAAGTAGGGAAAGGGTTGTGTAGGACAATAAGTGTCCTTCTAGTGTCCTTCTGTGAAAGAAAGTATGTGCATTCCTAAAGGCGAGAAAATTTATACGTCATGTGGTCCTCTGCACAGATATTGCAAGGGAACTTGGTAGATTTATCTTTCCCCTTTTCAGATTTGGTAGCAGCTCTTCGATTGGGATTATTCTGCATAATTGGCTACTCCTCAAAAGGAGAGGTATTTTTCTTATTCCTCTTAATCTTACCGCAGGGTTTTTATGTAGACTGCAAAGAGTTTAGCACAATGGTCAAAAGAGCATACAATTGGGTATTAGAGGCGGAATTAACAACTCAATTAGTTGGGCATCTTTCCCTTTGAGTTTTTTTACAATAGACCTAGAGGTTGTGCCAACGAGACCATCGACATGCGCTCTAGGTTGTTGAGTAGTGGGATCATTGGTGTTTCAAGGGGCATGGGGGATCAGACCATACAACGTGCCATATTGCGAATATATTAAGTCAAGATGTTGGCATGATGGATGGATTGGTATTCTATGACCACACTAGCTGAGGCAACATCTTAAGCAATGGGAGGAAGTAGCGACTTGAAGAACCAATCTGCCAAAAAGTGATCCGGAATTGGGGTCTTGAAAAGCCTCTTCCTATGACTCCATTCATGGATATGGTCAGATATGTGGGTGGAGGTGTCTTGGCGTAAGTTGGTAAGAAGTTTAGTTTCGGTCTCGTAGAAGATAGGGAGCTGGAAGTGTTTCAGAAATTCCATTTCTAGGGCTCTAAAGGTATTAACTGACACATGTGGTAACTCAATGTACCACTTGGTAACATTGCCTGTGAGGGTGCAGGGGAAGAGTCTGATTCGGATGTTGTCATCCACCATGGAATTTGATACATAGCATAGATGATAGGTGGTGACATGCATTTTTGGTTCATCCCCTTATTTCCTTTCTAAAATGGGGATATTTGCAGGTATATTATGCGATATACGAGGCCAGTGCAAGTTATGGTTGATGGGGTCATTTGTCAATTTATACAGATCTGGGATATCTAATGGTTCCAAAAGTGAAAATGGCATGGGTGCCCACAAATCTGACCAAGGAGGTGTTGGATGACCAATAGGACCTAAGGTTCCTCCCACCAGAGCATTTCCAATAGGATATATGGGACTCATCGGGTAATAATTCCTTTGTAGTGGTGGTGCAAGAATATATGGTGATTATACATATGGGATGTTAGGTTGGGGTGAAAAAGGTTGGTTTCCCCTAGGATATTAAGTGCCCCCTTGACCCATTTAAGTTTGGGGAGGTGGTGGCCAAATGGACGCAACAGTATTTGGTTGTGGGATGTTGTTTGCCGCATACTTAAAAATTGGCATGTGACCTACACCAAGATATTGACCACTAGATGGATATAAACCAATTAGTGATGGCCCAAGTTTTCCTATAGACTAAAGGGGTACATAGGTGCCTCGTGGTATAGATGTGTTGGAAACATTTTCCTCTGGCATTTGGGCCTGGGGGTTCGAAGTCAGTAAAGGATTCCAAATAAAAGGGTTATTGAAAGGATTCATGCTAGAAATGCTCTTAGTATTGGTAGCCGAAGGTCTAGGAGCAGACACGAAAGGAGTGGTTTTCGGGATGTACTGAACTCCACTCAAATATATTGTAACCAAGTTGTTGGGACCATGCATAATCTGGCTAGTAGGGTGACCTAATAGTTGCATAGAACTTACAATAGGCGGGGGGAGGGTAGGTGGAGGAAAGTTTTCCACAAAGGCCCACAGCCCATTAGGTGCCATTAGGGTATCAGATGTGGGTAAAGATGAAGAAATCATAGGTACTGGTGCTACCTGAAGCAACACCAAACTAAGTGGATCAACGAGAGGAGGATGATAAGGTGGTACGACTCCTTCAGTGAAAAAATCCTCAGGAAATATAGTGTCTTGGGAAGTGGTGTGTGCATCAGTGTTCGACACTGGTGATTGTTGTCCCAAAGAGGAAGAAGTTGGATCACTGAGGCTTGAAAAATCCTCCAAGGTTAGTGGAGGAAGAACTCTTTGTCACCTTGATAAGCGATGAAGGCTGAAGGTAGCCATGATGATTAGTAAATTTTATCAATGATTTTAAAGTGATATTGTATTTATAGTCTCAGTGATAACAAACCAGCACCTAAAAATAAAAAAATAAATAAACTAACTATAAAAGACAATCAACAAGTAGCTATGGGATATGACTTCGTTGAGAACCACCACTCATTGGAGATGAAACATCGTATCACAGTGTTAAACAGATAGAGTTGGTCATAAGTACAATTATGATTACTCCTGAGCTTCGCCTGAACCTTAGATGATGGGGCCAAGTACTCTCGTGAAGATGAGCACCCTCCCAAAAATTGAAGACAGAGTAGGTTCGTCTATTTCAAGTACCAGGGCAGCCCTCCCTAGTCACCTTTTGTTCGTCCCTAAATAGTCTGGCCACTAAGGTAACTTAAAATCACCGAAACCATCGGGGGGGGGGGGGGTGTCATGGTCGTGGACAGTATGTTGAATGGGTTGAACACTTGGATCCCCAATCTAGTTTCGACATCCACGAGGGGAGCCCCAATATACAGAATACCCACTAGAAATGTGATCGAAGGCGGGCCACCTTCTCACACACTCCAATTTTTCTCATGTTTAACTCCTTTGTGATGGGAGCAGTCCTGCATGATGTGACTACAGTAGGATTTTTCTCTTTAATGACATTATTTTTCAGATTTTTTTATCTTGGGCAGTTTTCTCACCATTGCCTAACCCAAGATTCGAGCCTGAAACATTTTTTGTGTAATCTCAAAAAATAGTTGTTGATTTTTTTCACTAAGCACTTTATTTTTAGTGTACTTGTATTAAATTTTTCAAAGGGGGAGTGGACATATGAAATTTTATGTGACTCTAACACAAACCATGAAAAAAAATCTTTAGAATTTTGTTCAATGAAAGAGATTTTCTACAAGGATAAATTCATCTATACATCCATGGAGAAACACACATCCAACATGCAGTTCAACGTATAAAAGATGAAGATATACAATGCTCTCTAACAAATAACTAACCCAATATAAATACAATAAAATCAACTATGTCAGAGCTAAAATGAAAATTCTCTTTTCTCTTTTCAAAAATCAAATGCACTTAAGCTAACCTTCTAAGAAGAAAAAATAAGCATGAGAACAAGCAACCAAGCACATTGTTTCAGTTGCAGGAACCATGAACAAACAGTAAGCCACCTATCAGCCCAAGAATTCACAGAGGAGGGTGAATGTCAAGAGTTTGGTTAAATAACACTTCTCAAAAGAGTAGGCAGGGTGTTAATAGTTGGACTAACACTATGTTCACAAGACTGTGGAACGTTATAACCCTCTAGGTTTCACAGTTAGGGCACGTTATAGAGGGAAAGGCTACAAAATAGGGCCAGTCAGGGCTTGATCTGAAAATATGAGCAACAAAAAAGGTTGCGAAGCACACTGAGTGGTCAGAAAGGGAAATGAGGAGAATCAGAAGTGGTAGAAGGAGATATCAAGGAAATCCAAATCACGACCAGAACTAAGCAGTAGTCCCCAACGAAGTCCCCAATTATACTTTAGTGTAAATTGCATGGGTGATAGTGGATGAATTCCCTCTCGGGCCTTCCCGGGACCCAAGGAAGATTGTCAGATTAATTGAAACCATCACAGAGAAAAAATACACATGTTCATGCTAACTATTGATTGAAAAAGTAGATGAGAGAAGAGTTACCTAAATGTGTTTTGAAGTCCCGTTGGAGATCCCAATGTAGTGAAGTGGAAGATCACTCCAAGATTAGATCTTGCAAGAAAACAGGAGAAGAGAGTAACCCTCATAGTATATCAAAATTAAAAATTAAAAACTAACATATAATTTAACATAAATAAGTATGAATCTAAGCCACTTATCACATGTGTCTTAAATAAAATATATAGATTAATGAAACATCAAGAAAACCAAGTGGACAAAATAGAGGCAGTTCTATATTATAAATAAGTGAAGGAGGATTACAACCATATCAGCCTGACCAAGTCTCCCTCGATCCTTCAACTCCAAGCTCTCTCTCTTCAAATTTTTGGTATGAAAAATCTTGAGCCATTAAATCTCAATGAATCATGCAAACACTATAGCCTCACACCAATGAGCAATCATTCTTCAATCCTTCGAATTTTGTCACTATACCCAAGCCTCAAAATTATAGGAGTGTGGAGGATTTTCCTTGCCATTTCCTCCATTAGTTTGAATAGGGTAAAATTTAGTATTTTTCCTTGCTTTATTTCTTTTTCCTACCTTGAATGACTTATATAGGTTTGGAAATGTCCATTATGAAGACTAATCCGTAGGTTTCTAGCTTTTTGCACTGACTCCTTGAGAAAAAGTCAGGATGTCAATCAGTTAACTTAATATTTTCCCCTCGGACTTCATGAAACATGTAACTCTTCCCTTTAGGAAAAAAAATTGTTAACCTAGGCACTAACGCTCTCTACAAGAGGCTAGGAAGAGTTATAACTCTTTCTATTTGTTTATGGGGTGTGTTACCCTAGAAAATATGCATGTGACTTAGGTTTTTTATTCAACCAAGGTGTCCTTCTCCTCTGAGAAAACCCTATAACATGGAATATGCCTCTCTGGGAAGTGTCATTGTCACTAGAAGCCTCTTTCTTCTTATTCTTCTCCTAAAATTATTTCAGGTTTTTCCATGATTCCTTCTTGCCAACTACAAAAGTACCCTTACTCTCCAAAAAACGTGATCTTCTTGGGTTGCAAATTCTCTCTCTAAACCTTCAAACTCACTATAAAATTTGTCTCCCTCTGACCCTCTAAAACCTAGAACTTCTTGTTTGGAACTTGTACTTTCTCCTTTGAAACCTACAGATGCTTCTGTGAAACATATACCCGGTTCTTCTTCTTCTTCTCGCGATCTATATGCTTTACCCTTAGCCCATATATGCCATGCTCTATAAAACCACTCATGACACTTGCGGAGCTAGAGCCTTTGGGCATAAGTTTTTCCTTCCCTCCTTGGAACAAGACTTCAAAACCCGTATGCTTGATTGCTAAGGCAGACATCATGTTACATCTAAGTTTTGGTATAGACAATACATCCTGAACTTATATCACTTGAACTGAATCCATCCTGAATGGCATGAAACTTGATACCCTAATATTTTTCTTACTCTTATCACCCAGCACCATGTGCAACTTCAAGTCCCGCTTAGCTAGAGTCTCAAATACATCCTGTGAACCTATCATGTGCTTTGGCACGCCACTGTCCACGTACCATGAAGCCTCATCGATGGTACCCTCTGAGAAATGAGAGCTCAAAGAAAATTCCTCATTCTCTAATCTCCTGGAGAGATCATCTATCTTGGTAGAATTGGCAACACCTGCAACCCGCTTTCCATTCTTATTCTCGTCATCTCCATTCTTCTTCATTGGAAACTTCGTCAAAAATGACCCATCTTGCCATAGTTAAAACACTTGATCTTACTAAAGTATTTATTTTTATTTCCCTCCATTCTTGTTGCAAGATCCACGTCATCGTTTTAATTCTTCTTATTTAGATGAATATCCTTGTCATGCAATACTTCCTGAATGAAGTTATCCCACAACCTCTTATATTCTAGAAACTTGTCCTTGGCAATGATCCCCTTAATGAACGACTTCCACTCTGGAGTAATCTTCTTCAAGGAAATCCTCACCATCTCGAAACATGAAACAATCTCACCCATGACAACAAGATCATCTTGAACCTAAGGCAACATTATCAAATACGAAGTCACCCCTTCACCCTAGATCATCTTGGCGGCCTTCAACTTATCCCGCAATAATAATACTCAATTCTCGTTCTTATTCTGGAAAAAATTATGAAGAGCCTCCCACATCTCATGGGAAGTGTTCTTCCTAGACATATGAGGTATGAAGTAATGCTTGAAACCATTTAGGATGATCAAATTTTCCTTTGTATCCAAATCTTCATACACTTTCATCTCCGTAGGGTTTGTTGGCTCCCTGATTGCTTTCTCGAAAAGGTCCCAAAACCTATTTTCCATCAAAACCAAATTGATCAATTCCTTCCATGGGATATAGTTGGACAAGTCTTCCAACCTTTCCTTGTACATAGACCAACCTACAACTTTGACATTGTTGTGATCCATTCAACAAAAATCTAACCAACTCCCTCTTAATTTTTACTTCTTTGTGCACATTATGATTCACTAGACCTTCAAAGTAGCTCTGATACCATGTTGTTTTCCCACGATACTGATGTCTAGGTTAGAATCTTATAATCATTGACGCTACCAATCCATATCAAAACAAACTACTTTACACATCAAAACAATATACAACAATAAATCTACTAGTGCACCAAATATAGACAACTTTATACAATTTTCAATAACCTAACTTCATGATATATATATATATATATATATATACTATATATATATATATATATATATATATATATATATATATATATATATATATATATATATATATATATATATATATATATATATATATATATATATATATATATATATATATATATATATATATATATATATATATATATATATATATATATATATATATATATATATATATATATATATATATATATATATATATATATATATATATATATATATATATATATATATATATATATATATAGTCACGGTGGTTCACAAATCCATGTGCCCACACACATGAACCCAGTTACATCCACGGTCTGAAAATCTCGAGTAGACCCTCTCAAGGGGATCTATCGTCAGCCTTCCATGTGAGGCCTAACCCCGTGGGCATCAAGGAGATTCGATCATTTGACCTCCCCAACAGGAAAAGTAACTAATAGTGGGGACTCAACCAATTGAGCTAACCCTTGGGGCTTTACTTCATTATATTAATCAAACATATAATACAATTGTCTAGGGCTCCTATACCAGGGATAATGGTCCTCATACATCGACTAGTACAAGAATACATGAACAAGATACATTGATGGTCTAGCTAATATAGTGCACAATCACAAAAATTTTGTCATACCTTGAAAAAACTATGATTCCTTCGCTTCTGTTCTGTAGCACTATATCTATCAATCCTCCTGGTCCTTTAGGTCACTGAACTCGGCTCTCTAATATTCCCAGTAGGTAATCATAAGTCCATATACAACCAACACATAGGGTATTCACACTCACTAGTTTCTCCTTATTCCTTCAAGGCCACAACACTTTAATTCTTCATACCCATTTTTACTCTTCTTGTGCTTAGGAACTCCTTCCCATTATTGTCTTCTTGTGTTGCTCCAATGAAGACAAACATAGGGCAGTAGGGTTACCACCTATTACTGCTAGAATTCCTTCTCCACCAATGAAAATGGGATGATCACAATATCCACTTGGATGTCTGCTTTTTTCATTCAAAGTCTATAATCCCTGGCATCTAAACCTTCACCCTTCCTCATTAATTTCAATGTCCTTCTTGGAAACATAACTAGGGCTACTTTGAGCACCTACTTGTTTCCCTCCAACAATGAAAATATGTGCAACCAAAAATTCCATTTACTAGGATGCCATCCAATAGCATCAAATCATCATAAATACATCAATACAACATACCATTTGACTCTTGTTGGGTTGGTATAAACTGATGTATATTTGGATGACTAGTTAGGGCTACTAAAAATCCTTGTTTAGCCCTCTCATATGCCCAACTAGCCTTCTAACAATTATGGCCTCCATTATTTCTCAAATATGGGTAGTCTACTTCACCATACAAAAGCCACGACCCTCTTTGGGTTTCCCTACAATGGATCAGCCTCCTTGCAACTATAAATAAATCTTGCAACCCTATAATAGAGATGTATGACAGCCTAAAACATACACAAAACAACCCAAATGTATGCCACCCTAAAACATACCCAAAACAACCCATATATGTTCTTAACTCACACAATTTCCTTCTACTCCTACTCATCCCTATAAAAGACACAACCAAATCCAAACAAATCCTTCTTTCACCCTCGGTCTAGTCTCTTTGAGTTGTGGATGCCTCATATTGATGTATTGCTATGAATGATGCACTTTGGATTAGTGAAAGTGACCACCAACATCACTTTGATTTATATGTTTTCTTTGAGTTTCAACGAATTGTCCTTGGGGCACTCTTTAACCCTATTTGACCTAAACTTCTTGACAAATTAGCCCACCTAAACATATAAAAATCCATAACTCTTTTTGTAGACCTCCAATCTTGATGATTTTCATGTCCCCTATTTCCTTTTAGAATCATATTTCATTTATATAAGTAAAATCAATGAAACTCCTTGTGGCTTCATGCCCATAAGCTTGGGTGTAAAGCCCACACCTTAGGTTTTAAGCCCACAAACCACTTTTGTGGTGCTCTTTCCTCCAAACCTCAAAACCTAGGGCTTGGAGTACCTCCCAAGCTACAAATATCAACAAGAATTACTAATCATACTTCTTGGTAAATGTGGTTGTGAGCTTTTTGTTGGAAAGCATAAAAAGATAGATTTCATTTTCATCAAGTAGGAAGATCCTAAATAAAATTCAACTCATCCATTCCTCTTAGTTTAATTATTTTCAATATATATTGTTAGCATGTGATGATCCTCATTATTGAAACAAGAATGTTGCAACTCCTAAGGCTGTTGACTTAAATTATCAACCCGAGGTTTGTACAAACTTAAGAGGTGTCGACATTATATGTGTGGCATGCAATATGTCCTTCTTTTGTTGATCTAATGCAATGAAGTGAATATCATGAAATCCAAGGCCAAATTAATTGCAGAAATGGAAATGTTAATCTATTTTCATAACGGAAACCTAATTACTTTTTTCAGAGAGGAAATCATAGTTAATTTTGTAGAAATTAAAGGGTATTCTACTTTTCATGAATGTAAATTTTATTCATGCTTTTAGAAATGTAAACATTAACCTATTTGCAGAGTGTAAATGGTACATCAAAAGGAAGTCTAGTCTATGCAATAAAAATAGAAATATTGGAAATGGAAACCATAGCTTAAGATGTATGAAAAAAAATGAAATCATTATTTAATCACTTCATTCAAGATATATTTTTTCAATAGACTTCACAAGGTTATTCATAAAGTAATCATGAAAATCATCATTATTCTCTTCAAGTCATGAATCTGTCCACTAATCCAAACTGCAGAGGTGAACTGCAATAGAGAAGAGGCAAGGCTTAAGAGGAATTTTGTTCTTAATAAATCATGGATTCAAAGCCTAAGGGTCATGATTCAAGCCTAAGAGACAAAAACCAAGATTTTGGAGCAAATCTAGTCAAGTTTACACATGCTACAGGAGTGCTATAGGAGGCCCTGTTTTTCTATAGGGGTGAGATATCTTGCTGAATTCCCAAATAAATCAAATGAAATTTATATGGAATTTTTTTTTTTATTAATTAGGATGTCCTAGGACCCTATTCCAAGTGGGATCACTCCAAAATACCCATGTTAACACATGCTAAAAAATAACAGAAAATTATTACTCTAAAAACTGAAAATTCAAGAACTAGTGAGCTAGTTAACCTACCAAATGCCTAACATAATCAAGTGAAAATGATATGGGGTAAATTTTGTTATTGTCTTGAATTTTTAATGACCCAATACAAGTGGAATCAATTAAAACGAAGCTCATTAACAAGTTCTAAAAAATAGCAGCAAATTACTACTATTTTGTTACAAGGGACTTCTAGAAATTCTAGATTTGTGAACTAGTAATCCAATTCAAGAAGCCCAATGATGAATATGAATTTTCAATGTTGTTATAATGATTTATCATTCTTGTGAATTTGTAAATAACCTACAAAAACAAAAAAAAGGAATATAACCTACAACAAAGGAGCATGAATAGTAAATGCAAAAATAAGAGATGCAAGTGAAAAAGACATTCAAAGGAATTAAAGAAATTGTACAAGAGGGCTCTGAGAATCCTAGGATGGAAAAGCCCAAGAATACTCAGATTCCTATGAAGGAACCCAAGATTTAGAAGCTAAAAGGTGCATCAAAATTCATTATTTGAATCGATCCAATTACATCCTTGCTAGAAATGAAAGTGGAGTTGCTAAATAACAAGTTTTCTCCACAAGAAGACTAAGAAATATATGGCCCTAGAGGCCAATTCTTATATAAAGTGACGAGGAAGCATTCGCCTTGAAAGGAGGAAGCTTTCCCCTCCAAAATCCCTTAAATAGTGGATTTGGTTCCCAACATTAGGAATCTGCATTAAATGATAGGGAGCACATTCCTAGATTTTCTCAATCACTAGAGCTCCAAAATTTGAGAAATAATTTCATAATATCTTATTAATTTATTATCCAATATTGGTCCATCCTGTAGTGGGGAGAAATTTCCTATATTATCTCATTCGGAACTTACTCCGTATTCTCTCAATATTATAAAAAATAAATAATATTAGGTGCATAATATGCAATTATCTCTAAACTTTCCTAAGAACATATTAAAGGTAAAAAACATTATTAAGTGTAGAAGGATAAATTTAATATAGCCTTTATGTTCCTAGGAAATCTTAGATGGTCCTTAATTTGTATCTAATTTGGAGGCCCATCATAACCCCTACTGAAACGGTTGTTCATCCTCTTAGCAACCTATCCATCTTCTTTCCCTGTTATTCTTCATGCAATTCTCTTTCTTAGCTCATTTTTCTTTGGAAAAATGGAAGATGATTTGGATGGCCTTCATGGACAAAATTTCCATGGTGGAAAATCATGCCTCCTTTTCCTGTAGTTTCTCTCTAAGCCTCTTTTTTTCTAACTGTAGTTTCTCCTTCATGACTAATTCCTTTAGCCTCAAGTAAGCCAATTCCTTACCCATTTGTTGCACTTTTTCCTCCATGAAACCCACATCTTCCACCTTCTTGGATTTTTAAATTTTCATCCGTCTATGACCTCTGCGTCTTTCCCTTTCCAACTCAAAGAAGAGTGGTATTGAAAATTTGGTGGGTATAATTCTCCCATCCTCAATGAATTTGTAGTAGGATATAAGGCGAGGTCGTGGATCAGGGTTCTAGAGTTCTTAGAGGTATTATTCTCTCCCTTTTGATGTGGTTTCCCTTTCTTGTAGCATTTTTTGTTATTCCTGTAACAGTTCTTTGTCTTCCTGTAGCATTTGTTTTTGGGCCTGTAGTATCTCTATTTGCACCATTTCCATTTCCTTTGAATATTTCCTTGATTCCCAAGGCTCTAGTTGTTATTCTAGGCAAAATTTTCCTTCCTGTAGCACTATGTTACCTTCTTGTAGGAGATAGTTCCCTTCCTGTAGCAACTTTGTTCTTCCTATAGCATTGCTAGTACTCTTGTAGAAACCAACCATATTTGCATGCCAAGAGGTGGTGGGTCCACCTTTTATTTTATTTTTATTTTTATTATTATTATTTTAATATTTTTAATATTTTTCTCTTTTTTCATTTCATGAAAAATAAACTCAGTGTTTTTTGTTAACTGAATTTTCCCTCACCGCTTCACACTCCTTGTCCTCCATCATCACTAAATGATTACAACCTACTTTCTCAAGTCCTCTTAATTTTTGTCTTGTTCCTCCCCCACACGTGGGGGTGTCTTGGTGGAAAATTGAAGCTAACTGCTAGATAAGGTTGAGGTTGATGCACTACTAATTTTGGCTACAAAAAATGTTTCCTTCATACACTTGCAATGTTTTTCAAGGTAAAATAATTTCACAGGAAAGGTTTAAAGGATTGCATACTTGAGCCTTGCCCTGGGTGTTTTTTTGTAGGTGATATTGAGGTTATTGATATGAATGTTGAAGCTTCATTTGGTGGTTCTAAAGTTGATGTGTTGATTTATTTGTTTGCATGGAAGATCTGGACATGGGTGAGGCTGCTTTAACTGAGTATCTTCTAAGATGTTATTGCCTTATATCTCTTGTTTCCTACAATATAATAATTTTACACTTCAATGATGCAGGTCCTTTATCTTTCATGCGGGTGTTGTTGTTGGTTGGATGATCAAATACACTTTGGAGTGTTGTATGCATGCTTCTTTTTCTATGATGATGATCTTGCAGCACCCTACAAGAGGTCCTATAGGTGCTCAGGTTCTTGTTTTTGATGGTACATTCTTCTCTAAATTCAAGACTGTGTTTTTTTCCATGGTGGTGTTTTTACTATAACACCCTACAAGATGTCATGTAGGTTCATATAACCTTCATTCTATGTAACCTCAGATGTTATAAGTGATCTTGTAGGAGCCTATATGGTACCCTATAGGTGCACAAAACTTCTTTCCACAAAGCATCAAGATGATGGATATTTGAAGAAATGGGGTATCAATTGCTACAAGACTGTATGGAACATTTTTTATGTGTTTTTTTTTATTGCATTGATGGAAGGAGAACCTTATTATTTGGTATTTGTGAGTGAAGGTCATGATGGAAAAAAAATAAGTGAAATGATGACAGGTAGGACAAAAAAATTGACCTTCTCCATTGACTAGTGGCTTCGTACTATGACCTTGTAGGGTTTGTGTAGAATGCTACATGACTATGTGTCTTTCTGTAACAGTCACATAGACCCTTCTAATATCATATTATCCTTCAGATAAAGCCTCTAATAACACATAATTCATGATAAATCTAAGGACAAGGATTAGAAACCTTTATTGTGGTGGAAATGATGGAAGAAGGGGTAAAATGGGTATTTTTTATGGACAAAGATGATTATTTGAGTGGAGAATTGGATAAATGATGTGGAAGATGGGTGATGGTAGTGTGAAATACTTATTCCATCATTCCCCCAAGGAAAACCTAGGATTTTACCCCTCTCTCTATGTTGATCACAATCTTGTAGCAATTCTGGTCACTCTTGTAGCAATTCTAGAACACTCATGTAAAAAAATTGTTTTATATGTATCTCTAAAATGATACACTCTATTGACCTAAGAAAAATTTAGCATTTTTCCATCCTCCTTATGCACCTCTCCATAAAAAATTATTTCCAATGGATGTATGAATCTCAAGAAAATTTAATAATGGTTTTAGGTGATGGAGGTTGATTTCCCTAAAAGTGTGCTCTGGAATTTACCTAAATTTCTTAAGCATGTTACCATCATCCATATGTATTTCCCCATGAAATATATCAGCCAATGGATGCATGTTTTTTAATATATAGTAAAAACAATTTGTGTCCTGTGTATTTTGACAGTCCTGTAGCAAAATAGAACCTTCCTATAACACTTTAGGACAACAAGTAAAATCAATGGAAAAGGCCTGGGAATGATGGGTGGATGTTGGAAATGGATGAAGGTGATGGATTTACATGGCCTTGGTACTATTGGAGCATCTGAGTAAAAGAGGATAAATCCCAAGATTGACTTTCTTTGACTAGGTTTTTGATCAAATTTTTTATTTGGTGTTAACTTATTTTTGTTGTTTGCAAAGGTTGGATAGCACCTACATTCATCAAAGAGAGATATATGGAGCAAAGAGAAAATTTTATTTTCATTTTTTTTCATTTTTTTCTTAGGCCTACTAGTTGCCTCAATCAGGTTTTCAACTAGTAATTCTACCTAGGTGCCTCAAATGAGGTTTTCACCTGAAATTTTATTCATTAGAGGAAATTTCAGCCTAAAAGTGGACTCCTAAGGAAAAATAATAAAATAATAGTTAAAATAATAAAATACGAGTTATGAATTTTGAAGGGAAAAGAAGAAAACTACCCTTTTTAATTGTATTTTTGGCCTATCTCCTTAGAGGTTTACTCAAATTTCAAGTGTAGAAACTCGTTGAATGTAGAATAAAATTTCACATCCAACGAGTACCCATTATGCATACTTTTGAGACATTGATAAAAAATTGCAGATACATTAAAAAAGCATGTCAAACATTTTTTTTAATGTATTTGCAATCTTTACTATTTAGGATCTTCTTAAAAGTATGCATAATGAGTACGTGTTGGATGTAGAATTTGATTATGCATCCAACGAGTCTCTACACTTGAAATTTGAGTAAAACTATAAGGAGATAAGCCAAAAAATATAATTAAAAAATAGTTTTTTCGTTTTTTCCCTCCAAAATATTTACATGTACCTATTTTTAAATTTAATGGGCTTTGATTAGTTTACATATCATGACATGGAAATTACATGAAAATCTCATGTGCACTTTTAGGCTCAAATTTCCTCTAATGATTTTCCTCTAATTTTTTATTTTCCATATTTTATTTCTTTTTTCTATCCTACTCTACCTAAAAAAACAAAATCTCTTTCAAGTATAGGAATACTTCCAATGAATCCATGTTCACATCAATATGACAGATAAACTCATGTGTAGGCTCGAAATATATGCTTTGACATGTACCTGAATGTGAGATACCAACTGCTTTGAATGAGATGAGATCAGGAATTGTTGAAAAAGAGTGTGTTGATTCAACTTAATGAATGTCTGGAACCATATTTCAATATAATTGTGATGCCCTTGGTCCACTTGCTGATTTGGATCATCTTGTGTATGTATTATTCTTCCATCAAATTCAGATCTTCTTCTTTTTATTGATTACTCTCTTGAACATATATAGGATATAATGGTGAACATGATGGAACTTCATCAATATCTAATTCTAACGTCTTCTCTCCATCAAGTGTAGTCCATTATTCTTTGGTATCCTCATTTGAATCTTCTTCTTTTGAATGTTGTCCTTCAATCAAATAAAGAGAATCTCTTTTTTTCAATATATTTCCTGATGTAAGATGAATATTATTCATATCAACAGTATTTTTTGGAAGTATTGTACCTCAACATTGTAAGTGGGTTGAGTTACTAGATTGTTTAGGTTTGTGTAATATTCCCAAATGGGAAAAGCAGGAATATAGTGCAAAATGCTAGAACAATAATTCAAATCATCGTATAAAAGCAAGAGGCCAATATGGAGACCTTTCATATGTTATAACAACAGAAAAATATGTACAAGAAATGGCCCATAAGATACACAAAAACAAAGTACAAGCCTCCATTGGAAAAAATCCTCAAGATGAGGTGTTGTAACTATATATAAAAGATGGAAGACCCTTATAGCATTATTTTATTAGCTCTGCTACAGAAAATGATTATACATCAGATTTAGGGCTGATATGTGCCTCAAAATATAGTTCTATATCAGATCTGAGCACTATACAACCTCCTTTGAAAAACCCCTTAAGGGTTTTTAGCAAAACACCAAGTATGTAGGTTTTAACCCTGAGCAACAATTATCTACACACGAATCTTATAAAAGAAAATAAACAATAGCAAGAGCATAAAACATAAAACAGATAAACACAGAGATTTTCCCCTGGATCCCAAATAGCGACAACCAGCTTGATTTTTCATTATATTCCTTTTAGTGTTACAACACATGTATATACATGCCGAAGCATACATAAACCCCAATCCATTAACCCTGGATTAGAACATAACCATAGTTCCCTTGACCGGATCAAAAAAATACTAGGGGTCGAAAACCATCGTACCCCAAAACCATGTGCAAACTCATGCACAAAACATGGGTGGGTCCGCATATGAGTGGGACCACGTACCAAAAAAAATTTCGCCGGGGCGCTGCCCCGGACCCCGGCAGGGGGGTTGCCACCCCCCTTGTGACCCCCCTGCTGCACCCGACGCAACGTACAACACGTGAGGCTAGTCGTCGAAAGAATATAACACATACCCAACATTCTCCCACTTGTTGTTTTCTTTCCATAGGGGGCCACATGAGAGCTTATTCATTGGGCCAATTCTTCAACACCCATTGTTTCTCTACACCAAGAGAACTTCTAAGTGCTCACACACTTCGTCAATGCATCTGCAACATTCTTCAAAGTGTCCACCTTTACCAGCAACACCCTTTTAGCCTCAACCATATCTCTAACAAAGTGATATTGAACATCAATGTGCTTTGTCTTTGAATGATAAACAGGGTTCTTAGCCAAGAAAATTGCACTTTGGCTATCACAGTCTATCCTTATAGCTTGCTGTACCAACCCCATACTTGAACACAATCTATGCAACCAAACTGCTTCCTTGCTTGCATGAGTGGCTGCTATGTATTCTGCCTCTGTAGTTGAAAGAGCCACTACAGACTGTCTTTTACTCATCCAACTGACTGCGCCTCCAAATAGGCTAAACACATACCCAATTGTAGATCTTCTTTGGTCCAGATCTCCAGCCCAGTCTGCATCAACAAAACCACGAATGTCCAACATTCTTTCCAATCCTGGTCTTCCCTGGTAGCAAAAGCCATAATCACTAGTGCCACGTAAATATTTGAAAACCCGCTTCACTGTTGTCCAATGCTCCTTCCCTGGGTTTGACATAAACCTGCTCAATACTCCCATTGCATGTGCAATGTCTGGTATAGTACATACCATTGCATACATCAGGCTACCCACTGCACTTGCATATGGAACACGGGACATATCCTCCTCTTCTTCTTGTGTCTTGGGACACTGTTCAGCAGACAACTTTGCACCTACAGGAATAGGAACACTCACTGGTTTACTATCCTGCATATTGAACCTCTGCAATATAGTCTCGACATACTTCCTTTGGTTTAACCAGAGCTTCCTCTTTGCCCGATCTCTCTTAATTTCCATGCCCACAATATAGTTTGCAGCACCAAGATCCTTCATGTCGAATTTGGAGAACAGTTGGGTCTTCAAATCTTGGATAATTTCTTTGTCATTTCCAATCAACAACATATCATCCACATACAAGACCAAATAAATAACACGGTCACCAATTAATTTAAAATAAACACGGTGATCCTCCTTGCTTCTGGTGAAGCCAAGTCCCCGTATATAGGTATCAAATTTCTGATACCACATCCTTGGTGACTGTTTTAACCCATACAGAGACTTCTTCAACCTGCATACCAGTTCTTTCTTACCCTTCACCATAAAGCCTTCGGGTTGCTTCATGTAGATATCCTCTTCTAGATCCCCGTGAAGAAATGTTGTCTTCACATCCATCTGTTCTATCTCAAAATCAAATGCAGCAGCAACAGATAAAATTAATCTAATAGAAGTGACTTTGGCAACAGGAGAAAAAATATCACCAAAATCAATTCCCGGCACCTGGGAATAACCTTTCGCTACCAACCGAGCTTTGTATTTCTCCACCTTGCCTTATACATTCATCTTCTTCTTAAACACCCATTTTCTCCCAATGGGCTTCCTTCCAGCTGGCAACTCCACCAGATCCCATGCATCGTTTTTGTGCAAGGATGCCATTTCATCAACCATGGCCTCCTTCCAGATTTTTCCATCCTCTGAATCTACTGCCTCCCTGACAGTTCTGGGTTCATCATCCGTTATAGTTAAGGCAAAACCTGAACAGAAAGCAGATGGACTATACCTTTCTGGTTGCCTTCTTTCCCGAACTGATCTTCTCAAAGCTGGAGTTTGTGGCTCTTCATCTTCTGAGTCTTCTTCTGTTGTAGAGTCTGATTCATCCTCCTTTAGCTCAAACTCTATCTTCTCAAGTTCCTTTGGTAGGAATTCATGTTTAACAACATATTTCACCTCTCTAAACACCACATCTCGGTTGTACACAACCTTCCTTGTTTCTGGGTTCCAAAGCTTGTAACCCTTTAAACCATCCTTATACCCAATAAAGATGCACCTTTCAGATTTATTATCCAACTTGATCCTTTTCTCCTTTGGAACATGTACATATGCATCACATCCAAATACCCTTAGATGTGAAAGAGAGGGTTTCTTACCAGTCCATACCTCATGTGGAGTCTTATCCTCCAACGCTGATGAAGGTGATCTGTTAACTAAGTAACATGCAGTCTCCACTTCCTCTGCCTAGAATTCTTGTCCTAACCTGGTACCACTGAGCATGCTTCTTGCCTTTTCCATTACTGTTCTGTTCATTCTTTCTGCAACTCCATTTTGCTGAGGTGTGTATGGAGTAGTCTTCTACCATGCTATACCACACTTCTTACAAAACTCTTCAAATTCCTTCTTGCAGAACTCCCCACCATTATCTGTCCTTAGCGCCTTTATCTTCTTCTCTGTCTGGTTTTCCACTAGAGCCTTAAATTCTTTAAATTTGTCAAAGACTTCAGATTTCTTCCTCAAGAAATATATCCATGTATTCCTTGAGAAGTCATCTATGAATTAAACATAGTACACAGAATTTCCTAGTGATGGAACTGACACAGGTCCAAACACATCACTGTGCACAAGTTCTAATATCTTATTTGCCCTCTTAGCACCAGAAGGAAAACTCACCCGATTCTGCTTCCCATATACACAATGTTCACAGAAATTGAAATATACAGAGAAATTAAACATACCTTCTACCATACCATTTCTATGTAGTATCCGAAGGCCCTTCTCTCCAATATGTCCAAGCCTTTGATGCCATAGCATGGTATTTTCTCCAGAGACAGCTAGGCTTTCCGCTCCTCTTTCAGGAACCACAGAATTGTTACACCCATAAATAACAGTGCTACCTTGTAGCTTGTACAGAGTTCCAATCCGAACTCCCTGCATTAATACTAGTGCTCCCCGAACCATCTTGCAGGCATCTTTCTCGAACGTTGTTTTTACACCTGCATCATCCATCTTGCTTACAGAAATCAGATTTCTAGCCAATGCAGGAATATGCAGAACACCAGGAAGTGTTCTAATCCTTCCACCTTGCAGCTTCAGCTTGACCTTTCCACGTCCGACGATTCTGGCCTTCCTATCATCCCCTAGGAGGACATCACCACCATCATATTTCTCATACTCGCAGAACCACTCCCTATGGGGAGTGAAGTGAAAGGATGCACCTGAGTCAATCAACCATGACTCATGATCTACATGTGTACTTGAGGAAGAAGCCAAATACACATCCCCACCTTCATCCGAGGTGGTTTTTTCCTCTATAGAAGGAGCATCATCAGATCCCTTTCCTTTCTCAAGAGCTTTAGATCTGCACTCCTTTTTGTAGTGCCCTTCCTTTCCGCATTTCCAGCACACCTTTACAAGCTTTCCAGGATATTTATATCTCCCACTCGAAACCTTATTCTTGTTTCTGTTTTGGGTCCTTCCTCGTACAGATAAGGCATCTCCATTTTGACCCTCCATATTTTTTCGTCTCATTTCCTCCGACAGCAAGGCTGAGACAATGTCATCAAAATTCAAGGTAGTTGTATTGCTACCTATTGCAATAACCAAACTGTCCCACGAGTCTGGTAGAGAACAAAAAAAATTGTTGCACTTATCTTCATCTGAGATTTTAATATCAACAGATGACAACTGACTTACCACAATATTGAAGGTGTTCAGATGCTCTGTCACTGAGTCTCCATCCTTCATCCTCAGGTTATATAGCTTTTTTCGCAGGAACAACTTATTCACCATAGACTTAGATTGGTACAAAGTCCCAAGTTTTTCCCACAAATTCTTCGCCGTAGCTTCCCCAAATACATTCAACTATACTGAATCTGAGACACACAACCGTATTGTTCTCTTAGCCTTCCGATCCAGTTTCTTCTAGTCTTCATCTGACATTGCCGTTGGTTTAGTACCTGGATCTACCGCGATCCACTGATCTTTATCCACCAACAGATCCTCCATATTGAGCTTCCACAACTCAAAACTCTGACCATTAAATTTATCGATCTCTATCTTTCCTCCGCTCGCCATCTTCTTTCACAGCAATAATCGATCCCGCAGATCTCCCACTGAATAGGGTCTACCTCAGGCCCAAGAAAAAAACTCTCAACAACAAAGGCATCCCCTTGAAGCCAAAATAGCTCTGATACCAATGTAGGTTTTAGCCCTGAACAGAAATTATCTACACACGAATCTTATAATAGAAAATAAACAATAGCAAGAGCATAAAACATAAAACAAATAAACACAGAGATTTTCCCCTGGATCCCAAATCGGGACAACCAGCTTGATTTTTCATTATATTCCTTTTAGTGTTACGACACATATATATACATGCCGAAGCATACATAAATCCCAATCCATTAACCCTGGATTAGAACATAACCGTAGTTCCCTTGACCGGATCTACAAAATACCAGGGGTCGAAAACCATCATACCCCAAAACCATGTGCAAACTCATGCAAAAAACATGGGTGGGTCCGCATATGAGTGGGACTGCATACCAAAAAAAATTTTGCCAGGGCGCTACCCCGGACCCCAACAGGGGGGGCTACCGCCCCCCCTGTGACCCCCCTGTTCCGCCCGATGCAACGTACAACACATGGCGCTAGTCGTGGAAAGAATATAACACATACCCAACAAAGTACAAGTTGTAGACCTGAGATTTAAGACTGTAGATATACTTCAAAATACAAATATGGAAAGTGTGGCTGATCTAATTTTATCAATGCAATAGCCTCCTCCAATAGATCCTCTAAGTGAAAGGGAGATCCCCTTCACTAGAAAATGAGCTCTCGAAATGGTGTGGTAAACCACCCTACAACTCCTCCTATAGAAATAACACAGATCTGGAAGAAAAATGCACTGTAGGAATGAATATATGGTTGGCCTAATGCCAAGATCTGAAAATATGCTCAATAGCCTTCAATATTGTCCTCCCAATGGAAAGGAAGACTCCTCCACTGAAAATAAGCACTGAAATGGCATAGTCTCCACTTGCTACAACCTGCAAAACAACCAAACCCTCAACAGGATCTGTGCTGTAAATGAAAGATGAAGCTTGGCCTTAAGCCTGATAGTGGACAATGTAGTACAAGACTCCTCCAAGAGCTCCTCAATGGAAGAGGTGGGATTCCCGATTATGAACACCCTGTGCTAAACAATACTCTATCTTAGCTAAACAACAAGAGAAAGATATATGTCTAAACAGACGATATATTCAGAAATATAATAAACCCATACCTCCTCAATATGGCGTTAGGTCCCTATTTTACTAGTATAATCCCTTATTGTTGTTAGTGTAACCCCCTTATTGTTATTGTTGTACCCCTGTAACCCTCATATTGTTATTATTGTGCCCTTACATTATTATTGTTAGGTCGGATAGGATTACATTGTGGCCCCACTAGGATTACATTGTGGCCCCATGGACTCCTATGTAGAGAGAGGAGGTTTTTTCATTTGCATCATCCAAGAATTTTTCATTTATGTAATGTATTGGAGGTTTCCCCCTCGAAGTGGTTGATTTCTATGGCATTGATGTCTCTTTTCTTCTATTTTTGGAGCTGGTGTTGGGCCAGAATTGTAATCTACGGATAAACTACACTTCCCTAGATAGGTGCTAGTCTAGAACAACAAGTGAAAGACTATACTACCATTTCTCCTACCTTAGAATAGATACACAGAGAGGATTGGAGGCTTACCTGTTCAGTCGCTTCCAAAAGGCTCCTTCTGTCGCTTCTGTTGCAGATTCAAATTCAAGCAATTTGTGAGCTGAATGATTCCTGCAAGAAAGAACACTGAAAAAACAGAAGATGCAATAATATAGATATCTATTCAAGCTAGTTAGCTAAATTAGTAAAGCATAAACTACATTCATCAACCAAGATCTTACAATATGGAAAATCAAAGTTAACATAGATTCATGTAGGGAAAAATAAGAAGTACTCTTTATTGATGATAGAATGAGAGGTTATAACCTAGTGAATGATTTGAAGTGACCTTCCAGCAAAGTTCCCAAGTCTCATCACAGCATAAATCTCTCCAGCAGCAGCTCCACAAATCAAACTCTCAATCGAAAATTCTCCAGCATTTCTCTACTCAAATTATTCCTTTTCAAACACTTAGATCTGTGTTCAATTTATAGATGAATTGTAGGTTGTTTTGCAATCAATAACTTTCCAAAAATAGGCAAGACATGTTTCCATTCATGTAGATGTCAAATGGACACTTGGATCCGAATCTTGACACATGTGAGCTCTTCTAGAAGGCACTGGCCAAGCGGAGATTCCAGAACAATGAGAATTTCGCTCCCAATGTGACCAATGCACCTTTGAATGTCGGGAAGTGCTTTGCATAGTAGCCTTGCATGGGGCTACCTGCATATGTAACGCACTTAGGCCCTTAGAGCCTGCGTTGGTGAGCTCTCATATGTTATATAATAAGCTTAAAACCATGGAAACCTTTGCTTGATGAAAGTATTGTTTGATTTGTCTTGTTTTCTATCTTAGGGCATATAGCAACTGAAATGATAGGGAATGATAGACCCTTGATCATTGGTCCTGGATATGATGCCCAGTTAACCAGGTCATTGGAAATGGTGCCCAAATTGACCTATAAAAATTTCCCCCTAAAGCATGAGATCCAAATAATAAGAACATTTGATTGAGATGCTTTACACTGTGATGAGCCTAGAAACGAAGCGGAATGGTCACCTGCATCAATATTACAATACATTACATCATGATATATCCTCTATTGGTCATAATTGCTGAGGGTAGGCATTCCCATAGTCAGCACATAAACAATCTAATAACATGTACATAATTCAGAAAGTCGTCTACATTGGAATGTTGCCCAGATGCAGACATGCCTACAGATATAGGCCTATGTTTGGATGACAATCTATATGTAAGGTCACTGTACAAATGATGTGCACAACAATCCTGAAATCGTAGCCTGGATGGCTGAAACTAGATCCGGGGTCTTCTTATCTCATTCACTCGATCATTCGGGTACAAGTCTAGCCATGTGAATATATGATTTGTAGTCAAACATGGAAATACATCGTTTGATTACCATCCAATAATGTTAGTTGTTAAAAAACACGAGAGAACCACCATTAATGTTAATGGCCCTCAAGGTATTGCAGTACATTTTGTAAGGCGTGAATAGATGATTTGATGTCGAATGCCAAACAAAATATTTCGGTCAAAAGTTCTAGAAGTGAGGACCTCGTCGATGCTATAACAAGCCTCGTGGTACTGGAATCTGATGTTTCTAAGTGAACTTCCTGGATAATGATTTGTCGTCGACAGGAAGTCACCTTATTGCAAAACTGAAGTTACTGATCTCAAAGACAAGGGTATGAATTGATATAGCAATTTTCAGGAATGACGGTCATGAAAATGAAGGTTTATGAGTATTGCAGAAGGATGAGTTTTTAATCACTGGATGACTTCTCTTGAACATATCAGCGACACTGTGATGAGTTGGCAGCATTGACCCAAAACTGAAGTGGAGGTATGATGAACCAGAGGTGTGAATGAACCGTAAATATGATTACCCAACCCAAATAGTCATGGACATGGAGTGAAGGAAGTGTCATGTTCAAGAGCGACTGGTTACCAAAAAAAAATTTTCTTAGTTTTCCCAAATTTTCCCCGATCATTTGTTGACTAGTACCTCTTTATTTTTTAACAAGCTTGAGGAGGATAACATTTTCTTGATCTATAATTCAACCCTTCGGGCAAATAAAGTATTGCTATTTAATAATTTAATGAGTCTAGCGATGAATGAAACTTGATTCTTGCCATGATCGACAAGCCCATCGCTATTTTATGTTTTAACGAGCTTAACGACAGTGATAGCCTGGTCCTTTTTCATATTTAAGGAGTTTGAAAAATAGGATGAAAGAGAACTCCAAAAGTACTTTTTCGTAAATTTTTCTCTCAGATCCGAAAAAGTGTAAAATAATATATGAAAGAACCTCTTTGGTCATGTTTAACCAAGGTATTCCTTTTTCGTAAATAATTCATCTCACTCTGGAAAAGGGTTAAACTTATACTGAGTAGATATCAATTCATTTACTTTAACGAGCTCGAAATGACAAGTTCTCGGCAATCTTTTCACATTATCGGAGTCTGAAAAGAGCTGAAAGAAGACTCCAAGGTTTCCTTTTTCGTTGTTATCGAAGCTCGAAAAAGAGATAAAAGTGCGATTCAAATCCTTTTTCGTTTTTAACGAAGATCGAAAAATAAGGAGGAAAAGTATGATTTGTGGTCAAGTCATTCTTGAAATAAATCTGCACGACTAATCTGTTTGTCAGTTGTAAGACCTGTTTCAGAGCAACATCAAATGGATTAAAAATACTTGTTTCATGATAAAAACATAATAAAACTATATTAATAGCAATAAATTAAATTTGAAAATAATTAAATGATTATTAAAAGTAGTTTCACTATTCATTTTTATCATTATGTAGTTTCCATTTGCATTTTGGAGCTCTGAACCTGATTTTGCCCCCGAACTTCAGCAGTCGATTGCATGCAATTAGTAAGAATGTTTTGAATGCCCCCTGCAAGAGCACATGTCGATTGCCCCCTGCAAGAGAAGATGCCCCCCAAGCTTCATTTCATTCACCTAAGTAGATTACTGGTTACTAATAGTTGGATGGAATGAAGTTTCATTTACGAGATCAGATGGAAGACTCGTCGTAATTAAGAGAGGATTTGTTTCATTTTTTAACGAGCTTGAATTAAGAAAATAACTATGCTCATGACCTGTTTCATTTTCTAACGAGGTTGACATAGTAAAAGAAATTTCCTCAAAGGCACTTGTTTCATTTTTTAACGAGGTTGACACAAGAAAAAAGAACTATCCTCATAGGTACTTGTTTCATTTTTTAACGAGGTTGACACAAGAAAAAATAATTGTCCTTATAAATCTATTTCATTTTTTAACAAGTTTGACACAGAAAAAGAACCATCCTCATAGTGCAGTTGGAGTAGTGAGTGTGCTATCGAAAAGACGTAGTCCAATGGAGTCATCATTTAAGGAGTTTTATGAGCACCATAAATGATAAGTTATAACATGCGTTGACGTGTCTTCTCCAAGTTTTTCATTGAATTTTGGAATTTCAGAGGGTAATTTCTGTGGTATCACCAGCCAAGGAGAATAACTGATGGGATCAGCTTGATATTGCACTGAAGATTTGAATAAAGGATCAAGCCGTGCAGTACTCATAAGGGAGGAACCAAATAGGATTCCAGATGATGACATGGGTGAAGTAAATGGACAAAACATTGAAGATGAAGCAACAACAGATGTTGTCGCAACTGAAATAGATGGTTCAGTCTGGGATGTTATCTCAGCCATGGTCAAATGACCCAGTGTACACCCTATAGAATCTATGGGAACTGAAATTGAAACAGGATCAACAAAAGAAGAGGAAGGTGATTGAGGAAAAGACTCATACAGGTAAAGCTCCTACTGAAAATGATTTGGAGTTAAAGGTGTCTCGTCTTGTGATATTTCTTCAATCGAAATCAAACCAGGTGGAAGAACTTCGTTGTCTGGCCCAAATTATGTTTCAGTTGGTTAACTGCACGATATGGGAGACTCAATGGCTACAATAGATTTTGGAGTGACCAATACAGGAACAAATTCCGGTTATTCAAATTTGGGATCAAGATTTTCTCCACTTAGGGAAGATAGCAACTTAAATATAAGGGGATGATAGACCCTATTTCATTGGTCCTGGGGATGATTTCCAGTTTGACCAATAACAACTGCCCCCTAAAGCACAATGGGATCTGGATCAATTTCCAGTTGAACAAAGTTGGGTTCGGAAGGTATGGTATCAACGATTGGATGGATCATGACCATGGGTAGCTGTGAGGACTTTGTCTTGACAACAGTAGACAAACCAGGATTTGTCGAAACAACTTGTGCCAACTCTAGTTTATGGGAAGATGATGCTTCACCAAAGGTACTAATGGTGCTGGTTTTGGTAGAGATATGTCTACGTGAACGACGGGGGAAAGTATTTTGTTCTTCCACAATGACTGATTTATTTTAACCAAAAATAAATAAACAAAGGGTTTACCAAGAAACTGTGAACTGCAGAATACCTCCTAGCAAAATAAGAAGTATGAGCAGGTAATATCCCCGAATTTTGTGTTCGGTGTATTACAATTTCAAGGCGGGCGACTCGGTTCACTATGGATGGATATCACCTAAAATTTGTCCTCCTAAATATACCCAAAGGTACGTGGAGGCCGAAGTCCGTACTAGTGCTGTCTGATGCGAAACCGTACAGTGAGAGCAACCCTTTATACTTATCGTACTATAACACCGCCTCATATACCCGAAAGTACATGGACGAGCTACGATACACTTATGTACGTGGAGTGAGGTATCACACTCGGAATGTATTACAGAAAAGTTAATGACAGCTGCTATGTTTTATGATGTCGGAACACGTCTCTAGCCTAGACCTTCTAAATGTTATCGTTAATGTTCCAATGCGTTGTTAAGTAAATTGAGATTTATTTTATGTTGATCTTGCTTAACAATTTTCCTTTTAAAGGTTCACCACGATGATGTGTTTGAAATTCCTAAAATGCGGCTAAGAATGATAAAAAAACTTTCACTTTCAGCTTTTTCAATGAAGAACCTAGCAAATAAGGGAAGAGAGCAAATAATTTGAGAGCAAACAAATCAATGAGAAAAAAAAAATCAATGAATCTCAAACTAAATGCAGATTTCCTAATGTTACTTTTGTAAAAAACACACAATCCTACATGCAAATGCAAGTTTTTCTTTTCAGTTTCCTTAGTGTTATAAATGCAGAAAGGAAACTAGGTGCACTAGATCAATAATTCAAATGCTTTTGCTTTTGAGAAACGAATAATACAAACAACAATTTCTCTTTTGTAGGAAAAATGAGGATTTCAACAACAATTTCTCCTATCAAGTAAATGAAGATTTTACGACAATTTCCTATTTCGAAAGAAAATGATTCTTAATGTGACCATAAAAAATACTTTGAAATAAACTTGTCAATGATAAAGAAAACCTTTTTTAAAACAACATTGAACAAATTTTCAGTCAAAGGAGGAAGAATTATATAGAGTCACTGGTCAATTAAGCATCAAACTTTTCAGAACACAGCAGCAAACAAAACTGGAGCAATTTGCAAAGTCAAATTCAAGGGAATTTGGTCACTTTCAGGAGTCAACGCAGTCTCAAAGGGGAGACAGTGCTCTGCAACGCAGGCTTGGAAGGGAGAAAGTGCTCTGCAAAGCACTGTGTCCAGTCTAAGGGTGTGTTGGGCACAATAAACAAATAAAAAGCTACTGTTTAACTCATTGTCTTTGCAAATTAAGTTCTGAAAAAGTCCAATATTTATGTGTAATAGCTACTAGGTGGATTTACAAAGAAAATCATAGACTATAACACCTAGAACTAAGAGAAATTCTCACCAGCGGACTCGCTAGTTTGTTGGGCCAGAATTGTAATCTATGGATAAACTAAGCTTCCCTAGATAGGTGCTAGTCTAGAACAACAGGTGAAAGACTATACTACCATTTCTCCTAACTCAGAATAGTTACACAAAGAGGATTGGAGGCTTACTTGTTCAGTTTCTTCCAAATGGGTCTTTCTGTCGCTTCTGTTGCAGCTTCAAATTCAAGCAGTTTGTGAGCTGAATGCTTCCTGCAAGAAAGAACACTGAAACAACAGAAGATGCAATAATATAGATATATATTCAAGCTAGTTAGCTAAATCAGTAAAGCATAAACTACATGCATCAATCAAGATCTTACAATATGGAAAATCAAAGTTAACATAGATGCATGTAGGGAAAAATAAGAAGTACTCTTTATTGATGATAGAAGGAGAGGTTACAACCTAGTGACTGATTTGAAGTGACCTTCCAGCAAAGTTCCCAAGTCTCATCACAACATAAATCTCTCCAATAGTAGCTCTACAAACCAATCTCTCAATTGAAAATTCTCTAGTTTCTAGCATTTCTTACTCAAATTCTTCCCTTTTCAAACACCTAGATTCATGTTCAATTTATAGATGAGAACCGTAGTTGTTTTTGCAATGACAACTTTCCAAAACAGTATAAGCCTATCTGCGAGATGTCAAATGGACACTTGGATCCGAAGCTTGACACATGTGAACTCTTTTAGAAGGCACTGGCCAAGTGGAGATTCTGGAACAATGAGAATTTCGCTCCCAATGTGACCAACGCACCTTTGAATGTCAGGAAGTGCTTTGCAGAGTAGCCTTGCATGGGGCTACCTGCATATGCAATGCACTTAGGCCCCTTAGAGCCTGTGTTGGTGAGCTCTCATATGTTATATAATAAGCTTCAAACCATGGAAACCTTTTCTTGATGAAAGTATTGTTTGATTTGTCTTGTTTTCTGTCTTAGGGCATATATCAATTGAAATTATAGGGAAAGATAGACCCTTGATCATCGATTTTGGAGATGATTCCCAGTTAACCAAGTCATTCAGAATGGTGCCCAAATTGACCTATAACAGCTGGTTTCATAACATTTGGTATCAAAGCTTTGGATTCTAGGGTTTCGCTGCTCCAAAAAGTTCATCGTGGAATTTTCGCTATAACTTTTTTTCTACGAAGGGTCAGAAGCTGAAATTTTTAGAGTACGAAGCCAAAATCCTTAGGAACATTGGCACCAAATTTCAGAGCTTTTTTCGCAACATTTTCGGAGATATGATCTATGGAAGTTAGGGATTTTTGCAGGCTCCTTAATTTAACCTAAATTGGTCATCGCAGAATTTTCGCTATAATTTTTTTTCTACGAGGGCTCAGATGTTGATATTTTCACAGAGCGGAGTTGAAATCCTGAGGAACCTCCTATCAAAATTTCATATCTTGGTTCGCAATATTTTTGGAGATATGATCTGTGGAAGTTAGGATTGTTTCAGGCTCCGGAATTTCATCTTAAAGAGGTGATCGTGGGAAAAACATCATAACTCTCTCTCTGAGCATCGGATTGGGATTCTGTAAAAAGTGGCCACAAGTACATAGAATGCAGTTTTTTTTAATAATTTCAGAGCCGAAAGAGGAAATAGTGACAGGTGGCAAGTCATACAAGTTTTCTCTACCGAACTAGTCCATAATTAGGTCATCGGAGGAGATTCGGAATAACTTTGTCTTCAAGAATCCAAATCAGGTCAGAACTATGGCATTCGAAAGAAGATTTAGAGGGCTACTGTAGGGCATAATTTTACATATTAAAGATCTGAAATCACAAAGATAATTCAGTTTCAATATTGAGCTCCTTAAAATAAAAAAAAGGTGTGTATTTTTTTTTCAAATTGTGTAAGTCTTGTTTGAAAAATCAGTTCTAGGTGATTCCAAAGTCCTATTGAGCATTGATATCAGTATTGTGTTCCAAAATTCCTCCTAAAAAGAATTCAACACCCATTAAGCCTTCAAAAGGCTCTACTATGACTCATGAAGACAGAGAAATGCAACATGAGATATCAAAATTCCAAGAGCAAGTGCACCAAATTTCGCTATCGCAAAGAGCAACAAAAAATGAAATGGAAGTTTTGAAGAAAGGCGTGGAAACTAAGATGGATGGTTTGAAGAAAGGCGTGGAAGCTAAGATGAATGGTTTGGAAGCTAAGATGGATGGCATGGAAGTGGGCATGGAAGCTAAGATGGATGACATAAAAGACAACATGGAAAACATGAAGAGTGATCTAAAAGCATACATGGAAGGCTTGATGACAAGCTTAAAACCAGAAATGATTCCTAATGGCGGAAATATAGGAGAAGAACCTCCTGATGAAAACAAAATAAATGTTAATCATGATTCCATAAACTCGAATGTTGGCGGGAAGAACCACCATATTCCAAAAATGGATATGAGGAAGTTTGATGGAAAGGATCCTGTAACATGGATACTACAGATGGAGCAATATTTTGATCTCCATAACGTGCAAACACACAAAAGGTACGCATTGCAACTTTACATTTAGAACAAAATACATTTGTATGGTATCGATGGCTTTGCTCCCGTAAAAAAATTGTCACTTGGTCAATTTTTACGGACGAAATGATAGCACATTATGAGGATACAAAGAGCAACACCTTCTTTAGCCAATTGATAAATCTCAAACAAAAAGGTTTAGTGGGGCAGCACATTGAGGACTTCCAAAAATTGAATATAAGGGTAACTGATATTCCAGAGGAACACAGGATTGATCTCTTCATAGGCACTTTAAAGGATAACATCCAAAATGAAGTTCGCGTTTTGGAACCTGATTCATTGGAGAAGGCATTCAGGTTGGCAAGAAAAGTTGAATGTAAAATTATGGCGACAAGGAAACCTACCACTCAATTCTATAAAGAAGGAAGTGTTGCTACACCTAGATTTCCACAACCTACAAGGTTGACACAACAACAATTGGAAGAAAAAAGAGCAAAAGGGCTTTGCTACAGTTGTGATAGAAAATACACTAAAGGTCATAAGTGTGCTGAGAAGAAATTATTTTACATAGATTGTGAAGAGGAGGAAGAAAATGAACAAGAAACTTCAAAAGAAGAGGATGTACACCAAGAAGAAACCCTAGAAGAAGAAGAAATGAGTCCGACCATATCATGTAATGAATTGGCAAGAATTACCACTCCTCAAACTCTCAAGATAGAAGGACATATCAAGAAGAAAAAGGTAATAGTGTTGATTGATTCGGGTAGTACCCATAATTTTATTCATTGTAAGGTAGCCAAGAAATTGAATTGTTTCCTATACCCAGCACTAGAATGTCAAGTGATGGTTGCAAATGGAGGAACTATAAATTTCTCTAGAAAATGCCATAATATCAAGCTATCCATGGGGGAATATGTATTGAATAGTCCAATGTTTTCATCCCAATGGGAGGTGCTGATGTTGTACTAGGAGTATAATGGTTACAATATTTGGGGACGGTAGCTTATAATTTTCAAGAACTTTTCTTGAAATTTTTTTCGAAAGGAAAGGAAATCGAATTACAGGGTATCATAGGGAAGCTAGGAAAGATAATAAGCTCTAATTTCATGACAAAGATTTTTAAGAAATAACAACAAGGCGTAATTGCACAATTATGCTCAGTATAAGTTCCAACATCAAAATCATCTATTTCTCTAGATCTCCAAAGAGCCTTGGATAATCATTCCAAGGTATTTGATACTCCCAAAGGACTCCCACCTATTCATGATAATGATCATGCTATTCATTTGATTCCAGGAAGTGTTCCTCCAAAAATGTGACCTTACATATATCCTTATGTCCAAAAGAGTGAAATTTAACGTAGGATTGCAGAAATGTTAGAGGATAGTATAATTCAACCTAGTCAAAGTTCTTTCTCTTCTTCAGTAGTATTGGTGCACAAGAAGGATGGATTATGGTGCATGTGTCAAGATTTTAGGGAGCTCAATAAGCTCACTGTTAAATATAAATTTCCTATTCTTGTGATTTATGAATTATTGGATGAATTACATGGAGCAATTTATTTTACCAAGTTGGATCTTCGTTCAGGATATCATCAAATTAGAATGAAGACTGAAGATATTCCAAAAACAACATTTCGAACTCATGAGGGTCATTATGAATTTTTGGTCATGCATTTTGGCCTTACCAATGCACCTTCCACATTTCAAGGGTTGATGAATTCCATTTTCAAACCCTTCCTTAGAAAATTTGTGCTAGTATTTTTTGATGATATACTAATCTACAGTAGGTCTTGGAAGGATCATGTTCAACATGTTGACAGGGTGCTCAAACTATTGCAGGAGAAACAATTATATGCAAAAACAACCAAATGTTTCTTTGGAGTACAAGAGGTGGAATATCTGGGTCATATTGTATCTCACGAGGGTGTTAAGGTAGACCCTAACAAAATTAAATCCATTAAGGAATGGAGTCCCCACAACCATAAAGCAGTTGCGAGGATTTCTCGGGTTAACAGGGTATTATCGCAAGTTTGTTAAGAATTATGTTAGATCCCTATATTACTAGTATAGTCCCTTATTGTTATTATTATGCCCTTAAATTATTACTGTTAGGTCGGCTAGGATTACATTGTGGCCCCACTAGGATTACATTGTGGCCCCATGGACTCCTATATATAGAAAGGAGGTTTTGTAATTTGTATCATCCAAGAATTTTTCATTCATGTAATGTATTGGAGATTTTCCCCTCGAAGTGGCTTATTTATAAGGCGTTGATATCTCTTTTCTTCTATTTTTGGAGCTGATTTCACAACATTTGGTATCAGAGCTTTGGATTCTAGGGTTTCGCTACTCCAATCAGGTCATCATGGAATTTTCGCTATAATTATTTTTCTACGAAGTTTTAGAAGCTAAAATTTTTAGAGTGCGAAGCCGAAATCCTGAGGAACATCGTCGCAAGCTTTCAGATCTTGGTTTGCAATATTTTCGGATACATGATCTGTGGAAGTTAGGGCTTTTTGCAGGCTCCTGAATTTCACTTAAAAATTTCATCGCGGAAGTTTTGCTATAAAGTTTTTTCTACGAAGGTTTAGAAGCTGAAATTTTTAGAGCGTGAAGTGGAAATCCTGAGGAACATCATCACAAAATTTCAGAGCTTGGTTTGCAATATTTTTGGAGATATGATCTGTGTAAGATAGGTATTTTTTAGGCTCTCGAATTTCATCTCAAAGAGGTGATCGTGGGAAAATATTCATAACTCTCTCTCTGAGAATCAGATTGGAATTCTGTAAAAAGTGACTGGAATCACACGAATTTTAGTTTCCTATATATAAATTTTAGATCCAAGGGGAAAACAGTGACACGTGGTAAGTCGTGCAAGTTCGATCTACTGAACCATTCCATAATTAGGTCACTGTGGGAGATTGGAAATAACTTTGCCTTGAAGAATCCAAATCAAGTCAGACCTGTGGGATTTGAAAGAAGCTTCAGAGGACTACTACACGGCCAAATTCAGATATTAAGGATCTAAAATTATAGAGATAATTCAATTTCAATATCGAGCTCCTCAAAAGCAAGTAAAAGGTGTGTATTTTTTTTTCCAATTTGCATAAGTCTTGTTTGAATAATCAAGTTGAATTGATTCCAAGGGCATATTGTAGAATAGATATCAATATTGGATTATAAAATGGCCCCTAAAAAGAATTCAACACCCATTAAGACTTTAGAAGGCTCTACTATGACTCATTAAGACGAAGAATGGCAACATGACATATCAAAATTACAAGAGAAAGTGCAACAAATTTCACTCTCACAAAGAAAAACAAAAAATGACATGGAAGTTTTGAAGAAAGGCAAGAAAACTAAGATGGATGGTTTGAATAAAGGCATGAAATCTAAGATGGATGGTTTGAAGAATGACATGGAAGCTAAAATGGATGGCATGGAAGCTGGCATGGAATCTAATATGGATGACATGGAAGCTAAGACGGAAAACATGAAGAATGATCTATAAGCATACATGGAAGGTTTGAAAAAGTTGATACAAGAAATGTTTCCTAATGGTGAAAAGATAGTAGAGGAAACTCATGATGAGAACAAAATAAATGTTAATCGTGATTTCATAAACTCTAATGATTGGAGGGAAGAACCATCATATTCCAAAAATGGATATGAGGAAGTTTGATGGAAAGGATCCTGTAACATGGATACTACAGATGGAGCAATATTTTGATCTCAATAATGTGAAAAACACACAAAAGGTATGCATTGCAACTTTACATTTAGAACAAAATACATTTGTATGGTATCGATGGCTTTGCTCCCATAAAAAAAATTTCACTTGGTCAATTTTTACGGAGGAAATGATAGCACATTATGAGGATACAAAGAGCAACACTTTCTTTATCCAATTGATAAATCTCAAACAAAAGTGTTTAGTGGGGGAGCACATTGACGCTTCCAAAAATTGAATATAAGGGTAATTGATATTCCATAGGAACACATGATTGATCTCTTCATAGGTACTTTAAAGGATAACAAACAACATGAAGTTCGTGTTTTGGGACCTGATTCATTGGAGAAGGCATTCAGGTTGGCAAGAAAAATTTAATGTAAAGTTATGGCGACAAGGAATCCTACTACTCACTTCTATAAAGATGGAAGTGTTGCTACTCCTAGATTTACACAACCTACAAGGTTGACACCACAACAATTGGAAGAAAAAATAGCAAACGGGCTTTGCTACATTTGTGATAGAAAATACACTAAAGGTCATAAGTGTGTTGAGAAGAAATTATTTTACATAGATTGTGAAGAGGAAGAAGAAAATGAACAAGAATCTTCAAAAGGAGAGGATATACACTAGGAACCATCCCTAGAAGAGGAACCAATGATTCCGACCATATCATGTAATGCATTGGCAGGAATTACCACTCCTCAAACTCTAAACATAGAAGGACATATCAAGAATAAAAAGGTAATAGTGTTGATTGATTTAGGTAGTACCCATAATTTTATTCATTGTAAGGTAGCTAAGGAATTGAATTGTTTCCTATACCTAGCACTAGAATGTCAAGTGATGGTTGCAAATGGAGGAACTATAAATTGATCAGGAAAATGCCATAATATCAAGCTAACCATGGGGGAATATGTATTGAATAGTCCAATTATTTCCATTCCTATGGGAGGTGCTGATGTTGTACTAGGAGTACAATGGTTACAATCTTTGGGGACGGTAGCTTTTAATTTTCAAGAAAAAATTTTGAAATTTTTTTCATAAGGAAAGGAATTCGAATTATGTGGTATTGCAAGGAAGTCGAGAAAGATAATAAGCTCTAATGTCATGAAAAAGCTTCTAAAGAAATAACAACGAGGCGTAATTGCACAATTATGCTCACTAGAAGTTCCAACATCAAAATCATCTATTTTTGCACATCTCCAAAAAGTCTTGGACAATCATTCTAAGGTGTTTGAAACTCCCAAAGGACTCCCACCTATTCGTGGTCATGATCATGCTATTCATTTGATTCCAGGAAGTGTTCCTCCAAACATCAGGCCTTATAGATATCCTTATGTCCAAAAGAGCGAAATTGAACGTATGATTGCATAAATGTTAGAGGCGGGTATAATTCAGCCTAGTCAAAGTTCTTTCTCTGCTCCTATAGTATTGGTATAAAAAAAGGATGGATCATGGCGCATGTGTCCAGATTATAGGGAGCTCAAAAAGCTCACCATTAAAGATAAATTTCCCATTATTGTGATTGATGAATTATCGGATGAATTACATGGAGCAATTTATTTTACCAAGTTGGATCTTTGTTCAAGATATCATCAAATTAGAATGAAGACTGAAGATATTTCGAAAAAAACATTTCGAAATCATGAGGGTCATTATGAATTTTTGGTCATGCCTTTTGGCCTTACCAATGCACCTTCTACATTTCAAGGGTTGATGAATTCCATTTTCAAACTCTTCTTTAGAAAATTTGTGCTAGTATTTTTTGATGTTATACTAATCTACAGTAGGTCTTGGAAGGATCATGTTCAACATGCTGACAGGGTGCTCAAACTATTGGAGGAGAAACAATTATATGCAAAAACATCCAAATGTTTCTTTGGAGTTGTTGACGGGAAAATTTTTCTGGCCAACAGTAGGGGATCTCCCCTGTAAAATGTCTCGATTAGACTCTGAACCGTTTGTGATAGGGATCCCGTCCAAGGTGTGGGTCCAGCTGCCACTGAGTACTCCTTCTCTTGGACACAAATGAGCCCTGTAGAGTTGTAAGCATACAGTTATCGGATGATACAAGACAAAATATCGATGATTGCCAATGAGCATAAATACCACAAATAGAAAGATAAAAAAGGGAACACGCGGCTGAAGGAGATGCTATTAGCAGCATATCATTAAGGTCGTGTTCATAAAAGTAGTTCGAACCACAAAAGAAAAAGTTCTGCCTGGCAAGAACAACTTATGCTTAGTTGGGCGTTTTCGCGAATAAGATAGATGTCAATAATGAAGTTACAAAAATCTCCTAGGCAAACAACATACCATCATTAACACATTCAGTGAGCTGGAATGCATGAAGAGTATAAGAAGAAAATGCAGATCAATTAATCATAAGATATCAGACATATACAGAAAAATACTCATAGTATAAACACATTGATTCTCATAAGATCCAATAGTAGATTTAAGACAAATTATTGTATTTATCATAAGGGGCCGTTCAATGCTTTACAACTCTCTCCTCTCCTTTGGAGTCCAAAAAAAATATCCATTTACAAGTCCCTGAAGGGAGTATATATAAGACAAAAGTGACCCTTGGGTGTCTTGACTCTTCGCCTTCGTGCCTATTGGTATGCTTTGCGACCTGAATGGAAGGTGCGACCTGCTACCTCACCGTGGAAGATGCGACCTGCGACCTGACCATGTAAGATGCGACCTGCAACCCCTCCTGTAGGATGTACCTTGAAATCTGATCATGGGAGCGTGTTTGTGATTGCGAGGTCTGGAACATCTACTTGTTGCTCTTTAAGGAAATTTTTCCATGCACGATAATCCTCAGCAACTAGGAAGATCAAAGGAGTATCTTCCCTTAACCTGTGTAGGCATTCGAGGGCGTTCGGGATCCAATTTTCTATCTTGATTGTGACCTAGTTGGATAAGGAAGCCAGTTTGGTGTAAATCCAAACTGGCGTCACGATGAACTTAAACAAGTTCTCCTGCGACGCCGGAAGATCAGGTGTAGCGGCGACTTGTCTAATAGGTTGTAGGAATGCCTAAATTTCCTGATTTACCTATTCCCATGTCTTATCTTCGCCCAATTTACCTATAGAAGGAATATAGTGCAGCTTAGCCATCGAGTCAATGCCGCTGATCAAATGCTTATAGGCGGTCATCACCTTCTCTAGGTCCTTGAATAACTTCTCCTTGGATTGCACCTTCATGTGGATTTGGACCTTGTCATTCTGAGTGTGAATACAATCTTTCTTGGCCAAAGTTTCTGGAGCCTGTGGATATATTTTTTTCCATTCTATAATTCTATCCAAGGCGGTGGAGTCCTCTTTCAGTTGCTCATTCCTCTTCTTAGTTTCTGCTTGAGCTCTAAGTAGAGGTGCGACTGTTTGCTTTATGGTGAACATTTTCTCGTATACCTGCCTCATGGCGGCTTCCAGTGTCACCAACTCTCTTTGGACGGTGAGTGGTACTTCATTAACGAGGGTGTTCTTATCTTGGAGCTGTTGGATTTCTTCCCTTAGTGCTTTATTTTCTTGCTCCGACCCAGTTTCCCTTTGTTTGGAGTCTTGTAATCTATTTTGTAGGGAGAGGATTTCCCTACTCATTCGGCTCATGTTTTCTTCTATGGCTGCGGTGAAAGCAGTGCTGGATGATGCTATCATTACTGGATTGGTCCTAGTGTCCAGGACTATATCCTTTTCCGTCGTGGCCATGAATGGCACAACAGGGTTCCATGCTAGGCATCTCCTCTTTTCCTAACTGATTTTGAATGTGAATTGGTCATAAGCGAGTCTCGTCAGATTGAACACTTCCTCCTCCTGTCCTTCAATGGTACCTGGTTCTGAGAGCGCAAAACGTGTGTTAATTGCAGGTACTTCGATGGGCGGCAGCTCTGTCTGTACCCCTGTTACTGGAGGAGGTGTCTCGGTGTCTTTGGAAGAATTGTCTTTCAATATTTGATCCTCTTCCTCTTTTCTCTTTTGCTCTACTTCTTCTTTCAATAGTCGCTCTGCCTCTGCCTTATCCCGTTCTTCCTTTTGTTTGCGCTCAACTTCTGATTTTGTTTCCTCTTCTTTCTTCCTTTTTCGTTTAGCTTCTGCTTTTGTTTCCTCTTCTTCCTTCCTTTTGCGTTCAGCCTCCACCTGATCTAATTCTTTCTTGAGCTGTCGCTCAGCTTCTGCTTTCGCCTCCTGCTCTTCCTTTCTTTTGTGGGCATCCTCCACCTATTTATTTCTCTGATCTGGCTTCAGGTGTTTCATACGTTTATCTTCATATTATTTTGCTTTCTTTTCAGCTTCTCACTGAGCTTTTTCTTCCTTTTCTTTCTGTTGGGTAGAAAAGCTATGGCCCATGTTAGTTCGAGGCTTTTTGGCCTGGGAAGATGAGGCTCCTCCCAATTCGTGGATTCTCTCTTCCATAGTTTGATCATCTTGGTCCTCCCGATCGGTCAATGCTTCCAGGGCAAGTTCCCTATCCTTATTGTACCAGTTTCTTACCCCATCTTCAGCTGGGCGTTCAGTATGTTGGTAGCTCCATTTAAACTTGGCCTATTTGCAATGGGTAGTGACTATCCTCTCAGGATCGTATGTCTGGTAATCCAAAGGTGCCAAGAATAATCCTCTGATTTGCTGAGCTTCCGCCTCCACTTCTCTAAAATCATTGACTGTATAAGCACCAATATTGAGCAGCAGTGTGGGCCATGGCTTCTTCTTACCTTTAGTAAGGACCTTCGAGAAGCCGGAAGTCATCTGATACCATACTTCCTAAAGTAGCATCCTGTCAGTGATGAATCGGGGTAGAGCATGGGGAGTCTTGAATGAACTGAAGACTCGGATGAAGGTACCTTCTGCAAATGGAAACCAATGTGCTGCCTTGACTATTGTTTCCATGGCTCGCTAGGACATGCATGGGGTATCCTGAACGAACAATTTCCTGTAGAGTGCAGGGATGAAACTGTGTGCGATTGGCTCTATATCTTGCTTATATTTGGAGCCCCATAATACCTGAAACTCCTTGTGAATTGGGCATGCGCGCTTATGATCCCAATTGTGAGCCCATCCTTCAAAGTGACACCTGGCACAAACTGCATCCAATAGATAGGAGGCCATGTAAAATTCGGACGAGTATCCCTCCTCGGGTGCTAGTGCCACATATATGTTTGTTTTGAGGGCTGCTATCAGTAAGCCGACCCAATTGAAACAGGTGCCATGTACGGTAATAAAGTACATAAGGGATACCCAAGAACCACTGAAAGTGGTGGCATCGGGATGACCATACATTCTACAAAGCATAGCTGCTACAAGCTTATAGACCTTCCTGAGGCCTACTACTTGATATTCATGGTCCTTCTTGACTTTGAACTTCTCCGGTTCTTCCCACCATCCTCTTAGGGTGTCTGCTATGGGAATCGCATGGGTAGTGGCCCATTCCTCTATGAATGTTTGTTCCCGTTCTGGAAGTGCGTAATAGTACTTTGTATCCTGGCCTTTTAAATTTTCAAAAGCTTTGCCCTCGTGATCCCGAATCACCCACATCCTGGGGTCAATCTTTTGTATGATCCATTCAATAATTTCAACGCATGGGAATATGGATGGGTGGCCCCTGCGTAGTGAAGCTTCGACCTCTTAATTTGCACATATACCTGCTGGTCTGGGAGGTCCTCTAGAAACTTGGGTTGTGCGAACTCTTGGTATACTTGATACCAACTCATGCTTCTACTTTGTTGAATATACATGCAGTGTCCCCATATATAGGGGGAGGAGACATAGGTACTTCACTTTCTATGATCTCTATCTCTGGGCTCTTATTTCTCCTGCGAACCGCCGAAGGCCCCATGTCACTTGAGGCTGAAGAGACGGAGACGCACTCTAGCTCTGCTTCGAGGTTCCATAGCATGTTCATAAAACAATCCCAGGATAAGACAGGTTCCATATTAATGAATTCTTAATACTGTTTTTAACTCTACCCAACTAATGTCAAGGAAGGGGTGAACCTGTGACTTAGCAACCCATTGCCTAGGTCGCTGGGTCGCGATGGCTTAAAACTTCAAAGGAAAGCGACCTTGCGACCTAGTGACTTGCAACTAGGTCGCGGGGTCGCTGAGATGCACTGGTCTAAAAATTCATGAAGATGCGACTTTTCGACTTAGTGACTTGTGACCGGGTCGCTGGGTCACTGATTCACAAGGTCACAAAAGTTCAGTATTGAGCGAGGTGTGACTTAGCGACTTAGCGACTCAGCGACCAGGGACCGAGGTCACTCGGTCGCAAGGTTGCAAAATTTCAGTTTTGAGCGAGGTGCGACTTAGTGACTTAGCAACTCAGCGACCAGGGACCGAGTTTGCTGGGTCACGGGGGTCGCAAGGTTGTGGGGTCGGAGGTCGCACTAGGGCTGGGCAGACGATTTTGACGGCGACGCGGTCTTTTACATAATTTTAACTTAAATCAATAAAGGAAACAAGGAGGAAAATCCATGAATTGAAAATGGAATGGTCATTAGAGGAAGAGACTGACACAAGGAAGGTTGGTTGGCTTCATCTATAAGATGCATAAGAATGACAGGGTTTTGGAGGCTCAGAGAGGGATGCAGGTTCAAAGAGGATCTGAATGGAGGATATTTGGTGGCTTAAAAAGGGCTAAGATAAGGGGAAGAGGGGAAAAAAATATAAAAAACGGAAACATCAAGAAGATTAGGCAACTTACCCGAGAAAATCGCACTCCAGTTGGCCTGTCAGAAGTGTTTTGCTCTCCATCGCGTGGGTGAAATGCGACCTGCATGACCCTTCTATTTATAAAGGGTTCGCACGTGCAGGAAATAAATGAGGTCTTTGGGTCATGATTAGACCACGTTGATGACATGTGTGACCCCGCAACCCTGCGACCTTGCGACCTGGGGGTCGCGGCGTCGCAGGGTCACTGGGTCGCAATTGTTTAAACTTGAGTGCGATACACAACTTAACGACTTGGCGACCTGATAGGTCACAAGGTTGCTAGGTCGTTGATTGGATAAAATGACCTATTTGGCAACTTAGCAACTTAAGGCTTTTGAAAGATTTGAAATTCAGATTGTGACTTCGCTTCTAGATGCTCGGGGGCTCAAAAAATATTTAGAGGGTGAAATTTTTGGAGGGTGTTGTAGTGGCTACAACAAATGGAAATTCATTGGTAGGGTCTAGAATATCTGCTGGTGTTTCATCTTGAGGGGGTGGGAGGGCGTAGCGCACTGTTCCTTTCACCCCGTAGGTCCCACTTTTTCCATCTTCAAGCCTTGTGCACTTGCTCTCCCTATTTGCCTGCCATTGGGTGTTGGTTTACCGTGTTTTCATTCTTGGAGACTGGATGGAAAAGTTCGAAGCAACCTTAGGGATTTTTGGATCCAGTATAGTTTATTTGGTCCTCATTGTGTTGCTCTACTGCCAGTGAACTAGATGGTCCCGGCGAAGTCACTACCTAGGAATCACGAGCGTTGCTCCGCTGCCAGCGAGCCTGGTCAGTACCCCAGAGGAGTCGTCGTATCACCTCTCTGTGTAGAAAGTCTTTCTCAATCCTTTACCCTTTATTCATGTGCTCAATTCACTTATTAAAATGTGCTCAGGGCACTTAGTTATTTGGCAATTATTTCCTGGGCGGATGCAAGATCCCGACTTATTTTATTTACAAGAGAGGTTGCTCTTGGTCTACATGAGGACTTGGGGTTTTCCTAGATTTTTGTTCGTCACCTCAGGTTGACTCCTCCCTTTTCCATATAGTAACCGATGTAACCGAACATTTCCTTTTGCACAGTAGTCCCCTGGGCCAGCATACTAGGTAAGCTGATGCATCTTGGTCTGAGGGCCTTAGTCATGTTCTCGCCACTGAGTGCCCATCACAGGTATGCTTGCCCTTTTTTTACACTCTGGGAGGAGATAATACGCCATCATGGATCCCGACTCAGTATGCCACTTGGGTAGCTTCCATACCCCCTTTCAAAAATTTGGATGCCAAAGGAAAGAAACGGTTAATGGGAGGTTGTGTGGAACAAGCGATTTATTGAAAGCAAGAAAGGTAAAGAACGACAAAAAATAGGAAAAACTATGGTACAGGGTGTAGCAACGGCCCCTAGGGGCTATCAAGTGAAATAGTGCTTAAGTTTGTGTCCGTTCACAGGGAGGACCTCAATCCTTCCTACAAGAGTTTGTAACCTGTAAGTGTGGGCACCGACCTTCTCTCTGATCTGGAAAGGGCATATCCATAATGCCTGGAACTTGGAGTGTTTCCCTTTATCTTCATGAGCTTTATCCCATTTTAGGACAAGGTCACCTACTTAGAAAACCTTATTCCTAGCTGACTTCTTGTCAAACCATCGTTTTATCTGACCTTGGTGGATGGCGAATTTTTCCTGAGTTTTTTTCCTTTCCTCCTCAAGTTTCAATAGCGTGTTTATTCGGGCTTGTAAAGCAGGGCAAGGGGTGCCATGAGTCTCCTGAGATAATCAGAGGGCCGGGAGAGACAATTTTGGAGGAAGGATAGCTTCTTTTCTGTATACGAGGAAGAATGGGGAGGTGCCTAGGGAAGGTTTGGATGTGACTCGATCTGCCCAGAGGGAGTTGTGGAGTGCCCTATGCCAATTTCGTTGTTGGGAAAACAAAGTCTTTTTGATGATGCAGATTAGGTTCTTGTTGGTTGACTCGGCTAACCCGTTTCCTTGAGGTTAATAGTTGGCAGAATGTTTAAGTATGATACCATTTTCTAGAGAAAAATTATATAATTTCAACAATAAGAAATATGTTGCATTATAAAAAACAAGGGAGTTTGGAATGCCAAACCTGATCATGATGCATTGGGTGATGAAGGCTATTACCTCTTGATCGTTGACTTGACGTAATGGTACTACTTCAACCCACCTGGTGAAGTAGTCCGTGGTAGTGAGGATGTACCTATGTTGCTTGGAAGAGTGTGGCAGGATCTCCCCAATCTCGTCTAGCCCCCATTGTTGAAACAGTTCTTCCACTACGACAAATTGTAACGGGGCCGAAGGCTGTATATCTCTATTTGCGAACTTTTGGCACTGTTAGCATTTCCGAACATATGCGTAGCCAATAGAAACCGACAAGCATGATCTTGTGAGCAGTGGTGTCTCCTGCATAGTGCCCCCCTGTGGGACCATTGTGAAGGTCTGCCAATACTTTATGTGCCTCATCCCATTCCAAACAGCGTAGCAAGACACCGTTGTGATGTTTGCGAAACAACTTACCCTATACTAGCTGGTAGGATACAACTTTCAGTCTCAACGCATGCTTTTGCTTGGTAGTTAAAGTGGGGCCCATGTTGCCATGTTTCAGATATTGTAGGAGATCTACGTACCAAGAGGATGTATCCTGTGGGGCTATGCTATCATTTTGATACATATCGATCTGGTGTTCCCAATTTTCTTCCTCGTTGCCCCATGAGTTTGATGCCTCTACGGCCATGCGACACAATCCTTGGCCCTTTACATTGTGTGCTAGCATGAATTCTAGGTCATATTCTTGAAGGCATGTCATCCAATTTCCTTGTCGCTCACCCAGCTCCTGTTGTACGAATAGTGAACAAACAGCTGGGTAAGGCACCAAGATTGTGACATGATTCTTCAAAATGTACGGCCTGAAATGTTTAACTGCCTTGTATACCACGTAAGCTTGTTTGTCAATATCTGGATAATTCATCTCAGTGCCTTGTAATCCAGTGCTCATAAATGATATAGGCCGCTCATTGTGGCTGTCATCTTTATGAGTCAGGACAGCGGCCAAAGATGAATCTGAGGCAAAGGTGTACAAGATAAAGCCTTTGTTAAAATCCGGATTGTAAAGAGCGGGTGCTTCCCCGATGGCTCATTCGATGTTTTCGAACGCTTCTTTCTCAGGAGGATTCCATTTAAAATTAGCGTTTTTCTTAATCACGCCTTGTAATGGTTTCACGATCTGAGAAAAATTTGATATAAATTTTCGGACGAAGTTGATTTTTCCAAGGAAGGACTGCATAGCTTTCCTTCCACTTGGGGGCGGTATTTGAGCGATGACTTTCGCACGTTCCAGATCCACCACTATGTCGTCTCGAGTTATTATGTGTCCCAACAAGTTTCCTTCGGCGACAGTGAACATGCTTTTCTTTAGGTTCAGTGAGATCACATATTTCCGACACCTTTCAAAAATTTGCTTGAGGTGGTGCATGTGGTCAGATCTGTGCTTTGAAAACAAAGAGACATCATCAAGGTATACTACCACGCTTTTCCCAATAAGTCCTCTGAAGGCAATGTCCATAGCTCTTTGGAAGGTGGCGTCGACACTAATCAACCCAAAGGGCATGCATCTAAAGGAAAATGTTCCCCACTTAGTTCTGAATGTGGTTTTGAGCCAATCGGGCTCAACCACTAGTACTTGATTATACCCTGAAAACCCATCCAATAGAGAGAACATTTCTGACCACGATACATCTTGAAGGATTCGCTCCATGGGAGGGACTGGATAGTTGTCTTTGTCGGAGGCTCTGTTCAAATTCCTGAAGTCTACGCACAAACAGATTTCGCCAGATTTCTTGCGAACAGGGACCAAGTTGGAAACCCAGGTCGAATGTCTAACTTTGAAAATTATCCGTGCATCCAAGAGCTTCTTTAGTTCCTTTTGGTTCATCAGTTCTAGAGCTAGGTGTACTTTTCTCAATTTTTGTTGGAACGGCTTCACTCCTTCCTTAATGGGTATGACGTGTTGGATGATCTGCTTATCATAAGTCTGAAGGTCGTCATATGTCCAGGAAAACACATCTTGGTATTTCTTAAATAATTCGATGAATGATTGTTTCTCCTGAGGGTGCACTCATTACCTAAATTTAAAAGCTTGGGATCCTTTTCTATCCTGAGGTTAATTTGTCGATGTGCTAAGGTGGAACTTTTCACCTTCGTATTTGGGGGCCCTCGGAAACGATTCTGTAAGTCGAATAACTTTTCAAGTGACACGACCCCTTTGGGTATGGGATTTTCTTTCCGACTTCTTAGTTCCTCCTGCAAAGCCCGATCATGATTCTCTTCTTCCATAACTGCATCTTTGAATATATTTGTATTGAGCATGAAATCCAGTACCTGTTGGTCATCATTGAAAATGCGTAAATTAGTAACATTGTCTAGTATGGATGGATTGTATATAACTTCAATATAAAATCCATCTCTAAGTGGGTTGAACCTAGCAGCAACGTTGGCAAGTGTATCAACCGCTGCATTATGAATTCTAAGTACAGATTTAATACCAAAAGCATCAAAAGCTAAAATTAAGTGCCATACCTCTTGTTGGTAACCTTTCAGATGGGGAGACAAGAAATGGATGGTGTTGCGTACCTGACGAGTGATAATCTTGGAATCGCCAATTACCTTCAAACAACAGACTTTTAGATCTATGGCCTTTTGGAGTCCTAGTAACAGTGCCTCATACTCGGCTGTATTATTGGTGCACTAGAACTCTAACCGGCAGGAAATTAGAAAGTTTTTCTTCTGAGGGTCTAGCAAGATGCATCCTGCGCCAGCCCTGTCTTGGGTTTTGGAGTCGTCATAGTATAAGGTCCATGTTTCATCTTCTGGTTGGACAAGGCTATCCAAGCCTATTGAGGATGTGCTAAGGGCATTAGTTTATAATGAATCTTTGTTGGATGGGGAGGATTTTTCAGCAACCAGAAGCAGATCAAACTGAACGTCTTGGGTGATCAGGGATTGGTGAGTCTAATAACAACCAAATATGGCCTCTAAGAAACACATACCGAGCTCTTATTACGCGAAACTGACAGGTTCATTAGTTGCATCCTGGTCAATCACAATATGTTTCATGTATGGTTCACTCTCGATCCATATTTGGTTATTCCTACCTTTATGCAGGAGCCAAAGGTGGGACCAATCAATGGTGAAGTACCCTTGGAGCTTACTGGACCAATCTCTACTCAACAGAAGGCCATAGGCCTTGAGGATATCCACGATTACTATGTCAATGCACCGATGCACTCTAGAGTCGGAGGATAAGCAGATAATGACGTTGTTTAGTTCGCCCACTCCAGGGACTTGAGATCTGTCGAGTTGGATGATTATGGCGTTAGTTTTCTCAGGGAAAATGTTTAACTTATTGCACATGGATAAGGGCATAACATTCATGGATGCATCGGAATCGACGAGGTAGATGTGGACATTGAAGTTAAAGATCTTGAAGGAGAGGAGGAAAGGTGGCATGGTTCCCCTGGAGTTTGCGTTCATGGAATTCATGATGGATTAGGGACTAGCAGCAGTTTGGGCAGACGTGATGCTTACGGGTTTGGTCGCCAGTAGATTGGAAAAGGTTTTAAGAATGAGATCTCGTTGGTTAGCAATGCGAGCGAGCTCATAGAGAGAGATATTGGCCCTGGTTTTCTTCATATCCTTGATAATGTTATACCCAGAATCTGTGGGTGAGGAGGGATCGGTGGTGTTCTTAGGGAAAACTAATGAAGCTTTAGCCTTGGGGCCTTCTTGGGGAGTAGTTGGACTAAATTTTTTAGGAGTTTTGTCTTGGTTTTCTGCGTTCAGGGGTAGGATCTTCCTTAAGAAGCCTTTTCTTTTCTCTTCAACATTGAGGCCAGCACTGGAGTTGGATGGGGGTTGATTCACAATAGAGTTGTTTTTCCTGAAGAAAGGTTTCTGCATTTTAGCAGTTGAGGCAGAATCATTTTTTTTTCTTTTATGGTCAGAGACCTCGTTGGTCAGCAACTTGAGGGATTTCGTAATACTTTCGAATTCAAAGGGGTCCTTATCTTTGTCTCAATTTTTATGGCTGGAGGATTGGGTTCTCTTTGCGGTTGTTTTTTGATCATCCCGCCCTTCGTGTTCAATAGAACCTATGGACAACATGTCTTTTTCAACAGCGAGGGCGGTAGTGTAATTGGCTGCCAAAGTAGCTCTGGCCTGGCGTTTCACAAACACAGCAATATCCCATGGGAGGGCTCTGGTGTAGTAGTCAATGGTAATGGAAAAATCTAAGGCCATTTTTGGAGGGAACTTGTTCAATATAGTGGCGAAATGTTGATTGAAATCCTTTACCTTTAAGCCTTGCTGAGACATAGACCAGCAGGTATCTGAATTAAATTTTTCTGTGGTTGAAAGTAAAGGGGAGTGTTAAAGAACATAATCTCAACTACCTGCTAGGTGTCGAAACCATCCGTACAAGTGTCTTAGTTCAGTTTCAGTTAGTCCAATTTAGTCGAGTTTAACTCCAGTCATTAATTGCTGATGTTTCCAATGTAATCTATTTAACTATTTTGTAATATTGAGATGAGCAATCCTCTGCTCCAGTTTTTCGCTCTCATTCTTTGTCATGGTATCAGAGCTAGCTTGCATAAGCCTCCCTAGAGAGACACAATAGAGCCAAGTTCGAGCAGTAGAGAGAAGAGGCAAGCCTACATAAGACTCATTGAAGAGCAACAGAAGTTTGAAGAAGACGCCTCCGTGGAAAGCCGTGCGAAGCTGAAAGTGATGGAAAAATAGAAATCCCAAAAAAAAATTGTGCAAAAGAATAATAATGTTGGAGAAGAAGGTCAGCGTTATACCAACGCACTGGTTGTAAATAACGTCTGCGTTACAACGCAGCAGCCAAGAGCATTAGTCGCGTTAGATTGAATACACTTGCACACATTTCCATTAACGCAACACACGAGTGGGATCGCAGCGTTATGAGATACGCAGAGGCTAACTTCAAACACACGCGTTAAGGATTTACACAAGAATAAATTCCGATGGAGCAATTTCGTTAAGCAAGCACGTATGAAGGTACAATGCATCAAATTCAACCAAGATTTTTTAAAAAAGGTTAAGGTATTTTTTACGCTGGTCAAAGTATTAAAGGATTTAAAAAAAATGAATGGCATGAATATATGAGTGCATGAATATACAATGCATGTGCATGGTTCGAAGAAAGCTTTTTGAGAAATGCTCCATGTGATTTTAAAAAGGAGAAAGCTCATGTGAACAAAATTTTTTTTGGAAAGCATTTTATAAATGAAAGAAAGCCCTTTGATATGAAGAATTTTTTTTAAGTTAAAAAAAAAAAAAAAACAAAACTTCAAAATTTAGAAAGATTTGAGAAAAGGAAAAGGGGGCTTGTAAAAAGAAAGGAATTTTAATTTCTTTTTGGCATGAATTTAAACAAAAAAGGAGCATATGTGAAAGAATTTTATGGCATGAGAAGAAATTTTTTTTTTGAAGGTTTTTTATTAAAAAAAAACTTAAAATTGTTCATGTGAAAGCCTTGTAAAAGTGGATCTGTAGAAAGATATTTTTTTTTGAGGAAAAGAATATTTTAGAAACAAGGTCATGGGAAAAGCCAAGAGGCTAAAGGAAAAACAGAAGATGTTCGAGATATTTTTAGATCTGGAAATAAGAAGACAAAAATATGCCTATGCATTAAGATGCATAAAAGAATCAGTTGATCAAAGTATACTTCCCTTGATTTTAGATACCAAGACAGCCAAGGAGGCATGGGATACCATTGAGAGATGTTTTGGTACAAAGGGGAGCATTGAAGTTGAAGATGAAGGTGGATCTGTAGCAGCAGATCTACAACCAGATGAAGAAATTGCAAAAAAAGCAGAGAGAGCACGAAGATGCTTGTGAACCCCACTGATGATGATTTGATGATTCCAACAACAGAGCTTGCTGACGAATATTTGATAATACCAGCAACATGGCTTGCTGACGAAGATATGATGATTCTAGCAACACAACTTGCTGATGATGATATTGCGATTCCAGCAACAGAGCTTGCTGATGATATGGTGATTCCAGCAATAGAGTTTGCTGATGAAGACTTGATGATTCCAGCGATAGAGCTTGCTGATGATGTTTTGATGAATCCAACAACACAGCTTGCTGATGAAAATTTGATGGTTGATGTAAAATTTGATAATGAATTTTTAGCTAATGATGACTAGTTGAAGATGATGCAACAAAAACATGATATTGACATGATGCTATTTGGTGAGATAATCCCACTTCAGTCAGTGGAAGACAACCTGTTTGGAGCAGCACAGGTTAGTGATGAAAAGACAGAGACAGAAACAAAGACATAGATTAAGGCAGAGACAAAGATAGAGACAGAGAGAGAGGAATATGCAACAAAGGAAGCGCAACAACGGAAAGCTCTCACTGTAGAGCAAAAAGACCAGAACCAATGTCGTTCTAAAAAAAAATTTATTCTAACATTGATTTTCAGTGTGCAGGTACACAGATTGATTATGAAGAAGAGCTAAAGTTTACTGAAACATGGCTTGCAACACCATGTCTAGATGAGATCTACATAGAAGATGTAGATATGAATGATGAAGATGACATGCATGATGAACATGTTAATGAAAATTTTCAGTTATTGGAGTTTTGAAGAAATAAGATATTATTCTAATCTTATGTTGCAGTAGATTGATGATGAAGAGCACACTACAGAAGAGAATATGTGGTAGACGTCCACGTACAAGTCATTTTTTGAAGAATTCCAGGACATGCTTAGACAGTCTGGAACAATAGAAGACCTGCACCAGCAAATGAAGAAACAGAGTTCTCAAAAATACAGCAAAGCGGAAAATCTGAAACAATTTAGAGGCTACAAAATTTGGAAGAAGAGAACAAGAAAACCAAATCTAGTTTAAGTCAATTATTTTTTAAATTGTAAGCCTCGCTGAGACATAGACCAGCAGGTATCTGAAACTGGAGGAAAGGATTTCCCTTCTCAATATTCAAAGATAGTTAAATAGAGTACATTGTAAACATCAACAATAAATGACTGGAGTAGAACTGAAGTAAATGGAACTGTCTACGACACCTAGCAGACAATAGAAATAAATGTAACTACACCTAACTGACAGTGAGATTAATATCTCAACATCCCCTCCTAATCTCAACTGTTACAAGTGGAAGCACCAATAATGCCTAATTTCTCTCTTTGAAATGCAAATACATTATTTCCCAATGGCTTTGAGAAAATATCTACAAGCTGATCTTTGGAACCAAAAAAAGAAAGTGTTATGTCCCCATCATTGACAAGTTCATGAATGAAATGAAAATGTGTGTCAATGTGCTTGCTCTTCTTGTGAAAAACACGATTCTTTGATAAAGAAATTGCTAAATTGTTATCACAGTAGATTGGAGTTGGCTCCTTCTGAAAATTTGAAATATCTTTCAATAATCTTCTCAACCATACTGCTTGACAAGATGTTGTATTTGCTGCTACATATTCGGCCTCTGCAGAAGATATTGAAATGATTGACTGTTTCTTGGATTCCCATGAAATCAGATTGAATCCAAGATGAAAAACATACCCTGAGGTATTTTTGCGATCATCTAAACTCCCTGCATAATTGTTGTCTATATAACCTGAAAGTGAACAATTTTCATAATGTGTATAAAACAAACCATAGTCTATGGTCCCTGCAATATACCTTAAGATCCTTTTTGCAACCTGCCAATGAGCAAGCTTTGGTGACTGCATAAACCTGGAGACAAAAATTGCTGCAAACATAATATCTGGTCTAGTTGCAGTTAGATACAACAAACTACCAACTAGAATTTTATACAATGTGGAATCAACAGATGGTGCTACATATTCTTTGTTGAGTTTGGTACCTTGAGCAATTGGTGTATCAGCTGATTTGCAATTGGTCATTCTGAACTTTTGAATGATATCAGTGGCATATTTTTGTTGACCAACAAAAATTCCATTATCAGATTGGTGAATTTCAATTCCTAGGAAATATTTCATGACTCCTAGATCTGTCATATCAAACTCTGCTTGCATTGCTGCTCTGAAATATTCTAACATCATATTTCCTATATAAAGAAGATCATCTACATAAAGGCATACAATAATAATTTTACCTTCATGAGATTTGGTATACAAAGTGGGTTCATGGCTGCTTCTGGAAAAACCACTTTTGATGAGATAGGTGTAGATGCGACTGTACCAAGCTCTTGGAGCTTGTTTCAAACCATATAAAGCTTTCTTCAATCTATATACTTTATGTTCTTGTCCTTTTACCTCAAAACCTGGAGGCTGCTCTACATAAACTTCTTCCTGTAATATACCATTTAAGAAGGCAGATTTTACATCAAGCTGATAGACTTTCCATTTGTGTTGAGCTGCTGTGGACAAAATGGTTCTGAGAGTGTCTAACCTTGCTACTAGAGCAAATGTTTCACCATAGTCGACACCAAAATGTTGTGAGAATCCTTTGGCCACCAACCTTGCCTTATGTTTCTCAAATTTTCCTTTTTCATTTAGCTTGGTCTTATATATCCATTTTACACCAATTTTTGTTTTGTCTCTTAGGAGATCAGCTAATTCCCAAGTCTGATTTTTCTCTATGGCAGCAATTTCTTGGTTCATTGCATCAACCCAATGCTTTTCTTTAACTGCTTCTTCAAAATGAGTCGACTGAGTTGAAATAAATGCAAACATATTCTGTTGTTCAGATTCATGCTCCTGTTCATATATCTCTCTGATACTTCTTGTTGTCTGTCCCTCTTCTGAAGATGTTTGATCACTGGCTGAATCAGTGCTTGATGATGTTCCATTTTCAGAATGTTCTGGCTGTTCTTGAACCTTCAAGCTTGGAGACTGTGGTGGATAAAAAGGATGATTTGAAGTTTCATCTACATGGTCAAACCAAGATTTATTTTTGAAAAATTTCACATCTCTGCTTATAATGAAATTTTTGGTAATGGGGTTATAAAGTCTGTAGGCTTTCAACTACTCACTGTAACCTATGAATATGCATTTCTCACTTCTATCATCAAAATTTTTTCTTAGTTTTACAGGAACATGAGAAAAAGCTACTGATCAAAAAATTCTAAAGTGTGACACATTTACCTTGTTTCCATCCCATGCTTCTTGAGGTAATTTATCTTGTAGGCTGGATGTTGGAGATCTGTTAAGAACATACACTATTGTCAACACTACTTCAGCCCAATAGTTATTTGTCAACTTCTTCTCCCGTAGCATGCATCTCGCCATGTTCATGATCAACTGATTCTTTCTTTCTGCTACTCCATTTCGCTATGAAGTGTATCTGGTTGTGTACTGCATTATGATACCTTGTTGTCGAAAAAATGTTTTGAATTCATTTGAGTTGTATTCTCCTCCTCTGTCTGATCTGAGTACTTTCAAGATTTTTCCACTCTATTTTTCTTCTTTTGCCTTGAACTCCAGAAATCTAGAGAAGGTATCTTATTTGTTTTTTAAAAAGTACACCCATATCTTCTTGCTAAAGTCATCAATAAATGTCAGAAAGTAGAAACTACCACCAATGGACACTATTTGCATTGGGCCACATATGTCGGTATGGACAAGTGCTAAAGGTTCTTTCGCCCTTGAGGATGATGTAGGAAAGCTATCTCTTTTATGCTTGGACAAGACACAAACTTCACAATTACAGACTTTTTCACTGATAGTAGGTAGACCAATGACTATAGATTTATTTTGAAGCAGACTTAGACTCTTGATTGGGATGTGGCCATACCTAGAATGCCATAGATGAGTGTCATCTATTCTTGATATATTATGGACTAAATATTGTCTGGTATTTTGGCTTCTAAGTGTCAATGGAAACATCCTACTCTTGGTCTTTTCAACTTTGGTTATCAATATTTTATGAGGATCTTTGTCATATATGTAACAGGTATACTTTTGAAATAATACATCATAGCCATGTTCCATTAGTTGTCCTACACTAATGAGATTATTTTTTATCTGAGGAACATAATAAACATCAGGGATGTATTTGTTCTGATTCTGCTTAGTAAGAATGGGAACAATACCTTTTCCTTCAGCTTTAATAATTGTACGGTCTCCAAGCGTTATCTCTGATGTTATGGAAGCATCAAGAGAAGAAAGAAGATTCTTGTTGCATGTCATGTGATTGTTGCATCCACCTTCCAGCAACCAAATATCTTTACTGTGTTTGTCTTCTGAAAGATGGAATGAAAGAAACATGGTCTCTGAGGATTCTCCTTCATTGTTGGAGAGATTGATAATGCCTCTTTGCTGATCTGATTGTTTCTTTCAACAGTCTTGTTTGTAGTGGCTTAAATTCTTACAGTAGTAACATTGGACACTCGATCTATTCCATGATATGCCTCTCTGGGTTCGGTTTTGTGGAGGTCTCCACTACTCTGCTGCATGATAATGATCTGATCTACCACTACTTCGGCCTCTGCCTCGCTTGTTTCCACCTCTATATCCTCTGCCTCTGCCTCTGCCAAATGAGAATCGTGCTTTGAAGGATTTTTCTATGGATTCTTCTGACAGGTTGAACCTTGTTTCGTGTGCCAGAAGTGATCCAGTCAACTGTTCTACTAAGAAATTTTGAAAATATTTGGATTTCAAAATGGCTGTCACAATCATGTCATATTTCTTGGGTAGACTTCGAAGAACTTTTTCAACAATTTTCTGATCTGTAATGGTTTCGCCAATGAGTTTGATCTAATTCACTATTCCCATGACTCTAGTCACGAACTGATCCACATTCTCGGTGTCAGCCATCTTTAGGGTTTCAAACTGAGCTCTCAATGTTTGAAATTTAACCATTTTCATTGTATCATTTCCTTGATACGCAGCTTGCAAAATATCCCAACATTCTTTTGCTATTGTTGCTCCAGTTATTTTGTCGAAAATAGAAACATCGACTGAATTTTGTATCCAGCATTTGGCTTTATGCTCCTTCTTTTTGAGTTCAATAGCTGCATTTCTCTGATTATTGGTCATGGCCACCCATGCTTCTTGGGTCGGCTCTACATAGGAGATCAGAAGTGTATCCCAACAATCTTGAGCTTGTAGAAAAGTTTTCATTCTCAAATTCCAAAATTCATAATTTTTGCCAAGCAAATTTGGTGTCTGTGGCAGAGAGCTAGAAGAAGTTATCTTCAACTTAATTTTTTTAAATCTCTTTTGAAGACTTAAAAAAAATCTCTTGAAACCCTCTTTGTTAAATCTCCTTTTCAAAAAAAAAACTTCACACATCCTCTGTTGAAGCTTTTTAAGAACCTTTGAAAAATTCCAAGTTTTTTTTTTTTTTTTTTTAACTTTAATAATAACACTTTCTTTATAAAAAAAGGGCTTTCACCTTTTCAAAATCAACCTTTTATTTAAATTGATACTTTGAGGTTTCACTTGAATCGATAAAAAAAAATTATGTAAACACTTTTAAAAATCACCTTAACGCGTGTGTTTGAAGTTAGCCTCCACGTGTAGCATAACACTGCAATCCCACTCTTGTGCTGCGTTAACGAGAATGCGTGTATGTCTATTCAATTTAACGCGACTGCTGCTCTAGGCTGCTGCATTATAACGCAGACGTTCTTCACAACCAGTGCGTTATAATAACGCTGAGAAGTTTTTAAAGCAACGCGTTAGTACGCAACAATTTTTTTTTTTTTTTTTAAATACTCTCTTCAATCGCCTCTGGGAGCTACTTCTTTGTTGACTTCTTTGTATTTTTTTTTTTTTATCTCTGCACCTCCACTTCGCTCATGCATTCAAGTTGTTTCTTGGAAGTCTTATACAACGTCTGTATGATCTCTGTTGCTCTCAAGGAGTCTTACACATGCTTAGCTCCGATACCATGACAGATCAGAAAATTGTATTTTTAAAAAAATAATTTTCCTTTTTCCTTTAGCTCTGTGAGGAGCATCGAGGGGGTTTTATCTTCTGAGAATTTTTGCAGGAAGGTATGACAGAAGTGTTCCCACGAAGGGATAGAAGCAATGGGGAGTGATTGATACCATGTTGCAGCCTTATTTTCAAGAGTATGAGGAAAAAGGCGGCATGCTACGTCGTCATACTGCACTCTCATCATCTATAAAGATAGGTAGAAGTTGCTGATGTGGTCTTCGGCCAAAGAACCTTTCTCAGGGTCGAACTTAGGGAGATGTTTTCAGGGTGTCGGGACATTTCACGGAGGGGACCTCGGATACCTAAGGGGTACTGAGCCATCCAAACTAAAGGTTGTACACGTCTGGCCCACTGGTGGCATGGTATGTATACATGTCCCCTCTCACTTTCAGATTCACTACCCATGCCAGACCCAGAGGCCTCCCCCTCATGGAGGGACTTCATGTCTTGGTTTTCTCCACAGTTCCCTGTATTTCTAATGTTTCTCCAGTTGTAAAGAAAAGGAAACCTGTTTTGATTTCGGTTGGGGGGGGTGGTCAGCATTTCGCCCTTGGCCTCCCCTGCCTCTGTTACCTCAGCCTCTCCCATCTCCTTCCCTGTGTGGGTTTTTGGCTTGTGTGTTATCATGCAAAGTATGGTCAGGTTGGGGGCCGGTGCTGGGTTGAGGATCAGTGATTTCGGGGCCGTCTTCTTCCCCCTCCCTAGGGCTATCTAGGGGGGCTTCATAATTTCGCTCAACTGTGTCTACATAATCTTTGATCATAATACCTACAAGTTGAGGAAGGGAGTTGACAAGGGTTCCTTAGCGAGTATTATTAGCTGCAGGAGTTCTAGGATTTTCCAAGGAACTAGTGATCGGGGCCTGCTGTAAGCCCCTGACAAGTTCGCGGGTGATAGGGCGCAGGGCCCTTAGCTGGGCTAAAGTAACCTCATAGAAAGGGGGTTCCTCCTTCTAGGATTTATCTAAGGGGGGAGGGTCGGTATTTTCACGTATGGTCTCCCCTTGGGGAGTTTGTAACAGGATGTTACTTCTGTTCTGGGAGGCTGCCATCAGGCCCTCCTTCTAGCGCCAAATCTATTGACGAAAAAATTTGTCCAGCCAATAGTAGGGGATCTCCCGAGTAAAAATTCTTGATTAGACTCTGAAACGTTTGTGATACGGATCCCGTCCGAGGTGTGGGTCTGGCTACCGCTGAGTACTCCTTCTCTTGGATAGAAATGAGCCCTGTAGATTTGTAGGCATACAGTTATCAGATGATACAAGAAAAAATATCGATGATTTTCAATGAGCATAAATACCACAAATAGCAAGATAAAAAAGGAAACACACAGCTGAAAGAGATGTTGTTAGCATCATATCATTAAGGTCGTGTTTATAAAAGTTGTTCGAACCACAAAAGAAATAGTTATGCCTGGCAAGAACAACTTATGCTTAGTTGGGCGTTTTCATGAATAAGATAGATGTCAATAATGACGTTACAAACATCTCCTAGGAAAACAACATACCATCATTAACACATTCAGTGAGTTGGAATGCATGAAGAGTATAAGAAGAAAACGCAGATCAATTAATCATAATATATCGGACATATACAGAAAAATACTCATAGTATAAACACATTGATTGTCATCAGATCCAATAGTGGATTTAAGACAAATTCTTGTATTTATCATAAGGGGTCGTTCAAAGCTTTACAACTCTCTTCTCTCCTTTGGAGTCCAAAAAAAATATCATGTTACAAGTCCCTGAAGGGAGTATATATAAGACAAAAGTGACACTTGGGTGTCTTGACTCTTCGCCTTCCCGCCTGTTGGTATGCTTTGCGACCTGAATGGAAGGTGCGACCTATGACCTGACCATGGAAGACGCGAACTGTGACCTGACCATGTAAGATGCGACCTGCAACCCCTCCTGTAGGTTGTACCTTGAAATCTGATCATGGGAGTGTGTGTGTGATTGCGAGGTCTGGAACATCTACTTGTTGCTCTTTTAGGAAATTTTGCCATGCATGATAATCCGCAGCAACTAGGGAGATCAAAGGAGTATCTTCCCTTAACCTTTGCAGGCATTCTAGGGCGTTCGAGATCAAATTTTCTCTCTTGATTGTGACCTGGTTGGATAAGGAAGCCAGTTTGGTGTAAATCCAAACTGGCGTCACGACGAACTTAACCAAGTTCTCCTACGATGCCGGAAGATCAAGTGTAGCGGCGGCTTGTCTAATAGGTTGCAGGAATGCCAAAATTTCCTGATTTACATGTTCCCGTGTATTTTCTTCGCCCAATGTACCTAGAGAAGGAATATGGTCCAGCTCAGCCATCGATTCAATGCCGTTGATCAAATTCTCATAGGCGGTCATCACCTTCTCTAGGTCCTTGAATAACTTCTCCTTGGATTGCACCTTCATGCGAATTTGGACCTTGTCGTTATGAGTGTGAATCCAATATTTCTTGGGAAAAGTTTCTGGAGCCTGCGGATATCTGTTTTTCCATTCTATCATTCTATCCAAGGCGGTGGAGGCCTCTTTCAGTTGCTCATTTTTCTTCTTAGTTTCCACTTGAGCTCTAAGTAGAGGTGTGACTGCTTGCTTTATGGTGAACATTTCCTCGTATAATTGCCTCATGGTGGCTTCTAGTGTCACCAACTCTCTTTGGATGGTGAGTGGTACTTCGTTAATGAGGGTTTTCTTATCTTGGAGCTGTTGGATTTCTTCCCTTGGTGCTTTCTTTCCTTTCTCCAACCTAGCTTCCCTTAGTTCGAAGTCTTGTAATATATTTTGTCAGGAGAGGATTTCCCTACTCATCCAGCTCATGTTTTATTCTGTGGTTGCGGCGAAAGTAGTGTCGGATGATGCTATCATTACTGGTTTGGTCCTAGTGTCCAAGACTATATCCTTTTCGGTCGTGTCCGTGAATGGCGCGACAGGGTTCCGTGCTAGGCATCTCCTCTTTTCCTGCCTGATTTTGAATATGAATTGGTCATAAGTGAGTCTCGTCAGATTGAACACTTCCTCCTCCTGTCCTTCAGAGTTACCTGGTTCAAAGAGCGCAAAATGTGTGTTAATTGCAGGTACTTCAATGGGCGGCAGCTCTGTCTGTACCCCTGTTACTGGAGGAGGTGTCTCGGTGTCTTTGGAAGAATTGTCTTTCGATCTTTGATACTCTTCCTCTTTTCTCTTTTGCTATGATTCTTCTTTCAATAGCTGCTCTGCCTCTGCCTTATCCTGTTCTTCATTTTTTCTACACTCAGCTTCTGCTTTTGTTTCCTCTTCTTTATTCCTTTTGCGTCCAGCTTCTGCTTTTGTTTCCTCTTCTTCCTTCCTTTTGCGTTCAGCCTCCACCTGATCTAATTCTTTCTTGAGCTACCGCTCAGCTTCTGCTTTCACCTCCTGCTCTTCCTTTATTTTGCGAGCATCCTCCGCCTATTTATTTCTATGTTATGCCTTCAGGTGTTTCTTACGTTTATCTTCATCCTCTTTTGCTTTCTTTTTATCTTCTCGCTGAGCTTTTTCTTCCTTCTCTTTCTGTTGGGTGGAAGAGCTATGGCTCGTGTTAGTTTAGGGCTTCTTTGCCTAGGAAGATGAGGCTCCTCCCAATTCGTGGATTCTCTCTTCCAGAGTTTGATCATCTTGGTCCTCCCGATCGGTTAATGCTTCAGGGGCGAGTTCCCTATCCTTATTGTACCAGTTTCTTAACCCATCTTCAGCTGGGCATTCAGTATGTTGGTAGCTCCATTTAAACTTGGCCCATTTGCAATGGGTTGGGACTATCCTCTTAGGATCATATGTCCGATAATCCAAAGGCACCAGGAAGAATCCTCTGATTTGTTGAGCTTCCGCCTCCACTTCTCTGAAATCCTTGACTGTATAAGCACCAATAGTGAGTGGCATCCTTCTTCTTCTTACCTTTAGTAAGGACCTTCGAGAAGCCAAAAGTCATCTGATAACATACTTCCTGAAGTAGCATCCTGTCAGTGACGAATCGAGGCAGAGCATGGGAAGTATTGAATGAACCGAAGACTCGGATGAAGGTTCCTTTTGCAAATGGAAGCCAATGTGCTAATTTAACTATCGTTTCCATGGCTTGCCAGGACATGCATGGGGTATCCTGACCGAATAATTTCCCGTAGAGTGCAGGGATGAAACTATCTGAGATTGGCTATATATCCTGCTTATATTTGGAGTCCCATAATACCTGCAACTCCTTGTGAATTGGGCGTGCGTGCTCCTGATCCCAATTGTGAGCCCATCCTTCAAAGTGACACCTGGCACAAACTGCATCCAATAGATAGGAGGCCATGTAAAATTCGGACGAGTATCCCTCCTCGGGTGCTAGTGTCGCAGATATTTTTGTTTTGAGGGCTGCTATCAGTAAGCCGGCCCAATTCAAATGGGTGCCATGTAGTGTAATAAAGTACATAAGGGATACCCAAGAACTGTTGAAAGTGGTAGCATCGGGATGGCCATACATTCTACAAAGCATAGCTGCTACGAGCTTATAGACCTTCATGAGGCCTACTACTTGATATTCATGGTCCTTCTTGACTTTGAACTTCTCTGGTTCTTTTCACCATCCTATCAGGGTGTCTGCTATGGGAACCGCATGGGTAGTGGCCCATTCCTCTATGAACATTTTTTCCCACTCCGGAAGTGCGTAATAGTACTCCACATCCTGGCCTTTTAAATTTGCAAAAGCTTTTCCCTCGTGATCCTCAATCACCCACATCCTACGGTCAATATTCTATATGATCCATTCAATAATCTCAGCGCATGGGAATATGGATGGGTGGGCCCCTGCGTAGTGAAGCTTCGACCTCTTAACTTGCACATATACCTGCCGGTCTGGGAGGTCCTCTGGAAACTCGGGTTGTGCTAACTCTTGGTATAATTGATACCAACTCATGCTTTCTCCTTTTTTGAATATACATGCGGTGTCCCCATAGATAGGGGAAGGAGACATAGGTACTTCACTTTCTATGATCTCTATCTCTAGGCTCTTGTTTTTCCTGCGAACCATCGAAGGCCCCATGTCACTTGAGGTTGAAGAGATGGAGATGCACTCTAGCTCTACTTTTAGGTTCCCTGGCATGTTCATAAAACAATCCCAGGAAAAGACAGGTGCCATATTAATGAATTATTAATATTGTTTTTAACTCTGCCCAACTGAGGTCAAGGAAGGGGTGAATCTGTGACTTATCGACCCATTGCCTGGGTCGCTAGGTCGCAATGGCTTAAAACTTCAGAGGAAAGCGACCCTGCGACCTAGCGACTTGCAACTAGGTCATAGGGTCGCTGAGTCGCACTGGTCTAAAAATTCATGAAGATGCAACTTTGTGACTTAGTGACTTGTGACTGGGTCGCTGGGTCGCTGAGTCGCAAGGTCAAAAAAGTTCAATTTTGAGAGAGGTGCAACTTAGTGAATTAGCGACTCAGTGACCAAGGAACGAGGTCGCTGGGTCGCAAGGTCGCAAAAGTTCAGTTTTGAGCGAGGTGCGACTTAGAGACTTAGCGACTCAGCAACCAGGGACCAAGTTCGCTGGTTCGTAGGGGTTGCAAGGTCGCAGGGTCGAAGGTCGCACTAGGGATGGGCGGATGATTTTGATGGCGACGCGGTATTTTACTTAATTTTAACCTAAATAAATAAAGGAAACAGGGAGGAAAAGCCATGAATTGAAGATGGAATGGTCATTAGAGGAAGAGACTGACATAGGGGAGGTTGGTTGGCTTCATCTACAAGATGCATAAGAATGACAGGGTTTTGGAGGCTCAGAGAGGGATGCAGGTTCAAAGAGGATCTGAATGGAGAATAGCTGGTGGCTTAAAAAGGGCTACGATAAGGGGAAGAGGGGCAACAAATAGAAAAAATGGAAACATCAGGAGGATTAGGCAACTTACCCGAGAAAATTGTGCTCCAGTTGGCCTGTCAGAAGTGTTTTTCTCTCTGTCACGTGGGTGAAATGCGAATTGCGCGACCCTTCTATTTATAAAGGGGTCATGCATGCGGGAAATAAATGAGGTTGCTAGGTCACGATTATACCACGTTGATGACATGTGCGACCCTGTGACCATGCGACCTTGCAACCTAGGGGTCGCGGGGTCGTAGGGTCGCTGGGTCATAATTGTTTAAACTTGAGTGCGATACCCGACTTAGCGACTTGGCGACCTGATAGGTCGCAAGGTCACTAGGTCTCTGATTAGATAAAATGTCCTATTTGGAGACTTAGCGACTTAAGGCTTTTGAAATATTTGAACGTCAGGTTGTGACTTCGCTTCTCGATGCTTGGGGGCTCAAAAAAAATTTAGAGGGTGAAATTTTTGGAGGGTGTTGTAGCGCCTACAACAGGAGTAAAAGAGGTGGAATATCTGGGTCATATTGTATCTCACGAGGGTGTTAAGGTAGACCCTAAAAAAATTAAAGCAATTAAGGAATGGAAAGTCCCCACAACCATAAAGCAGTTGCGAGGATTTCTCGGGTTAAGAGGGTATTATCGCAAGTTTGTTAAGAATTATGGGAGAATAGGAGCACCTCTAACAACATTATTGTATAAAGATGCATTTTCATGGACTCCTGAAGCAACTAAGGCCTTTTAACATCTTAAAGAGGCAATGTGCCTATCACTGGTCTTAGCTATGCCAGACTTCACAAAAACCTTTATTGTGGAATGTTATGCCTCAGGAAATGGAATTGGTGTTGTTTTAATGCAAGAAGGAAGACCCATTAATTTTGAAAGTCGTCCAATCAAAGGAAATTATTTACAAAAACCTATTTATGAGAAGGAAATGTTAGCAATACTGTATGCACTAAAGAAATGGTGAACTTACCTAATGGGAAGACACTTCAAGGTAAAAACTAATCATGATAGTCTTAAACACTTTTTGGAACAAAGACTATCTTCAGAAGAGCAGCAAAAATGGGTCACAAAGATGTTGGGTTACGACTTTGAAATAATATACAAAAAATGGAAGCTAAATGTTGTTGCAGATGCACTCTCAAGAAAGAATGAACAGGTGGAAGCATTGCTTTGTGTCATTTCTATTATCCAGATTGGATAACCAAAGCAAGAGATGAATGGAAGAAGGACGAATAAGTGTGGACACTCATTCAAAAGTTGCAGTAAGATCCTAATACATCTGATGCATCTAGTTGGAAAAATGATTCCTTATGGTACAAAGATTGCTTATATATTTGTAAGAATTCCCAACTAAAATAAAATATTCTTTTGGAATTTCACACTTCTCCTTTAGGAGGACACTCAGGATTTTTAAAAACTTCCCATAGGGTTAAGCAAGATTTTTTTTTGGATGGCCTTGAATCTGATATTCAAAATTTTGTGGCGGAATGTTTGGTTTGCCAGCAGAATAAAGTTGAGACAATTAAGACCTCAGGTCTTCTACAACCTTTATCCATTCCAATTCAATGTTGGGAGGAGATTTCAATGGATTTTATCACAGGTTTACCTAAGTCCAAAGGAAAGAGTAGTATCATGGTGGTAGTTGAAAGACCTACCAAGTATGCACACTTTTGTGCATTATCTCATCCATTTAAAGCAAATACAGTTGCTACTACATTTATGGACACAATTCAAAAGCGACATGGAAACCCAAGGTTATTGTGAGCGACAAAGATCCCATTGTTACTGGAAATTTTTGGACGGAGTTATTTTCTTGTTTGGGTACTCAATTAGCTCATATCTCATCTTATCATCCTCAATCCGATGATCAAATTGAGATGGTAAATAAATGTTTGGAAGGATATATTCATTGTTTTGTATCTGATAAAAAAACACAATGGGTCAAGTGGTTACCTCTCGCTGAATGGTGATATAACACTTCCTTCCATACTGCAGCAAAAATGACCCCATTTATGGCACTTTATGGATATCATCCACCATCCATCACATCATCTTTAAGAGAAAATTCGAAGGTTCAAGAAGTGGAAGATCACATCGAGCATAAACAAGAAGTTCTCCAACTCTTAAAGGATAACCTGAATTTGGCACAAAATTGAATGAAACAACAAGTAGATCAACATCGTAGCGAGAGAAGTTTTGATGTAGGAGACTGGATATTTTTACGGCTACAACCATATAAAAAAATGTCCCTCAAGCAAGCTAAGAAGGATAATAAATTATCACAAAATTACTATGGTCATTACAAGGTGTTACAAAAGATTGGTACTATGGCATACAAATTGGAGCTTTCTACTTCTTCACGAGTGCATCTAGTTTTCCATGTTTCATGCTTAAAGAAGGTTATAGGTGAAAATCTTCCAGTTCAAACAATATTGCCAGAAATTGATGAGGAAGGAAAAATAATATTGGAGCCTGAAGCGGTCACGGAAACAAGAACTCGACAGCTACGAAATCAATCAAGTTCAGAGTCTCTCATCAAGTGGAAGGACTTACCCACTGAAGGTTCTACATGTGAGGATGAGAATTTTATACAGAAGCACCTAGAGCTACTCAAGCATTGAGGACAACACTTTTTTGAAGGAGAGGGGCATGTTAGGTCCCTATATTACTAGTATAGTCCCTTATTGTTGTTAGTGTAATCCCCTTATTATTATTATTACTATACCCCTGTAACCCCCATATTGTTATTATTGTGCCCTTAAATTATTATTGTTAGGTCGAATAGGATTACATTGTGCCCCCACTAGGATTACATTGTGGCCCCATGGACTCCTATATATAGAAAGGAGGTTTTGTAATTTGTATCATCCAAGAATTGTTCATTCATGTAATGTATTGGAGGTTTCCCCCTCGAAGTGGCTTATTTCTAAGGCACTGATATCTCTTTTCTTCTATTTTTGGAGCTGGTTTCACAACAAATAATGGGAGAATAGAAACACCTCTAACAACATTATTAAAGAAAGATGCATTTTCATGGACTCCTGAAGAAACTAAGGCGTTTTAACATCTTAAAGAGGCAATGTGCCTAGCACCAATCTTAGCTACGCCAGACTTCACAAAAACATTTATTGTGGAATGTGATGCCTCAGGAAATAGAATTGGTGCTATTTTAATGCAAGAAGGAAGACCCATTACTTTTGAAAGTCATTTAATCAAAGGAAAGTATTTACAAAAGGCTATTTATGAGAAGGAAATGTTGGCAATACTACCTGCACTAAAGAAATGGAGACCTTACCTAATGGGAAGACACTTCAAGGTAAAAACTGATCATGATAGTCTTAAACACTTTTTGTAACAAACACTATCTTCTAAAGAGCAACAAAAATGGGTCACAAAGATGTTGGGTTATGACTTTGAAATCATCTACAAAAAATGAAAGCTAAATGTTGTTGCAGATGCACTCTCAAGAAAGGATGAAGAGGTGGAAGCATTTCTTTGTGCCATTTCTATTATCCAACCAGATTGGATAACTGAAACAAGGGATGAATGGAAGAAGGATGAAGAAGTTTGGACACTCATTCAAAATTTGCAGCAATATCCTAGTACATATGATACATTTAGTTGGAAAAATGATTCCTTATGGTACAAAGATTGCTTATATATTTGCAAGAATTCCCAACGAAAACAAAAGATTCTTTTGGAATTGCACACTTCTCCTTTAGGAGGACACTCGGGATTTTTTAAAAATTACCACAGGGTGAAGAAACAATTTTTTTGGGATGGCGTTAAATATGATATTCAAAATTTTGTGGTGGAATGTTTGGTTTTCTAGCAAAATAAAGTTGAAACAATTAAGACCTCGGGTCTTCTACAACCTTTATCCATTCCAAGTCAACGTTGGGAGGAGATTTCAATGGATTGTATCACAGGTTTACCTAAGTCTAAAGGAAGGAGTGGCATCATGGTGGTAGTTGATAGACTTACCAAGTATGCACACGTTTGTGCATTATCTCATCCATTTAAAGCAAGTACAGTTGCCACTGCATTTATGGAAACAATTCAAAAGCTACATGGAAACCCGAAGATTAGTGTAAGTGACAGAGATCCCATTTTTATAGGAAATTTTTGGACGGAATTATTTTCTTGTTTGGTACTCAACTAGCTCATAACTCATCTTATCATCCTCAATCCATGGTCAAACAGAGATAGTGAATACATGTTTGGAAGGATATCTTCGTTGTTTTGTATCTGATAAGCAAGAAAAATGGGTCAAGTCGTTACCTCTCGCTGAATGGTGGTATAACACTTCCTTCCATACTACAGCAAAAATGACCCCATTTATGGCACTTTATGGATATCATCCACTTTCCATCAAAACTTCTTTAAGGGAAAATTCTAGGGTTCAAGCGGTGGAGGATCACATCAAACATCAACAAGAAGTTCTCCAACTCTTAAAGGATAACCTAAATTTGGCACAAAATCGAATGAAACAATAGGAAGAGAAACATTGCAGTGAGAGAAGTTTTGATGTGGGAGACTGAGTATTTTTACGGCTACAAACCATACAAACAAATGTCCCTCAAGCAAGCTAAGAAGGATAATAAATTATCGCCAAAGTACTATGGTCCTTACGAGGTGTTGCAAAAGATTGGTACTATGGCATACAAATTGGAGCTTCCTACTTCTTCATGAGTGCATAAATTTTTCCATGTTTCATTCTTAAAAAAGGTTATAGGGGAAAAATTTCCAGTTCAAACAATATTGCCAGAACTTGATGAGGAAGGAAAAACCATATTGGAACCTGAAGCAGGGACGGAAACAAGAACTCGAAAACTACGAAATTGATCAATTTCAAAGTATGTCATCAAATGGAAGAACTTACCCACCGAAGAGTCTACATGGGAGGATGAAAATTTTATACAGAAGCACCCAGAGCTACTCAAGCATTGAGGACAACACTTTTTTTAGGAGAGGATCATGTTAGGTCCTTATATTACTAGTATAATCTATTATTGTTGTTAGTGTAACCCCCTTATTTTTATTGTTTTACCCCTGTAACCCCCATATTGTTATTGTTGTTACCTTACATTATTATTGTTAGGTCAGCTAGGATTACATTGTGGCCCCATGGACTCCTATATATAGAGAGCAAGTTTTTTCATTTGTATCATCCAATAATTGTTCATTTATGTAATGTATTGGAGGTTTCCCCCTCGAAGTGGTTGATTTCTAAGGCATTGATCTCTCTTTTATTCTATTTTTGGATTTGGTTTCATAACATATGGCTTCCATCCTCTTCCTTAAATAAGATATGAGCTTGCAAACCCTAAGCCCCATCCAATAGAAGCACTACTTCCACACAAATCATCTCCATCTAAAATTGTGTTGTCTTTCATTGATGACCACTCCTCCATGACAGCGCTATTGATTTGGGCAAGGTTGACCCAGTCAAAGTGATCCAGCCCCCTTTCACACCAAAGGGTGCTTAATTAAGCTACCAAGATTTATCTGTTTCACATTGGAATTGATTTATTTCATTATTAGGAGACTTATGGACTCCCTTTTTCCTCTTATTATTTAAACAAAGCAATAAAACAAAATTGAATATTCCAACTAGCTCATGGCTAATTAGGAATATTACAGTCCTCCATTCCCAAATGTTGCTTATCCTCAAGCAACTGACAAGGTGAGTGTTGCAACTCTTTTCCTCCTCCATTTATGACACAAACATGTGATAAGCTTCCCTCATAAGCTAAGTGTTCACCAATCCATCCCTCCATGAATTCCTCCTCCAAAGTTCTCATGAGATGCAAATAATCCTTCCCACAAGGAGACAATAGTTCAAATGAAACAAACATGGTTTGCCTAATGTTCTCCCTAAAACAAGTAGCATAATGAACATGGATAATATCTTTCCCATATAACTCATACATGCCTTCCATCCTCCCTCCAAACATTCCCATAAAAATTATAAGTACATCATCAATGTATGGGATCAAAATTAAATACATACAAACATAAATTTGTGCATATGGAGGTGGGTCATAGTCCCACATGTGGAATCAGTGCAATAAATATCCTGACTGCCTCAAATAATGATGTGGTAAGTGGTTTCCCCACCACTTACTTTCTACCCAATTCATCTCACTATGGCTGAAAGTGTGAGATATATTTGGTGCTTTTGGAATGCACCCACAATGATACAAAATATCCCTTTGATCTCTAAGGGAGTGGCCATGTTCAGAAATTTTTGTGGCCCAAAGTTGTTCATGAATTTTATATGGAATAATGCTCCTCCTTAGAGCTATGGATTGCATATACATGGCAAAATAATGCATTTTAAATAAAACATTAGGTACATAAGCATGTTCTTCACCAACATTTATCCTCAAACAAGTGGAGTGGTGCATTGATATATCTCCTCTCATTCCAAAAGAGGAAAGAGGTGGTAGAATTAACTCCTTCATAGAGATATGTTTCTCTCCCAACTCCACATGTTCATGCATCTTTGAAAATTCTAATATAGTTCCTCTTCAAAGCCATTCCAAGTGTAGCTTTCCATGATATTGGTGTAGGCTTTCATGGAATAAGTATGGCTGAAAAAGAACTCCTCATAATCTCTTTGTAGCAACTTCTCCTTGCGCTTGGAAGCTCTAGATAAGAAGATCCTACCATGATATATATGACTTCTTCTTGGACTGAATAGCCCTCTTCATGTAGATGGTCATCAAGTATAATGCATGTGAAAATATCCTTGGAATAATCCACCAACATTTGGGATTTCCAATATGGATCAATCTTCCATAGTGACAGTGTTGATGATCTATCACAAAGAAAATATATCATATGGCTACTCTCCTCCTTGACATATCTCATGCCAAAGGTATATGTTTGAAGGTCACTATCCTTCCCTTGCTTCTCCTCCCACAATGCAGAATCTGAAATGAGAGTGGGTTATGAAGATATTGGGAGAATGTCTCCCTCCTCCTTGAGTCTACCCAAGACTCTCAGTGTTGTATCATGGCCCCCCAATGCCCCTTCATGAGCCAAATATATCAATGTTGCACCATGTTGAGAGAACTCTTTGTTCATTCCATAATCAGGGGGTCTCCCTCGTGGAATGCTTCCATTTAATGAAACATCAAGGCTTAGAGCAGGCTATATATGTGAATGGATTGATTTGTCCCTTCTTTCACTGCAAAAATCATCCTCCTGCTTCTGTGCATAAACCTCCTGAAAAGGATGGGTGTGTATGTTCCCAATCAATTGATGCTGGCCCTCCTTCTCATCTTCTCCTACCTCCTTCAAGACCTTACATTCTAAGGTGTATTCTTCAAATGTAGTCAACCCATGTACACCCAACATATCCTTGCTGTGAAGAGTCTTGATCACAAAGGAATGATCTATCATAGTGTGTGTCCCCAAGATTGCATTCAATGTTGGAACACACTTCCTCCTGTTTTGTCTCGTTTCCTATCAACATAGACACATGTTGCTCATGATCTTCATATGTAAGATCCCTTGGGACTTCTTGCAAAGATGCAAGCGCTCCACTAGTTGAAGCAATTGCTTCATCTCCATCTCCAAAAAGAAGTAGATCTCCTCCTGTTGTCACAACACTGGAGGTTCTTTCCAGCTCTTCCTCTTCCTTCTCCTCATCAATGAATAATACCTCATCATTAAGAGATCCTTTATCTTGATCTCCTTTTGAAAGGGGAATCCTCATGTCTTCTTCTTGAGAAGAAATTTCTTGCTGAAGTGGGGATTTTGCCCTTGGAAAAATATGTTGTAGACCTTTGACCCCCTCAACACTATTATGAAATGGAGTTGGTTTCATGGACCCTTCCAACTCATGCAAAGGTTCTGATTTCTTGGGTTTGGTTTTCTCTCCCAAGGAAGTTTTAGATTGTTTCAAATCAAATCTTTTCACTAACATCCTAGTGAACTTTGCATAAGTAGATATATTTACATTTCTCAATGAAGAAGATTCAAATAACCACCAGGAATAAGCCTTACCTTCAAGATGCAGCGCTGCTAATCTAATGGCTTCCTCTTCTGAAACTTGATTCAACTGGAAATATGTGTCTAGCTTATTTACCCAAGCCTTGACTGTGCTCTTGGGTGACCCATCAAAAGTAGGTATAAAGAATCTACCCAAAATGTGTTGCATGCACCCCCTTCTTCTATTGTAGTTGTTGGGTCTTCTATCTTCTTTGATTTGAAAAAACCCTTGGAAGCTTAGATGCTCCTTGAATCTTCTAGACTGAGATTCATATTCTTCGAGATAGTCACCAAGAGTCTCCTCCTTTGGTGTTTCTTCTTCTACTTCTTCTCTTGCCAAGAATGTAGGCATGGTACAACGTTGTAGATCTGATGGTGTAGCTGAATGCTTACACCCATAATGTGAAAATATGGAGCTTACTTCATGTACAAGCTCCTTTGGAGAATTTCCACATCTCTCCATCCTCATTTCTATGATTTCTTTGTTAATTCCCTCAATAGTTTGGAAAAGAAGTCTTGAGAACTCCTTCCCTTTCATTCCTCCTAATAATGGGGTTTTACCCTTATTTTATTTTTCTTTTTTATAATCACAATTTTGGTGTCTTCTTATTTGATACCTCTTCTCTCTATCAATAATATGCTCTCCTTATTCAGATGACATATTGGCTTTTCAATATGCATAGATTGTTCCAAGATTATTCTCTGATACCACTGTAAAATTCCCAAATGGGAAAAGCAAGAATATAGTGAAAAATGCTAGAACAATAGTGCAGATCATCATATAAAATCAAGAGGCCAATATGGAGACCTTGCATATGTTATAACAACAGCAAAATATGTACAAGAAATGGACCATAAGATACACAACAAGAAAGTACAAACCTCCAATGGAAAAAATCCTCAAGATGAGGTGCTGCAACTGTATATAAAAGCTGAAAGACCCTTACAACGTTATTTTATTAGTTCTGCTACAGAAAATTATTATACATAATATCTAAGGCTGATATGTGCCTCAAAATATAGATCTATATCAGATCTGTGCACTATACAACCTCCTTTGAAGAACCCCTTAAGGGTTTTTAGCAAAACACCAAGTACAAGTTGTAGATCTGAGATCTAAGACTACAGATCTACTGCAAAATACAGATCTGAAAAGTGTGGCTGATATGATTTGATCAATACAATAGCCACCTCCAACAGATCCTCTAAGTGAAAGGCAGATCCCCTTAACTACAAAATCAGCTCCCCAAATGGTGTGCTAAACCACCCTGCAACTCCTCCTACAGAAATAACGCAGATATGGAAGAAAATTGCACTACAGGGATGAATATATGGTTGGCTTGATGCCAATATTTGAAAATATGCTTAATAGCCTTCAACATTGTCCTCCCAATGGAAAGGAAGCCTCCTCCACTGAAGATGAGCACTGAAATGGCCTAGATCTAGAGATCTAGTCTCCACTTGCTGCAACTTGCAAAACAACCAAACCCTCAATAGGATCTGCGCTGTAAATGAAAGATGAAGCTTTTTCTTAAGCCTAATAGTGGACAATGTACTACAAGACTCCTCCAAGAACTCCTTAATGGAAGAGGTGGGATTTCCGATCAGGAACACCCTGTGCTAAACAACACTCTATCTCAGCTAAACAGCAAGAGAAACATATATGTCTAAACAGACCATATATTTAGAAATATAATAAACCCATACCTCCTCAATATGGCTGCCATCCTCTTCCTTAAATAAGATATGAGCTTGCAAACCCTAAGTCCCATCCAATAAAAGCACTACTTCCACACAAATGATCTCCATCTAAAACTGCAATGTCTTTCATTGATGACCACTCCTCCATGATAGTGTTGTTGATTTGGTCAAGGTTGACCCAGTCAAAGTGATCTAGCCCCTTTTCACAGCAAAGGGTGCTTAATTAAGCTGTGAAGATTTATCTCTTTCACATTGGCATTGATTTATTTCATTATTAGGAGAATTATGGACTCCCTTTGTCCTCTTATTCTTTAAACAAAGCAATAAAAAAAAATTGAATATTCCAACTAGCTCATGGCTAATTGGGAATATTACAGTCCTCCCTTCCCAAATGTTGCTTATCCTCAAGCAACTGACAAGGTGAGTGTTGCAACTCTTTTCCTCCTCCATTGGTGACACCAACATGTGATAAACTTCCCTCATAAGCTAATTTTTTACCAATCCATCCCTCTACGAATTTCTCCTCCAAAGTTCTCATGAGATGCAAATAATCCATCCCACAAGGAGACAATAGTTCAAATGAAACAAACATGGTTTGCCTAATTTTCTCCTTGAAACAAGTAGCATAATGAACATGGAGAATATCTCTCCCATAGAGCTTATACATACCTTCCATCCTCCCTCCAAACATTCCCATAAAAATTATAAGTACATCATCAATGTATGGGATCAAAATTAAATACACACAAACATAAATTTGTGCATATGGAGGTGGGTCATAGTCCCACATGTGGAACCAACGCAGTAAATATCCTGACTGCCTTAGATAATGATGTGGTAAGTGGTTTCCCCACCACTCACGTTCTGCCCAATTCATCTCACTATGGTTGAAAGTGTGAGATTTATTTGGTGCTTTTGGAATTCACCCACAATGATACAAATCTCCCTTTGATCTCCAAGGGAGTGGTCGTGTTCAGAAATTTTTGTGGCCCAAAGTTGGCCATGAAGTTTATGTGGAATAATGCTCCTCCTTGAAGCTATGGCCTGCATATACATGGAAAAATAATTCATTTTAAATAAAACATTATGTACATATGCATGTTCTTCACCAACATTTCTCCTCAAACAAGTAGAGTGGTGCATTGATATATCTCCTCTCATTCCAAAAGAGGAAAAAGGTGGTATAATTAACTCCTTCATAGAGATATGTTGCTCTCCCAACTCCACATGGTTCATGCATATTTGAAAATTCTGATATAGCTCCTCTTCAAAGCCCTTCCAAGTGTAGCTTTCCATGATAGTGTTGTAGGCCTTCATGGAATATGTATGGCTGAAAAAGAACTCCTCATAAGCTCTTTCTAGCAACTTCTCCTTGAGCTTGGAAGCTCTAGATAAGAAGATCCTACCATGATAATAGATGACTCCTTCTTGGACTGAATAGCCCTCTTCATGTATATGGTCATCAAGTATCATGCATGTGAAAAGATCCTTGGAATAATCCACCAACAGTTGGGATTTCCAATATGGATCAGTCTTCCATAGTGACAGTGCTGATGATCTATCACAAAGAAAATCTATCATATGGCTTCTCTCCTTCTTGACATATATCATGCCAAAGGTATATGTTTGAAGGTTGCTATCCTTCCCTTGCTTCTCTTCCCACAACACAGAATCCGAAATTAGAGTGGGTGATGAAGATGTCGGGAGAATTTCTCCCTCCTCCTTGAGTCTACCCAAGACTCTCAGCATTGTATCATGGCCCCCCAATGCCCCTTCATGAGCCAAATATATCAATGTTGCACCATGTTGATAGAACTCTTTGTTCATTCCCCAATCAGGGGGTCGCCCTGGTGGAATGCCTCCATGTAATGTAACATCAAGGCTTAGAGAAGGCTATATATGTGAATGGACTGAGTTGTCCCTTATTTCACTGTGCAAATCATCCTCCTTCTTCTGTGCATAAACCTTCTGAAAAGGATGGGTGTGTATGTTCCCAATCACTTGATGTTGGCCCTCCTTCTCATATTCTCCTACCTCTTGCAAGATTTCACAGTCTAAGGTGTATTATTCAAATGTAGTCAACCCATGTACACCAAAAATATCCTTGGTGTCAAGAGTCTTGATCACAAAGGAATGATCTATCATAGTGTGTGTCCCCAAGATTTAATTCAATGTTGGAACACACTTCCTCCATTGTTTTGTCTCATTGCCTATCAACATAGACACATGTTGCTCATTATCTTCATATGTAAGATCCTTTGGGACTTCTTGCAAAGTTACAAGAGCTCATCTAGTTGAAGAAATTGCTTCATCTCCATCTCCAAATAGAAGTAGATCTCCTCCTGCTGTCACAGCGCTAGAGGTTCTTTCCAGCTCTTCCTCTTCCTTCTCCTCATCAATGGATAATACCTCATCATTAAGAGATCCTTTATCTTGATCTCCTTTTGAAATGGGAATCCTCATGTCTTCTTCTTGAGAAGAAATTTCTTGCTGAACTGGGGCTTTTGCCCTTGACAAAATATGTTGCAGATATTTGACCCCCTCAACAATGTTATGAAATGGAGTTGGTTTCATGGACCCTTCCAACTCACGCAAAGGTTCTAATTTCTTTGGTTTTTTTTGCTCTCCCAAGGAAGTTTCAAATTGTTTCAAATAAAATATTTTCACTAACCTCCTAGTGAACTTTGCATAAGTAGATATATTTGCATTTCTCAATGAAGAAGATTCAAATAACCACCAGGCATAAGCCTTACCTTCAAGATGCAGCGCTGCTACTCTAATGGCTTCCTCTTCTGAAACTTGATGCAACTGGAAATATGTGTCTAGCTTCTTTACCCAAGCCTTGGCTGTGATCTTAGGTGACCCATCAAAATTAGGTAGAAAAAATCTACCCAAAATGTGCTGCATGCACCCCCTTCTTCTATTGTGGTTTTTGGGTCTTCTATCTTCTTTGATTTGACAAAACCCTTGGAAGCTTAGATGCTACTTGAATCTTGTAGACTAAGATTCATATTCTTGGATATAGTCACCAAGAGTCTCCTCCTTTGGTGTTTCTTCTTCTACTTCTTCTCTTGCCAAGAATGTAGGGATGGTACAATGTTGTAGATCCGATGGTGTAGCTGAATACTTACACCCATAATGTGAATATATGGAGCTTCCTTCATGTACAAGCTCCTTTGGATAATTTCTACATCTCTCCATCCTCGTTTCTATGATGTCTTTGTTAATTCCCTCAATAGTTTGGAAAAGAAGTCTTGAGAACTCCTTCCCTTTCATTCCTCCTGATAATGGGGTTTTACCCTTGTTTTCTTTTTCTTTTTTATAATCGCACTTCCGGCGTATTATTATTTATTACCTATTCTCTCTGTCAGTAAGAGGCTCTCCTTATTCAGATGGCATATTTTCTTTTCAATATGCATAGGTTGTGCCAAGATTATTCTTCGATACCAATGTAATATTCCCAAATGGGAAAAGCAGGAATATAGTGCAAAATGCTGGAAAAATAATGCAGATCATCATATAAAATCAAGAGGAAAATATGGAGACATTTCTTATGTTATAACAACAGCAAAATATGTAGAAGAAATGGATCATAAGATACACAAAAATAAATTACAAGCCTCCAATGGAAAAAAATCCTCAAGATGAGGTGTTGCAACTGTATATAAAAGTCGAAAGACCCTTACAACATTATTTTATTAGCTCTGCTACAGAAAATGATTATATATCAGATATAGGGCTGATATGTGCCTCAAAATATAGATCTATATCAGATCTGAGCACTATACAACCTCCTTTGAAGAACCCCTTAAGGGTTTTCAACAAAACACCAAGTACAATTGTAGATCTGAGATCTAAAAATACATATCTACTGCAAAATAAAAATCTGAAAAGTGTGGCTGATATGATTTGATCAATACAATAGCCACCTCCAATAGATCCTCTAAGTGAAAGGCAAATCCCCTTCACTACAAAATCAGCTCCCCAAATGGTGTGCTAAACCGCCCTGCAACTCCTCCTACAGAAATAGCGCAGATCTGGAAGAAAATTGCACTGCATGGATAAATATATGGTTGGCCTAATGCAAAGATCTGAAAATATGCTCAATAGCCTTCAATAATGTCCTCCAAATGGAAAGGAAGCCTCCTCCACTGAAAATGAGCACTGAAATGGCGTAGATCTAGAGATCTAGTCTCCACTTGCTGCAACCTGCAAAACAACCAAACCCTCAACAGGATCTACGCTGTAAATGAAAGATGAAGCTTGTTATTAAGCCTAATAGTCAAAAATGTAGTACAAGACTCCTCCAAGAGCTCCTCAATGGAAGATGTGGGATTCATGATTAGGAATACCCTGTGCTAAACAACACTCTATCTTAGCTAAACAGAAAGAGAAATATATATGTCTAAACAGACCATATATTCAGAAATATAATAAACCCATACCTCCTCAATATGGCTAGCATCATCTTCCTTAAACAAGATATGAGCTTGCAAACCCTAAGTCCCATTCAATAAAAGCACTACTTCCACACAAATCATCTCCATCTAAAACTCTAATGTCTTTCATTGATGACCACTCCTCCATGACAGCGTTGTTGATTTGGTCAAGGTTGACCCAGTCAAAGTAATCCAGCCCCTTTTCACACCAAAGGGTGCTTAATTAAGCTGCCAACATTTATCTCTTTCACATTGGCATTGATTTATTTCATTATTAGGATAATTATGGACTCCCTTTGTCCTCTTATTCTTTAAACAAATAAATAAAACAAAATTTAATATTCCAACTAGCTCATGGCTACTTGGGAATATTACAGTTTTGAAATGGTTGTATAGGTAGTTGAGTGGGAGTGGATTTTGAGATGGATGTGGTTTAGGTTGTGGTTGTGGTGGAGGTGGATTGTAGGCATAGCATGGAGTTAGGTATGGAGGATATTGAGGATATTGTGGATTACTCCCATAAGGTCCTTGCCAACCTTGTTTCCAAGATTGGTTTTGGGCTTCATATTGCCAAGGTTGCCAAGGAAAGGGTGTGTTCCAATTATCTTGAGGTGGATGTTCACAACCTTGAAATTGTGAAGTAGGTTCTTATATCATACCAGATTTACTAGCCTACCATGGTCCTCTTTAACTTGCTCAATTGTCTTCTTGGTAAAATTCCTTCAACCTTGGTAATGATGGACAATATTTAGTAGTGCGTGATTCTGCAAGGATAACACAAATATCAACATATTTTTTTCTCATTTTGAATTATTAAAATATCTACTTGTTCTCTTATATTGCTGATAATTTATGTTTTAACTTCATAAAACAAATTTCCAAGTTTAGATTGACTTACCGATCTTGATGTTGATTTACTTACTCTTTCCCTTCCTCTTGATATGCGCTTGCATATTTCACAAATTGTTTCAAATGATAACTGGTATACATCACCTTTACTCATTACATCAAGGAGATCAATCCACTCATCCATAATTGTTCTAAGTAAGAGGGTTTTTAGTGTGTCAAATTTTAAATGATGTAATTTTTCCCTCTTAAAATTATACATAAATCTCTCTATTAGATCCTCAAGACTCTCGTCTTCTTTTTTATTCATTCTAAATATATATTCTTTAAGATCATGATATTTATATTTTTCTAGAAATAACTTTTACATATCATTCCGTGATCTTATTGAATTAGTCTTTAAACTCAAGAACCATTTAAGAGCTCTATCCTTCAATGTTGTCGAAAACAATATCAATTTTTGAGTGTTTAGTAAGTAACCATAAGATCTACAAAGGATTTAAAATTCAAAGAGAAAGGTTTATGGATCCTCTAACCTCATACCATGGAAGTTGGAAATAAAATATGGAGGGATGTTCTTCATACAAACATTGATATCAGTATCTTGAATGAGAAATCCATGAGGATCTTCTTCATTGTCATCATCTCCATCCATTTCTTATACCTTCTCTGCCACCTCTTCTTCTTCTACTTGCAAAAGTGGATTGTGATGTGGTTCTTACTAGACCATAAGATCAAATGAGGGGGTTAGCAGTGGAGAAGTATTTTTTATGTTTTTATAAAAAAATATTAAAAATAATGCTAATGCAATGCAATTTTCTGAAATGAAATATTCCTAATGCAATTTGTTTTTACAGAAATGGATCAACTAGGGAAGAAAGAAATGCATACTTTGACACCTCCCAGAAAATGACGCCAAAAAGTGATGAGCCTCAATATTGCAACAAGAATGTTGCAACTTCTGAGGCTATTGACTTAAATTATCAACTTGTGGTTCATACAAACTTAAGAGGTGTCAACACTATATGTGCAGCATGAAAATATGTCCTTGTTTCTTTGATCTGGTGCAATGCAGTGAATGCCATGAAATCCAACCCTAAACTAATTGCAGAAATGGAAATGTTACTCTATTTGCGGAAAGGAAACCTAATTACTTTTGCAAAGAGGAAATCCTAGTTACTTTTGTAGAAAGGAAAGGCTATTCTACTTTGCATGAATGTAAATTTTAATCCTATTTATATAAAGGTAAACATTAACTTGTTTGCAGAGTGTAAATGGTAAATCAAAAGAAAGCCTAGTTTATGCAATAGAAATAGAAATTTTTGAAATGGAAACCATAGATTAAGATGTATAAAACAAAATGAAATCATTCTTTAATTGTTGCATTCAAGATTAAAAAAATTCAAAAAAATTCACAAGGTTCTTCATAAAGTAATCATGAAAATCATCATTATGCTCTTCAAGTCATGAATCTGTCCACTAATCCAAATTGCAGAAGTAGATTGCAATGGAGAAGAGGAAAGGCTTAAGATGTATTTTGTTCTTACTCAATCATAGATTCAAAGCCTATGGGTTATTATTCAAGCCTAAGAGACATAAGCCAATCTTTTGGAACAAATATGATCCAGTTTATACATGCTACAGGAGTGATACATAAGGTGCTACAAGAGGCATTGTTTTGCTACAGGAGTGAGATAACTTGTCGAATTCCCAAGTAAATCAAATTATAATGAGATGGGAAATTTTTTTTAGTAAGTATGATGTCCTAGGACTCCGTTCCAAGTGGAAGCACTCCAAAATACCCCATTAACACGTGCTAAAAAATAGCATAAAATTAATACTCTAAAAACCAAAATTCCTAACCTAATCAAGTTCAAATTATATGGGGTAAATTTTTTTATACACTTGAATAATTTTATGACCCAATAAAAGTGGAATCAAGTCAAATGAATCTCATTAACATGTTCTAAAAAATAGAATAAAATTACTACTATTTTTCTACAAGGGACTTCGAGAAATTCTAGATTTGTGAACTAGTAAACCAATCCAAGTAGCCCAGTGACTAATATGACTTTTCAAAGCTATTCTAAGGATGAATCATTTTTTTGACTCTGTAAATGACCTTAAAAAAAAACTCACTTCAATTATTTAACAAATATAACCTACAACAAAGAAGAATGAATAGTAAATAAAGAAATAAGAGATGCAAGTGAAAAATACATTCAAACGAACTAAAGAAATTGTACAAGAGGGATCTGAGGCTCCTGGGATGGCCAAGACCAAGGATAATTATATTCCTATAAAGGAAACCAAGATTTAGAAGCTAAAATTGGAACCAAAATTCATTATTTGAATCGATCCAAGTACATCACTACTAGAAATGAAAGTGGAGCTTCTAAATAAAAAATATTCTCCACAAGAAGAGTAATAAATGATTCCCCTAGAGTCCATTTTGAATTTGTACTTATAAAAAGTGATTAGGAATAATTATCCTATAAAGGAGGAATTTTTCCCCTCCAAAATCCCTCAAATAGTGGATATGGTTCCCAACACTAGGAATCTACATTAAATGATAAAAAGCACATTCCTAGATTTTCTCAATTAGTAGAGCTCCATAATTTGGGAAATAATTTCATAATATCTTGCTCATTTATTATCCAATATTGTTCCATCAAATAGTAGGGAGTAAGTCCCTATATTATCTCATTTAGGATTTACTCCATATTCTCTCAATATTTTGAAAAAATAAATAATTTTAGGCACATAATATGTAATTATTTCTAAACCTTCCTAAGAACATATTAAAGCTAAAAAAAATTATTAAGTGTATAAGGAGAGATTTAATATAGTATTTATGTGCCTATTAAAGGATAGATGAGCCTTAATTTGTGTCTAATTTGGAGGCCCACCAGCATGCTTAAGATGTTTGAAAAGATTGAGTAACTTTTGTCATGTGCGGGTCCTAATGTTTTATTTTAGGGTATATCACTATCATTTTCACTTCTCATCATACCATAACCTCCTTCCTTTCTTCGTCAACAACTTCTTCAAAAACACTATTCACCAAGACTTCATTTTTGGTTCGTAAAAGGCCATTGTGTGCACTTCTCCTTGTGCAAGATGCGCCCGTGAGGGGTATTAATCTTGGAAAGGACCTCACACAACATTCTTCCACCTTACACTACCCTTCCTCACCTTCATATCACCTTTTTAGCCTTTATAATTCTCACGGATTCATTTCTATAGTAATCATGTAGCACATTGTAGAAGCTCTCCAAACTTGACCAGAATTTTCCTTAAAGCTTGATTTTTTCCTCCTAGCCCTTCATAATGTCCATTATGATTTGAAACCATCCTTGAGAATATTAGATACTACTTATGGATTTCCTCTTCATCACTACAATTCATCTATACAATTAGGGTTAGTAAACAAATTCATGAATTTAATGGTACAATGATAATTTACATGATTATTTTATGAAGCTCTTAATGAACTCTATTACCAGGACATAATATGTTTTAAATGCAGTGATTGAAGGTTGATTCCATGATATTTACTTTATGCAATTTAGATTATATTTTCCTTCTTCTTTTTTATGATTTCTAAGCCATGGTTTCCATTTTAAGCATTGTTATTTCTTATGCATAGACTAGGCTTTCCTTTTACGTAATATTTACATTCTACAAGTGGAGTATCCTTTAAATTTCTACAAGTATATTAATATTTAAATTCTATAACCATATTAATGTTTACAGTATGCAAGTAGAGTATACTTTACATTTATATAAGTATAGAAGTATTTTCATTTCTGCAAGTAGACTAGCATTTCCATTTCTGCAAAGTAGAGTAGAATTTCCATTTCTGGAATTAGATTAACATTTCCATTCTTACAAATACATTAGAACTTCCTTTTATGCAATATATTTTCATTCTTGCATATCTAGATTTAGTTTATAGAGTTGTCTCTATATACCTTGGTTTGGTCCTTTTCCTTAGAGAAATCTGAGTAGAGATTAGCTTATTGTACATACAACACTACCACCTCTTATGTTTGTATGACCCCATATTGATAATTAAAGTTGGTATCCTTGGGAGTTGCAAGATTCTTGTTGCAATATAGGGGCTCATCAAGGATATCGAGTGTCATGTGTTTGACTTCGAGACATTAGAAAGTCTTAGTATTAGCCTTCCCCCAATATTGGGTTATTGAGTATTGGGAGTTCAAGATATCAACTATTGGGTTTTCCCCCTCGATATTGATGGAGCCTGATAAGGTTTAGACATGGCCTATTGGCATGGCTAACGACATGGTAAGATGTTGTGATATGGAGTGTTGTGGATCAGAGTACGAAGTAGTGTTGAGGTGGAAAATAATGTGGTTAGGATACATATGTGGCCCTATGAGGTGATGACACATTGATAATGATTACCATGTGTCTGCCATGAGACAATGGTACAGATGTTGATGTGGTACTTGGAGGGAAAATTTTTTAATGGACATAAATTTGTGTATGAAGCTCAGATTGAGATGAAATTTATCTTGTTGGAAATCCCTTGACGAGTCGAAGACAACAATGGTCTCAAGAATTATTTTTAAGGTGATTTAAGTAAGAGTAATTTTTATAATGCCATCTTCATAAATTATCCTTTATGGTTTGGATGTCTCATATTCTTAATCAGGCATTAAGGCGTTGGGTATTTTACAATATGCAACACCTCCCCACACAAGGATTCAACGTACAAGGAATTTACCCACTTTTTTGTTGGTATTGTCACATCTCTAGCAACGAAATGTTGAAGTTTAACCCTATAAAAATAATTTCTACAAACATGTTCTTCATAAAAAATATAAAATATGCAATGGCACACACACATTTAACATAAATATTTTACCCTAGAAACCCAAACTGGGAAAAATAAAAATATTTTTTAGTATATTCTTTATAATGTTACAATACAATATGTATATCCTATGACATCCAAAAACCTCCAATCTGTTAACCTCATATTAGAATACAATTACGATTATTTAACTAGAATTACAAAATCATGGCTAAACCAACATGTTCCACAAAACTAATATAAGAAAAAATCATGTATTGAAAACTATAAAAAATGGACTCAAAAATCCGTCATACTACACCCCTGTGACTCCCTCACTACACTCGACACAATGAATCACACGTGGAGCTAGTTATGCAAGGAATATAAAACATACCCAACACTCTCCCACTTATTCTTATATTTTCATACAAGGGGGAACAAGAGTACATGATCAACAATTTGTGGTTGTAATTTCCATTGTTTATTACTCCAAGAAAACTTTTCAATGCTCACAAATTTCATTAATGAATCTCTAACATTGTTCAAAGTGTCCACATTTACCAATAACACCTTCTTGTTTTCAATCACATCTCTCACAAAATGATATAAAATATCAATATGATTTGTCTTAGAATGATAAGTTTTTTTCTTCACTCTGAATTGCACTCTGATATAATCTTTGTACATATTTCTTCCTTGCTAGCATGAGTGGATATTATATATTCAACTTATGTAGTTGAGAGTGCCACTACAAATTGTCTCTATCTCATCCAACTGATTGCTACTCCAAATATGCTAAACACATACCTACTTGTAAATATTTTGTGATCTATATCTTTAGCCTAGTCTGCATCAACAAAGTTATGTATGTCCAACACTTCCTTATATTCATTAGTATCACAATTTATAACTAGTAGTGCCACACAAATACATGAAAACCCTTTGTACTATTGTCTAATGCTCATTCCCTAGTTTTGACATATATTTTCTCAATACCCCATTGCATGTGCAATGTCTAGCCTAGTAGAGACCATTTCATACAGCGAACGACATACCACACTAGCATATGGAACATAGGAAATTTTCTCTTCTTCTTCTTGTGTCTTTTGAAATTGATTTGCATATAAATTTACACCTATGGGAATAGGGGTCTTTATCGATTTACATTATTTCATATTAAACCTCTACAATATTGTTTTAACATAGTCCCTTTAATTTAACCAAATTTTCCTATTTTTCTAATCTCTTTTACTTTCCATACCCAAAATTAAATTTTAAAATACCAATATTCTTCATGTCAAATTTAGAGGACAATTAAGGATGATTTGCTTAACATTTTCAATCAACAACATATCATCCACATATTAGACCAAATAAATAAAATCATCATCATCTAATTCTAAATATACACAATAATCCATTTTTCTCCTTGTGAAGCTAAGTCCCAATATATAAATATCAAATTTTTGATACCACATCCTTGGTTATCACTTTTACCCATATAGATATTTTTTTTGCTTTTCTACTGGCTCTGTATTCCCCTTTATTGCAAATAATTTTGGTTGTTTCATGAAGATTTCTTCTTATATATCCCCATGTAATAATCTTTTCTTCACATCCATCCATTCTAATTGAAAATAAAAAGCAACAACAACAAATAAAATAAATATAATAGAAGCCAACTTGGAAACTGTTAAGTCCCTATATTAATAGTGTAGCCCCTTATTATGTTAGTGTAGCCCCCCTTGTTGTTATTATTGTACCCCTGTAACCCCCATATTGTTATTATTGTGCCCTTACATTATTATTGTTAGGTCGGCTAGGATTACATTGTGGCCCCACTAGGATTATATTGTGGCCCCATAGACTCCTATATATAGAAGGAGGTTTTGTTCATTTGTATCATCGAAGAATTTTTCATTTATGTAATGTATTGGAGGTTTCCCCCTTGAAGTGGCTCATTTCTAAGGCGTTTATATCTCTTTTCTTCTCTTTTTGGAGCTGGTTACACAACATTTGGTATTAGAGCTTTGGATTCTAGGGTTTCGCTGCTCCAAACAGGTCATCGTAACATTTTCGCTATAAATTTTTTTCTACAAAGCTTCAGAAGCTGAAATTTTTAGGGTGCGAAGCAGAAATCCAGAGGAATGTTTTCTAAAAATTTCAGAGATTTGTTCGCAATATTTTCGGAGATATGATCTGTGGAAGTTAGGTATTTTTTCAGGATCCTAAACAGGTCATCGTGGAATTTGCGCTATAAATATTTTTCTACGAAGGTTCAGAATCTGAAATTCATATGGTGCGAAGCTGAAATCCTGAGGAAATTCGTCAAAAAATTTCAGAGCTTGGTTCGAAATTTTTTTGGAGATATGATCTGTGGAAGGTAGTGCTTTTTCAAGCTCCTGAATTTCATCTCAAAGAGGTGATCGTGGGAAAAGTTCAATAACTCTCTCTCTGGGGATCGGATTGGAGTACCGTAAAAATTGGTTGCAAGTACACGGACTTTAGTTTCTTGGATATCAATTTCAGAGACAAAGGACGAAACAGTGACACGTGGCAAGTCGTACAAGTTCGCTCTACTGAACCAGTCCAGAATTAGGTCATTGTGGGAGATTGGACACAACTTTGTCTTGGAGAATCCAAATCAAGTCATACCTGTGGCATTTGAAAGAAGCTTCAGAGGGATACTATAGGGCTGAATTTCAGATATTGAATATTTTCAATTACAGAGATAATTCAATTTCAATATCGAGCTCCTCAAAAGCAAGAAAAAGATTTGTATTGTTTTTTTCCGAATTGCATAAGTCTTGTTTGAAGAATCAAGTTGAATTGATTCCAAGGGCATATTGAAGAATTTTTGTCAGTAATGGGTTCTATTATGCCTCCAAAAAATAATTTCATACCCATTAAGCCCTCAGAAAGCTATACTATGATGCATGAGGAGGAAGAATTGCAATATGAGATATCAAAATTACGGTACCAAGTGCAACAAATTTCGATCTTACGAAGAGCAACCGAAGATGAAATAGATGGTTTAAAAGCAGAAATGGAGGCTAAGTTGGATGGCTTGAAGGATCAAATAATAGCTAATATGGATGATAAATTAGTGGAAGATCACAACGAGCATCAACAACAAGGTCTCCAACTCTCAAAGGATAACCCAACTTTGGTGCAGAATCTAATAAAACAACAGGAAGATCAACATAATATCGAAAGAAGTTATGAAGCAGTCATAGAAACAAGAACTCAACAAGTACGATCAATTTCAGAGTATCTCAGCAAGTGGAAGAACTTTCCTGTAGAATATTTCACATGGGAGGATGAGAATTTTATACAGAAGCATCAAGAAATAATCAAGCGTTGAGGACAACACTTGTTGAAGGAGAGGGGCATGTTAAGTGCCTATATTAATAGTGTAGCCCCTTATTATGTTAGTGTAGCCCCCCTTGTTGTTATTATTGTACCCCTATAACCCCCATATTGTTATTATTGTGCCCTTACATTATTATTGTTAGGTCGGCTAGGATTACATTGTGGCCCCACTAGGATTATATTGTGGCCTCATAGACTCCTATATATAGAAGGAGGTTTTTTTCATTTGTATCATCGAATAATTGTTCATTTATGTAATGTATTGGAGGTTGCCCCCTCGAAGTGGCTCATTTCTAAGGCGTTTATATCTCTTTTCTTCTCTTTTTGGAGCTGGTTACACAACAGAAACAAGAAAAATATCACAAAATTTAATTCATGTTACCTGAGAATAGCCTTTTACTAATAATTAAGATTTGTATTTCTCCACTTTTCCATATGCATTCATCTTCTCAAACACCCATTTTTTTTTCATGGGCTTTCTTCCAATCGACAACTCCACTAGATCCTAAAGGATTCATTCTTTTCCAATGTTGTCATTTCTTCAACAATGGCCTTTTTTCAGAATGTGTTGTCATCTGAATCCTCCACCTCACTAACAATTATAGGATCATCATTAGTAATAAACAAAGAAAATTTTGAATAAACCTTTATAATTTTCTTCTTTCCCAAATTGATCTGCTCAATATTTGAGTGTGTGGTTTTACTTTTCTTGATTCATGTTCCTCTTTGGAGTTTGATTCATTATCCTTCAATCCAAACTTTATCTTATCTAGTTATTTCTTCCTCGATATGGCTTTGCGTTCGACAAAAATAAATATTTCTCTAAATAACACATATTGACTATACACAACCTTCTTGGTTTCTGGGTTTTAAAGGTTATACCTTTCAAGCCATATTTATATCTAATAAATATACACTTTTAAGCACTATTATTTAGCTTACTCCTATTTTTCTTTGCAACATGTACATAATTATCATAATCAGATACCTTGAGATGTTCAAGAGATAATGTCTTACCAGTCCATACCTTATGTGGAGTCTTTCCATCCAATGCTAGTGAGAGTGATAAATTTACCAAATAACACGTAGTATCCACTACGTCAACTCAAAATTCTTGTCCTAACCCAACACCTCTAAGCATGCTCCTTTTTTCCATCAGTGTCATGTTCAACCTTTCTGCAACTCTATTTTTTTGAGGTGTGCATTGATTAGTATTTTACCTTGCTATATCACACTTCATACAGAATTCCTTGAGTCCATTCCTATAGGATTTTCAACCATTATTAGTCCTCAACACCTTAATTTTATTTTTTTCTTGATTTTCCACAAGATCCTTAAACTCTTTAGATATCTCAAAGACTTTAGATTTATTCTTGAGCAAATAAATCCACGTCTTCCTTGATAATGTTGAATTTTGTAGTTATGGTCGGTTTTCATAATTTACATTGTGGTACTTGTAAAGATAAAATATAAATTGTATTTGTGATGAGAGAAAATATTTATTAGCGTGTTCTTCATGCTTCTGAGAAAAGGAAATTTTTTTTTTTTCAAAATACAATTTTATGAGGTATGTTCTTCATGCCCTTTTAAAAGGTAAGAAATTGATTTTTTCAAAAGAAATATATATAATTAACAAAATGCCAAGTCGAATGCTCTAGTTTTAAAGTTGGCTCAACCCATAAAGACATAGTTTCAAACCCTTTCTTGTGCATGTAAATATTAGACAAGTCCTTCCTCTTATGGCGTGATTCGACCTTACTACAAGAACATATCTGATATCATCTAAAGCGATGAAAAGAAGGATACTAAGTGCAAGTTATCTATGTGAAAAAGTGCAAGATCATATTTGTGACAAGTAAAAATTATGTGATCCAATTCTATGGTATTGAGCCTACCCTGTTATGAAACCAGCTCCAAAAATAGAAGAAAAGAGAGATCAACGCCTTAGAAATCAGCCACTTCCAGGGGGCAACCTCCAATACATTACATAAATCAAAAATTCTTGGATGATACAAATGACAAAACCTCCTTCTATATAGGAGTACATGGGATCACAATATAATCCTAGCCGGCCTACCAATAATAATGTAAGGGCACAATAATAACAATATTGAGGTTACAGGGGTACAACAATAACAATAAGGAGGTTACACTAACAACAATAAGGGACTATACTAGTAATATAGGGACCTAACATGCCCCTCTCCTTCAAAAAAGTGTTGTCCTCAATGCTTGAGTAGCTCCAGATGCTTCCGTATAAAATTATCATCCTCCATGTAGAATATTCAATGGGTAAGTTCTTCCACTTGATGAGATACTCTGAAATTGATCGATTTCATAGTTTTCGAGTTCTTGTTTCCGTGACTGCTTCATGTTCCAATATGATTTTTCCTTCCTCATCAAGTTCTGGAAATATTGTTTGAACTGGAATTTTGTCACCTATAACCTTCTTTAAGCATGAAACATGGAAAACTGGATGCACTCGCGAAGAAGCAAGAAGCTCCAATTTGTATGCCATAGTACCAATCTTTAGCAACACCTTGTAAGAACCATAGTACTTTGGCAATAATTTATTATCCTTCTTAGCTTGCTTGAGGGATATTTGTTTGTATGGTTGTAGCTATAAAAATACCCAGTATCCTACATCAAAAATTCTCTCGCTGCGATGTTGATCTGCCTATTGTTTCATTTGATTTTGTGCCAAATTTAGGTTATCCTTTAAGAGTTGGAGAACTTCTTGTTGATGCTCGATTTGATCTTCCACTGCTTTAACCTTATAATTTTCTCCTAAAGATGATGTGATGGATGGTGGCTGATATCCATAAAGTGCCATAAATGGGGTCATTTTTGCTGCAGTATGGAAGGAATTGTTATACCACCATTCAGCGAGAGGTAACACTTGACCCATTTTGTTTGCTTATCAGATACAAAACAACGAAGATATCCTTCCAAACATTTATTCACTATCTCAGTTTGACCATCGGATTAAGGATGATAAGATGAGATATGAGCTAGTTGAGTACCCAAACAAGAAAATAATTCCATCCAAAAATTTCCGCTAAAAATGGGATCTCTGTCACTTACAATAATCTTTAGGTTTCCATGTTGCTTTTGAATTGTTTCCATAAATGTAGTAGCAATTTTACTTGCATAAATGGATGAGATAATGCACAAAAGTGTGCATACTTGGTAATTCTATCAACTACCACCATGATGACACACTTTCCTTCGGACTTAGGTAAACCTGTGATAAAATCCATTGAAATCTCCTCCCAACGTTGACTTGGAATGGATAAAGGTTGTAGAAGACCCTGGGTCTTAATTGTCTCAACTTTATTTTTCTGGAAAACCAAACATTCTGCCACAAACTTTGAATATCAAATTTAAGGCCATCCCAAAAAAATTCTTTCTTCACCATGTGGTAAGTTTTTAAAAATCCTAAGTGTCCTCCTAAAGGAGAAGTGTACAATTCCAAAATAATATTGTGTTTTAGTTGGGAATTCTTAAAAATATATAAGTGATATTTGTACCATAAGGAACCATTTTTCCAACTAAATGTATCAGATGTACTAGGATATTGCTGCAAATTTTGAATGAGTGTCCACACTTCTTTGTCCTTCTTCCATTCTTCCCTTTCTTCGGTTATCTAATCTGGTTGGATAATAGAAATGGCACAAAGAAATGCTTCCACCTCTTCATCCTTTCTTAAGAGTGCATCTACGACAACATTTAGCCTCCCTTTTTTGTAGATGATTTCAAGGTCATAACCCAAAAACTTTGTGACCCATTTCTGCTGCTCTTCTGAAGATAGTCTTTGTTCCAAAAAGTGTTTAAGGCTATCATGATCAGTTTTTACCTTGAAGTGTCTTCCCATTAGGTAAGGTTGCCATTTCTTTAGTGCACGTAGTATTGCCAACATTTCCTTCTCATAAATAGCTTTCTGTAAATAATTTCCTTTGATTGGATGACTTTCAAAAGTAATGGGTCTTCCTTCTTGCATTAAAACAACGCCAATTCCATTTCCTAAGGCATAACATTCCACAATAAAGTTTTTTGTGAATTCTGGCATAGCTAAGACCGGTGCTAGGCACTTTTCCTCTTTAAGATGTTCAAAGGCCTTAGTTTCTTTAGGAATCCATGAAAATGATTCTTTCTTCAATAATGTTGTTAGAGGTGTTGCTATTATCCCATAATTATTAACAAACTTGTGATAATATCCTGTTAACCAAAGAAATCCTCGCAACTAATTTATGGTTGTGGGGATTTTCCATTTCTTAATGGATTTAATTTTGTTAGGGTCTACCTTAACAGCCTCATGAGATACAATATGACCCAAATATTCCACCTCTTGTACTCCAAAGAAAAATTTGGATGCTTTTGCATATAATTGTTTCTCCTCCAATAGTTTGATCACCCAATCAACATGTTGAACATGATCCTTCCAAGACATGTTGTAGATTAGTATATCATCAAAAAATACTAGCACAAATTTTCTAAGGAAGGGTTTGAAAATGGAATTCATCAACCCTTGAAATGTAGAAGGTGCATTGGTAAGGTCAAAAGGCATGACCAAAAATTCATAATGACCCTCATGAGTTCGAAATGTTGTTTTTGGAATATCTTTCGTCTTCATTCTAATTTGATGATATCCTGAACGAAGATCCAACTTGGTAAAATAAATTGCTCCATGTTATTCATCTAATAATTCATCAATCACAGGAATTTATCTTTAATAGTGAGATTATTGAGCTCCCTATAATTCAGACACATGCACCATGTTCCATCCTTCTTGTGCACCAATGTTATTGGAGCAAAGAAAGAACTTTGACTAGGTTGAATTATACCAGCCTCTAACATTTCTACAATCATACGTTCAATTTCGCTCTTTTGGACATAAGGATATATGTAAGGCCTGATTTTTGGAGGAACACTTCCTGGAATCAAATGAATAGCATGATCATGATCACAAACAGGTGGGAGTCATTTGGGAGTTTCAAGCACCTTGGAATGATTGTCCAAGACTTTTTGGAGATCTAGAGAAATAGATGATTTTGATGTTGGAAATTCTAGTGAGCATAATTGTGTAATTACGCCTAGTCATTCTTTCTTTAGAAGCTTTTTCATGACATTAGAGCATATTATCTTTCCTGGCCTCCCTGCAATACCTCGTAATTCGACTTCCTTTCCTCCCGACAAAAAAAAAAAAAAAAACAAGAAAAGTTTCTTGAAAATTAAAAGCTACCGTCCCGAAATATTGTAACCATTGTACTCCTAGTACAACATCATCACCTCCCATTGGAATGGAAAGAATTGGACTATTCAATACATATTCCCCCATGATTAGCTTGATATTATGACATTTTATAGAGAAATTTATATTTCCTTCATTTACAACCATCACTTAACATTATGGTGCTGGGTATAGGAAACAATTCAATTCCTTTGCTACCTTACAATGAATAAAATTATGGGTACTACCCGAATCAATCAACGCTATTAAATTTTTCTTCTTGATATGTCCTTCTATCTTGAGAGTTTGAGGAGTGGTAATACCTACCAATGCATTACATGATATGGTCAGAATCATTTCTTCTTCTTCTAGGGTTGGTTCCTGTTGTATATCCTCTTCTTTTGAATTTTCTTGTTCATTTTCTTCCTCCTCTTCACAATCTATGTAAAATAATTTCTTCTCAGCACATGTATGACCTTTAGTGTATTTTCTATCACAACTATAGCAAAGCCCTTTTTCTCTCTTTTCTTCCAATTGTTGTGGTGTCAACCTTGTAGGTTGTGGAAATCTAGGAGTAGAAACACTTCCATCTTTATAGATGTGAGTGGTAGGCTTCCTTGTCAACATAATTTTACATTCAAATTTTCTTTCCAATCTGAATGCCTTATCCAATGAATTAGGTTCCCAAACGTGAACTTCATGTTGGATGTTATCCTTTAAAGTCCCTATGAAGACATCAATCATGTGTTCCTCTAGAATATCAGTTACCCTTATATTCAATTTTTGGAAGTCCTCAATGTGCTCCACCATTGAACCCTTTTGTTTGAGATTTATCAATTGGCTAAAGAAGGTGTTGCTCTTTGTATCCTCATAATGTGTTATCATTTCCTCCGTAAAAAGTGACCAAGTGATAATTTTTTTATGGGAGCAAAGCCCTCGACACCATACAAATGTATTTTTTTCTAAATGTAAAGTTGCAATGCCTACCTTTTGTGTGTTTTGCACATTATTGAGATCAAAATATTGCTCCATCTGTAATATCCATGTTACAAGATCCTTTCCATCAAACTTCCTCATATCCATCTTTGGAATATGGTGGTTCTTCCATGCAAAATTAGAGTTTATAAATCATGATTAACATTTATTTTGTTCTCATCATGAGTTTCCTCTACTATACTTTCGCCATTAGGAAACATTTCTTGTATCAACTTTGTCAAACCTTCCATGTCTTCTTTTAGATCATTCTTCATGTTTTCCATGTTGTATTTCATTTTTTATTCCATTTCATCCATGCCAGCTTCCATGTCATCCATATTAGCTTCCATGACATCCATCTTAGCTTCCATGCCTTTATTCAAACCATCCATCTTAGCTTCCATGCCTTTCTTCAAAACTTCCATTGCATTTTTTGTTGCTCTTTGCGAGAGCAAAATTTGGTGCACTTGATCTTGTAATTTTGACATGTCATGTTGTTGTTCTTCGTCTTCATGAGTCATAGTAGAGCATTCTAAAGGCTTAATGAGTCATAGAACCAAATACTAATATCTATTCTAAAATATTCCCTTGGAATCAATTCAAACTAATTTTTCACACAAGACTTATGCAATTTTTTAAAAAAAATACACACCTTTTTATTGCTTTTAAGGAGCTCGAAATTAAACTAAAATATCTCTGTAATTGTGTAACTTCAATATATTAAATTTGGACTTGTAGTAGCTCTCTAAAGCTTCTTTCAAATGCCACAGTTCTGACCTGATTTGGATTATTCAAGGCAAATTTATGCCCAATCTCCCACAATGACCTAATTATGGACTAGTTCAGTAGAGCGAATTTGTACGGCATTCCAATTGTCACTGTTTCCTCCTTTGGCTCTGAAATTGATATAAAGGAAACTACGGTCTATTTACTTGTGGCCACTTTTACAGAATTCCATTCTGATGGTCAGAGAGAGAGTTATGATGATTTTCCCACGGTCACCTCTTTGAGATGAAATTCGGGAGCCTGAAAAAAACCCTAACTTCCATACATCATATCTCTGAAACTATTGCGAACCAAGATCTAGAATTTTTATATGACGTTCCTTAGGATTTCAGCTTCACTCTGTAAAAATTTAAGCTTCGGAACCTTGGCAGAAAAAAATTTATAGCAAAACTTCTATGATGACCTATTTTAGGTGAAATTTGGGAGCCTGAAAAAACCCTAACTTCCACAGATCATATCTCCAAAAATATTGTGAACCAAGATCTGCAATTTTTACACGACGTTTCTCAGGATTTCTATTTCACTCTGTTAAAATTTAAGCTTCTGAACCTTTTTATAAAAAAAATTATTACGAAAATTCCACGATGATCTGTTTAGAGTAGCGAAACCCTAGAATCCAAATCTCTAGTACCAAATGTTATGAAACCAGCTCCAAAAATAGAATAAAAGAGAGATCAACGCCTTAGAAATCAGCCACTTCGAGGGGGAAACCTCTATACATTACATAAATGAAAAATTCTTGGATGATACAAATGAAAAAGACTCCTTCTATATATAGGAGTCGATGGGATCACAATATAATCCGAGTTGACCTAACAATAATAATGTAAGGGCACAATAATAACAATATTAGGGTTACAGGGGTACAAAAATAACAATAAGGGGGTTACACTAACAAGAATAAGGGACTATACTAGTAATATAGGGACCTAAAATGCCCTTTGATGTTGATATGAGTCTGTCATGTGATCTGAGTCTATGTATTGTTGAGCCCCAAAGATGTTCTTCTCACTCACCACATTCCACTTCATTTTCTTTGTCCCTCATCAATTACAGGCTTAAATGATCAGTAGGATTAATTAAAATTGCTTTAAGAATTTATATAATGGCTAACTTGCTATGTTTTCATGATTTTGTTGGTGTAGTAATTTTGACTAAGACTTGGCTACAGAATACAGGCATTCCGTAGCCAGTCATTTGTTCTGCAGCCATCCTCATGTTTATGTAGGTTCCAGGTGTCACTGCAAATAAAAAGGCATATGGGTGAAATCCACAACACCTCCCCATCATCTCTTGCTCCCCACGAAGTCTGAGTTAAAGTATCAAAGTGGTTATGCACGTAGAAGAGAAGCAGTTTCCTATCAAAACACGGACTCTACAGATGTCCACAGTTAAGCACAAGACTGTTAATAAGAGTTTTAATTTGATTATAAGTGGGAGAGACACTTATCCCCATTTTTCTCAAAGATTAGTTATGTAACTTCATTATAAGTATGACTCGGGAGACCGAGAAACTATTGGTTATATTTTGTTTTGTTGCTAGATTTTGGAAGGTCGTAAATACTCTGTTTTGAAGAATTTATCCTTTAATAAAAGAGACATCATTTTATTGCACGAGCTGAGTCAATCTTGAGTAGATCCGCGTGCTGATCCGGTGGTAGAGGGCCCCTACTTCCCGTGAAGCGTTATGCATTTGGTTTAGATAAGTAGCCATAGCTTTGTTTCATTCTCAATTTAAATAGTTTTCTGAACTTTGCTTACATTGGATACTACAGTTTAGCTTTTTTCTCATGAAGTATTCCAAAATATCACTAATCCAGAATGAGGCATAATTGTAGCAATTTAGAACTTTACGTTTTTGTGTTCAATTATAATTAGTTGTTACAGCTAGTCCTATTCTCATTAATCTCTTCCAAAATATCACTAACTATGGATAAGACTTAGCTGTGGTGTTTTAGTTTACCTGCGTATTGTTATGTTTTTTATGCCCATTTTCACTAAATGATACAGCCAAACTTGTTTGTACAAACTATTCCAAAATATCACTCATCTTGAACAAGACAGGGCTGTAGTATTTCATAGAATTAGTTGCATTTTGGTTCAGTTGAAATACTCCGGAGGTAGATGTCATTCTAGTTTAATTTTGTCACTATATTTCAAGCTTGATAATGGTACTCTAGTTTAACTCTGTTCACTGTATTAGTATCATTCTAGTTCAGCTCCAATTCATTTCAAGTTAGATAATAACACTCTAGTTTAGTCTTAGTTCACTGTATTAGCATTCTAGTTTAGTTGTTATCCATTGCATTTTAAATTGTATTAGTTGTTAAATTTAGATACCACAGTCTTCATTATCTACAAAACTTCTTTTGTTCTAACTTCATATTAATACATCATCATCTGGACAGAAGCTAGTAATATCAGTTTAAGGCCTTGAGTATTTTGCAACCTTTTTACAATTTCACAAACAATCCTTTTCTCAAAGACTATTCTAAAAATAAATCTATAACTTTTGAATGAGGCCTAGTGGTGCTAAATTGAGTTGCAGAATATAATTAGAAGTTAGTTTAGAGTATAAATCTTAATGTGCTACAAATGTTCTTTTCCAATTATGTTCCAATAAACCTTTAACCATGGATGAGATGTTGTAACATTGTAAGTTGATTGTTGACTTAGGAAAACCTCAATTGCACTAAAAACTTATCCTTTTCTCAAGTTATTCCAACATATCTCTAAATGAATGAATTGTATGAGTTCATGATATGGGTTACTGAGTTCATGTTGTGATTTGTTTCCTTACTAGGAGTCATTATCAAGCTTTGCATTTTATGTTCTTTAGTACCATGCACAATTTAGAATAGGTTTTGTTCTGTTTTTAGTGTGTCCAACCACTGTCCTTCATCAACATTTAGTGCTTTCCTTCTTGACATAAAACCATAAAACCAAAAACATCATAAAAACACTAAACACAGCGTAGTGAGAAACAAATACCTAGGCACATACAGTGCACCACACTTCAGCAGTTTACTAGCCCTGGTTGACAATTAATGACCTCAATTTAGGAACACTAAGTTGAGCACAACCTGTATGACAATGACTTGATGGTGAGCCTATGTGGGATAATGAGATCAAGTCTTGGACCTTGTTACTGAACTTAACCGAGTTTTTCAAGGAGTACCACTTGCGTACAAGTGAAATATTTGGACTTGACATCTTGTTGATTGTCTTGTAAGTGTTAGCATAATCATTTACTTTTATGTATCTCATGTTGAATTGAATATGTATATAAAAAGAAGGTTGTTTGGTTTCTCCCAAATGGGTTTTCAGAGGGTAAATATTGTGTCTCTATTATGCATTGTGATCTCTACTGCTTCATTTTATTTATGGTTGAATTTTTGAATGTATAATTTCTTAATAATACATTGAAAAGTGTGAAATAAACATCGACATCATTATAAGTAATTATCAAGTTTCAGAAATAAAGTGCTTGTGTAAATTACACTTGAAAAAATCAACAAGGTAGCAGATCTTTTAGTGAAGGATGGAGCATTAAGGTCACCTTCTGAAGAATTCCAAGGTACATAAACTAAAAGGTCAATTATGTCCTATACTTGAGCTAGATAATCCCTACTCAAATGAGCAATTTTTTCGACCCCTTTTGAAGACTATATGTTTGAGTCACTTGTTCTCCCTCATGACATAATTTGAATCCATAAGAAGATATGTATATCTCTAATGAAGATGGATCAAGATAGAAGAGAAGAAGCGTCTAAGTAGAATACTACCATGTGAAATATTTTCTGAAGAAGTATTAATTAGCTCTACTACAAATATTTTGCGATACAAGTCTAGTGGACCAAAATACAAGTCCAAAGTTGTTGTCCAAGGTTTTGTGGTATATGCTCCAGGTTTTTTTTAAGATCAAGTTCTTTGTCATACACATCTGAATTACTAATATGGAGGGATAAAGTCTCAGACAACTCGATGGTATTGATTTGAAGATACTGAGGTTAGAGGAGAAAACTATGTAACAACCCAAGTTCTTGTGGTGTAGTCAAAGAAGATTTGAAGACTTAAAGTATTAAAGACCTAAAGAAGCATTGATTAGACAAATGGACCACAAATAAAAGGGGAATATAAGGAAATAAAAAAAAAAATTGTCAAAACAAGTATGAGGACTAGGACATCCAAAGAAACCAGACACACAATGAATTTTGCAGCCTTGAAAGGTATGGTTCTATATTAATACATGTGGCAATGAATCCACTGATATTCACATATAATTGTTATGAATTAGAAATAAGACTGTAAGATTACCTTGGATAAATTCTTTGGATAGGCTATATGAGTTTCCTACTCAAATAGTCTTTGATCATGTCATCCTCTCACATGTTTTTAAATATTGGAGCATATTTTGAACATTGTACTAACATAATAATTTTTCAATCCTTTGTAACCTAAACAATGAATATCAGAAGGTCAAATTTTGAATAATATCTTAGTTTGAAATTTTTATTTACGTATTGAAATCTTACTGTGATGTGTTGTTCAATGTGAATTTGAAACCTAAGGCTAAAAACTTATGCATAGACCATCAAAAGAAGTTTACATGTGAAATGTGTGGTATGATGATGCTAAATTCGAGTTGCATTTCAAATCATAAGATATCATTGTCGCTAAGTATTCCTAAAAGAGTTCTAGTCCCTCTTTAATATTGAATATCAAATCTCTCGTAGTGCCCTATCATAGAAGTCCAAATATATTAGATTAACCGATTATTCATAGTCTTAACATATTAATTCCATAGAAAACCCTTGCACTTTTCTACTAATGAAATCTATTTGAAAAATCATAGTTGTATGGCTTGTTAAAACCAAGAACTACATAATCATATGAATTCTAGGGTTTTTGGATATTGGAACATATAGGGTTTGTAAACCCTATCAAACCAAGAATGGCTTGAATAATAGAATTGCTATGGTTATGGAAAAAAAACCTAGGATGAAACATTTCGCTAAAATAATAAACCCTAGCTCATGCAAGCAAAGAATGTCATCATACTAATGTTGAGTATGAAGATGTTGATTTTCAAAATGGATGCAAGAAGTATATGATCAAGAGGGATTTTATATTCTTCTTAAAGAATAAGTATTCTATCTCTCTCCTTTAATAATTATTATTTTTTATTTCTCTAGTAGTTATTCTCATGCTTTTGTATTTCTTTCATGGTTGTAACTATTTTTCATGATCTCCTAGTGAGGAGTGCACGTACATGATGAAGACTATCTAATTTTTGGTACAAATGTTGGAAATGTTGCCATTGATGGCAAAGGAGATGGCTAAGGAGAATTCAAAGGAGCAGCAGAGGAGCTTCAGAAGCAAGGAGAAGCATCAGTCAAGGAGCAAAGAAACTAGTTCTGAGTGTGGGAACATATTATAGAAAGTATGAAAAGAGTGTTGAAAACTGTGTGTGAAGGTTCATGGAAATTCCCTGCATAAAATAAGGAATTCGATGTTGTTGAGTAACTGTAATAAGGTTTAATGCAAATGGTTTGATTTATAAAAAATTCTGATGCGCTGAGGATATAGATAAAATAAGGGTTAGTATAGATATATGAAGATCCTCTGTCCCGAACTTAGATGTGTTGTATTGATCGAATAACTCTGAAATAAGGGCTCATTCGAGATTCTGCACATATATATCTGAAGGGCCATAAGGATCGATGTCACAAAAGGAGAGGCAGAACCATAGTCAAATGCGCAGAGTGAATGGAGCTATGCGTAGTAATAGATGAAATCACAGCGGTGAAATGCGATGAATAGTTATATATATATATATATATATATATATATATAGATATATATATATATATATATATCGAAAGGAGCGAATTATTAGAAGACTGAACCGAAGTATTAGTATTAGAGAGAAAGGCAGAAGAACCTGAGCACAACTGAATAGGGCGTTGATGGATAGAACCTTGGAAGCACAGAGTAATGGAACTATGCGTTATATATATAGTAGGACCGTGCTGAAACGCCAGGGACCAAGGCCACTTATAAAGGAGCGGAACACATAAAAGAGCAGAACAAGGCGAGGACAGAACCTGGAGCATGAGAGAAATATGGAACCGTGACCGAAGTGAACAGTGAACGTGGTTTGGAGTTGAAGGGTGGTTTTCATCGCACCACCTTCCTTCGGGCAAGCGGTTTTCTCCATTTGCGAGCGATTCCATAGGTTTATCGATGCGTGTCCTCGACCGACATTGCAAAACCGCCTCCCACTACGCGCCATCGTGCGTTAACCATCGACCAAAGACGCGGAGCGATATTGACATAAGCCGTCGATCTGGAGGGAAGCGATCTGACGGTGGCTGTGTTTGAAAGGTGCGCGAAGGATAACCCAGGTACAGCGTGCCATCGCGCGTTATTGTTCGCACAAGTAGCCCGTGCGATATCCGTTGGATCGTCAAGGCCGAGGCGACGCAATAACATCCGTTGGATGGAGAGACCATTAGCTTTGGGGCCCATGCATATGTGTGTGTTTTTCAATTAAGGTTTTAAGTTAAATAAGGTTCGACAGCAAAGTGGAAGTTCGTAAACATATTTCATGTCACCAAGGGTCTCAATATTTGACAGAATACAATACAACCTGTATATGTAATGACCGTGTGCGTAGGGTAAGTGAGAGCAAAAACGGGATTATGACTTGATTGATATATATTACAATATATGATATATTAAAGTGGAATGTGCGCATAAGAATGGCCTGGAACTGATTATAATTCTAATGCATATGGATGCATTTTGAAATTCATAAGGTTTAACAACAAATTCGAGGGTTAATTCAGATATATATAGTCCCGTATGAAATATTGTAAAGACTGAAACATGAATGTGTATGGAAAAGGAAAAATAAGAGGAGAGCGTGCAGAGATTAAAGTTCAGTTAACAGGAATATGTACAAGAATGAAGTGAACAGGTAGAATATGCAGATGACAGTGAACGAAGAGTATGTAGAACAGTTTCTTAACAACAGAAGGAAAAGACAAATCCAGTAAAGCCAAAATCCATAAAAGAAGCTGAGTGAAAGTGAAATGTGTAATTAAAAATGTGAATGTAAATGTTGTAATTATTTTTATTGTTTGTGATGCAAAGGCAAGTATCCTAAGGAAAAGACAAAATCCCACTGTAGCATGGAAATTTGTACATATTGTAGTAATTTAAAAAAAAAAAAAATGAGTTGGATAAAGGAATAAGAAGACAAAAGCCAAAGAGTCATGACTGTTCACTCCAAATTCTTTATAAAATACAAACAGTCATGTGAGGAACTCTATATATAATATCACATTGATATGCACAAGAGAGGTGAGAGAGAGCAAATATAGAGAAGGCAAAGTATAGAAGTGTAAGGCAGAGAATATTAAGAAAAGAAGAGCAGAAAGAGAAGCTACAGAACAGAGCTGATATCTGAGGTAAATCAGCAAACATTCAGTTTGAAAAATTTAGGAAGTTGGAGCTTGATAGCTGTCAGTTGTAGCTGACTGAGGTTGGAGCCTCCTGTAGATTGGTGCCTGCAGAAAATTGAAGGGAGTTGGTGCTTCCTTACAAGTTGTAGCTTGCAGAATTGAGGTAGGAGCCTCCTGTAGGTTGGTGCCTGCAGAAAAACAGTGGTGAGAGGGAGTTGGAGCTTGCCTTTGCATCACAACAATAATAAGATGTGGTTTTCTCCCTTTATGGGTTTCCACTTATATCTGGTGTCTTTGTGCATGATGTTTATGTGTTGATCTGATTTATATCATCTGCTTAATACCTGCTGCTCTCATATTAAGTCTGTTGTTATATTATATTAATACTTGATGTTCACATTCTAAGATTACTCACATATTAAGTTGGACATGAAATGAAGGTGTAAATAAGGTTTAATAAAAAGTTTAAAAGATTATGAATGTGTTAAACTGATTCACCCCCCCCCCCCTCTCAGTTTAACTAAGAGTTCAACAATTGGTATCAGAGCAGGTTCCTTTGTACCAGTCTAACAACTGAAAGGAGATCCTAGGTTCTCAGGATGGCTAGTAAAGAAGGATGCTCAACCAATAAAGCCCCTTTCTTCACTGGTGAAAATTATGCTTTCTGGAAAATCGGAATGAGGACATACATAATGTCTCTAGGAATAGAAGTCTGGGCTGCTATGGAATTAGGATATGCCCCAAAGGCAACTGATACAAAGAAAGAAACAAAACAAGATTTTGTGGCTAATGCAAAAGCCATGAATGCCATCCTGAATGGATTGTGTGAAGCAGAGTTTATCAAAGTAATGCACAAAGACATTGCCAAAGAAATATGGGATACTCTTGAAAACATACATGAGGGAGACAAGAAGGTAAAGACTGCCAAACTTCAAGTCTATAGAGCCGAGTTTGAAAACTTAAAAATGAATGATGATGAAGACATTGCCAGTTTCTTCCTAAAAGCTGCAGAAATTATTAACAATATGAAAGCTCCTGGAGAAAAAATTCCTGAAAGTATAATTGTGCAAAAGATTCTAAGATCTCTTCCATCCAGGTTTAATCCAAAGGTGTCTGCAATAGAAGAAATAGCTGATTGGGAGACCTTGACCATGAACCAACTACTTGGAAATCTAACAGCCTATGAAATGAGGCTCCCACAGAAGAAGCCAAGTACGAGGGAAGCAGCCTTTAAAACAAAAAAGAAGAAAGAAGAAGAGGGAGACATATGCTCCTGCTCGGATGAAGAAGAGGCAAAGTTTGTCAAGAAATTGGATAGAGGCTCAGGTAAATACAAAGGTAAACTCCCCTTCAAATGCTTTAACTGTGGAAGAGTGGGACACTATGCTGCTAAGTGTCCTCACAAGAAAGTGAGGAATCAGGCTCAAGAGTCAAAGAGAAATAAAACAAAGAACTGGCAGAAAGGAAAGAAGTTCAGCAGAAAATCCTTCTATGCTCAACAAGACAGCAGTACATCTGAAGATTCAGATGAATCCCCAAGTGAAGAAGGAACCTTTGAATTCTTATTGATGGCCATGGAAGAAATTGAAGATCTCCTGCTAGAAGATGAAGAAGAAGAAGGTGAAGTCGACCTTGATGGGGAGCTAAGAAGTGCTCTAGAAGAGATTGATAGACTCAAACTGAAATGCAGAAAACAAAAGGACATTCTCCTCAAGTATGTACGAGAAGAACAGAATTTAGAAGTCCTTAGGCAGCTAAAATTAGAGCTTGAAGAAGCCAAGAAGATAGAGGACATGTTACTTAAGCAAATCAAATAAAAAACTCAAGAACAAGAAAAGTTGGAAGAAGAAGTAGTGTGTCTCAGGAAGAAATTAGAAAATGCTCAAAGGAAAGTGGGTACAAACTCTTCTCAAACAAAAATCTCTAGTAAGTTGAATGAAATTTTGGTTGCTCAAAGATCCCCTATGATAAATACTGGAATAGGCTATGAAGGAGAATCAAGTAAAGGAAAAGAAAAGGTTGACAGAGAAATTATTTTTGTAAAAGCAAAGAATAATGATGAAGCAGCTCAAACAATTCCTACAAAAGAAGAAGTCTGCAATAAGGAAGACACAGATCAGAAGAAACCACTAGTAGCAAAGAATGTAATAAATACTAAGACCCCTGAATATGTAAAATTTGGAAACCATCAAAGAAGAATCTTCTCTTCAATGAAGAATGCCACCTGTTATGTATGCCACAAGCTGGGACACATTGTTGCATATTTTCATGTAAGGAGGAGTAATTCAAACCAACAAAAGATGAAAACTTGGAAGAGACAACCTTACATCAGGTATGCAAATAGCTTCTATGGTTACTGCTTTTATTGTAAGGAATTTGGTCATAAAATCATTTAGTGTAGAAAGTATGGACAAAGATTGATGTTTAACACCCCAATAAGGTTTATGAATCAAAGAAATTATGTTCATACTCATAATTCTACAAAAACTATGATAAAATGTTGTGTATGCAATCAAGTTGGACATATACCTTCCAAATGTCCTCTAAGAAGATGGAGGTCATCACCTCACAAAAGATACAAAACAAAAGTGTGCCTCCAGTGGATAAAGAAGGTGAATAAGTGTGACCTGGCTCTAACTGCTCAAGATCTGAAAATTCAATGGTATTTGGACAGTGGCTGCTCTAAACACATGACAGGAGACAAAAGTAAGTTTATAACTCTTGATGAAAATAAATTTGGCAATGTTACTTTTGGCAATGACAAATCAGGTTAGATCAAGGGAAAAGGCTCAGTCAGCATAGACAATGGCAGAGGAAAGGCCCAAGATGTACTATTTGTAGATGGGCTGAAAGAAAATTTATTGAGTGTCAGTCAGATGTGTGACAAAGGTTGCAAAGTTCTATTTAGAGCACAAGACTGTGAAGTCAGATCAAGCACCACGGGTAAGACTCTACTCAAAGGTGTTCGAACAGAGAGCAATGTTTACATTGTGAAAGAGGAAGATGAAGCATGCCATCTTAGCAAACTTGAAGAGTCATGGTTATGGCATAGGAGATTGGGACATCTCAGCTTCGATCATATCATCAGACTGAGCAAAAAGAAAGCAGTCAGAGACATGCCAGAAATAAAAATGCCTTCTAATACCATATGCAAATCTTGTCAATTAGGTAAACAGACCCGCACATCCTTTAAGGCCAAAGAGGAGTTGTCAACAAGAAGACCACTTCAGCTTGTGCACATGGATCTTTGTGGACCTGCAAGAACTAAAACACCAAGTGGAGAATCCTACTTCATGCTGATAATAGATGATTTCTCCAAAATGACATGGGTTGCTTTTCTCAAGAATAAATCGGAAGCTCTGGACAAATTCAAAATATTTAAGGCATTAGCAGAAAATCAGACAGGATGCAAGCTGAAATGCATCAGATCAGACAGAGGAGGTGAATTCACTAATTATGACTTTGCTGACCTATGCAATGAACATGGCATAAAACAACAATTTACTATTGCAGGGACACCTCAGCAGAATGGAGTAGCAGAAAGACAAAACAGATATGTTCAACAAATTGCCAGAGCCATGATGCAAGAGAATAATATTGCTCAAACATTCTGGGCAGAAGCAGTGCACACAGCAGTACATATCCTTAATAAAGCTCACTTAAGGCCAAGCAGTGACAAAACTCCCTACGAACTGTGGCATGGAAAGCCAGCTTCAATCAAACACTTCAGAATCTTTGGTAGCAAATGTTACATAAAGAATAATGATGAAAATCTTGGAAAATTTGATGCAAGAGCAGATGAAGGAATATTTCTTGGATATGCATCCAAAATCAAAGGGTACAAGTGCTACAACAAGACTCTTCGGAAAATAGTAGAAAGCATTGATGTGAGATTTGATGAAGAACTTCCAAACAATACAAGAGATACTAACTGCTGCAGTCCATCAGATAACCATGAAGAAGAAGACCAGAATGATGATGAAACAAGCAAGACTACAGAAGATGAAGGGCTGAGCTCGAAAGCCCCCTCAAGATACACTCAGAAGAATCATCCCGAAGATCAAATCATAGGAGATAAGAAAGCAGGGGTCCAGACAAGAAGGCAACTAACAGAACAAACTGAAGAAGTATACATAGCCATGCTGTCACAAATAGAGCCAAAGAAATTTGAAGAAGCCAGCAAGGACAAGTCTTGGGTAAAAGCAATGAATGAGGAATTGGACCAAATTGAAAAGAACAATACCTGGGAACTAGTTCCTAGACCAATTGAGAAAAATATCATTAGTTCAAAATGGGTATTCAAAAACAAAATGAATGAGCAAGGACAAGTAATCAGGAATAAAGCCAGGTTGGTCTGCACAGGATATTCACAATTCGAAGGACTTGATTATGATGAAACATTTGCCCCTGTAGCCAGAATGGAATCTATCAAAATGTTCCTGGCATTTGCATGCTACCAGAATTTCAAGGTATATCAAATGGATGTAAAATCTGCATTTCTGAATGGAGACTTAGAAGAAGAAGTCTACATGGAACAACTAGAAGGCTTTTCATTGACAGACAAAGAAGATTATGTGTGCAGACTGAAGAAGGCCCTATATGGACTGAAACAGGCTCCTCGTGCTTGGTACTCAAGACTGGATAAATATTTTCAAAAACAAGGCTTTAAGAGAGGTGGAGTAGACAGCAATCTGTACATAAAAGCCCATGAAAATGAACTCCTGATTGTTGTTGTATATGTTGATGACATTATGTTTGGAAGCAACAGAGATGAACTAGCAAAAGGATTTGCAGGAGAGATGAAATCAGAGTTTGAAATGTCCATGATTGGAGAGCTCAGTTTCTACTTAGGACTTCAAATTCAGCAAAAGAACACAGGTACATTAATCTCACAGGAAAAATACTTGAAAGAAATGTTGAAAAAGTTCAAAATGGAGGATTGCAAACCTATGTCAACTCCCATGATCACGGGATGCAAGCTGTGTGCTGATGATGGATCTGCTGATATAGATCAAAAACTCTATAGATCCACGATAGGAAGTCTGTTGTATCTGACTGCATCAAGACCAGACATCATGCTAGCAGTAGGACTAGTGGCTAGATATCAAGCAACACCTAAGCAAAACCATCTTTTGGTAGTAAAAAGAATATTCAGATATCTACAAGGAACAACACAATATGGACTTTGGTATCCTAAAGGAAAAAGCTTCACTTTAACAGCATACACAGATGCAGATTGGGCCAGCTGTGTGGATGACAGGAAAAGCACAAGTGGAGGTGCTTTCTATCAAGGAGAAAGTCTGGTGCCATGGTTAAGCAAGAAACAAACATCTATCTCCCTGTCTACAGCTGAAGCAGAATATATAGCAGCAGCAGCATGTTGTACACAAGTCATGTGAATGAAGTAGACTCTTCAAGACATGAAGGTAAGCATTAATGAACCTGTCTCAATCAAATGTGATAATACAAGTGCTATAAGTATATCAAAAAATCCTGTGCTTCACTCAAAAACTAAGCATATCCCAATCAAGTATCATTTTCTCCGAGAACAAGTGGCTCAGAAGATAGTAAAGCTGGAGTATGTGCCAACAAAATAACAGACAGCTGATATATTTACCAAACCTCTTGCTAGAGAACCATTTGAATATTTGAGAGATAAAGTAGGGGTAGTATCTGTAGATGCTACTCTCTGATATGAAGAGAAAGCACAGTTTTAGGGGGAGAACAGAAACGAAAATATCATTCCAAGGGGAGATCAGCCAGCAAGGAAAGCATGAAACAGGTCCTCAGGGTCAAAGGATTATGGAAAGAATACACCCAGCATACAGGATTCAATGAAAAGGCTAAAGGATCAGAATTTTAGATTTAATCCAAAATTAGGAGCAGCAGGGTACAAAGTCAGAAGATCTCAGAGAGAGGAAATGCAGAAAGCAGAAAGGAAATGAGCAACCCTTTGCCATTGATGTCAAAGGGGGAGGATATCAACAGAAGAAAGGGTCTTGTCTTAAAAGGAAAGCAGAGGAAGTGCATTGTCATCAATGCCAAAGGGGGAGACTGTTGGAAATGTTTCCATTGATGGAAAAGGAGATGGATAAGGAGAAGTCAAAGGAGCAGCAGAGGAGCTTCAGGAGCAAGGAGCAGCATCAGTCAAGGAGCATAGAAACTAGTTCTGAGTGTGGGAACATATTATAGAAAGTATGAAAAGAGTGTTAAAAACTGTGTGTGAAGGGTCGGGGAAATTCCCTGCATAAAATAAGGAATTCGGTGTTGTTGAGTAACTGTAATAAGGTTTAATGCAAATGGTTTGATTTATAAACAATTCTGATGCGCTGAGGATATAGATAAAATAAGGGTTAGTATAGATATATGAAGATCCACTGTTCCGAACTTAGATGTGTTGTATTGATCAAATAACTCTGAAATAAGGGCTCATTCAAGATTCTGCACATATATATCTGAAGGGCCAGAAGGATCGATGTCACAAAAGGAGAGGCAGAACCATAGTCAAATGCGCAGAGTGAATGGAGCTATGCGTAGTAACAGATGAAATCACAGTAGTGAAATGCGATGAATAGTTATATATATATATCGAAAGGAGCGAAGTATTAGAAGATGGAACCGAAGTATTAGTATTAGAGTGAAAGGCGGAAGAACCTGAGTGCAACTGAATAGGGCGTTGATGGATAGAACCTTGGAAGCACATAGTAATGGAACTGTGCGTTATATATATAGTAGGACCGTGTTGAAACGCCAGGGACCAAGGCCACTTATAAAGGAGCGGAACACATAAAAGAGCGGAACAAGGCGAGGACGGAACTTGGAGCATGAGAGAAAGATGGAACTGTGACTGAAGTGAACAGTGAACGTGGTTTGGAGTTGAAGGGTGGTTTTCATCACACCACCTTCCGTCGGGCAAGCAATTTTCTCCATTTGCGAGAAATTCCATAGGTTGATCGACGCGTGTCCTCAACTGACATTGCAAAACCGCCTCCCACTACGCGCCATCGCGCGTTAACCATCGACCAAAGACGCGGAGCGATATTGACATAAGTCGTCGATCTGGAGGGAAGCGATCTGACGGTGGCTGTGTTCGGAAGGTGCACAAAGGATAACCCAGGTACGGCGCGCCATCGCGCGTTATTGTTCGCACAAGTAGCCCTTGCGATATCCGTTGGATCGTCAAGGCCGAGGCGACGCAATAACAGTCGTTGGATGGAGAGACCATTAGCGTTGGGGCCCACGCATATGTGTGTGTTGTTCAATTAAGGTTTTAAGTTAAATAAGGTTCGACGGCAAAGTGGAAGTTCGTAAACATATTTCATATCACCAAGGGTCTCAATATTTTACTGAATACAATACAGCCTGTATATGTAATGACCGTGTGCGTAGGGTAAGTGAGAGCAAAAACGGGATTATGACTTGATTGATATATATTACAATATATGATATATTAAAGTGGAATGTGTGCATAATAATGACCTGTAACTGATTATAAGTCTAATGCATATGGATGCATTTTTAAATGCATAAGGTTTAACAACAAAGTCGAGGGTTAATTCAGATATATATAGTCCCGTATGAAATATTGTAAAGACTGAAACATGAATGTGTATGGAAAAGGAAAAAGAAGAGGAGAGCGTGCAGAGATGAAATTTCAGTTAACAAGAATATGTACAGGAATGAAGTGAACAGGTAGAATATGCAGATGACAGTGAACGAAGAGTATGTAGAACAGTTTCTTAACAACAGCAGGAAAAGACAAATCCAGTAAAGCCAAAATCCAGAAAAGGAGCTGAGTGAAAGTGAAATGTGTAATTAAAAATGTGAATGTAAATGTTGTAATTATTTTTATTGTTTGTGATGCAAAGGCAAGTATCCTAAGGAAAAGACAAAATCCCACTGTAGCATGGAAATTTGTACATATTGTAGTAATTTAAAAAAAAAAAAAAAATGAGTTGGATAAAGGAATAAGAAGACAGAAGCCAAAGAGTCATGACTGTTCACTCCAAATTCTTTATGAAATACAAACAGTCATTTTAGGAACTCTATATATAATATCACATTGATATGCACAAGAGAGGTGAGAGAGAGAAAATATAGAGAAGGCAGAGTATATAAGTGTAAGGCAGAGAATATTAAGAAAAGAAGAGCAGAAAGAGAAGCTACAGAACAGAGCTGATATCTGAGTTAAATCAACAAACATTCAGTTTGAAAAATTGAGGAAGTTGGAGCTTCCCTATCAAGTTGTAGCTTGATAGCTGTCAGTTGTAGCTGACTGAGGTTGGAGCCTCCTGTAGATTGGTGCCTGCAGAAAATTGAAGGGAGTTGGTGCTTCCTTGCAAGTTGTAGCTTGCAGAATTGAGGTAGGAGCCTCCTGTAGGTTGGTGCCTGCAGAAAAACAGTGGTGAGATGGAGTTGGAGCTTGCCTTTGCATAACAACAATAATAAGATGTGGTTTTCTCCCTTTATGGGTTTCCACTTATATATGGTGTCTCTGTGCATGATGTTTATGTGTTGATCTGATTTATATCATCTGCTTAATACCTGCTGCTCTCATATTAAGTCTACTATTATATTATATTAATACTTGCTGTTCACATTCTAAGATTACTCACATATTAAGTTGGACATGAAATGAAGATGGAAATAAGGTTTAATAAAAGGTTTAAAATAATATGAATGTGTTAAACTGATTCACCCCCCCCTCTCAGTTTAACCAAGAGTTCAACAAGAAATTGATAAAAGCAAAGTTTTTGATGGAATCCATATTTAGAGGGAAAATAATATGGATTAAAGGGGAAGAAAGAACTATATTCATAGGGAACAGTCTAATCATCAAGGTTAAAGCATGTCTTGAAGTTACATCTTGTCAAGACTCATGTGTTAAAAGGAGAAGTCATAGCAGAAATATTTGACTATGTTATACATTAAGAGGGATTTGGCCACTGAATTTGATATGAAGTGTTTTTGTTTGATGTGCTACTTGGGACTAGAGGATTGGAATACTGAAATGTTTGTCTATGGTGAAAATCTAAGTTTGAGCAGTCGATTGGCTCTTTGGTAGGCTGGACATTTGATTTACAGTTTGTTTTGAGTTATCTACATGATACCATGGTTTCAAGTGTTGCAGGATTATATAGATTAGGAGAGGAATGTTGAAATATAGGAAGATTTAATTTGTAATGAGTAGTGAAGCTCGTGTGTAATTCCATTGATAAGCATACAATTGATATTTTTTCAAAGGATCTTTCTAGAAGGAAGTTTGTGCACTTCCGAGACAATATTATATTTGTGAAGATTACATCCCTGGTTGAGAGGAAGTGAGGATGATATTGCATCATGAATATGGATTCTCCTTATGTCATGTACTTTGAACAACATGAGTGACATTATCCCTGTGTCAAGTACATTGACCAAAATTAGGGAGAATAGGTTGATAGATTTGATAGCATCATGGATAGTCACTCTTCATTTGTCATGTACTGCAATCTAAATTAGGGATGATATCCATGTATCAAGTGCATTAATTGAAATTAGGAAGAATGGTCTGGTGGACAAAAATTATCCCTATGTCAATTAATGTGACTGGAATTAGGGATATTATCCATGTGTCAAATATTGTAACCTGAATTAGGGAGAATGGTTTGGTAGAGACTACTCAAAAGAGTGGGCCTTGATAAATTTTTTGGCTCAATCATTGTATAAGAGAAGGTTTCTTTTTAGCATCACGCTTCATTACTCATTGAGTGAGCCCATATAGCATCATTTCTTGGAATGAGGCCTATGGAGTGAGGACGTGGATGTCCCTTAGGGTTTGACTGTGGTGATGGAAACCCTATGGTGTAAGGATATAAATGTCATTTATGGTTTTACTGTTGTGATGGAAACCCTTTGGTGTAAGGATGTGGATGTCCTCTATGGTTTGACCAATGCTTTGATGTTGGAACATGGATGCTACCTAAGGTTTGACCACGATGATAGAAAAATTGTACTAGTTTGTATACCATGAGGTTGAGGCATCGACCAGATCATGATGAATACTTGTTGAACCATAGGCTAAGTGTGTTATCCTAGATGATGGTACCTAGTGTATAGAACATTATACCATAGGCTAAGTGTGTTGCCTAGATGTTGGTACTTAATGTGTGTCGATATTGTACCATATGTTAGTTTTTCTAACCTAGATGATGGCACCTAATGGATGTTGATGATGTACCATAGGTTAGGTGTGTTAACTTGGAATAAATGTAAATAATGAATGTTATTATTGTTATTTGTTAAGGGTGTTGACCTAGGTGACTACGAAACCTTATTCTTAGAGAAAATATTTAAACAAAGAACATTTGGATATTCATTATGAATACCTCCCTAGATAAGAGGGAGTGTTCATTTTTGTAGCTATGGTATGTCTTCATAATGTACATTATCGTACTTGTAAAGATAAAATATAAATTGTATTTTTCATGAGAAAAAATATTATTTAGCATGTTCTTCATGCTTGTGAGAAAATAAAAAATTATTTATGTTTTTTGTAAAAATATTATTTTATGAGGCATGTTCTTCATGCTCTTCTCAAAGGAAATAAATTTAAATTTTCAAAATCAAAATCTATATAGTTCAACAAGATTTCAAGTTGTTTCCTCTAATGTTCAAGTTGGATCAACCCCTAAAGACATCATTTCGAACCCCTTCTTATGTGTATAAATATGAGATAATTCCTTCCTCCAATGGCATGATTCGACCTTGCTACAAGAGCACATTTGATATGATCTAAAGAAAATAAAAGGAGGATACCAAGTGTGAGTTATCTTTGTGGGAGTGTGAGTTATATTTGTGACAAAGTAAGATATTATCTTTGTGACAAGTACAAGTTACATGATCCAAGTTTGTGGTACTGAGCCTACCCTTTGATGTTGGTTTGATCTTGTGATGTGATATGATTTTGTGTATGAAAGGGACATGATGGTGAGCCTATGTGGGAGAAGGAGGTCAAGACTTGGACCTCATTGTTGACCTTAACTAAGATGTTTAAGGAAGATCAGTTGTGGACAAGTGAAAAGGTTTGACTTGAAATATTTTTTAAATTCTTGTAAGTGTAACCATAAGCATTGACTTTGATGCATCTCATGTCGAATTGAATATTTATCAAAGAAGAAGTTTTTTGGGTTTTTCCCCCAAGACGATTTTTCTAGGGTAAATATTGTGTCTCTATTGTGAATTGTGATCTATACTACTTCATTGTATTTATGGTTGAATTTATGAATGTGTAATTTCTTAATGATACATTTAAATGTGTAAAATAAACATCTACATCATTGGAAGTAATTATCAAGTTTCAGAAATAAAGTGCTTGTATAAATTTCACTTGAAAAAATCAATAGAGAAGTCATATATAAATGATACATCGTACAAAATTGAACCCAGTAATGGAATCGACATAGGTCCATACATGTCACTATCAACCAACTATAATAATCCCTTTGTTTTAATAGCACTAGAGGATAAACTTACTATATTATGCTTCCAATATAATAAATCTACATAAAAAACAAAATGTATAGAGAAATTAGACATACCTTTACAATTCATTACTCAAAGGCCCTTCTCTTCAATGTGTCCCAGACTTTAATGCCACAACATAGCCTTTCTCCATAGACTATAAGAGCTTTTCCTTCTTCAAAACCACCCTCAAGCATAATGGAATTGTTGCACCCACCACTAATAGTGCTTCCTAGCAACTTATACAAAGTTTCAATCTGACCTCCTCTAAGAAATATCATTTCTCCTCAAAACATCCTAAAAGTTTCTTTTACAAACACAATTTTTACACTTACATCGCTTATCTTACTTACATAAATCAAATTTTTGGTCAATCTAAAGATGTGCAGAACACTAGGGAGTGTTCCAATACTTCCATCCATAAGTTTAAACTTGACTTTTCCTCATCCTATGATTATGGCTATCAAGTCATATCCTAATAAAATATCACCACCGTCATGCCTTTCATATTCTCAAAACAACTCCCTGAGAGGAGTCATATGAAAAGATGCACCTGAGTCGAACAACCATGCCTCATGATTTTCATGTGTGCTTGAAGAAGTCAAGTACATATCCGTAACCTTGTCTGAGAATTTTTTTACTTCTCTAGAAGGAGCATCATTAGATATCATTCCTTTCTCAACAATTCTGTATCTACAATGTTTCTTATAATGTCATTTTTTTCCACACCTCTATCATACCTTTATGAATTTTTCTGGAGATTTATATCTTCCTTTATATTTTTATCTCCCACTTGAATACTTATCTTTATTCCTATAATGGCAGCATCCTCTTATAAATAAAGCATTTTCCTTCTGATTTTTCATATTTTTTTGTTGCATCTCCTTTGATAACCTGGATGAGACTATTTACAAAACTTAATGTAGTTACATTATTACCTATGGTAACAACCAAAATATCCCACAAGTTTGGTAGAGAAAAAAATAAACTAATAAATTTATCTTCATATAAAACCTTAATATAAACATATAATAGTAGAATTAAAACAATATTGAAGGCAATAAAATGTTCTATCACCAAGTCTCCATCCTTCATCCTCGGGTTATAGAGCTTCTTCCATAGGAACAATTTTTTCACTAGGGACATAGACTGGTATAAAGTCCCTAATTTGTTACACAATGTCCTCATTGTAGCTTCTTATGAAACATTTAATAATAATGAATCTGAGAGACAAAACCATATTGTTCACTTTTCCTTTTGATCCAACATGGTAAATTTTTATGTTGACATCCCTATCAGTGTGGTACCTAGTTCCACAACGATCCACTAATATTTTTCCACCCAAAAATGTTCCATTTTGAGCTTCCATAGCTCAGAACTTTTCCCTTTGAATATCTCTATCATCATCTTTGAGCTACTTTCCATTTCCTTTCAGCACAAGAACCAAAACTGTATATCTCCCACTATAGCAAGGTTTTCCACATGCCTAAGCCGAAATCCTTAACCATAAAGGCATCCCCTTAAAGCCAAATTTATCTGATACCAAATGTTTGTTTTAACCTTATATATTTAATTGTTGAAAGTAAATTCTTAATAAATGACAAAAATGATGCAATGGAACACACACATACACAAATTTAACACATAGATATGGCCCTGGAAACCCAAACAAAGAAAACTATAAATATTTATCAGTATAATCTTTACTATGTTACAATATAATAAGTATATCATATAGCATCGATAAACCCCTAATTCATTAAACTTGGATTAGAATACAACCACAATTTCTTAACGAGAATTAGAAAACAATGGAATTAACCACCATGCACCACAAAATTGTTAAAAAGGAAAATTGTGTGCCAAAAACCACTAAAATGGATGTAAAAAACTAACCATTTTTTTTTCACAGGCATTATAACCAACACATTGAATCACATGTGGGGCTATTCATGTAAAGAATATAACACATACCTAACATGAATTTATTCCAAAATAATTACAGATAATGTGTTGGTACCTCCCATGAGTTCCAATACATCTAAACCCCATCTTACCCACTCACACATTGAGCTATGAGCAGTTTTCAATATTCCAATCACTTCACAAATTAGTGACCCCGAAAAGAACCAACTCCTTCCCTAAAACAAAATTAGAATATAATTCCATGAAACTAGACAACCTTAATATTGTTATCATTTTCCATTAATAGCCAAAAGCAACAACTTACTTTGTTTCTAACTAATAACCATCAACATCAATTTACTTTCCTTTTAGACTAACACCCAAAAGGAGAAATTTACTCTCTTTAATAACCAAAGGCAACACTTTAATTTATCAGTTTCCAAGTTTAATGAATTTTTTCCCATAATAATGATCATTTCCCAAAAAAAATGAATAAATACCATAAATAGGTTCCATCCAAAATTTGGGTTGAGGTGCTTTTACACAAGTCCTAGAACTTCTAACTTGGGTTATCCTATGTACACTGGGATCCTTCCTTAGAGTATTATTTCACAATGGTATTAAAACTCATCTACGTTTCTCCCAACATCTAGCCTAGGCCAATCTGAGTTTTGATATCAAAATTCTCGTAACTTTATATCTTCTTAAGAAAAATATTACTTCCATAAAATCCATATGATTGGTAAAACGAAGAAATACATATTTGATTTTCATGGGAATTACATGTCCATTTAATTATCATAAGGATAGAAACATAACCTATCATTATAAACAAGTAATTCATATACATAACATGTCCTACACATTTCACATGTCAAATTGCAATCCACAAGTGAATAATCAAGGGATAAAAACATAGTCCTCATAATATAGTCCTAACACTAATGAAATTATAGTATCTCATAATGTTTGTAACAACAATTGAGTCAACCTACTATAACTAGGTGATTGAAATAAATAAGGCACAAAAAGGGGTGTCATGATTTTGATTAAAGAGAAAAGTTGAAAGTTAATGAAAAACAAAATAAAATGAAAATATTTCAAAAACCAAAGCCTTGAATGGTTAATAGAAAGAAATATGTATCTAAATTGTGAAAGAAGTATAATTTTTTGTATAGAACACAAGCAATGTAAGATCAACAAACATAAACAATATGACCAAAATACTATATTTCTATTTTAAAAGATGATAAGTAAAATTTAGATAGTAAATAGTGTTATCAATTGTTGTCGAAGCTAGATTGATTTCACTTAGGATTTTCCCAATTTTTTTTAAATCTCACAAGGAAAAAAAAAAGACTCAAACTAGTAGATAAAAATATGGATATATTGACCATAGAGGGAACAAGAAAACCTTTGGATTGGTGTAAAATATCTACAAGTAATTTAAACAATTAGAACAAATTTAGGTGAAAACAACTAATTGTAATAAAGAAAAATCTATATATCTTAGCATGTGGGGGGGGGGGAGTTCCATACACTTTGTGCTTGAGCCTCTGAAAATTATTATTAATGACACTCTTATTTTAATTTAATACCAGTAAACCCTAAGGAATTAAAATAATGGATACAAATATCAAAAAATCACTATGAAATTAATAGAACTTAAACATACCTTGTCTTTCTCTCACACATATTTGCATCTCTTCACTCTATATCTATTTGAAGGAAAATAGTAGTTACCAATTATTTTGTGAAATATTAAATAACTAAATAATGTAATTTACCTTTGCGGACACTAATAAATTCAAAGATCAAATGTCGATTTAAAAATAAATAACTAAATTTTGTAATTGACTTTTGGGGACTCTAATAAATTCAAAGATCAAAGATCGATTTAAAAAGAAAAAAATCAAAAGAGAGGGGTTTTCCATCAAGCACAAATTATGATTTCAAAACTACCATAGGATTTTAACTTTTGGAGCTTACATGCACCTTATTACTCCTAGGAAAAAATGATTTTCCCTTCTATTTTCTTTCTCCTTATGACTAGCTATTTACACAAATAGAAAAAGCAGATAACATATTCAAAGGTTCACTAAATTAATTCCTTTTTTACCATTATAACTAAAAGTTTCACATTGATGCTAACATAATTCAATTAATTATTAACACTAATCCTCCATAAGGTACTCATGATCCATATCATATCAAAAGTCATGGATTTAAGGATAATAATGTTGATATAAACACAAATAGTCCACATGTAAAAAATGATAACTTATCCATACCACCATAACAAATCAACAATATTCCATACGTAGAATTATGTACCTCATGTATGAATTGTTAGAAAAACACTAGAGACCAAACATAAAATTCCAACCAAATCGAAGTTGGTACCTAGGTTATGTAGGCATCAAACATAAAATGATAAGTCCTTGTAATACTAGTGTAGTCCCCTTATTCTTATTGTTAATGTATCCCCCTAATGTTATTTTTGTAACCATGTTCCCCATTGAAGCCCACTATTTTTATTTTTGTGCCCTTACATTATTATTTTTATGTAGGATTTGATTATATTGTCACCCCTCAGACTCCTATATATACCAAGGCAGTCTTTTCATTTTTATCATCCAAGAATTCTTCATTTATGTGATGTAAAGGAGGTTTTTCAAGTCATTGATCTATATTTTCTTTTATTTTGTGATCTAGTTGCATAAAATTTGGTATAAGATCTTTGGATTCTAGGGTTTCGCTGCTTCAAACAGGTCATCTTTTCATTTTTTCTATCATTTTTTATATGACGATTCAGAAGCTGAAATTTCAACCACGTGTAGTTGAAATCCTGATGAACTTCATGTAGAAATTTTAGATATTGGTTCACTACATTTTATGAGATATGGTCTTTTCAAGCCTCCATTTTTTCTAGATTTTTACATCTTTTGCCCAGGATCTCTTATGTCTTCACCTGGATTTCGTAGTTACTACCATCCTTTTTTGTACATTTTTGAGCCATTATAGAGGCATTATGAGGTAACATGTTATAATTTTTTTAATTTCCTTTGTTCTAATGATTTAAAGGAATTTATGTGAAAATGTCACTAATAATAGGTTACTCTTGTTACAGGTGTATAGTTCTCATTCCAGCAACATAGTTTTTGTTCGTACTGTGCAGTTTTGTTGACCGTGTTGACATGCCAATATTTAGGGGATCTCCCCGATATGAAGTCCCAATTAGACCTCACATAGTTTGGTGTAAGATTCCCATTTAGTGTATGGCTCAGTTATCGAATTATTAAATATTTTCCTTGGCTCTAACTATCAGCAAGAGAAAGGGATGTAGTGGTGCCTTCGAAAAGAAAGAAGGTGTGCCTGGTGAGTGTTCAGTTGTAGATGTGTCCAAGTTCTTCTACTGTGAAGAGAGGGAGAAAAGTGAGCCTCTAAAAGAGAGGTAATAGTACCACCCAAGAAGAGACACACATGAACCAGAAGGATTCATCTAACATCCAGTGGAATAGTCCACAAGGGATGTGCTGACCATTACAACCAATGAATGAGAAAAGTATGTCTAATATCCCACCGAATATTCCACAAGGATAGGACAACAATAACAACCATTAAAGTACATTCTCAACAAGGTAAGTACTAAAATAACCGAAATAGTTAAATTACCTTAACACGTGTCAAAGAAAGCATGAAATATAAACATCCGTAGAATAGTCTTACAAACATTTATAATCAATGCATGAAGAATGTACTAATCTTGAAGGCTTTTGTTATTAAGTAAAATTTACAAGACACATTGATACAATGAACATAACTAGCTTCAGTAGTGGAGTGTTGGAGCCACTCCTAGCTCCTTGTGGGAGGATCCAAGGTGAAAATTCCTTTGCTCTTACCATGAGGGGGTATATATAACAATGAGGAGGTGATGCTTCACCTTCCTTATGACTCTTCATCTACCCTCATGATTTTTTGACTTCTTATGACTTTTCAACTTTACATGACTCTTCATATTCCACACATGTCCTTTGGACTTTCACTTTACAATACATTTCTGAGACATATTTATATCATTAGCCACAATGGTGTGGCATGTGACCACTCATGACATGACATGACACTATCGACATGAACTGATTGATGATGTGGAGATATCAAGCCATTTTTGTTACTGAGTGTTGAGTGTCTTCTTAATAATGCTTTTCTTTTCACCTCTGCATGGTTTGGTGATAAGGAATCTTCAAATGATCTCAATTCTTGGATAGTGGTCACAAACTAGTGTCCCTTTGCTTTCTCTTGATTAATAAGCTTGCGTACTCAACTACAAGAGTGTCTTCCAGCATGCTTATCTCCTTTATCTATTTATTTATCATCTTGTCGTGACATCATAGGATAATTTCTACTACAATTCACTCATGACGAGACGACAACAATTTGAAAACCCCCTAGTCTAATATTGTGCATATTGATCCTTTAATTGAGCCAAAATTGGATGGAGAACTGGGAAGAGGGATCAATGACTGCACAGTTCAAGCAAGAAAGGGGGAGCCTTAAGCCTTAAGACTGCGTAATGTGCAGTTCAAGCATGTCTGAGGGAGAAAATTGTGTAGTTCCGGGACACGGTGGAGGATGGTTCATTTTGTAGTTATATAGTTCAAGGGATCCAAGAGAGAGATTGAGGTTATTGATTGTGCAATGTGCAGTTAGGGCTCAGCTGGGAGGAGGAATTTTGCAATTATGGAAGTCAAGGTCAGGGTTTAAGCACAGGAACTATGTCGTGCAGCAATCCTGGGAGGTAGGAATTGCGCATTGTGGAGTCCCAATAGAAAAGGTCATATCTAGAGGACTGAAACTACGCAATGTGTATTTTAGGGAGGTTGGGGTAAAGCTAGGTTTCTCGGTTGGGAATTTTTCCGAAAATGGCTAAGTGTGGGATCGCTGAGACTAGTGTGAATAGTGATAATACTTCAACTATGATCACACACTTATAATACTTTGATGACTCAACAACATATATCATCCATGACACATGAAAAATGTATTTCCCTCTATGCAACAATTTTATGACAAGTTACGATAAGTGTGACACTTAAGATACACTTTGTGACAATCGGGATGACACTTGTGTGATTATTCTTAAAACTTTGGAAATGAGTGCGATGGATGTTTACATGGTTATAACAACTCATTTACACAAATATGACCTCTTTAAATGACCAGAACAGGCTTATGTAGATGATGCGACAACCAACATGTGAAAAGATGAAATTTTTCCTAACTTGAAAAAGGGAGAAAAAATCTTTAAGAAAACACACGGAACGAGTTTCAAATTTTGCGAAGACAATGAACAAGACCAAGGAAGGCTCTAAAATTGGGTGTAGGCCAAAATTTTGGAGGGTGTTGTAGCAGCAACAACACTTGGCGACACACTACTAGAATTCTAGCTTCTCTACTTTAGTTAATCTCTTTTGTGCAATTCCTTGGTTCTTCGGGGAGTATTTATTCATCTTGTGGATTAATTTGGTCTCCCCTCTTACCCTGTGAATAGACATGGTCCCCATCATACCGTCTCGGTTGAGCACAACATAAAATTCATAAATATCACAATGTTTCAAGTTGGGAAGGGTAATGAAGTTCACGAGCTTAATATTTTCAGAGTATAATTTTTAACCTATAGTGTTGCTCCACTACTATCAGGCCTAGAAAGTAACCCGGTAGAGTCACTACAGGCACACAAAAATTGCTCCGCTTCCATTTAGCCTAGACAGTACCCCAACGAATTTTCTTGCTTCAACTCTCTACACAAGAATCCTTTCACTTGTTTCTCCTTTATTTATTTATTTATTTATTTATTTTTAGGATTTTGCATTGGAACTTATTCATTTTGGGTGGAAGAGGGATCCCAAATTATTGAGAGAAGTAGAGGTTGTTCCTTTAGAGAAGCATATAGGTACCTTTGATTTAGGTTTTCTCGTTTATATTTTTCCCCTTCTCCTCTTCTACTGGTTGTATAAGCGTGAAAACACCAGAACATAAAGAATCAAATATGGGCATAATTTTTTTCAAATAAACATGAGTTCGTGATTTAACCACAACTCTCCTTACAAATGAATCACATTTTCTGTCAAAACTTCATCATCCAAAAGGAATAACCAAGATAGGGAAGATAAACCGAAGGTTTAGCCAAATTTTGAACTGTCACAAGACTCTTTAGACTTCATCCACACATACTAAGCAACTAAAACATGTATATGCACAACACTTATTCACATAATTCAAACAAGACAAGAAACAAAAAAAATGAAAGACTATGTACATAGTGTAGAGCATAGCCCCGGATCATCATTGAAATTAATTTTCTAAGTATTGTCCATTGACATGGAGAGATTCAATCTTCTTGTCAAGTGATTGAATACAATAAGTGTGTTGGCCAAGATTTTCATGGATTTTGAATGGCTGTTCCCACAGGGATTGAAACTTGGTGTGTTTTCCTTTATCCTCGTGGGATTTTTCCCACTTCGAGACTAAGTCACCCACACTGAAGTTGTTATTCCCTGCATACTTATTTTCAAACTGCCTCTTGATATGAAGGCTAATGAAGTTTTTGTAGCTCCTAGAGACAACCTTGAGTTGCAAAAGACCAGTGCCTAGGAAATCTTAAATTCATAGGTTAAAAATGGGCAACGGTACAAATAACTCTAACAGGATATAATTCAAGAGAATAATGGCTTTGGTGGTTCATGGAGTGAGAAGGTCTTGGAGTCGATTCATGTGAATTCCTTATACTGTGAGAGGGCTCAAGAGGCTGTGAGGCTTAGTGACTTTTAAATGGGCCAAGTATAAAACAATGAGCAGAAATCTTGAAAATATGCAGAGGCATTGAGGGAGAACGGAGAAGGAACCCATGAGAGACAGGCTTGAGAGATTTAAGAATTTGTCCCCTATGAACTTAGAGGAAACGTATATAAATGAAATATGGATAAAAATAGAGGTTCGTGGAGCACAAATTAAGGTAATACAGCAAGCTTAATTACATGGTCATTAACACCTAAGAATTATACTGATACGAATTCATGAATAAAATTACAGATCACCGGCAGCTACATTACACGAACCATCAAATCAGAATAGCATGAAATATGATTACACATGAAGAGTAGATTATTGATAACAAATAAAACAAATACATACTACTCATTACTCCATCTGGAATCTAAATATCAGCTCTGTATTATATTGAGTTCAAACAACTCTCCCAAAAATGTATCTCAGAGCACAAGGAGCACAGTCATACAAAACTACAGCAAAATTCTTCCAAAATTCCAGAACCCTTTCTTCATCTTAGAACTCACTACATATATATTTTTCCTCCAAGGGTCTATGGTCCTATCATTTATGATCGACCCATACCTATGAAATCAAAACATGCTACCTAACTTGCAGAGCGTACATTGAGGAATCACTTTTGTACTGAGAGAATTAAAACACGAATGGGGTGAAATTGAGATTTCACCAGCAAAACATCACTATCTGAAAGTAAAAATAAAATACATGGTTGATCATGGAGGCCAATCATGGGAGCCTTCAGACGGTATGGTGAGGAGTGGTCGTAGGTGTGCAGGCTGGCTTTCATCATACGCTTCCATCTATTGCTTGAAAGTCTCCACTCCCTCAGTCTTATGATTTCCACCTGATCCGTTGTGAAGTGACCAGATGTACTCCACGCACCTGGAACTTTTACAGATATTTCCTGAGCAATCTATGTTTTGTTTGGATTATATTTAGGAACTGATTTTTGAGGGGTTGTCAAGTGGTAAAGTAGTGTCCAGAGGGGTAAGAAATGATGAGAGGAAGGCACATGGAGGAGAGGGTAGTAATGAAAACCACTTATTTCATACCCTCAAATGCATTATGGTGGAACGGAAGTGACGGAGAGACGCGAAAGGCTTAGCGGTAACGGAATGTGTTCCAACGAATGGGAATGGCGGGAGTAATGGTGGAGCCCTGCTCCCATCGAAAATTGCAATCGGAAGGTTTTACTAGTGCACGACGGAGGGTAAGGGCTAAGATCCACGGGGAGCGATATGTGATGTGGCAGAAGTGACGTGGAAGATGGTGGGACCTGATCGCATCGCAAGTTAAACGAAATAGGTTGCGGGTGTTTTAAATGGTAAGTTAGAACTTGTGCGATGTGATATATCGCAAATCGGAAATCGCAAGTTTTAAGTTTTAGTTGCGATGTGAATGGTTATAATATGTGATCTGCGATGGGTGGCGGGAGAAAAATGGTAACATGGAGGAAGGTGGGACCTGACCGTCGCCCATAGATCACAAGCTTTAACGCTAAACAGCGGTGGTAAACCTTAAAGAACGCGAAGTGCGAAGTGCGGGGGAGGAAGGGGTCATGTGTCAGGGGGACTGGCCCACTTTAATCATGATTGGGGAGATATGAAAAGCGGAGGAGAAGCAATTATATAGATATTTGCAAGGTAGATGGAATGAAAGGAAGTGTGGCGGGTGATTTGGCCCCACCGCCATCGCACATCGCACTTCAGCCTCTTTAACTTTTACCCTTTGCGCCTCTCTTGAAACACTTGCGATATGCGATTGCAATTTTAATCTCCGTCGTTGACAGCTGCTTGGATCAATAGCCCTCATTGCTCCCTTGTCGTGTTTTGTCACTTTTGGTTGCGCCTGGTCATTTCTTCTTTGTCCGTGGAATGTTTTCCACGCGTTCACAACTAGACCTGCTTCAGCATTCACGACTCGACCTAAACGCGTGCATTAATAGACCCAACCTTGTTTAGGACTATGCCCTTGTTTTTTTTTTATCTTAGTTTTTTCTCTACTGCCTTTGTCTTCATTAATGGTAACTGCTTCTCCATGTTATGTGCGGTCACAGGCCAATAGAAGGGAAAAAATTTATTTTTCTTTCATCCTTTCTTCTTGTAACTTGTGAAGAGTGTCCATCCTATGCTACACTAATAAGCATGGATTTCCTTAGGATATTTTCGAAAGTTTGAGAGGAGGCAATTAGATGTTGGGAGGAAGGATGGATTCTTTTCCATATACTAGTAAGTAAGTGGAGGTGATAAAATATGGATTTTGCATGACTCAGTCATCCCATAAAGAATTTACCAAAGCGGAGTGCAAGCTCCTTTGTTCATAGAATATGGTATTTTTTATGATGTGGATAAGGTTCTTATTCTTGGACTCGGAAAGACCATTCCCTTGTGGATAGTAATTAGTTGAATGCCTCAAAACAATCCCATTTTCTAATGCAAAATGATACATTTTTAGCCATGAAAAGTACGTTGCATTATCAAAAACAAGTGAAGTAGGAATTTCAAACCTATAAATGATATTATGTTGAAGGAATTTGATAAATTCCTAATCATTTGTAACACCCTCCTCCCATATCTACCCAAGTAACTGGCCAACCAGGATAAACATGTGATGAGAGGCTACTATGATCTAATTCAACCTCCCATGTCACATTAAGGAAGTGGAACCATCGCCACACAACTACACAGACCTTATACACCTACTACAGGATAGCTAGGTGCCATGAAAACCTCCCAGAAGGCTAACCTCTGCATCAAATTGACCTTTTCAAGCATCAACCCCCTAGTCACATGCTTGACATGGGAAAGAGTGTGATGGGGAACCTCTAGTCGCACGCACATCATGGCATGCATGCGACTGGGGACTTTTCCCAGTAGTTTTGAGCCTGTGACCCTGATTTCTATGCCACTCTTTTAGGCTCATAGCCCAGGTCACTACCCAAAATTCCATGACACTTTCAGAACTGAAATATAATAGAGAAATAATAATGTAGATGCAAACACTTGAACAAGGACTTGATTGGACCCCTACTATCCATGACAGTAATTTCTTCAAACATGTCACAAATATGTAATCTATAGGTCTAAATAACATATGTAAGCATAGAGTTCTCATACTTGTTAGCTCCCTATAATTTGAAATATTGTAAAATACAAGCTGCAGGGAGAACACTTGAACCACTTTAGGATTCTAGGGTCTAACCCTCCTAAATCCAGAGAGGGATCTCTCTATAAGTGCAAAGATTGATTTATCTTCAAGGCTTTTGGGTATGATATTGCTAGTTATTAAGAGAAAGGGTTTTTTTTGTTTTTGGATGGTTGAGCATGATTTTTAGTTGAGTTAAAAGTCCTAAAATGAAATATTTTCAAATGTGTGAAGTTACAATCAATCAGAACAAGCTTTGGCTGATAGGATAGATATGACACTGGTTTTTAGTCCATTGGTCTATGGAGTCATAAAAGGGTTTAATTGTGCAACAATTTCAAGAGTGGTCCAAGGGGAAAGTCATCTATATCACAAGATCTTTGAGATTAAATTATGGAATGGAAACAATAAAAGTGTTGAAGGGGTGGAAACAGACAATAATTTCAACTAGGATTTATCAGTCTACCCAAACAAGAAAAGCCTTTTAAATAAATGTTTAAAACCAACCAAAGGACAGGGCTAACCATAGACTTCTTTGGACAAGTTCATATTAAAGCTAACTCAACAAACAAACAATCAAGTAATCTGCATAATTACTTTCAGAAGGGATGAAAACAGATAATAAAAACAAAGTGCAGCCTAAGATCAGAAAATATACTTTTAAATCTAAACTGCTTTCAGCATACTCTTAGGGAAACTTTCAGAATTACCTTCGGAGAAAGAAGCTAGAAAAAAGGGCAAACCATCACTTTTCTAGTCTATCTTTACTGAGAAAATAATGAAAATAACATTCAAGAACAATGTTTAAAGTAAACAGTAGGACGAGGGAACGCCAACATTCCTAACTGCTTGAACTGTATTGAATTTTTCTTAAATACACAATTTGGAGCAAAACATTGAGATAAAGCTTATCAGTCAGAGAAGGGTACTATAAACATTAAATCCTAACTCTATGCTTTTTTTTCTTTATCAGAGAATAATGGAAAAAATGGCATACATGAAAGGAAAACAATAACACAGAAAGAAGCACTTCACCAGTGATATAGACTAGGATCCCAAGAATCAGCTTGTATATTGATGTCAATCCAGTTACATTATTCAAGTCCAATGTTTCAGTTCAGAAATCATATTCTCTTCTCAGCCTAACTTATTTGATCACAAACAGAGCTTCAAGAGCCTTTGAACACTATTTACATGTAGAAAATTTCGAGCACAAGTATATTTCAAAGTTCTGCAACCAACCCTTTACAATGAGCTCCTCAAGAAGATTTTATAGAAAGAATGAGGAGGTCGAAAGAGAGAAAATATCTACAGGCTCAATTAATACATTTTAATGCTTCTTGGCCTTTGAGGGGCTCAATGGATAATTTTACAGATATTTCTCTATATTAATTGGCTTTACATTAAGTATTAAGCTCGCTAGGGAGATTTTGTTGACTTTAAGGCTCTGTGTCATCATTGTAATAACTCTGCTAATATTTTTGCAATAATTCTCTTTGGCTTGGAATAACTGTTCGGCTATATTAAGAAAATATGCTCTATTCTGGTAATAACTCAACCTCTTTTGAATGCTTTGAGGCTACAGGTGGCTTCTGGTAGCTGAGAGGATTCAATTAGCCTTTGATGTGGCAATGGAGGCTTTCTCGGTCTGGTAGATATTTTTGTTTTGACCTAAAACAAGACTAATTTGCTTCTAATTTGTGTGTTAGGCATAATTAGGCCTAATTTCCTGTCTTATGTTCTTTAACTATGTTTAATTGAGTGGATTAGGCGTTTGATTATCAATTTAGGCCATAATCCCTCAAACTGTGTAAACCATCTTTGATCCTTCATCTCTGCTATGACTGGATCTTTTAATACTGATACTCTTTGATTTATTTAAACTTTTCCGTGTATTGTTGATGTGCAGGTGCGCAAAGGGTTTCTAATGGTATCATTGCTCATGAGGCACGGATGAAACGTGATATGGAACCCTGCAAGAAGATCTCTTTCATGAATAAAGGTCTGAAGGATCGTCATCCTCGGCCTTCAACTTTTCTTTAAAATAATTGAAAATCCTTTAAAACCTGTAAAAATACACCAAAAGTTATAAAAATCCTGTGTGGCTGGGTAAAACTGCTTTGGAGGCTTAGGTTTAGAACGCAACCATTGGATGAAAGCATCCAATGGTGGAGATTACTCGCGGTGGTTAAAAGGGAGGGCGGTTGATGAAACAGTGCAGAGGATGAAGTCCAGGCCGTTGATATGTGTTGATCGACGGTCAAGATCAATCGTGGACATATAAAGTGAATGAGTCACTTTATAATGAAAATAAACGAAAATGCGAAGAAATGGGTTAAAAACCTTAATCAACGGTGAAAAAGGTTAAAAGGAAATCTGGGGTTTTCGAAATAATTCTAGGCCATTAGATCAGATTAGCCCAAGGAGATCAATGGCGGAGGTTGATCTAAGAAGGCCCTTGGAGGATGGGCGGAGGGCGATTAAGAAATGCGAGATCAAACGCAGGCCGTTGATCTGCAAAGATCAACGGTGGGGAATGAACGCGATGAAACGCAATAGAAAATGGGGAAAGCGGTTTCGGCTATAGAAACCACTAGTTTCGCGTAACAAAAAGGCGGATAAGCGGTTTAACATTTTCAAACGCAATCTGAGTTAGAGCCCGACACATGGCATTTCAAAACCACTTATATCGCGCGAAATTTAGGAATTATTGTTCGCGCTTAAATCTACGCGAAATTGCGCGTCAACCGTCAGATCTGGGGTCTTAGATCTGACAGTCGTGGAAAGAGCGTGATAAAGGATAGATGCGTGAGCGATAAGATATGGGGCAGGGGAAGGCGGTTTCAATCTTGACCGTCTGATCATGTGAATGAAAAGCTGAGATTAAAACTCAGGTTTAAATGTAATAATATATGAGGTGGAGAAAAGGTCAGTGTGGGCTATTGATCTGCAGAGATCAACGACGGAGTTTTGCCGAAAAAACATTATAAAGCGGAGTTCATAATTTTAACAAAGGTTGAGGGAATTGATCTGGACCGTCAGATATTATGCAATGGACGGCCCAGATGCAATCGGAGCTTTGCGATCGGAGGACGAAAGGGGTAAGCGACATCGATGTGATTGAACATGGGCCATCGCTCTGATGATCAAATCAACAGCGAAGAATGAATCTGCGGAGGTTACAAGTGGGGGAAAGGGCTTATGATTAGATCGATGTGGGTCGTCGGATCTAGATCTAGCGAAACAGATCGACGGTTGAGAATCCATCGGGGGTTTTCCAATCGGGAGGGGAAAATAAAATACTGAACCGTGACCAATGAAATCTCCAATGCGAGATTTGGCTGATCGTTGATTGGTTTAAGATCAACGGTCGGGATTCGTTTAAACCGTGGACCGGCGGACTTTGTGTTAACATAAAAAATGGGTTTTTATATTAAATACAAAGGAAGAAATGCATCGGGGAGGGTTTATTAATGTGTTTTAGCGCCCAATTGCGGGATCTTGGGTTATATGAAGAAAAGCGCGGGTCGGGGTCTATAACAAAGGGAGCCAATCGGCATTGGAACTTTATGAAACAAAAAGACTTGCACTCGTCGGAAGTTCTGATGCGATAAGCACTTTTGGACTTAGCACTTGGTTCCAGCACTAGGGTATATGGTGGGGAAGTGGTTTAGGGGGCTTAGCCGAAGGGGGCTAAAGCCTGTAATGCAAAAGGCTCTTTTTCATGATTTTTCAAGGATTTTCAAAGCATTTTGAGGGTTTCGGATAAGGTAAAAAAGTATTTTTAAACCTTATAACAGGGTTTTTAATGAAGGGAAGAAGGGAAATAAGGGAAAATAGAGGAAATTTATGGGAAAAAGGCGATAAAATGGAGGTTAATATTGAGTGAAAGGAGGGGTAAAATGAGGGGAAAATGAAATTTTTTGCAGCAGTCTTTTATTCAAGAAAATAGCAGAATTTCAGAATGAAGAGGGAAACAGCAGTGAAGATTAATCAGAGGATAAGATATCTTCATAAGACTTCAAGAGATAACAATTTTGGCAATAAAACTTTTTTCTTGAACGCTTCAAAAATGATTTAGCCACCATTTGATATGACAAATTTTATAGGTGGCTAACAGTAGCTCCACATGGGGATGGTGCCTTCTTGAAGGCATCAAGAACTTCAGACTTGCATTCTCTAGGGGGCTGATCAGTGCCCTATCCATTGGGATGAAACCTTCCTTACTTGGATTATCTTCTTCTGTTTTGAAAATGTTAGCAGCCATGAAAAAATAATGGAACTTCATCAACACAAGCTTTCTACCTACCCAATCCTACTGATCTAACATTTTTTCTTCTTTCAAAGTGCACTTGGATGGGAAAACTCTTTTACAAACATTTTATTCTTTTGAAAGCATAAAACTAATCTAAGTCTACTTCTTATTTCTCCATGAACTCAGATTAAACAGTTGAGTTCATAAGCTTCTCTACCTATTCTACTATCTGTTAGGATTAAACAGTCTAACAGATTTTATTCTCTAACTTATAAAGCAGAAATTTAAAAGCATACAAGTTAGGATTGAACAGTCTAACTTTTTGTTGATCTATGGCATAAAAAACAAGCTGCACATAGATAATTATTTGCAGAAAATTAAATCAAAACATTGAAGGCTTAAGACCTGAAAGTTCTAAGCACGACCTTCTCTTTTCTTCAGCTCTGTTTTTTAGTTTATTCGAGTTTTTTTTTCCTGGTTATCTGGTTCAATTTTTGATCATATGAGAACCATTTTACTTTTGTCTTTGACTCAGAATTTTAAACAGATTAGAGTCATTCTTCTTTTGGAAACTTAGGTTCAGATTTTGAGCTTGTTTGAACCTTTATTTTCTATCCTAATCTACCTAACTGATAAGCCAAGATTAAGCTGTTTGGAAAATCGAATTTACTAACCTATCAACAGTCAATTTAAAACTAATTATTCATGATTAAGCTATATGACTAACTAGAAGTGTGTTTATTAGGAGTGGCATTTGAGCTTGCACACTTTCAGATTTTGTTTTTCTTTTTTGGTATGGGGTTGTACCTTTATTGTTTTTACAATCTGCCCTCTTTTCTTTCTTTTACTGTTTTTGTATTTTTTATTTTTCTAACTTTGAATGCAATGATGGATGAAATATATATAATGAGAAAAAAGATAAAAAGGCTTCACAAAATGATAGGATCAAGAGAAAAATGTTTGAGCATCCTGCCATTGACAGGACCCCCAAACAGTTTATCTCCATTCAACTCCTGCAAGAAAAAGGCATTGTTACCAGCAGCAGAATGAATGAGATATGGGCCAAGCCATAAGTTATAAAATTTCCCATGCTTGCCCTTGTCTTCTCTCCTTGAGTCCCACTTTAACACCTTGTCCCCAACATTGAAATTTCTGGCCTTTGTTCTTTTATCAAAAAGCTTTTTGATGCTCTCTTTCTTTTGTAATGCTCTGTTGTAAACCTCCTCTCTGGTTTTCTGAAGATGTATAGTCTGATTTATCCTTCTGATCATGTCATTGTCTTCATACTGCACCTTTTGGATCAACTTCATAACTGGTACACCAAGGCTGGTTGGAAAAATTTCATCTGTACCATACACAAGCTGGTAGGGTGACATTCCATTAGATTTCTTTAATGTTAATCTGTCAGCCCAGAGTGCATGTACTAGCTTTGTGTGCCAAGACTTCTTGTTGTCCTCCAGAAACTTCTTGATTATGTTCACCAAAATTTTGTTTGAGGATTCTGCTAGCCCATTACCTTGAGGGTAATAAGCAGTGGAATGACCCAATGTAATCTGATATTTGTGACAGAATTCAACCATCTTTTTGGATCCAAATGCTGCTGCATTATCAGTGATGATCTTCCTAGGACAGCCAGATCTAGAGAGGATATGAGTCTCAACGAATTTTATGATGACAGAGTCATTGGCTTGCCTAGAAGGGATGGCTTCTATCCATTTGGTAAAGTAGTATGTTTTAGTGAGAATCCATCTATGTTGGGCAGATGATGGTGCATGGATTTCTCCTATGAATTCAAGTCCCCACTTTTGAAAAGGGGCTTCAACAGTGATTGGATGTAGATGGAAGGGCAACAACTTTCTTTTTCCTTTAAAAAGTTGGCATTTATGACAGGAAATTATCATCTTGTGTACATCTAGAAAGAGGGTGTGCCAATAGTAACCAGCTCTAAGGATTTTGTTGGCTGTTGTCTTCCACTAGAAGTGGCCTCCACATTCTCCTTCATGGAACTCATGCTTAACCTTCTCTGCATCATTCTCAAGCAAAAATTTAAGCAATATTCCACTCGCATTTTTCCAATAAATACATTTATCTATAATGCAATAGTTTACAGCTTTTAACTTTAAAAACCTTGCCTTTGTTTTTGATAAACCAGGAGGTGTATTCAGATTAAAAAAAACATATAGAATATCAGCATACCAAGAGGAGTTCATAAAATGGTCTTCAACAATGGGAGTTGAGAGTTCCTCTTGTTCATCTAAAGCATTTATCATGTTAATATCAAGAACTTCAAAATTTGATTCAGACATTAATCTCGCTAGACCTTGGCCTTTAATGAGTTTAGTGGGCTTGATTTCTAGATCATATTCGAGTATCACATCTATCCACTTACCTCTCTTACCATCTGGGTCCTGTGTTAGAATGTCTTTCACAACTGAATTTGGGACAAAGGAAATGATGTGGGAGTGCAAGATGTATACTCTGAAGTCTTTTAAAGCTTTGACCAAGGCAAAAGCTTGCTTTTCCATCATGTTATACTTCAGAGGAGCATCTCTCAATGCCTTGCTAAAGAATGCAATAAGCCGCTCTTGTCCTTGTGGATTTTTCTGTAATAGGACAGCAGCTATTGTATGTTCTGATGCGAATGAAAAAATATAAAAATCTTTTGAAAAATCAGGACTTATTAGGACTGGTGTTTTGGTTAACGCTTGTTTCACCAGCTCAAAGGACTTCTTTGCTTCTAAGGTCCACTTAACCCCTTTTTCCTTTTTCAGCATGTTTGTAATGTTTCTAAGGAGTTCAGCCAGGTTGGGTATGAACCTTCTCAAGAAATTAATCTTTCCAATGAAATATTGTAGTTTCTTGATGTTTCGAAGATGAGAGATTTGCAATATGGCCTCGATCATCTTTGGGTCTATATTTATTCCCTGTTCTGAAATGATATGCCCAAGAAGTTTACCTTCTTGGAGACCGAATAGTGTTTTCTTTGGGTTTAAAGATATCCCAAACTTTCTGCATTTCTCGAATACTTTTCTCAAGTGTTCTAAGTGCTCTTCATCTTTCCTTGAAAAAACAATGACATTATCTAAGTAAATAATGATGAAGTAGCCTAATTCTTCCGAGAATGCAATGTCCATGGCTCTCTGAAAAGTAGCACCAGAATTCATTTGACCAAAGGGCATTTTCACATACATTAAAGTGCCCCAAGGTGTAGTAAAAGTTGTCTTTAATTGATCATCAGGATGTACTAAAATCTGATTGTATCCTGAGTAGCCATCTAGCAAATAAATTCGTTTAGAACCAACTACCCTTTGTAAAATATGGTTCATATTGGATAAAGGGTAGTTGTCCTTCAGTGAAGCTTTGTTTAACTCTCTAAAGTCTATACAAAGCCTAATCTCTCATGTTTTCTTCCTAACTGACACCAGATTAGACACCCACTCAGAATATCTAATAGGGACAATAATACTAGCTTCATACATTTTCTTGATCTCCTTCTCAACCAAAGGTAACTGAACAGGGTTTATTCTGCGCAGTTTTTGTTTAAATGGCTTTTGGTTTTCCTTGAGAGGTATCTTGTGCTGAATTATTTCAGTGTCATGGATTTCAGATCCTCATAACTCCACACAAAAACATCAGAAAATTCTTTAAACAACTCTATTTATTTGAGTTTGATGTGAGCTGGTAAAGCTTTAGACAGTTTGATCATCATAGGTTTTAGTTCGCTGCCTATATTACACTCTTCAACTTCAATCTCGACAGGCTCCGGTTTCGGTTTCTTGGCCACATCGTTGACATCAAACAACTCTTCTAAAGGGGTTAGACCTTTTGGCAAACTTTGATTTTTAGACTGCAGGGTTTCTAAGTCTTGTGTTTCTAACTCTGCAACCATTTCTGTTGTGTTTTCAATTTTGTTAGACAGCAGATTTACATCTGCTATCTTTGGAGACTCTTCTTCTTCATCAAGTAGATTTTCCTCACTAGGACAGTCTATTTCATAGTCTGAATCTGAACTTGGTAGTTCAAATTCATTTCTGGACTGCAGGAAGTCTTCTATTTGTTTGTCTCCATCAAACACTTTCCAATACCTCTCGTTATCAGGGATATATGGTCTGAATTTAATTTGAGTTGTACATTGTTTGGTTTCATAAGGCGTTAAGCATGTTCTAGCAGCAAAAGCTAAACTGTGGGCCATGATATTTTTTCATCTTGGGACAAAAACAAGTTGGCATTCCTCAAAAATTTTCAATAAATCCATGACGTCGTTCCTGTAGGCTCTAATTCTGAGGTGATTTGTGCAGTATTCCCCATTCACTTGCCTAATGATTAACTCTGAATCCCCATGCACTTTTATTCTTTTAGCTCCTAACTTCCTCAATAAATGTAAGCCTAAAAGAAGGGATTCATATTCCGCTATGTTATTCGAACACTGAAAAATTTAATCTATAGGAATGGCCTTCCGTGTGGTTTTTCTCAGTGTTACGTATCCAGACGCCTACACCAGCATTGCTCCTGGTGCAAGACCCATCGAAGTTCATACTCCACAGAGGACTAGTTTCAGGTTCAGCTTGGTTACTATCCTCTTCAACCAATGTGCTTTCGGATTGTCTTTGAAGGTCAGCACTCTATTGAATTTTTTTTAATCCCTCAGGTTTTTCATTACGTTGAGGACTGTTTTCTTGACTATCAAGGTTTAAAAGCAAAGGACACATGACTTGTAGCTCTAGACCTGTGTGTTGTTTTCTGCAGTTTTGGGTTTTTGCAAACTGTTTCGACGCTTTTGTGTTGTCTTCCTCATCCTCTCTATCTGCCATTAATTCAGTTAGGGTCACTTGTTCATCCAGTGTTTCATCGTTAAAAAGGATAAATGAATCAAGGCCTTTGTTTACAGAATAAAGGGGAGAGTTTTGTGGTCTCTCTTAGCTAGTAACCATATACTGCATATGGGACTCCCAGTAAAGTCTTCTAGTCTGATTGAAAACAGGGATGGTCGCATATGTCATGTCCATCTGCATCGTTCCTTGTAACTTAGCTCCCCAAGATCTTGATAACAGCATACCATACTTTGGGGGTACATCAGCCACAACAATATCCATGACTAAACATTTGGCTAGAATTTGTGCTAAGTTAACATAGAGGTCTTTGATTAATCCTAAACATTTTACTCTGCTTGAGTCAAAGGAGTAAAGATCTTTGTAAGGTCTAGTGATTTCAAGGCCTAGGCTCTCCATTACAGCTTTGGGCATTAAATTTTGAGAGGCCCCTGAATCGTGCATAGCGTCATGTAAAATCTTGTCATGAACATTTAAACTAACATAAAAAGGAGGAATTGGTCCCTCTTGATATCTACCTTCAATCTTAGGACCAAATATGAGCTCTGGCTGGTCATCATTAAGATTGACAGTGTCATTATTCTCTTCTATGTTAAAATCCTTTAAAATTTGAGATCTATATACATTATGGGCATCTAATTCCATGAGAGGAACAGAGATTTTGATTCTGGAAATTTCCTGCTCCAAACTAAAAGGAATCTGATTCTTTGAAGTTCTTGTTTCAACCTTATTAACTACCACTCTATCAGCAAAATCAGTCTACTGATTTCCTCTATGTACATTTTCTAAAATTGTTTTAACAGGAGCACTAGTTGAGGTACTAGTGCTGCTAAGATCTGCACTCTGTTTTTTATTGTTTTGAGTGCCTTTCTCTTTATTTTTATCAGAATTTACAACCACTGTTTTGTCTTTCTATTTTACGATTTTGGGTTTATTCACAGTGCTGCTTTGTACAGATTTTTCAGAGGTTTTAGTCTTGGGAGTTTCCTGATTGATTTTACTCCTAAGGTCGTATTCCTTTTGAGACTCTATGATAACATTTTCCATGTCTTGGTAGTAACTTTCATCATCATCTCTTTTATCATCATAGGGTGTGTACAGACCTTGTTTTTTATCATAATGAACTTCAAAATCATCATTATATACTCCCAACATATTGATGTCATATTCCTATGTTTGTTCTAATGTTTCTTCAACCTCACTTACATAGTTTTGATGAAAATGAGGAGCGATCTGTTAATCATCTTCCCTTGGTCTGTTTTGAGGTTAGATTCTCCTAAAATTCTGATTTTGGTTCTGATTTTTTGTTTTGAGGAGCTGTTTGGTTTTGACTTTCTTGTGCTCTCTCAAGTATGCTCATCTTTTTCACCATCTCCTCCATCATTCTTTCCATCTTTGAGCTAGATGTAGAAGGTGTAGATTCCTCTCTAAAGGAAACTCTCTTCTCATTCTTCATTCTTGCTCTTTTCTCCATTAAGTTAACTTCCACAGCAAGAGCCCCTTTTTGCATATCTTCAAGGGTTAAAGGATCTCTTTCTCTCAGCTGATAAGCCATTTCAGGATAAAATCCTTCAGGAAACTTGTTTAAAGTCGAGCCTTGTGGAGGTTTTAGGTCTGGGGGAAGGGCATTATAAACACTGTTGAACCTAGTGCAATAGGCCTGTACACTTTCCCCTGCATTTCTTTGGAGATTTTTATAATCAGAAAGTATTTGAAGAGGGTTTTTCCTTACTTCCCATTTGTTTAAGAATATTTGATGGAAGGCTTGGAGATCATTAATACTGTGAGGGGTTAAGCCTTTGAACCATTTTCTTACTTATCCCCCTAAACTCTGAGAAAATAATCTAAGTTTGACAGTTTCATCATCAATTTCATTTATGTCAAAGTAGTCATTCATCTTATCCACATGTTGCGAAGCAGTAGTAACATTACTAGCATCATACAATGGTATTTTGGACTAATATTCCTGTGGGAGATTGACTAATGGTAAAGGAAGGACCAACGAGGCATACCATGTTGCCATGATAGGAGGTGGAGGTGGATTTACAAGAGGTGGATTAACAAGAGGGAAAATGGGCTGGAGTGGAGTGGTTTGGACAGTGGATGTATGAAGAACATATGTGGATGGAACAGCACTAGATTGTTGAGCTGATCTTGGATGAGAGACACCTAAATTGTAAAGGAAATGTAAATCAAGTGGTGTTGTTTCTCTGCTACCAGGATGTTCACTTCTGTCAGGGGATGAAAGTGAAGACTCTGAATCTAGCTTATCTAAATCATCAAGTGACCTAGTTCTAATTGGATTTCTTAAGTTAACTTGTGATTGTTGTAGAGCTGCAAGATTTTCAGGAACATAATTAGCTCTAAAGGGTGATCTGAAAACAGTTGAAAATTTATCCTTGGGAGACTTCCTAAGTATTCTTTCAGGGTTATCAACTATCTCAGGGGGGTTTGGGTCAGGATAGGCTCTAGTATAAATCTTTCTAGGAGCCACTATGCTATGTTTTTTAGACCCAAATAAACAAGAAAATTTTAACCAAATATGACAATATTTAAGAGGCTAACTGATCTTTTAAAAAAGAAAAATTTAATCCTAAAATCCTCTTACTGAGTTTAAATAATGTTATGATGATAATGGGTCTTCCCGGTGGGGTCTTAAGGTCTGTTTAGGATTGTGGAGTCGCCAGGAGGAAATTTTTAGCTCTTTTGGAGGTAAAAGGTTTTATGGTCCACCACCATGTTTATTGAATACCAATTTGAAATATTTTTGGGTTTTCTGAGTTTATTTCAGTCCTATGGGTTCTAAGAGTGTCCTAAATATGTTTCAACACTTAGCTACGGTGATGAGACAAAGACAATCTACTCTTATGGCTAAGCTAGTTGATCCTTCAAGGTTTGATAAGCTCTTATGAGGATCTTAAGGTTTCCTTAGTTTGTCACTGATTCAAACAAGTTTTATCATGATTACCATCTGCTTGGTAGTGCTTGAAGAGGGCTGCTTGTACTCACTGAACACTGAGTGTTTGGACAGAAATGTTATGCCTGGTGGGTTAACTGGCTAACAGAACAAATTTCATTGAATCAAGAGGTTTCCTGAGGTCCCAAAAGTATCTAGGATGAATTTTTGCTCAGAAATTCCCCAGTGGAGTCGCCAGAAATGTTAGCTCCCTGTAATTTGCAAGATTGGAAAATACAAGCTGTAGGGAGAACACTTGAACCACTTTGGGATTCTAGGATCTAGCCCTCCTGAATCCAGAGAGGGATCTCTCTATAAGTGCAAAGATTGATTTATCTTTAAGTCTTTTGGGTATGATATTAGGCTAGTTATTAAGAGCAAGGGTTTTGTTTGTTTTTGGATGGTTGAGCATGATTTTTAGTTGAGTGGAAAGTCCTAAAATGAAAGAGTTTCAAAGGTGTGAAGTTGCAAGCAATCAAAACAAGCTTTGGATGATAGGATAGATATGACGTTGTTTTTAGTCCATTGGGCTATGGAGTCATAAAAAGGTTTAATTGTGCAACAACTTCAAGAGTGGTCCAAGGGGAAAGTCATCTATATCACAATATCTTTGAGATTAAATGATGGAATTGAAACAATAAAAGTGTTGAAGGGGTGGAAACAGACAATAATTTCAACTAGGATTTAGCATTCTGTCCAAACAAGAAAAACCTTTTAAGTAACTGTTTAAAACCAACCAAAGGACAGGGCTAACCATAGAATTATTTGGACAAGTTCGTATAAAAGCTAACTCAAAAGACAAACAATCCAATAATCCACATAATTACTTTCAGAAGGGATGAAAACAGATAAGAAAAACAAAGTGCAGCCTAAGATCAGAAAATATACTTTTAAATCTAAACTGCTTTCAGCATACTCTTAGGGAAACTTTCAGAATTACCTTTGGAGAAAGAAGCTAGAAAATAGGGAAAACCATCACTTTTCTAGTCTATCTTTACTGAGCAAATAATGAAAATAACATTCAAGAACAATGTTTAAAGTAAACAGTAGGACGAGGGAACGCCAGCATTCCTAACTGCTTGAACTGTATTGAATTTTTCTTAAATACACAATTTGGAGGAAAATATTGAGATAAAGCTTATCAGTCAAAGAAGGGTACTGTAAACAGTAAATCCAAACTCTATGCTTGTTTTTCTCTATCAGATAATAATGGACAAAATGGCATACATGAAAGGAAAACAATAACACAGAAAGAAGCACTTCACCAGTGATATAGACCAAGATCCCAAGAATCAGCTTGTATATTGATCTCAATCCAGTTACATTCTTCAAGTCCAATGTTTCAGTTCAGCAATCATCTTCTCTTCTCAGCCTAACTTATTTAATCAAAAACGGAGCTTCAAGAGCCTTTGAACACTATTTACATGTAGAAAATTTCGAGCACAAGTATATTTCAAAGTTCTGCAACCAACCCTTTACAATGAGCTCCTCAAGAAGATTTTATAGAAAGAATGAGGAGGTTGAAAGAGAGAAAAGATCTACAGGCTCAATTAATACATTTTAATGCTTCTTGGCCTTTGAGGGGCTCAATGGAGAAGTTTACAGATATTTCTTTGTATTAATTGGCTTTATATTAAGTATTAAGCTCGCTGGGGAGATTTTGTTGACTTTAAGGCTCTGTGTCATCGTTGTAATAACTCTGCTGATATTTTTGCAATAAGTCTCTTTGGCTTGGAAAAGTTATAAAAATCCTGCGTGGCTGGGTAAAACTTCTTTGGAGGCTTCGGTTTAGAACGCAACCGTTGGATGAAAGCATCCAACGGTGGAGATTGCTCACGGTGGTTAAAAGGGAGGGCGGTTGATGAAACAGTGCAGAGGATGAAGTCCGGGCCATTGATCTGTGTTGATCGAAGATCAAGATCAATCGTGGACATATAAAGTGAATGAGTCACTTTATAATGAAAATGCGAAGAAATGGGTTAAAAACCTTAATCAGCAGTGAAAAAGGTTAAAAGGAAATTCGGGGTTTCCGAAATAATTCTGGGCCGTTAGATCAGATTAGCCCAAGGAGATCAACGGCAGAGGTTGATCTAAGAAGGCCATTGGAGGATGGGCGAAGGGAGATTAAGAAATGTGAGATCGAACACAGGCCATTGATCTGCAAAGATCAACGGTGGGGAATGAACGTGATGAAACGCAATAGAAAATGGGGAAAGTGGTTTCGGCTATAGAAACCATTGGTTTCGCGTCACAAAAAGACAGATAAGTGGTTTAACCTTTTCGAACGCGATCTTCTTTAGAGCCCAACACGTGGCATTTCAAAACCACTTATATCACGTGAAATTTAGGAATTATCGTTCGGGCTTAAATCTATGCGAAACTGCACGTCAGCCGTCAGATCTGGGGTCTTAGATCTGACGGTCGTGGAAAGAGCGCGATAAAGGATAGATGTGTGGGCAATAATATATGGGGCAGGGGAAGGCGGTTTCAATCTTGACCGTCTGATTATGTGAATGAATGGCCGAGATTAAAACTGGGGGTTAAATGTAATAATATATGAGGCGGATAAAAGGTGAGTGTGGACCATTGATCTGCAGAGATCAACGGCGGAGTTTTGCCGAAAAAACATTATAAAGTGGGGTTCATAATTTTAACAAAGGTTGAGGGAATTGATCTAGACTGTCAGATCTTATGCAATGGATGGCCCAGATGTAATCGGAGCTTTGCGATCGGAGGAGGCAAGGGGTAATCGGTGCCGATGTGATTGAACATGGGTCGTCGATCTGATGATCAAATCAACGACAGAGAATGAATTCGCAGAGGTTACAAGCGGGGGAAAGGGCTTATGATTAGATCGATGTGGGCCGTCGGATCTAGATTTTTCAGAACAGATCGATGGCTGAGAATCCATTAGGGGTTTTCCAATCCATAGGGGAAAATAAAATACTGAATCGCGACTAATGAAATCTCCAATGCGATATTTGGCTGATCGTTGATTGGTTTAAGATCAACGATCGGGATTCATTTAAACCATGAACCGGCGGACTTTGTGTTAACATAAAAAATGGGTTTTTATACGAAATACAAAGGAAGAAATGCATCAGGGATGGTTTATTAATGTGTTTTAGCACTCGATTGCGGGCTCTTAGGTTATATGAAGAAAATCAAAGGTCGGGGGTTTATAACAAAGGGAGCCAATCGGCATCGAAACTTTATGAAACAAAAAGACTTGCGTTCGTCGGAAGTTCTGATACGATAAGAGATTTTGGACTTAGCGCTTGGTTCCAGTGCTAGGGTATATGGTGGGGAAGTGGTTTAGGGGGCTTAGCCGAAGGGGGCTAAAGCCTGTAATGCAAAAGGCTCTTTTTCATGATTTTTCAAGGATTTTCAAAACATTTTGAGGGTTTCGGATAAGGTAAAAAAGTATTTTTAAACCTTATAACAGGGTTTTTAATGAAGGGAAAATGGAGGAAATTTATGGGAAAAAGGGGATAAAATGGAGGTTAATATTGAGTAAAAGGAGGGGTAAAATGAGGGGAAAATGGAGTTTTTTGCAGCAGTCTTTTATTCAAGAAAACAGCAGAATTTCATAATCAAGAGGGAAACAGCAGTGAATATTAATCAGAGGATAAGATATCTTCATAAGACTTCAAGAGATAATAATTTTGGCAAAAAAACTTGTTTCTTGAAGGCTTCAAAAATGATTTAGCCACCATTTGATATGACAAATTTTATAGGTGGCTAACAATACTTATCTAAGAATCTATAAGAACCATTATTCCCTTAAATCATTAGTTTCATTATCATCTATTAGGTCATATATACATTGTTCATTCATTTACAATTCAAAACATGATGAGATCCATACATCATCAATGATTGTCATAATACATGCTTACAACCAACATAATAACAACAAATTTATCAAGGATACATCATCCATAGAATCCATATGTAAACCATTAAATATACACATAAGATATCAAGGAAATAACTTCTCATTAATGAATGCAAAAACCAACCTGGTATTGGACTAACATGTTGCACCTGTCCATATATTGGTTGAGCCAAATCTCTCTTCATCCAATCACCCCTATGCCATATTCCAAGTATGAATGTGGGACTCAAACTGAAAGAACCAACTAGGGTTTCCCAAGGCTAAACTACCTTTCCCTCATCAGTAAAAACCAGGCTTTACCATAATCCACACCAGATCACTAGGACAAAACAATAAACATCTAATAACAAGCTTTACTATGATCTCCACTAGATCATTAAGGCCAAAACAAGCATGGATGCCACCATATTTATCCACCTACACGGTGAGTAATTTTCATGTCTCCTAGTCTCTAGGATTTACTGCAATCCACAGTATAATCCAAGGATCACTAGGACATAACCGAGACTCCACTGTCCAAGAGTTATTGTATATCTCATCCTGATATTCCTAGGCCTTATGGAGAGAAACCACCTCTAGCATTTACCGTATATCCCATCATTCATCAGTCAAGGATTCCTAGGCCCACCAAGGCAACCCGTTATCTAGCTTTACCACAGCCCACAGTATAGTTCAGAGGTTACTTGGAAATGTGTTCTTTTATTCAAATATCCACGTCACTCAGCTTCGAATCCATCCGTAATTCCATCTCAACTAAGACATGAGAACCCCATCACACCATGGCTATCTATAAATGGAAATGTTGAGCTGAAAAACATTATCACACCTGGAAAAACTCATGCCAATGACAGAAAGAGAACCAAGAACATACATGTAACACCATGCATGCCAAATTTAACAATTAAACCACATGTACAAATCGATACCTGCAAATATTCCTATTGTATTTGCTTCATCATGCTCTTCCTTACTTGATATTTTCTTCCTCTTTGCCTTATTTGCCTTTCTTGATCCAATGCTGAAATGCTTCAAGAAAACTCTAAGTGTCCAAAAGTGTGAGGGGGAGAGAGAGAGATAGAGAGAGAGAGAGAGAGAGCTCCAAATTTGAACTGAAAATGTTGGAATTTACAAGGCAAGTTCCTTAGATCAAACACCAAAGGTCATCGCTCACAAACAGATCACAAATCAATACACTGATATTTGGCGTGGTTAAAACCCTCAAAGAGGGAAACAATTCATGGTCTGATCCAACACGGCCACTTTAGGCAATAAATTAATATAAAGAAAGAAAATTCACATAAGCTTCTCTCATAAACGGTCACTGGACAAATGACCCTCCATGCTCTTGAAATAGAGATCATGGACCAATCGGGTGTTAAGCCACGAATCAAGTGTCGGTAATACCGAGGAGAGAATGAATCGTCAGATCACTACATATCATGACCGTCGGATTATAAGTTACAAAATTGCATAGTAAAGAAACTCACTTTACCTAACTCTACGCTAGACCAAGTTATACTTAACTATTTCCTATGTGTCGGAATATCCTAACATCCCCCCTTAAGAACAACTTGGGATAGGATTGAAGGATTTACAAAGGTGACACAATAGGAGAAGGAAGGAGGCATTAGAGCCTATCTCCCCTTAATGATAACTTTCCTGAACTCCAAGCATAGATCAAAGTTTAGTAAACTTCGCTTCTATGAGAGATTTTGTAAATATATCAACAACTTGATCATTGATTGAAAAATACTACACTTCAATAACACGATCATGAATGAGTTTTCTGATGAAGTGCATGTGTAGCTCAATTGTTTCATGTGCTGATGCTGAACTGGATCTTTGCATAGTTGAATGGAACTCTTATTATCACACCAAAGTGTAGTTGGATGTTGCTGATGAAGACCAAATTCGGACAGGATTTGACGAAGCCAAAGGGCTTCCTTGCTGGCTTCAACAACACCACAATACTCCGGTTCTACCAAATAAAGAGATATGGAACTTTGTTTCTTACAAGACCATGTAATGGGTCCTTAACCAAGATTTAATATATAACCTGTAGTAAACTTTCGATCATTAGGGTCACCAGCCCAATCAGAATCATTGAAACCAATAAACAATGTAGATGCTCCTACACTGTAATGAATCCCGAATTGATATGTACCTCAAATATATCAAAAATTTATTTTAGCTGCTTTCCAGTGAATTTTATGAGGTTTGTGCATAAACCGAGAAACAAAACCAACAACAAAGTAAATGTCAAGACGGGTATGGGTTAGATACAAAATTTTACCAACAAGTTGATGGTAAAAGGTAGCATCAACTTCAGTTGAAGTACAAGTGACTGAAAGCTTGAATCTAGACTGAAAGGGAGAAGGGGCTGGCTTATAGTATTCCATGTGAAAGTGGCGTAGAATATCACAAGAATACTTGGATTGAGAAAGGGTAATACCTTCTTTGGATTGCAAGACTTGAATACCAAGGAAATAATGTAAGTGTCATAAATCTGTCATTTCAAACTTCTTTTTGAGGCTATAATTCACATGGCTTATATGGTTGGGATCAGCACCAGTAAGGATAAGATCATCAACATAAATAACAAGGATTATTAAGGACTTACCCACTTTCTTGGTGTAGATAGTGTTGTCGGAATTGCATCTAGAAAATATATTATCTAAGAGAAATCTATCCATTTTGGCATACCAAGTCCTAGAGGCTTGTTTGATACCATAGAGAGACTTCCTAAGGTGACAAACAAGGCTAGAGTTTTTTTGGATAAATCCAAGGGTTTGTTCCATGTAGATTTCTTCATGCAAGTCCCCATGTAGGAAGGTGGATTTAACATCCATATAATGGAATTCCCATTTAAAGGAGGAAACAACAGAAAGAATAAGGCTGATATAATTAATTTTAGCATCAGGGGAGAAGTTTTAAGTATATTCAATGCCTTCAACTTGTGAAAAAATCCTTTAGAAACAAGACGAGCGTTATGTTTATCCACTTTTCCATCTAGTCCAAACTTGTTTCTGTAAACCCATTTGCATCTGACAAGTTTTCTTCCCTTTGGAAGAGGAACAAGATCCCAAGTATCATTCTCCAATAAGGAACGATATTATTCATTCATATCTGCATCCTAATCTGGATGACATGAAGCTTCTTCAAAGGTATATGGATCATGATTTTCTATACCTTGAGCCAACAAGGAAGAGGCTCTATCAAACTAAGAATGTGTACAATGTTGATCTGCGGGGTCACCTATAAGAGAACCTCTTGCATCCCGAGTAGAGAGGACCCATTTTGGAGGATGTGGAGCTGAAGGAAGATCCTAAGGAGGTGGAGGAGGATTTTCATCCTCATTGTCATCATCCGAAGTATAAGGACTTTTGTCAGAAGTAGAAGAGATATAGAGAGGTGGCACATATGTTGAATCAGGCACGCAGGCCAAAGGTGGCACACCCGCCAAACTAACCTCGCAGGCCAATATGTTTTCATAAAATTTTACATCCCTTCTAATGATTACATTTTTGGATTTGGGTTGAATAATTATATATCCTTTGACATCTTCAGAATATCCAAAAAAAATGCATTTTTCACTCTTAGGTACTAAGGCTTTAAGTTTCTCGTTAGGAATATGGGCCCAAGCTTCACTTCCAAAAACACGAAAGTGACTTACATCTGGTTTGATTGAGCTCCAAGATTATTCTAGAGTGAAATTCATTAAAACCTTAGTAGGAGTGCGATTTACTATGTAATTTACACAGTTAATTTCTTCTACCCAAAAATTAAGACTAAGTCCTTTAGATTGAAGCATATAATTAGTCATTTCTTTTAGAGTGCTATTATTCCTTTTAGCTACACCATTTTGTTGTGGAGTATACGAAAAAATATGTTGCAATTGAATGCCATGCTCAGTGGAAAAGTTGATAAAAAAAAAATTTAACATATTCTCCTCCATTGTTAGATCTTAACTTAATAATGTGATGTCCAGATTGTTTCTCAACAAAGACTTTAAAGGCCAAGAACATGTTAAAAACTTCACTCTTGAGTTTTAAGAAGTATACCTGTTAGATCCCTATATTCCTAATATAGTCCCTTATTGTTGTTAGTGTAACCCCATTATTGTTATTATTGTACCCTTGTAACCCCCATTTTTTTATTATTGTGCCCTTAAATTATTATTGTTAGGTCGGCTAGGATTACATTGTGGCCCCACTAAGATTACGTTATGGCCCCATGGACTCCTATATATAGAAAGGAGGTTTTGTAAATTGTATCATCCAAGAATTTTTCATTTATGTAATGTATTGGAGGTTTCCTCCTCGAAGTGGCTTATTTCTAAGGTGTTGATATCTCTTTTTTTCTATTTTTGGAGTTGGTTACACAACATTTGGTATCAGAGCTTTGGATTCTAGGGTTTCTCTGCTCTAAACAAGTCATCGTGGCATTTTCGCTATAACTTTTTTTCTACGAAGGTTCAGAATCTTAAATTTTTAGGGTGTGAAGCCGAAATCCTGAGGAAACCCGTCAAAAAATTTTAGAGCTTGGTTCGAAATATTTTTGGAGATATGATCTGTGGAAAGTAGTGTTTTTTCAGGCTCTGAATTTCATCTCATAGAGGTGATCATGGGAAAATATTCATAACTCTCTCTCTGAGCATCGGATTGGAGTGCCATAAAAAGTGGTTGAAATTACACGGACTGTAGTTTCTTGGCTATAAATTTCAAAGCCGAAGGATGAAACAGTGACACGTGGAAATTCATACAAGTTCGCTCTACTGAACAAGTCCATAATTAGGTCATTGTGGGAGATTGGACACAAATTTTCCTTGGAGAATCCAAATCAGGTCAGACCTGTGGCATTCGAAAGAGAATTCAGAGGGCTACGTCAGTGCTAAAATTCAAATATTGAAGTGTTGCAATCACAGAGATAATCCAATTTTAATATCGAGCTCCTCAAAAGCAAGAATCAATTTGAATTGATTCCAAGGGAATATTGTATTTTTTTCTGAATTTCATAAGTCTTGTTTGAAGAATCAATTTGAATTGATTCCAAGGGAATATTGTAGAATAGATATCAGTATTGGGTTCTAAAATATGCCCCGTAAAAATAATTCAACACCCATTAAGCCTTCAGAAGGCTCTACTATGACTCATGAATATGAAGAATTGCAACATGATCTATCAAAATTACAAGAGCAAGTGCAACAAATTTCACTCTCGCAAAGAGCAACAAAAAATGAAATGGAAGTTTTGAAGAAAGGCGTGGAAGCTAAGATGGATGGCGTACAAGCTAAGATGGATGGCGTGGAAGCTAAGATGGATGGCATGGAATCTGGCATGGAAGCTAAGATGGATGACATGAAACACAACATGGAAAACATGAAGAATGATCTAAAAGCAGACATCGAAGGTTTGACAAAGTTGATACAAGAAATGTTTCCTAATGGTGAAAAGATAGTAGAAGAACCTCATGATGAGAACAAAATAAATGTTAATCGTGATTTCATAAACTCTAATGTTGGCGGGAAGAACCACCATATTCCAAAATGGATATGAGGAAGTTTGATGGAAAGGATCCTGTAACATGGATACTACAGATGGAGCAATATTTTGATCTCCATAATGTGCAAAACACACAAAATGTACGCATTGCAACTTTACATTTAGAACAAAATACATTTGTATGGTATCGATGGCTTTGCTCCCGTAAAAAAATTGTCACTTGGTCAATTTTTACGGAGGAAATGATAGTACATTATGAGGATACAAAGAGCAACACCTTCTTTAGCCAATTGATAAATCTCAAACAAAAGGGTTTAGTGGGGCAGCACATTGAGGACTTCCAAAAATTGAATATAAGGGTAACTGATATTCCAGAGGAACACAAGATTTATCTCTTCATAGGCACTCTAAAGGATAACATCCAACATGAAGTTCGTGTTTTGGAACCTGATTCATTGGAGAAGGCATTCAGGTTGGCAAGAAAAGTTGAATCTAAAATTATGGCGACAAGGAAGCCTACCACTCAATTCTATAAAGAAGGAAGTGTTGCTACGCCTATATTTCCACAACCTACAAGGTTGACACCACAACAATTGGAAGAAAAGAGAACAAAAGGGATTTGCTACAGTTGTGATAGAAAATACACTAAAGGTCATAAGTGTGCTGAGAAGAAATTATTTTACATAGATTGTGAAGAAGAAGAAGAAAATGAACAAGAAGAGTATATACACCAGGAACCACCCCTAGAAGAGGAAGAAATGAATCCGACCATATCGTGTAATGCACTGGCAGGAATTACCACTCCTCAAACTCTCAAGATAGAAGGACATATAAAGAAGAAAAGGGCAATAGTGTTGATTGATTCAGGTAGCACCCATAATTTTATTCATTATAAGGTAGCCAAGGAATTAAATTGTTTCCTATACCCAGCACCAGAATGTCAAGTGATGGTTGCAAATGGAGGAACTATAAATTGCTCTGGAAAATGCCATAATATCAAGCTAACCATGGGGAAATATGTATTGGCTATTCCAATGCTTTCCATTCCTATGGGAGGTGCTGATGTTGTACTAGAAGTAAAATGGTTACAATATTTGGGGACGGTAGCTTTTAATTTTCAAGAAATTTTCTTGAAAATTTTTTCAGAAGGAAAGGAAGTCAAATTACGGGGTATTGCGGGGAAGCCGGGAAAGATAATAAGCTCTAATGTCATGACAAAGCTTCTAAAGAAAGAACAACGAGCCATAATTGCACAATTATTCTCACTAGAAGTTCCAACATCAAAATCATCTATTTCTGCAGATCTCCAACAAGTCTTGGACAATCATTCCAAGGTGTTTGAAACTCCCAAAGGACTCCCACCTATTCGTGATCATGATCATGCTATTCATTTGATTCCAGGAAGTGTTCCTCCAAACACCAGGCCTTATAGATATCCTTACTTCCAAAAGAGCGAAATTGAACGTATGATTGCAGAAATGTTAGAGGCGGGTATAATTCAACCTAGTCAAAGTTCTTTCTCTGCTCCCGTAGTATTGGTACACAAGAAGGATGGATCATGGAAAATGTGTCTGGATTATAGGGAGCTCAATAAGCTCACCATTAAAGATAAATTTCCCATTCATGTGATTGATGAATTATTGGATGAATTACATGGAGCAATTTATTTTACCAAGTTGGATCTTCGTTCAGGATATCATCAAATTAGAATGAAGACCGAAGATATTCCAAAAACAACATTTCGAACTCATGAGGGTCATTATGAATTTTTGGTCATGCCTTTTGGCCTTACCAATGCACCTTCTACATTTCAAGGGTCGATGAATTCCATTTTCAAACCCTTCCTTAGAAAATTTGTGCTAGTATTTTTTGATGATATACTAATCTATAGCAGGTCTTGGAAGGATGATGTTGAACATGTTGACAGGGTGCTCAAACTATTACAGGAGAAACAATTATATGAAAAAACATCCAAATGTTTCTTTGGAGTACAAGAGGTGGAATATCTGGGTCATATTGTATCTCACGAGGGTGTTAAGGTAGACCCTAACAAAATTAAAGCCATTAAGGAATGGAAAGTCCCCACAACATAAAGCAGTTGCGAGGATTTCTCGGGTTAACAGGGTATAATCGCAAGTCTGTTAAGAATTATGGGAGAATAGCAACACCTCTAACAACATTATTAAAGAAAGATGCATTTTCATGGACTCCTGAAGCAACTAAGGCCTTTGAACATCTTAAAGAGGCAATGTGCCTAGCACTGGTCTTAGCTACGCCAGACTTCACAAAAACCTTTATTGTGGAATGTGATGCCTCAGGAAAGGGAATTGGTGTTGTTTTAATGCAGGAAGACCCATTACTTTTGAAAGTCGTCCAATCAAAGGAAAGTATTTACAGAAACCTACTTATGAGAAGGAAATGTTAGCAATACTGCATGGACTAAAGAAATGGTGAACTTACCTAATGGGAAGACATTTCAAGGTAAAAACTGATCATGATAGTCTTAAACACTTTTTGGAACAGATATTATCTTCATAAGAGCAGAAAAATGGGTTACAAAGATGTTGGGTTGTGGCTTTGAAATAATCTACAAAAAAGGAAAGCTTAATGTTGTTGCAGATGCACTCTCAAGAAAGAATGAAGAGGTGGAAGCATTGCTTTGTGCCATTTCTATTATCCAACCAGATTGGATAACTGAAGCAAGAGATGAATGGAAGAAAGACAAAGATGTATGGACACTCATTCAAAAGTTGCAGCAAGATCCTAGTACATCTGATACATTTAGTTGGAAAAATGATTCCTTATGGTACAAATATCGCTTATATCTTTGTAAGAATTCCCAACTAAAACAAAAGATTCTTTTGGAATTGCACACTTATCCTTTAGGAGGACACTTGGGATTTTTAAAAACTTACCACAGGGTAAAGAAAGAATTTTTTTGGGATGGCCTTAAATCTAATATTCAAAAGTTTGTGGCGGAATGTTTGGTTTCCATCAGAATAAAGTTGAGACAATTAAGACCCCAGGACTTCTACAACCTTTATCCATTCCAAGTCAATTTTGGGAGGATTTTTCAATGGATTTTATCATAGGTTTACCTAAGTCCGAAGGAAAGAGTGTCATCATGGTGGTAGTTGATAGAATTACCAAGTATGCACACTTTTGTGCATTATCTCATCCATTTAAAGCAAGTACATTTGCTACTACATTTATTGACACAATTCAAAAGCTACATGGAAGCCCAAGGGTTATTGTGAGCGACAGAGATCCCATTTTTACTAGAAATTTTTGGACGAAGTAATTTTATTGTTTGGGTACTCAATTATCTCATAGCTCATCTTATCATCCTCAATCTGATGGTCAAACTGAGATAGTAAATAAATTTTTGGAAGGATATCTTTGTTGTTTTGTATCTAATAAACAAACACAATGGTTCAAGTGGTTACCTCTCGCTAAATGGTGGTATAACACTTCCTTCCATACTGCAGCAAAAATGACCCCATTTATGGCACTTTATGGATATAATCCACCATCCATCACATCGTATTTAACGGAAAATTCGAAGGTTCAAGCAGTGGAAGATCACATCGAGCATCAGCAAGAAGTTCTCCAACTCTTAAAGGATAACCTGAATTTGGCACAAAATCGAATGAAACAACAGGCAGATCAACATCGTAGCGAGAGAAGTTTTGATGTAGGAGATTGGGTATTTTTACGGATACAACCATACAAACAAATGTCCCTCAAGCAAGCAAAGAAGGATAATAAATTATCGCCAAAGTACTATGGTCCTTACAAGGTGTTGCAAAAGATTGGTACTATGGCATACAAATTGGAGCTTTCTGCTTCTTCGCGAGTGCATCTAGTTTTCCATGTTTCATGCTTAAAGAAGGTTATAGGTGAAAATCTTCCAGTTCAAACAATATTTCCAGAACTTGATGAGGAAGGAAAAATCATATTGGAACCTGAAGTGGTCACGGAAATAAGAACTCGACAGCTACGGAATCGATCAATTTCAGAGTATCTCATCAAGTGGAAGAACTTACCCACTGAAGATTCTACATGGGAGGATGAGAATTTTATACTGAAGCACCCAGAGCTACTCAAGCGTTTAGGACAACACTTTTTTGAAGGAGAGGGGCATGTTAGGTCCCTATATTACTAGTATAGTCCCTTATTGTTGTTAGTGTAACCCCCTTATTGTTATTATTGTACCCTTGTAACCCTCATATTGTTATTATTGTGCCCTTACATTATTATTGTTACGTCGGCTAGGATTACATTGTGGCCCCACTAGGATTACATTATGGCCCCATGGACTCCTATATATAGAAAGGAGGTTTTGTAAATTGTATCATCCAAGAATTGTTCATTTATGTAATGTACTGGAGGTTTCCCCCTCGAAGTGGCTTATTTCTAAGTGGTTGGTTACACAACAATACCCAAGTGTGTATGGAAAAATAATTAATGAAATTTAATAATTACTTCTGGCCAAAGAAAGAAACAGTTGGAAGTGGACCACATAAATCACTGTGCACAAGTTGCAAATGGGTTTAAGTGTGCCAACAGGCATGTTTTTCAAAACTATTCCAATGATATTTTTCGAGTACACAACCAGAAAAAACACCATCTTGGAAATATACCATAGGAAGACTTTTCGCCATATTTTATTTACATAGAGTTTGAAGAGAGCGATAGTTTAAGTGATCAAATAGCTCATGCCAAAGTTTGCTCACTTCATAACTATGAGCAACAAAAACGGAGGGAATACATGATGACTCAAATTTTTCAAACTTATACAACCTTGTGGAATCATCAGCAATGTCAGTAGCTAAAATATGTTTAGGATCTCTTAGGTCATTAATTACAACATCATGAGGTGAGAATTTTACTATTTTCCCTTCACCTGAATGAGTTACTTAATAAACCGATAGAAGGTTGCAGGACAAGGTAGGAACACATAATACATCATTAAACTGACCATTATCTAGATGAATGGTTCCAAACCCTACAACACTAAGAGATCTATGATCACCAACATAAATGTTTTTGGTGTTACAATCATTTAAAGAAGAAAACATGGCTTTATTTTTTTCCATATGGTAAGAGGCTCCAGAATCAATGAGCCACTCATGAGAATGATAAGAATAATATACATTCAATGCATAACCAGGTCTTTATGCTTGACAACGACAAGAAGAAAGTGTCATTCCCGAAGATAAAGTTGAATATTTTTTAAAATGGGTGTTGTGCTTCTTCATTGCTGCTTCCAAGGCTTCCATATTCTTAAAACATTTTGACTCTGTGTGGCCATCACGATTACAAAAGTTGCAATGTCTATATGTCTTCTTCCCTTTGTTTTTATTTTCCTTATCAGTTTTTTGAGTTTCTTTTTCAGTTTGTGGCTAAAATTTCTTAAGACCCTTGTTTGGTTTAGGACCATTCTTTTTAGGATATTGCTTCTTAGGATTGTTTGGATATGGTTGCTAATGTACTGCTAAGGCTTTCTTAGAAGAATTTCCAGTATTAATAAGACCAAGGTGTAAGATTTTTTATTGTTATATTATCAAAGAATCACAAAAGGCATCAAAATAAGGGACTTATAGGTTGTTCCTTGAGAAATGAGGGCTTCTCTAGTGAAATGGGAGGTGGAAAAAAATACAAAGTATGCAGGGCCTAGCTTAGTAAGAATGGAATAGATAATACTATAATCTTCCTTTTCTACCTTACAACCTTCTAAAAGAAGTCTAAGGGTCTTGAATTTGGACAAAAAACCTTCAATAGAGGAGAAATTATTGGGGTCCAAAGTAAGCAACTCATTTTCAAGTAGGTGGGATTTGATTTCATTTTGAACGCCAAAAAAAGTATTTATCTTTCTCATAGCTTCAGCAATGGAGTCAATTTCTTGGATATGAAATCTAAGATCTTGAGAAATGAACATTCATATCAACCCTCATGCTTGATCTTGTTTATTTTCCCATTTAGAATTTTTATCCAAATCGTTAGGTTTAGATTCTTATCCTAAGCATATTCTATAAACCCCTTTACTTTTAAGTAAGTCTACCATGCAGGATCGCCATTGGAAATAATTGGTTTTATTAAGAATAACTAGGCTTGCACCTTCTATTTTTAAAAACTGAAACTGTAAATATTGAAACTAACTACTCCAATGGAAAGATCTCGAAAAATTAGGCCATTTAAAAAAAAATGGCTCTGAAAACGGCTTCTAGATGAAGAAGTTATGTCTTTTTGAAGAGAAATTGTAGTAGATGTTGAATAGTCACGTGATAGGTTGAAAGTTGATGATGAAGTTGTACCTTTAAAAAAAAAAAATCCCCCATTTTCCAAACATAATATAATAAGCTCACTTTTTTTTAAAAAAAAACTTCTTTATGTGACCCACTTTTATAAATAAGTGAGATTCACTTTTATAATGTTACTTTATGAACTAATGACCAAACTTTTTTTTTAAATGTAAGTTGCCAAAAAGATTTTTAAGAAAAAGTAACTTGACGAAAAGCTCTTTAGAAAAAGAAGCTTGAAAAAGAGACTTGAACCCAAGACCTATATTCTCATAAAGTAACTTTACACCAAATGAGCTAGTAAAATGATTTTGTAATTGTTTGAAAGGAGGAAGGGGGTTATTTATTTATTTATTTATTTTGTTCTTTGGGTTGCATGTCTTTTTCCTCCAGATCTAAAATGATATAACTTGGGCAACCATAAACCTTTTCACATGAAAAAAAATGGGTTCCTCACTGTAACAGAGGCTTCGGACACAACTGAGCAGTTCTCCCGTCATGAAAGTGGTGACAAATAGTAGATCTGGAAAACAATAGTCGCATGCAGTTAAATAGGCTTCGGATTTGGATCAACAATGGATGTGGCCCTCAAAACAACTCTGATACCATGTAGGAATTTATAGGGTAAGTTCCTTAGATCAAACACCAAAGGTCACCACTCACAAATAGATCACAGATCATTACACCAGTATTTGACATCGTTAAAAACCTCAAAGAGGGAAATAGTCCACAGCCTGAGCCAACGTGACCAATTCGGGAAATTTATTAATATAAAGAAAGAAAATTTACATAAGCTTCTCTCATAATCGATCACTGAACAAATGACCCTCCATGCCCTTTAAATAGAGATTATGGACCAATCAGGTGTTAAGCCACGGATCAAGTGTCGGTAATACCAAAGAGAGATAAACCATTAGATCACTACATATCGTGACCGTTGGATTATAAATTACAAAAGTACATAGTAAAGAAACACACTTTACCTAACACTACGTTAGACCAAGTTATACTTTATTATTTCTTATGTGTCGGAATATCCTAACAGGAAAAAAAAAAAAGGTACCAACTGATCCTCAAAGGCCTTTTTATCAATTAGGCCTCTATTTTATTCATTTTCCATTATTTTCCTTCATTTTCCTCCTCACATGAAACCTATAACCTTTCACCTTATTTTTCTCCTATTTTCCATTATTTTCATAAATAAAATTCCAATTAATGAAACTTTTCCTTTCCAAATCCTTATCCATTTCCTTTTCCAAATTCCTTAGCCATAATAACCAAAATGAACACCCTCATTAGGATTTTTTGCCCAACATTCAGCCTAGAATAAGTATCTCATAAATGTGGTTATTATTTTTCCTTTATTAGCTTTTATTACATGGAATTTTCACTAGGGTTGTTAAATCATTCACCTATTTGAGTGGAACTTATTTTATCCACCGTGTAAAGTAGTATGTGGCAGTGAGAATATAGCGGTTTTGGTTTGACGAATGTGGAAATATTTCTCCAATAACATCCAAGCCCCACTGTTGAAAAGGTTCTTCCACTGCGATAGGCTACAGTTGGGTGGCCAACTTCTTATTTCGCTCGGCAAAACTTTAATATATCAGACAATTAAGGGTGTAAGTGCGAGCATCCTTGAATAAAGTAGGCCAATAGAAACTGAGTCATGTTTTATTATGCATAGTTTTTTTTCCCATGAAGTCCCCCCTAGTTGGTTCATCGTCGATATCACGTAATACCTTCTATGAATCATGTGCTTCCAAACACCTAAGTAGTACTCCATTATGGTGCTTTCTGAAAAGCACTCTATGCACCAACTAGTAAGATAATGCTTTAAGTCTAAGTGCCCTCTTCTTTCGTGTGGATAAATGGGAGGGAATAGTTCCTTGCTCAAGGTATTGGCGCACATTTGTGTACCAAAATTCTGCAATGATAGTGGGAGGCATTCGCTCAACATTTTACATTTCGATTTCTTGCTTCCATCTAGAGGGGTCTTCTTCTTCCTTTTCATCCATTGCTTCTACTCCTAGTCAACATAGACTGTGGCCCTTGATTTTGTGAACTGGTTTGAACTCTAAGTTTTACTCATGTAAATCGGTCATCCAGTTCACTTTTCTCTCACCCAGCTCATGTTGAACAAACAGTGACCTGAATTTTGGGTGCAAAACAAAGATAATACAGTGATTTTTCAAGAGATAGGATTGAAAGTGCTTCACCACCTCATATACTGCATAACATTGTTTATCAATGGTGAGATAATTGAGTTCGGGTACTTGAAGAATAGCGCTCATGAAATATATGGGCCACTCATTGTTCTGATCATCCTTTTGTGTAGGTACGGCGACGAGAGAAGTGTCGGAAGAAAAAGTGTAGAGCAAGAAATGTTTATTGAAATCTAGGTTGTATAGAGCAGGTGCTTTTGTGATATCTTGCTTAATACCAAAAAACACATCCTTTTCCCTTTTATCCCATCTGTACATTGCATTCTTCTTCACTATCTCCTATATTTTCTTGACAATCTAAGCATAGTCGAAGATAAATTTACGAAGGAAGTTGATTTTCCATAGAAATGACTGCATGGCTTTTTTGTTCACTGGGAAGGGAATCTACATAATTTCTTTGACCCTCTTTGGGTCTACTTTAATCCCACTTTTAGAAATGATGTAGCCTAAGATATTACCCTCCAATATTGTGAAAATACTCTTCTTAGGATTAAGATATATCTCGTACTTACGGCATCGCTCAAAATGTTTCCTCAGATGGCGTACATGGTCAAATATATTCTTAGAAAACATTGTGACACCATTAAGGTAGACTATTACACTTTGTCCAATCAACCCACGGAATGTGATGTCCATGGTGCATTGAAAATTTTCCCCAACATTAATTAACCCAAATGACATTCTCTTGAATGTGAACATGCCCCACTTGGTGCATATTGTTGTTTTAATCTATCAGGCTCTGAGACAAGAACTAGATTTTATCCTAAATACCCATCCAATAGAGAAAACAATTACGACCCCGATATTTTTTTGCAGTATATGTTCCATAGAAGGAATGGGGTATTTATCCTTGTCCAAGGTGCGGTTCGAATTACGAAAATCAAGACATAAGCGTATTTCCCCAGACTTCTTCCTTACCGGGACCAAGTTTGATACCCTAGTAGAATGTGGCACTTTTTATATGATTTGAGCATCCAACAGCTTCATTAACTCCTTTTTAATAAGAGGCTCAAGCATCGGATGTACCTTTCACAACTTGTGTTGAAATTTCTTGGCCCCTTCTTTAATTAGGATCACTTGCTAGATAATTTGTGTTTCATAAGTTTTGAACTCGTCATAAGTCCACGCAAATACATGGGTGAAATCCCAAAGTTGGGAAACACTTTTTGGTGGATGGCTAGAATTTGGGAGAAATTTTTAATTTCTCGTCCGAGAAAATAGTCAACTCGATTTCTCGACTGAGAGTTTTAAAAACTCTCGTCCGAGAGATTTTTAATATTTCGACCGAGAGTTTGGTTGGGTTTAACTGGAGTTAAAATTCTCCCGGACAAGAGTTATGCATTTTCTTGTCCGAGAGTTGTACTGACATAAACTCTCGGGAAAACTTTCGGACGAGAGTTAAAAAAAACTCTCGGACGAGAGTTTTTTAACTCTCATCCGAGAGTTTTTTCAACTCTCGTCCGAGAGTTTTTTCAACTCTCGTCTGAGAATTTTATTATTATAATAAAACCTCAAAATTCTTCATTCGCCCGGCATTATACACTGTCTTTTTCATTTTGGCGTTGTCGTTTTCGCGATTTCTTGGACTGTAGCTGTCGTTTTGAAAAGCTATTTTCTTTGTCGTCGGGATCCAGGTAAGCCTTTTTCTACCTTGAACTGTGCATTTGCCTTAAACTGTTGCAATTTTTGGGATTGTGGATCATTTTTTTAAGGTCATGAAGCTTAAAAGCAAGAAATTCATTTGGAGGATGAGCACTGGCATAGTACATACGTTTTCCCCTAAATAAAAACCAGTCAAATCCATAAATAACTAATTCAGTTCAGTTACAGAGAACCAAGACAACCCATATGTACATTATTTTTTTCTCTTCGAATAAAAACCAGTTAAATCCACAAGTAAATAATCATTTAATCACAGAGCACTAAGACAACCCATATGTAATCTTGCTTCCTTCTCGTCATTCCAATGAGGAATGCATCATTTAATCAGTAATTAAATTTTGAAACGTAAAATGATGCCCAAGAACAATAAAAGAAATATTGCTCATCAGATAGAATGAGCCATTTGAACCAAGGGATATAAAAAACCCTCTTAGATTTCATCTTCACATCACAGAGGATATATTGCTTGGTTGCGGATTCTACTCAATCTTCTCACTGGGGTGACTACCTTGTGCTCCTCATCTCGACCACCCTCTTTTCGGACAATGTTCTCATAAGTTGTAAAGCTTCCATAAGAAGGTGAGTTTGTGGAAAATTCTGGTGTAACTAAATATTCTTGATCAGTTGCAAAGGAAATGTTGTTTCCTCTTCTTGACCTCCTTTCATATCCCTAGTAAAGGACTAGTTACTATTTTTCCTTGAAATGAAATTTCAAATGTTGTGGTTTGCTAATTTCGTTGTTGTCTAGGGTTTTAACGAAGTTTTAAAAAAAAAAAAACATGGTTATTGAGAACCAAGGAGGAAAGGTTTTCAATTTGCACTTTTCCCAGTAGGTCTACTACGAGGTTGGAGATGTCCTCAATGACCATCATTCACAACAATAGAACCAACAAGATCAAGATCCCCATAAACATCATAGTCTCAATTGCAGAGATTAAGATGAAAGTGATGACCATCATTCACAACAATTGAAACAAAAACACCAATATCACCATCAACATCATAGTCTCATTTGAATAGATAAAGTTGAAAGTGATGAACATCATCCACTTATGAAATCTAGACCTCACATTGATGACCATTAGAAACTTATGAAATGGAGAGGGAACATGGTGAATCTTATGATTCAATTGGTTTGTTTTTTTTATTGAGGAATGTAATAGGAACAAGTCTAATGCTCACGTGATAAAGGGAAAGTGGAAATATATTTCCAAAATATTGAAGGAGAAAGGATTTCATATTTATTGTCAGCAGTGCAAAGAAAAATTCAATGAAATGAACAAGAATTTTAAGGCACTAAATGATGTGCTTGGAAGAGACACATCAAAGGTTTTTGAGAATCATCATCTCATTTATTCTATGGATCATATTTCTGAGGGGACAAAAAAGGGTCTGATGAAAATTATAGATTCCAATCACTTATTCTAGGAGGAAATGTGTTCTTATTCCAAGCTACATATCCTGGAAGATTATGGTATGCAGTCATCTTCTCATAAGGGGAGAGAGAATCATGAGGCAAATGGGAAAACTAATGATGAAAATGGAGAAGATGTTGAAGAAGATAGTACAAGAATAGCATGGATGCAAAGACAACTTCTTGAGGTGAAAACGTTGAAAGTGGAGGTTCAGGCACAACAACTTGAGCTTGAGAAGGAGGGGTTTAAGGGGCCAGTAATTTGTAGGAGTAAGTAAATATAGTTGAAGAGACTGAAGTTAGAAAATTAAAATAATAAACTTGAATTCGAACTCATGGAAGTGTAGTTGAAGAAAAAGGAATTTGAGATCATGAAAGGGGCGGAAATGACATAGCATCTCTCTCTATTGGATTGTTTGTATGGAGTAAAAAAAATTAGGGGGTCAAGCTCCAATAGCTCAATTTTTTGTGCCTCATTGTCTTCAGCCTTTGTGGAAATCATGAATTATTTTAAGTTGTTTATGTTTCATTTTCTTGATACTGATGTAATACATACATAGTGCATTTTCTCATTTCTTTGGCAATTCTTTTTTGGTGAACTCATTAGGTATTTGTATTCCACATAATAGTTAACAACTTTCATTTTAACTTGAGTAAACTCATTTTTACACAAGTATTTGTATTTGTTTGCGATAATTTATTTCTTTTGGTACTTTAGAGATAGTTCATGTAAATTCATTTAGTATTTATATTTGTTTTCAATAAGTATGTCAACACCAAAACTTGTCATTTCCTAGTCCTACTCTACTTTCTAAAAGGTTTTCCCACCTAGCTTCATTCTCTATTGTCAAATCGTTATAAAATCATGGGATCTACCTTATGGTGGCCAAGGTATTTGTAATTAGTGGTGGTGGAGAGAAGAGCTACCCACCTTGACTATTATATTCCTCTTACATGGTATACATTGTGAGTTGGGTTTTTTTAATCATCTGTATGTAAATTGAGGAGTCAAAAATTTTCTCACATTAAGTTGGTTTTTTCCCACAATATTTTCACAATTATTTGGATTTTTTTAAGGACGTCATTGTTATTTTATCTTATTCCTAATAAATATTGTTAGATGGATCATCTTCTAATTGGTCATGGTTATAACTTCCTCAACACTCCAAATATATCATTTGGTTGTCCTATCTTTCTTTATGGGGTATGGTATGTTTCTTACTCCTACATTTTAATCCTACATTTTAACATGGAAATTGAGGTTATGTGTGTTGTGTCCAACCCTTGTCTCTAGTGCATGGTATTCTTCAAATTTCATATATACATGTTAGATATTATGTGGGGTGTATCTAAGAGGGTGTTGCTGTAATTTTCCATCCCCTTAAAAATAACGAGTCTCTACTCTCACTAACAGTTCGATATTTTCGGTATGCTCTGGTCATGTGTTTAAAAAATTTGGTGCTACTCTTTCAATAGTCATATGTCCACGAAAACCAATTAGTGTACAATTGTGACTCAAAACTATACATTCATGGTTCAAACAACATCAAAATATTGGGTACACCCGGCTAAAAATAGAACGCACTAGTCCCAAACTGGCAAATTCATTGTTGGCAGCAAGGAGAAACAAATCAAAAAAGGAAATTCCTCGTAACATATTTTCTTATGGTATTTTTGTTGCAGGGCACCTTCATATTTTCGACCTACTATAACAATAGATGATTTCACCCTTCATTTGAAAAGTGTTCTTGAACTAGGCCAAATGATTTTGACTTCAAGGCTGATTTTTCACCATAATCTAGCTCGGATACCAAGTAATCTCAGGAGATTGAACAAGTTGGTTTTATTTTCTTTTGTCTTTGTTACAACTTTTGAGTTGAAGTAGTGAAGCCCGAGTCATGGTATATCTTTGTGATACAGTGGGAATTCTGAGAGAGATTTGCTAGCTGTTTTTCCCGTTACCTTGGAGACCTTATTGCATGAAATATATCACTTTAATCATTAGGAAAGGCATTGTACTCAAAAGTAGAATATAATCTAATTTCATGTGTCAAAAGATAAGTCACAGAATTGAAGTATAATCACACTACAATGATGAATATAAGGACTGGAAAAATAAATCAGCTATAAATCTGAAGCTTGGTGCTTGAAGTATGAGTCATGTGCTTGCAACCCTCATGAAGTTCAATAATGGTGCCATGTGGTGCCATGTACTCATAAGCATATTCCTTGTACTTATTCAAATGGTTTCAATGGTGTGCTAAGTGAAACTATAAGTGGTGGAGGAAGGTGGAATAAAACCAACAATACTCTCTCGTTTGTGGAATTGAAAGTGAAACTGTGGGATGCTTTTCATGAATGGGAGAAACATGTCTAAAGTGTTACATAACAATTATAGAGTTAGAGGAGGAACCTTGAAAATTATGGCTACATTTCTATATAATATCTCTCCTTGTTATGTTTTCCACCTTATCGTCGTTTGCATAGCTCACAGTTAAGATCTTATGAAGATATCCCTTCATTCTTTGATACCTCAATTTTTTATAAATCTGTTCTAAGTGAAATTTAACCTTACTTTCTTCGAGGACTGTGACTATTCTCCTCATGCAAGGAATCTTGGGAACCCAACCAGCTTATAGATCTCCCTGCCAAAACAAAGTCATTTAAACAAAATTTGATTATAGAACAAAAGATACTTACTTGATAAGTGAAGATAAAGTCTTCATCTTTATTTCTTCGATGGTGGAGAAAAGATGTGTTAGTGATTTCTCTTTGAATGATCTTCTTCAAGGGTAAGGATTAGATCTTGGTTGTAATGATGATAAAGTCTTCTTTTTTGCACTCTCCTATACCAGTCCTAGGAAAGCTCAGTTCCTAGTCTTTAGATAATATTACTTTGACTTCTTCTTTACATAAGAATATAATTACATAGTCAACATGAAGACCGACGTAGTTATACTTTTCAGCATGCCTATGCGTTCACACATAGTACCTATATAGTACTTGTTATCCATTGGTTGATGACATTCAACTGTCAATTGATAATTTGTTTTCTAATTTGTTTATGAGGGGCAGGCGATCCCTACAGAGACCCCTCCATGGCATCAAAGGAGCCCTACAGAGACGCCTCCATGAGAGGAGGATTATCAGGTACATTGGTTGTTTAGTTATGTCATATTTTCAAGTAGGTTATATTTATTGTTCATTGTGAAAAATCGATTAATGTGAATTTTTTTTGTCCTGCACAGGTGGACGCACTCGTCTGACTTGTACACCCAGTCAGGAAATCGAACAAGAGGTGCCCCAAGGACATGTTCACATTCACCCTCTTTCTGGTGAGGGGCAAAGGAGAACAATGTCTCAGCCTGTGGGATTCATCCCACAATTGGATACTTCTTTAGGTAAAATCTAAATGAAAATTTATTGTTTGATGTATGTTTAATTTCAAACTTATTGTGGTACTCGTGTACCCAAATTCTAACTGATTTAATGTTTTGTACAATGGGTCATAGACACATTCATTCCTCGCCAGGGGACCATGGTATGAACGAGGGTCTTATACATGGCAGAGGTACACATTAGATCAATTGCTAGTTAAAATGTTCAATTTTACATTATATTCAATGTTGAACAGGTGAATTTTTTTTTCAAATGACATGTGTTTAATGTGAAAATATTATGCTCCATAGGTGAAAATGTTGGAGTTGGGGTTGGCCCTATTGCTGGTGAGGGGCAAAGGAGAACAATGTCTCAGCCTGTGGGATTCATCCCACAATTGGATACTTCTCCAGGTAAAATCTAAATGAAAATTTATTGTTTGATGTATGTTTAATTTCAAACTTATTGTGGTACTCATGTACCCAAATTCTAACAATTTAATGTTTTGTACAGTGGGTCATAGACACATTCATTCCTCATCAGGGGACCATAGTATGAACGAAGAGGAAGAGATAGTTTTTCCAGCAGGGATTTTCAAATTACCAAACAAGTTTTTTAAATACAAATTTTCCTTATAAATTATTTAATTTTTAATATGTGTAATAATTGAACATGTTACAGGTGGTGGTGGTCGTCGTCCTAGGGGTAGAGGTCGTAGGGTTCATGAGTTTGCTCGAAATCCGAGCTATGATCCCCTTTACACCCATCCCGGTGATATTCCTGAGCAGATTCCTTGGGCAGATACCGTCTCCTTACTTACTGTTGATGGGATGAGGGAGCATTCCATGAGATTGCGCAATGAATTGCAAAGTTTCAATCTCTCTGCCCCTAGTCGAAATTGTCTCCAAATTGTTTTGCACAATTTGGAGAGTTTGATAGAGACTTATTGTGGGGTTGGACCATCAACCCAAGTTTTTTTTGACATGATTCGTAGGAGGAGAGCATCAGTGATTGGTATCCACTCCTACAATGAAGTCAAAAGTAAGGTCACTAAAGAAATGGCCTTGTCACTATTTGACTTGCGGCCTGAAGACAAAAAACATCTGAAGATTGCAAGATTCAATGATCCTATTATTGCACCCCATATTTATGAGAATTTCATGTATGCATACGGGAATTTCCCAAATAATGATGAGGTGCCGCAATATTTTGTTAGAATGTTGTTTGCTCAATTCCGAGAGCACATGGACCCTAACTATACTGATACTAGGTCCAAATTCTATGGAGCTGGAAAAGGTCATACATATGAACGACCTGATGCTATGTGAGATGTTGGGTTTAGGCCTCCAGCACCTCGTTTAGCAGCTCGACCACCTAGGGTAGTTACACTTACCAGAGGAGTTAGCCCTTATCTCCAGTGCTACATCACAAATGAGGGATAAGATACAAGAACATATTGCAGCTGCTTTAGGAGGGGTGGAAGTTGGCTTAGGGACGAGCCAACCTTCATCTAGTGCAGGAGGGTGTCCATTTGTGAGTATCCCAGATGATGTGTTGAGGGAGATGGAGCGAGATGAGCTTATTGAGTATGAATCCTCATGTAGAGACCTCTATGAGCAATCCAGGATAGTACAAATGCACACCATGGGCGAGGTATGTACAAACATGTTTTGATCTAACATGTTTTTTTGGTGTATATATACATTTAGTCTCAAAAAAATGATGCCAATATATTTATTTAACTTATGCAGTTTACAACATTGCCTTTCCCCTCGTGCTCATTCTGTAGATCGTGGACATGATCATGTATAGGTGCCACAGCCATTACTCATTACTATCTATCTATATTTTTGTATGTCAAATTGAAATTGAATTTATGTCACATAAAATTATTAGTATGAGTCTTAACATTATGGAATTTTTAGGTTAGCGCTACATATGAAGGGCTGCCTGAAGAGATTATTCCTTCTGAGGTTCCAGTCGTGACACAGGTATCGATAATTTTCGTTAAGCATATTTATAGTGTTTATTATATTTCTTTTCGCAAACTTGATTGTTAACTTTGATTTCTACTTTTTAGGGTACAAAGGATATTGACATGATGCAGACTGAGCCTCAAGGAGATCATGTAGTCTCTGGGTTAGAGATTCTACATTAAACCATGGTAACCTCTTACCCTTTCTTCGTTTCTATGGTATTCAAAAAATATCTGAGAGTGTACCAGGAGATTCACCTGCCTTTTTTGTAGAATTTGTATCCTAGTTTTTGTATCTTTTCTTATTCAATCAAGAAATTTTTCCCAATTGTCTATGAATTTATGGATAACTTTATTCAGTTATCAAGATAAATGTTCAAGGTTTATAGTCAACATTGTTTCTTTGATTATATTTGAATACAATGCAAGACAGTGACTGATTTCAAATAATTGCTATTTTTATATTTCCCGCATTGGTTTATCATCAAGATTGAGTAAGGTATTTACTTTTAGATGATTTGGAAATTTATTACCAACCTATTTAGTATTAAGGAGTGTCTTGCTCTAAATTCAATGTTATCCAATCTTTATAGTTTACATATGAACCATAGGGATTCATGTCAGTATTTTCCAATATGTATTTTTGTGTGCTATTGAATTCATTTGAATAATGTCCATGGATTTTTTGTCCTATTAATAAAAATTAATGACTACCACATTCACTAGAATTTATGATATTTTAATGTATTCTTTGAGTGCCAAGGATTTCCATCCCATTCCCATTGATACCTAAGACATCCTATTTTAATTTTTTATATATCATCCATATAATATACTTATTTTCATAATAAATAGAGGAAGGAGTTTCTCTCTGTTTTAGGGATGAATTTCTTGTAGGTTTAAGCCACATGTGTGAGAAGAGGTTAAGGGTATAGTTGTATTTTCTTTATGGTAATTATCTCTCTATTCTAGGCCACAGTAAACAGTAGCTTGTGAATGAAGTCTAGAGGGCCGAGAGACCTAGTCTAGGGTCTCCTTACCTAGTCGCAGCCACTAAGAATCCAACGCAATTGGATCAAAGTTTATAGTCCCTTGGACAAAAGTTGTGATCCCTAAGAGAGGATTGTGATCCCTTGTTGTAGCGTATCTCTCCATGATCTTCGGTTGAACATATTTGTTGCAGGACACAGACATAGGACCATTACTACATCTAGTTATTAAGTTGTTTGAGAGAATGAAGGCATGGTTAAGTCCTTATTTCTAGGACTCATATTCCTAGGCTTGAATGCAAGCTGTAATGGAGAAATATGGAAAATTCAGGCAGCCCTAACCAATATTCAGAATTGCAGTCTAAGGTCAGATCTTATATTTGGAAAGTCAGTGTTGTATTTAAAATCATTGTACTCTCTCTCTCTGCTGAACATTTGTTTATGAATAATAAGAAGAATTGATCAAGGGTTTTCCCCGACTTGGGGTTTTTCCCCTGCTTGCGCCATATCCTTGTGTTATCTTGTCTTGGCTTGTCTTTTGCTTCGATCATGTATGTTATTTCTTCAGTTATTGTTTATATGATAATGAGCTATGTGATTGCTAATGGAATCTAAATGGATTATGGGCTAATATGTTCAATGAAGCAACTAAGTAAGAACATGCTCCAAAATTAACATGGTTTTAGAGCCAAATAAGGTCAATCCAAAGCAAGAGAAGGAATGCAGCCACAAGGAATGTAATCAAGTTTCCATCAAGCAAGGGACTACTAGAATTCTGGTTTGGGAATATGTCATAGTTGGGCTCAATATCTCATAGGGGCTTCAAATCGAATTTGCAAACCATTATTGCAGAGTCCTCCTTCAAAATTTAATGGAAGAAGCCAACAAGGAGGAGAGCAGAGTCAAGAATATTTATGGCAGTATCTCTCTTGCTAGATCAGACCACAGGTTAAGAGGTAAGTATTGATGCTTTTTCTATACTATTTTGTGAAGGGTTTTTCTCTGTTTACAAGGCTACTAGAAGGTGTTGCTACAACAGTATGAGGAGAAGGATTTGAGAGAGCCGAGAGGCCTAGAAGGGACCTCCTACCCTAGCCGCAGTGATCTCAAGAGAGAGTGCATGTAAACGGGGGTGGTTCCTTGTCCTAGAAGGATATTATCATTCTGCTCTAGGCCACAGAGAAGGGATTGCTTCTACAGCAACTCATAAAAGTCCATTTTGAGGCCTAGCTTAGGCTGAAGTCATCCTAAGGTATAGTGTAGTTAAGATCAAGTATATTTTGTTATATATGAAGACCTTGATGTCACAAACACGTGAATTGTAGGAGGCTTGAGGAGGAGCATTAAAGCCCTTCCAGCCATGCTTTGAATTTCTAGTTGAACAAAATAAGGGGAAGTATAGTTGGTCATAAACTCACAGTGATTTGAAGCAGGGTTAAAAAAACTTACTTTTCAAGGAATTCTCTCAGATCTTCACTCTTGATACTGCACCTCTGGAATAATTGGATGTTCGTTAAATAGCTTTGGTCTTGGTATGATTTGCTTATAATGTCATATGGCATATGCTTTAGTATGATTTTTTGCATTATGACATTTTGTCTTGCTTCAGTCATATATGTGTTTCTCATATTACTCTACATAGGTATAGTTTCCCATATTGGCAATAATGGGTATAACCCATTCCTATATACTCTCAAATTTGTGTATGGATTTCACTATGCAACAGCTGCAATATGGTATTTCTATTACAATAGTATAATATTGACCTCAATTTCATCATTTGTATATGAATTATGGTACAGTACATGAATATATGGAAGTGCATCCATCAGTTCAGATATGGCTTCTCTGCTCTATTCATATTGTCTATATTCATTCAGTTTTGCATTGTATACTAAACAATAATATTCCCCTATATATGGTGTCAGGAATCCTATTCGAGAATGATGTTGCAGTGGAGTAGCTGCAATATCCTCCATCTAAAATATCAATGATCTTGATCATTTTGGGTCGTATTGATTTTCTTCACAATCACGTTCCTTCAATAGTGTCAGCATTCATATATACAGTCACAATTTGATCTTCTTAGCATCATGCTTATCGATCCTTTTTCAGTTTCTAGAAGAATCAATTTTTTACTTTGAATAACTATAGTAGCATCATTAAAGGAAGAAATTTTGTAGGTATCTAAAGACCAGACCTCCCTTGTGACAAGAATCACTACAAGAAGTCAGGTTGACGATTGGACCTTTCATTAGCATAACTCAAGGATGCAACAAGTATTCAATATTTAATGACAAGCATCAGAACCTGGAGGGCAGAAGACAGTTCTTCTTCACCGGTTTAAATTTCATTAACTATTTGCCACATTCTTCTGCAATAATATTGAACCTTGGAAGAAATTCAGTACATCAGATGTAGTATTTGTGGTTGAGAAGAAACTTGGCATAATTTGAAATTTCCTTGGTCTATCTAGATGTTAAGATCAGGCAAGAAGCTAATATCCATGGCATAATCAGACTTGGAAATCATTCCAAGGCTAAATTCAGAGTAATTCCCTTGGTATCTTTAATTTTATTCATTCTTACAATTTCAGTAATAAGGTTCTATTGATATACTGCTATTGAGATCTGGCATTTGAATCGGCAGAGCATGTGAGAGAGTTCATCTATGTATTTTTGAGGTTTGGTATGCTAAGGTGTCATCTTAAAATAAGGATCAGATTGATAAATGGCACTTCAATTTCATTTGAATTACCTTGGATATAGTCATCCTCAAATATAACATCTTTGTTGAGCGTATCTTTTTCCAAATAAAAAATCTGATATCCCAGTAAAAATTTGCATAGGGGTGGTTTGTAAATATCAAGGTTAATGAGTTGAAGTAATGAAGAGGCTCTTGTAGACCAACATGAATTGACCTTGTTTTTTTCTAGCTCCATAAATAAGTTGAGGATAAAATATGGATATCTAAGAAGACAATTTTATCAGTTTCCCATCCATCTGATCCGGTGTATCATAATCATGGATATGAAAGGTCATTGATGTAATGAGTGGGTTTATGCTAATTTTTGCAATAATGATAAGGTTAGATGTTTATTTCTTGGCATGAAGATGTTTGGATAACTTTTTGACATAAGATATCTCTATCCTATTTCATTATACTCCCATATGGTATGTTCTCAAAACTTCATAACCATATAAAAGGGTAGGTTTGATTGAGAAGTGAAACACGCAAGTCTTGAAATTGAAGCTAAAATACATTTCTTTTGAAGGGTGGTAAGAGTCATATACCCATTTATTTTAAGCAATGGTAAGAATTATGAACTTACACTCACTATGTCAATGGTGACTTGTTCCTCCCCTGTGCAGGATGTTGCTAAAGGAGAAACTGTTATTAAGGAGAAAGAAGAAGAGTTGTATGCCTTACAAGAAAAACTTGTCAGTATGGAGAATGTGAGTTTCTTCTAAAAATGATCTTTGTGGATGATTTATTAAATTGGAACATTTATTTTAAGCTCAGAAAGGCTCAATGAGTATTAATCACTTTGCAGATCATCAGCTCAATGCTTCCTGGATTCCAATGCCCTTCATTGGATAATTAATTAGATTGGGTCCATAGTTTTTTCATCATAATTTGTATTGCATGGATAATTTCCTAGCATGAGATGAGCTCCATAATTTTTAGAATGAGAATTCATACAACATTGTGCATTATTAATTCGATTTATGCTCTGAGATCAGAGTCTCCTGCTCATCCTAAAGAACACAACGTTAACTTTCACCATTGATGATCATGGTCTGTGACTTTTAGACACCTGCATGCTACTAATCAGGCTTGTAGATAGTGAATTCTTAGTGATGATTTACAAAAAATTAGATTTTGAAATTACTGGTTGAAACATGACGACTACTGCACAAGCTTGAAACACCGAGATACTTCTGTACATATTTTAAAAAATGAAGGGTGGCCACACTCACATGTATCTTCGTCAGTCCATAAATGATCAATATTGGTGGATTCAAAGTATTTCTATGGAGGCTGGGAGTTATAGTTCATGCATCTAACCATTTCATCCAATCTAGCCTAGCCTTTTTATTTTTATGTGGAATCTTATAACAATATTATCTTTTTTATTTTATTTTTAATAATATGAACCCTCCAACTTTGCATTGTTATACCCATGCAATTTTTCAATGAAACCCTTGATTTTGATCACAAGATTACAATTACAGCACTATATATATATATATATATATATATATATATATATATATATATAAAGGAGAGTTTTCAAAGTTGGGATTGTACTTAAAGTCAAACTCACCTCATCAAGAAAATGGTTTAAACGTAAGGAGTACATGACTATTCATGATAACTTGACCGATGCATGCTGAATTTGACACAACTCTTACTTAAATTTGCATGCTGAATTTAACACAAATCACTATGTCAATGGTGACTTGTTCCTCCCCTATGCAGGATGTTGCTAAAGGAGAAACTATTATTAAGGAGAAATAAGAAGAGTTGTATGCCTTACAAGAAAAACTTGTCAGTATGGAGAATGTGAGTTTCTTCTAAAAATGATCTGTGTGGATGATTTATTAAATTGGAACATTTATTTTAAGCATTGTAGCATCATGCATTTATTGTATTCCGATGTGAAATAAGATTAATAGGAGAATACTTTACTTTGCTTACTCTTAATCAACGCAAGCACTTTGTCCAGGATCCAGCAGCTCCAGTTCCTTATTCTTACTTTAGTATCATGCTCTTTATTGTAATTATCTTCTAATTTCAGATACTGTTTTATTTTTTTAATTTTTGATGGGATTCCATAATAATCTTGTTGTTATTGTAGGAGGAGATCCAAAAGCTCATTGATGATCACAAGGCCACACTAGAAGCAAGAAAAATGAGTTTGAAGCTGAGATTGAACAATGACAATCTGTTGGAAATGTTGTCATTGATGGAAAAGGAGGCAGCGCTGAAGCAAAGAGGCAGCAAAGAAGCAAATGAAGGCAGAGGAAATGAATATAATAGAGGCAGAACCGTTATCTCAGCAATAGAGCCAGAGGCAGAGCGACAGGAGCAGTAGAGACAGAGTCAGAGACAGAAGCAGAGCCGTTATAAAATTCCGGGAATCGCTTCACTCCAGCGGCAAAGAATATATATAAACATATAAGAAACTTATTCCGGGAATCGCTTAACTCCAGCAGCAATGTAATGCAAATAACACAGAAAATTCCTGGAATCGCATAACCCCAGGCGGAAGGATACATAAAACAAATCTCATTCTGGGAATCGCTACCCACGCAGGAGTATACATAGAGCACATTTCATATTCTGCAATGGTCCAAGGCATATACATTGATATATATTTAATTGGAGGGTCAATGGAAAGGAAGTAATATAAAGTGGGACCCTCACCCAATCACAATCGGAGATTGCAAGGGCAGCAGAACATCGCAACAGAAAGTTGCGATTGCGATTGAAATGCCGTACCCGATTGAGTTATGTACCACACTTAATTGCTAATCGCATCCGAGTTCCAATCGCACGACTTTGTAAAACGTTGGGATTGAAGTGGCGGACCCGATCGAGTTATGTACCACAGTTAATTGCAAATACGTGCTCAGGAATCTGTTAATCGAAACTCTATGATTGATGCGCACAACTTTACCTTAAACGTTGCGATTGAAGCCCGGACCCGATGGGCTTATTAACTATGATTAACAAGTGTTTGAGTTCCAGTTCTAATCGCAAACGAAAATTTGTGAAGGCGCTGTTATATATAAATATATATATATATATATATATATATATATATATATATATATATATATATATATATATATATATATATATATAAAACATGGTTGCAGTTGTATTAAAACATGCCGCGTGGTCTATAGACCCACGGGCCTCAGCTTAACAGGAGGGCGATTATTAATGTAATACAATTGTAATATATGTATGTTCCAGCCTGCGGAACTCGCCACATCAACAAGACACTTGCTGCGTGTAAAGGATTGAATTACAGTCAGTAGATTCATTTATATATAAAGTGCTGGTATAAAAATAAAATAAATATGCAGTTCATAAATTCAGGAGTTACGCAGCAGCCATAAACAGAAAGGCATACAGAGAAGAGAAAGGGACAAAGAGACTTTTAGAGAAAAGACAAATGCGCAGCAAGCCAAGAGACAAAATGAGTGAGCTGGAGTTCACATTGTAATTCAAATGTAAATGTTTTAATTGTTTTTATTGTTTGTGATGCATTGGCAAGTCTCCGAGAGAAAACAAACTCCCACTGTAATGTTAAAATTGACACCTACAGTTATAATTTCTGAGTAAGCTGATAAAAGGAGTGAGAAGGCGGAAGGCAAAGAGACATGACTTTCCATTTCGAATTCCAAGCAGAATACAAACAGTCATGTGAGGAAATCTATAAATAATATCATCTTGATATGCAGAGAGAGTTTTTTTTGAGAGCAGAGGTGAGAGTAAAGAAAGAGAAGGCAGAATACAAAAGAGTGAAGCAGAGAAGATCAAGAAAAGAAGAGCAGAAAGAGGAGCTACAGAACAGAGCTGATATCAGAGGTAAATCAGCAAACATTCGGTTTGTTAAATTGAGGAAGTTGGAGCTTCCCTATCAAGTTGAAGCTTGATAGCTGTCAGTTGTAGCTGACTGAGGTTGGAGCCTCCTGTAGGTTGGTGCTTGCAGAAAATTGATGGGAGTTGGAGCTTCCTTGCAAGTTGTAGCTTGCAGAATTGAGGATAGAGCCTCTTGTAGGTTGGTGCCTGCAGAAAACAGTGGTGAGAGGGAGTTGGAGCTTGCCTTTGCATCACAACAATAATAAGATGTGTTTTTCTCCCTTTATGGGTTTCCACTTACATCTGCTGTCTCTATGTGTGCTTCTTATGTGTTGATGTGATTATTTCAATCTGCTTAATTTCTTGTTGCTTTCAACTTAAGTATGGTGTCACAATAAATTAATATTGGCTGCAAATAAGATTGTTCACATATTAAGCTGTAAATAACTCTGGTGAAAATTTAAAAAGGCTAATGCATGTATTAAACTGATTCACCCCCCCCTCTCAGTTTAATCAAAGATTCAACAATTGGTATCAGAGCGGGTTCCTTTGTACAAGTCTAACAACTGAAAGGAGATCCTAGGTTCCCAAGATGGCTAGTAAAGAAGGATGCTTAACCAATAAAGCCCCTTTCTTCACTGGTGAAAATTATGCTTTCTGGAAAATCAGAATGAAGACATACATAATGTCTCTAGGAATAGAAGTCTGGGCTGCTGTGGAATTAGGATATGCCCCGAAATCAACTGATACAGAAAAAGAAGCTAAAGAAAGCTTTGTGGCTAATGCAAAAGCCATGAATGCCATCCTGAATGGATTATGTGAAGCAGAGTTTATTAAAGTAATGCACAAAGACACTGCCAAGAAAATTTGGGATACTCTTGAAGGCATACACGAGGGAGACCAGAAAGTAAAGACTGCCAAACTTCAAGTATATAGAGCCCAGTTTGAAAACTTAAAAATGAATGATGATGAAGATGTTGGCAGCTTCTTCTTAAAAGTTGCAGAAATTGTTAACAATGTGAAAGCTCTTGGAGAAACCATACCAGAAAGTATAGTTGTGCAAAAGATTCTAAGATCACTCCCATCCAGATTTAATCCCAAGGTATCCGCAATAGAAGAGACAGCGAATTGGGAGACATTGACCATGAATCAGCTACTAGGAAATCTTACAGCATATGAGATGAGGCTTCCACAGAAGAAGTCAAGCACAAGGGAGGCAACATTCAAAACAGAAAAGAAGAAAGAAGAAAAGGAAGACATATGCTCTTGCTCTGATGAAGAAGAGGCTAAATTTGTCAAGAAATTGGATAGAGGCTCAGGTAGATACAAAGGTAAACTTCCCTTCAAATGCTTTAACTGTGGAAGAGTTGGACATTATGCTGCTAAATGTCCTCACAAGAAAGTAAGAAATCAAGCTCAAGAATCAGGGAAAGACACATCAAAGAACTGGCAGAAAGGAAAGAAATTCAGCAGAAAATCCTTTTATGCTCACCAAGACAGCAGTGCATCTGAAGACTCAGATGAACCCTCAAGTGAAGAAGGAACCTCAGAATTTATCTTGATGGCCATAGAAGATCTTGAGGGACTCCTACTAGAAGATGAAGAAGAAGAAGGGGAAGTAGACCTTGAGGGGGAGCTAAGAAGTGCTCTGGAAGAGATTGACAGACTCAAACTAAAATGCAGAAAATAAAAAGAGATTCTCCTAAAATGTGTGAAAGAAGAAAAAAATTCAGAAGTCCTCATGCAGCTGAAGGTAAAGCTTGAAGAAGCCAAGAAGATAGAAGATATGTTACTTCAGCAAATCAAAGATAAATCTCGAGAACAAGAGAAGCTGGAAGAAGAAATTATGTGTCTGAGAAAGAAATTAGAAAATGCTCAACAGAAAGTTTCTATATGCCCTTCTCAAACAACAAGCTCTATTAAGTTGAATGAAATTTTGGTTGCTCAAAGATCCCCTATGATAAAGACTGGAATAGGCTACGAAGGAGAATCAAGTAAAGGAAAAGAAAAGGTTGACAGAGAGATTATTTTTGTAAAAGCAAAGAAGGATGAGGAAGTAGCTCAAATAATTCCTACAAAAGAAGAAATCTGCAATAAGAGAGATAGAGAGCAGAAGAAACCTCTAATAACAAAGAATGCAATAACTACTAAGATAACAGAAAAAGGATCATATGCTCCTGAGTATGTCAAATTTGGAAGCCATCAAAGGAGATTCTTCCCTCCTATGAAGAATGCCACCTGTTATGTCTGCCACAAGCAGGGACACATTGTTGCATATTGTCATGCAAGGAGGAATGATTCAAACCAGCAAAAGAGGCAAGCATGGAAGAGACAACCTTACATCAGGTATGCAAGTAATTTCTATGGTTATTGTTTTTATTGTAAGGAGTTTGGCCATAGAATTATTGAATGTAGAAAGTATGGACAAAGACTGATGTTCAATACCTCAAGGAGGTTTATGATTCAAAGCAATTTTGTTCATGCTCACAATTCCACAAAAACTATAATCAAATGTTGCATATGCAATCAAATTGGGCATATATCTTCCAAGTGTTCTCTAAAGGGATATAATTCATCACCTCACAAAAGATACCAAACAAAAGGGGGCCTCCAGTGGATAAAGAAGGCGAATAAATGTGACTTGGCTTTAACTGCTCAAGATTTGAAGAGTCAATGGTATTTGGACAGTGGCTGCTCTAAACACATGACGGGAGATAAAAACAAGTTTTTAACTCTTGACGAAAGGAAATCGGGCAATGTCACTTTTGGAAATGACAAATCAGGAAAGATCAAGGGAAAAGGATCAGTCAGCATAGACAATGGCAGAGGAAAGGCCCAAGATGTATTATATGTAGATGGGCTGAAAGCAAATTTACTGAGTGTCAATCAGATGTGTGATAAAGGCTGTGAAGTTCTCTTTAGAGCACAAGATTGTGTAGTCAGATCAAGCACAACAGGAAAAACTCTACTCAAAGGTGTTCGAACAGAAAGTAATGTGTACATAGTGAAAGAGGAAGATGAAGCCTGCCATCTTAGCAAAATTGAGGAGTCATGGTTGTGGCATAGGAGATTGGGACATCTCAGCTTTGACCATATCATCAGACTGAGCAAGAAGAAAGCTGTAAGAGATATGCCAGAAATGGAAATAAAGGTATTAAATCATATATGCAAATCTTAACTGATTTGGAAGCAGGAATCGCATCCTTCACAAATATAAAGATGAGCTATCAACTAGAAGACCACTCCATCTTGTGCACATGGATCTGTGTGGACCTGCAAGAACTAACACACCAAGTGGAGAATCCTACTTCATGTTGATAATAGATGATTTCTCCAGAATGACATGGGTTTCTTTTCTCAGGAACAAATCAGAAGCACTGGAAAAGTTTAAGATATTAAAAGCATTAGCAGAAAATCAAACTGGATGCAAGATGAAATGTATCAGATTAGACAGAGGAGGTGAATTCACTGATTATGACTTTGCAGAGCTATGTAATGAACATGGAATAAAGCAACAATTTACTATTTCAGGGACACCTCAGCAGAATGGAGTAGCAGAGAGACAAAACAGGTCTTTACAACAAATAGCAAGAGCTATGATGCAAGAGAATAATATTGCTCAAACCTTCTGGGCAGAAGCAGTGCACACAGCAGTACATATCCTTAATAAAGCTCCCTTAAGGCCAAGCAGTGACAAGACTCCCTATGAACTATGGCATGGAAAGCCAGCCTCAATCAAACATTTCAGAATCTTTGGTAGCAAGTGTTACATAAAGAATAATGATGAAAACCTTGGGAAATTTGATGCAAGAGCAGATGAAGGAATATTCTTAGGATATGCATCCAAAAGTAAAGGGTATAGGTGCTACAACAAGACTCTTCGGAAAATAGTTGAATGTATTGATGTGAGATTTGATGAAGAACTTCCAAACAATACAAGAAATACAGACTGCAGCAGTCCATCAGAAAACCATGAAGAAGAAGACCAGAATGATGATGAAACAAGCAAGACAACAGAAGATGCAGAACTGAGCTTGAAAGCCCCCTCAAGATACCTTTCAGGAGAGAATCATCGGTCGAGGAAGTTGGTCAGAGACACCGTCAGGTCAGTTGAGAAGCGACTAACAGAACAAACTGAAGAAGTATACATAGCCATGCTGTCACAAATAGAGCCAAAGAAATTTGAAGAAGCCAGCAAGGACAAGTCTTGGGTAAAAGCAATGAATGAAGAATTGGACCAAATTGAAAAGAACAATACCTGGGAACTAGTTCCTAGACCTATTGAGAAAAATATCATTGGTTCAAAATGGGTATTCAAAAACAAAATGAATGAGCAAGGACAAGTAATCAGGAATAAAGCCAGGCTGGTCTGCAAAGGATACTCACAAATTGAAGGAATTGACTATGATGAAACATTTGCACCTGTAGCCAGAATGGAGGCTATCAGAATGTTCCTGGCATTTGCATGCTACCAAGACTTCAAGGTATATCAAATGGATGTAAAGTCTGCTTTTCTTAATGGAGATCTAGAAGAAAAAGTGTACATGGAACAACCAGAAGGCTTCTCATTGACAGACAAAGAAGACTATGTGTGCAGACTGAAGAAGGCCCTATATGGACTGAAACAGGCTCCTCGTGCTTGGTACTCAATACTGGACAAATATTTACAAAAACAGGGCTTTAGGAGAGGTGGAGTAGACAGCAATCTATACATAAAAGCCCATGAAGATGAACTCCTGATTGTTGTAGTATATGTTGATGACATTATGTTTGGAAGCAACAAAGATGAACTAGCAAAAGGGTTTGCTGATGAAATGAAAACAGAGTTTGAGATGTCTATGATTGGAGAGCTCAGTTTCTACTTGGGACTACAAATTCAGCAAAAGAACACAGGTACATTTATTTCACAAGAAAAATACATAAAATAAATGTTGAAAAAGTTCAAAATGGAGGACTGCAAACCTGTGTCAACTCCCATGACCATAGGTTGCAAGCTGTGTGCTAATGATGGGTCTGCTGACATAGATCAAGGACTTTACAGATCAATGATTGGAAGTCTATTGTATCTGACTGCATCAAGACCATACATCATGCTAGCAGTAGGATTAGTGGCTAGATATCAAGCATCACCTAAACAAAACCATCTTCTGGCAGTCAAAAGAATATTCAGATATCTACAAGGAAAAATACAGTATGGACTTTGGTATCCTAAAAGCAAAAACTTCACTTTATCAGCATACACAGATGCAGATTGGGCCAGCTGTATGGATGATAGGAAGAGTACAAGTGGAGGTGAATTCTATCTAGGAGAAAGCCTAGTTGCATGGCTAAGCAAGAAACAAACATCCATCTCTTTGTCTACAACTGAAGCCGAATATATAGCAGCAGCAGCATGTTGTACACAAGTCATGTGGATGAAGCAAACTCTTCAAGACATGAAGGTAAGCATTGATGAACCTATTCCAATCAAATGTGACAATACAAGTGCTATAAGTATATCTAAAAATCCTGTGCTTCATTCAAAAACCAAACATATACCAATCAAGTATCATTTCCTCCAAGAACAAGTGGCTCTGAAAATAGTAAAGCTGGAATATGTACCAATGAAAGAACAGACAGCTGATATATTTACCAAACCTCTTGCTGGAGAACCATTTCAATACTTGAGAGATAAACTAGGGGTAGTATCAGCAGATGCTACTCTCTAATATGAAGAGAATGCACAACTTCAGGGGGAGAACAAAACGAAGATATCATTCCAGGGGGAGACCAGCCAGCAAGATAAGCATAAAAAAAGTCCACAGGATCAGCATTAGCAGTATAAGCATTCAATATTCATTCAGAAGCAAGTTCTAGCACGCATTCAGCACTATAAGCATTCAGCATTATCATAAAACAGAGCAATGGTATAGAGCAGCATATAAAACAGAGCAGCATGATATCGGCTCACTATATGGTATCGGCTTACAAGCACTGCAAATATGAAACAGAGCAGCATGATACAGCTATTAAAACTAAAGCGTTCTCTCAACAAGTTTCATACATCACTCTGGAGCAGCATAGTACAATTTCAGCTGAAGAGGACCTAAACGTAACTCAGAAAAAGGAAGTACAACGACAGAGCCCATACGGAGAGATGAGGCGTCGTCCTTTGCCATTGATGTCAAAGGGGGAGGAAGAACAAACAACAGGAGGAAGAGCAGGCAAACAGAAAGAGCAAGCAACAAGAGAAAGAGAAAGCAAACATAGAAAGTGGATTGCCATCAATGCCAAAGGGGGAGACTGTTGGAAATGTTGTCATTGATGGCAAAGGAGGCAGCGCTGAAGCAAAGAGGCAGCAAAGAAGCAAATGAAGGTAGAGGAAACGAATATAATAGAGGCAGAACCGTTATCTCAGCAATAGAGGCAGAGGCAGAGCGACAGGAGCAGCAGAGACAGAGTCAGAGACAGAAGCAGAGCCGTTATAAAATTCCGGGAATCGCTTCACTCCAGCGGCAAAGAATATATATAAACATATACAAAACTTATTTCGGGAATCGCTTAACTCCAACAGCAATGTAATGCAAATAACACAGAAAATTCCGGGAATCGCATAACCCCAGGTGGAAGGATACATAAAACAAATCTCTTTCCGGGAATCGCTACCCACGCAGGAGTATACATAGAGCGCATTACATATGTTCCAATGGTCCAAGGCATATACATTGATATATATTAAAGTGGAGCGTGTTATGATCAATGGAAAGGAAGTAATATAAAGTAGGACCCTCATCCAATCGCAATCGGAGATCGCAAGGGCAGCGGAACATCGCAACAGAAAGTTGCGATTGCGATTGAAGTGGCGGACCCGATCGAGTTATGCACCACAGTTAATTGCTAATCGCATCCGAGTTCCAATCGCACGACTTTGTAAAACGCTGCGATTGAAGTGGTGGACCCGATCGAGTTATGTACCACAGTTAATTACAAATTGCATCCGGAATCTCAATCGCAATCGGAACTCTACGATTGATCGCACGACTTTGTAAAACGTTGCGATTGAAGCCCGGACCCGATGGGCTTATTAACTATGATTAACAAGTGTTTTGAGTTCCAGTTCTAATCGCAAACGGAAATTTGTGAAGGCGCTGTTATATATAAATATATATATATATATATATATATATATAAAGTGGTTGCGGTTGTATTAAAACATGCCGCGTGGTCTGTAGACCCACGGGCCTCAGCTTAACGGGAGGGCGATTATTAATGTAATGCAATTGTAATATATGTATGTTCTGGCCTGCGGAACTCGCCACATCAACAAGACACTTGCTGCGTGTAAAGGATTGAATTACAGTCAGCAGATTCATTTATATATAAAGCGTTGGTATAAAAATAAAATAAAAATGCAGTTCATAAATTCAGGAGTTACATAGCAGCCATAAACAGAAAGGCATACAGAGAAGAGAAAGGGACAAAGAGACAATTAGAGAAAAGACAAATGCGCAGCAAGCCAAGAGACAAAATGAGTGAGCTGGATTTCACATTGTAATTCAAATGTAAATGTTTTAATCGTTTTTATTGTTTGTGATGCATTGGCAAGTCTCCGAGAGAAAACAAACTCCCACTGTAATGTTAAAATTGACACCTACAGTTATAATTTATGAGTAGTGATAAAGGAGTAGAAGGCGAAGGTAAATGGTATGACTTTCCATTTCGAAATCCAAAGTAGAATACAAACGATCATGTGAGGAAATCTATAAATAATATCTCTTGATATGCGAAGAGTTTTGAGAGCAAAGGTGAGAGTAAAGAAGAAGGCGAAGAATGGAAGGTAGAACGGAAGATCATGCAAGAAGAGCGAGAAAGAGGAGCTACGGAAACGGAGGCGATGCTCGAGTAAATCAGCAAACTTTCAGTTTGATAAATTGAGGAAGTTGGAACTTCCCTATCAAGTTGCAGCTTGATAGTCGTCAGTTGTAGCTGACTGAGGTTGGAGCCTCCTGTAGGTTGGTGCCTGCAGAAAATTGAAGGGAGTTGGTGCTTCCTTGCAAGTTGTAGCTTGCAGAATTGAGGATAGAGCCTCCTGTAGGTTGGTGCCTACAGAAAACAGTGGTGAGAGGGAGTTAGAGCTTGCCTTTGCATCACAACAATAATAAGATGTGGTTTTCTCCCTTTATGGGTTTCCACTTACATCTGCTGTCTATATGTGTGCTTCTTATGTGTTGATGTGATTATTTCAATCTGCTTAATTTCTTGCTGCTTTCAACTTAAGTATGGTGTCACAATAAATTAATATCGGCTGCAAATAAGATTGTTCACATATTAAAGCTGTAAATAACTCTGGTGAAAATTTAAAAGGCTAATGCATGTATTAAACTTATTCACCCCCCCCCCTCAGTTTAATCAAAGATTCAACACAATATTTATGCAAAGAAAGAGAGGCATCTTTAAGATTGTTTGAGCAGCTTAAGAAATTGAAAATAGAGTTAAATGTGATTAGGTTTGGCAGCTGACAATATGATATAGCTAGAAAGATTTATTGAAGGTTCCCAAACTTGTACAAATGAAGGTTTAGTGAACAAATTAGTGAGATTTAAAATTGGCTATAAGCCTAATGAGATCAAATAAGAGGAATATGTTCGTAGACTTGCTATTTCTGTAATTAGTGAGATTTAAAATTGGCTATAAGCCTAATAAATAGTTCGTAGCCTTGCTATTTCTATAATCTGTACTGCAAGAAAATTGGCAGAAACCAAGACTGAAAATATTTGATATATTTTGGAAATCGAGTTTCGGTAGTACAATATGGATTTCTTTTATTCGGATTGAAAAAATTGTGTAGTGATGAACTTCATATTAATATTTATTATTATCCATTTTAATTTATGACAAGTGGTGAGTATCACAAATAAGGTGACTAAAATATATGTTTTTTTTCTTGTTTATTATACATTTTTTACTGTGTTGAAATCGAGTATAATTCGTTTACAAATTTGTGCCAATATTTGAAGGCAATGTGCTTTCTTGTAGTGGTGCTAATGCATGGATGTTCACGGAAAATCTAAAGCAGGAGTTGATATGTGGATGAAAGAGAATCTTAACACATGTCCTAAGTCAGCTAGAAGAAGGCAATAAAACGGGGTTGATTGGCCCAAGAACGCACAATAAAGATAGGGTTAATTCGTGACAGGGGTTGCAAAAACCACAGGGTTAATTGGTGGGAGGGGATGAATAGGTTTGAGTCTGCCAAATGATGCAACACAAGCACACATGTGGACATTGTCACTTGAGGGTGCATGGTTGGTGGCTGAGAGCATGCTTGTGTGTGCAACAAACTCATGGTTATGTCTCCTATCAAGTATGGTATTTTCAACAAACTCAATTGCATGATATACCAATATTGTCGCAAGGTCTCCTATCAAGTATGGTATTTTCAACCGTCTGGTATTGTCTCATCACCTTCATCATAGGAAATGCCTCTTCCTAATACTTTTTTTTATAGAATTTTTGTTTGTAATATATCCTATAGGTTTTTCCCTTTATCTTCATTATTGGAAATGCCTATTTCTAAGAGTGGTCTCTATAAGGTTTTTATCTCTAATACATTGTGTAAGGTTTACCCTTATTATTGTTACAAGATGTTCTTTATAGTGCCATTGAACTGTTTTGTCACTTGTTGACATTAGGATGACTTCCTTTCGTCTTCCTTTCTACTTCTGAGTGCGTTAGCGATGTTGTCTAGCTCTATAAAGCTCTCCTTTTTCAGTGTTTGTTTTTCATGTTAAAATAGAAGTAGCTAAATATAGGAAATAGATAATTACGAGTTACCTTCGAGAATCAAAACAAATGAACAATTTATATTTGAAACAAATAAACCACTGCAGTTTGTGGACGTGCAATTAGAGAAGAATGCAAATAGATAAGAGGATAGGAGAAGATTAGCATCAATAGTTAAATGGAAAGTTTGATGCATTATAAATATATGGCTTGTGATAAAATACAATTGTTGTGTAGTGTCATGGGCTTTTCATGGTATTAGAGCAAGGAAAGTGATGGGAGAAGTTAAATGATGTTGAAGTAAGCTTAAGATGCTGCAAAGTAAGATGGAAAGATGCTAAAGAGAATTATGTTTCAGTTATAAGAATTTTTTTGGGATATTGTCATAGAAATTTGTAAAAAATTGTTGCATTTCCATAAATCTGTAAGGAATTGTTAGAGAGATTAAACATTTATTAGTTTCTGGGCATGAGCAGTGTTCTAAAGAGTTTGAAGGATAGAAAAATGTGCACAGTCACTATAATGGAAATCTCAGAGGCTTTTAGAATGATTTAATGGTAATGGATTTCACATGTGGAGTCTTAGAATGATGATGTTGTTGTTCAACCTAATTTTAATAGTTGAAGGGGTGGAGACGAAGTCATCCTAGGACTAAGAAGCAAATTGTAAGTGGGAGGTGTTGCAACTCAACCTCTCATTTAAAGTTAAAATTCTTAGTCCTAGTTGGATAGCCAAGGAGCCAAATATCAGACAAGCCAAACATATATTTGAAATGTGTGAAAACCATGTGTAGTTCTAAACTCTTTAAAGTATGCATTTCAGACATTTGTCAATAATTCATTTACTTAATGTTGTCATTGATGTCTGAAACAATGAGTGATTCAAGACAATTTAAGAGGCATTATGATTTACACTACTCGTTGCAGTCAGCTTAAGAAATGACAATCATGTTACAGGTTTGTCCTTGAACAAGTAACAACTGAAATACCCTTTAAAACAAACACCCAACATGTTAAAATTGTACCAAATTGCCTCGATCCAATAATGAAGAAAGAGAGTATGTCAATGTAACGTCATTACTACAAAGCGTAATGGCAAATTCTGATAATTTTAATACGATGTTATAAGCCTCAAAATTACTAAGAATGCAACACATCATTATGTGAGGGCACTAAAAGGCATAGACCACAGAAAAAATAGAGCAGAATAAATTTATCAGCATTACAGTATTCCATGAAGAGATATTTCACTTGCATATAAGATACAGTGATTAGAACAACCCAGTAGTGATATTAAAGGATGATGATGAAAGTCAGAATAACTAGTGATATTTGATTCAGGTAGTGACAAGTAACATTATATATTAGTGTTTAGTGTCAGCTTCCATCTATGGATCTTGTATTATATTCGAAGTGAATATTAGCTCAAATTTATAATAAAAGTCACCTCAACATTTCGCAAACAACTCAACCGAAATACAAATGTCAGGAATGCACAGAACTATTATGAAATAACATTGATGTTGGCATTTTTTTTTAGGTCGTTTTGGAAAATCATGCATTTATTTAACTCATATAAGACTCAGCATTATGATTAACCAAAGATGAAGCAACAATAGAAAGGATTTATCTTTATGCAAGCCTGATAAGTCCTTTCAATAGGGCACAGGTTATTATATAGGCATTCATGTGATAACAAGATAACCATCTATCATAAGAAACATACTTAGTTCTAAAACAATAATACGAAACTTTAAAAGTGTGATTTCAAAGGTGAAAATAACTTGAAATTCAAGCCATTCCCATTATGTTGGCATCAATTTGATTGTTTCAAGCATGTAGATAATGGGTCGAAGTGATAATTAGGTGTTTAAAAAGGTTTTCGAGGAAGGGAAACTCAAATAAACATTTTCTATAATAGGCTATGATATAGGCATTCGAGTGACATCAAGATAAACATTTAATTTACCATAAGAAAAATGCTAAAACAATAATATCAAAATTTCAAAGTCTGATTTCAAAGGTGAAACATAAGGTGAAATGCAAGTCATTCCCATTAATTTGGCATCTAATTTGACATTGATCTGATAGTTTCAAGCATGTATATTATGGTTTTAACTTGGCATTGATCTGATTGTTTCAAGCATTGATCATGATCACCATCATATCCATGCAAAAAAAGGGGTGAGTTAAGATCATCTAGGACTAAACATGATGGACACATTAAATCACCATATATTAATTATCTAGCAAAGCACCCTAATCTAGTAGATCATGGGCGAGTTAAGATCATCTAGGAGTAAACATGATGGACACATTAAATCACCATATATTAACTATCTAGAAAATCACCCTAATCCAGTGGATCATAATATATTGTTCGTACCAACACACATCTAAGCATCCACATGTCAATTTATTTGTTCAAGCAATCTGTAGAAAATTTGAATAACTGATATATTATTCACCGAGATTCTCCTGATCACACACTATTTTATCTTCATGCACAATACAGAATCTCTTCTACCATTTATCATTACATGTGGAAATAAAATCAATTGCATGCGCACATTAAAACCACAAACAATCACACATATGAACACAGTATTTAATGGGAAAGCTTAAAGCTGAAAACCCCAACTATCTGTATATTATATGTCATGGAGATCATGTAAAAATCATTGTACAAAGCTCCTCACAAGCTCTCAGCACAACCTCTCATTGCTACACACTATCAAGCTAGATCTAGCAAAACACATGCTCCAATCTTTTGCCACTTGATAGCCAACCTCTATTGCGTAATCAATGCTATGGGATGGCTTCATTAAATAGATAAACCACCTGGATTGTACTGCGCAATCCTCATGGGCTTCACCAATCACTGGTTGTTGCAAATATGCAACAGTATAGTCACAACTGATAGTTAACCTGCTCTTTCACCTATTTCTGCATTGGTCTCCATTGAAACTGTCCATGCACTGAAGTTAAATGATGCATTCTTTAGTTGATTAATGAGTTTATAATTAGTGAATTAATTAATAATTAATTCACACCACTCTCACTAATTGTATCAATTATTTAAACTAGATACAAATAGCTCAACTATGTTTAGATTAGTTAAACTGAACACAACTCCATTAACTTCCTCAATCAACTCCACCAAACTCTGTCACATGAGTTCTAACTAAAGTATCCATGCAATAGCTCCACTTAACCCTCGGGAATAGCATAATTCCTTCTGTCAGCTCCTGTGCCACATCTGTGCACTTAACTGAAGTGCTCCAAGAGAATAAGATAATGTTTAGAGTCCAAATATTATTAAGAGCTAATAATATTCGACATATCTATTTTTAGGTTGGCAATCTAAAAATAGATTCTGCCCAATATGTCTAAAAATAGAAGTCCATCTATTTTTTCCAACTTGACCAACCATCCACAAATAGCATCCTGCAACTCATAGAACATGATCCATATGTCTAAAAATAAACATAGTCTAAAAATAGACTTTGCGCCAAAAATAGCCTGCGGGCCCACTTAGTGAAGGCGACTTCTTTCCACTAAGCTCATCATCTTGTTTCAATCTCAAAACTCCCTCTAAACAAGATAAGGATTATCTGCAACCCCTATCCTACCCCTGTGGTATTCAAATTTTCTCCTGGTGAGCGCCTTCGTCAAGATATCAGCATCCTGATCCTCCGTGGGAATGTATGAAAGTAACATGACCTTTCGCTGCACACAATCTCTGATATGATGATACCGAATGTCAAATTTTTTAGATCTATCATGAAATACTGGATTAACTGAGAGTTTGATGCAACTTTGATTATCACAATAAATCACAGTAGGCTCTAAGTGTGAACCGAACAACCCAACCAGGATCTTCCTCATCCATATAGCCTCGCATGCAGCCAAACTCACTGCCATATACTCGGCCTCTGCTGAACTGAGTGCCACGGATCTCTGCTTCCTACTGTACCAAGAAACTGCTGTCGACCTGATACTGAAAATCCCTCTAAATGTGCTCTTTCTGTCCATTGGGCTCCCTGCCCAATCTGCATTTGTGAAGCCACATAGCCTCACCTCATCCGACTATCTGTACCATAATCCATATCCTGATGTGCCTCTAAGATATCTCAATACATGCTTCCCCTCCTTCCAAAAGAGCTTGTTAGGCTTAACCATAGCTTGTGAAAGTTGGTTAACTGCATAGCATATGTCGGGTCGTGTATTGACCAGATACATGAGCAACCCCACCAACTATCGATAAACAGTGGCATCCACTACCTCCGCCGAAGTAGCATCCTCCTTCCTCCATCCACCAGGAAGAGGAGTACCAACAGGCTTGCAGCCATGCATGTTGAGCTTCTCCAGTATCTCCCGGGCATACTTACCCTGAGAAAAAAACTGTCCACCACTGCGCTGCCAAATTTCCAATCCCAGGAAATAATGAAGGAGGCCCAAGTCCTTCATCTCAAACTCCTTTGCAAGATTAGCCTTGCATGAGTGTATCAACAGTTCATCACCTGTCAAAATCAAATCATCTACATAAAGTACAATGATCAGCAACTTACCCTCCACCACAATCTGGTATAGGTTAGGATCTGCCTCACTCTTGGAGAATCCAAGTCCGATGAAATAACTGTCTATCCATGTGTACCAAGCACGAGGTGCTTGTTTCAACCCATACAACGCTCTCTTGAGCCTGCACACATGCGGCTCGCTGCTGAAGATCTCGAAACCTTCAGGCTGCTCTATGTACACCTCCTCCTCAATCACTCCATTGAGGAACACAGTCTTCATATCCATCTGATGAATGTGCCACCCCATACGCGGCGAGAGAGCAAGAATCGTGCGTGTGGAAGAATACCTTGCGATAGGTGCAAGGTCTCCTCATAATCGATCCCCTCAATACGTGAAAAGCCTCGGGCAACAAATCTTGCCTTATGCTTACTCCCTCACTCTGTCGGTGCACCTTCGATTTGTGAATCCCCATCTTGAACCCACCACTGATTTCCCTTCCAGCCTCGGGACAATCTCCCATGCACTGTTTCTGACAATCGAATCATACTCTTCCACCATGGCATCTACCCATGCGAGGTCCTCCACATATTCCTCGAAAGAGGATGGCTCTGTCACGATACACTTTCTCATAAGAGCCATGTATCCATTATACCAGTCAGGTGACTGTCTCTATCTGTGCTGTGATGTAGGTGATTCTACAACCTTCTCTGCATCTTGAGCCAGTCGCTCAGCTTCTGTAGTGCGCTTTCGCCCTCTGATGGTTGGCACTGCCTGAGTGGTCTCTTCCACTCCATGAACCTCATCTTGTGGCTGATCCACATCCTGAGACTCATCCTTAGGAACTAATAGCTCCTCATCTGCATGCAAGTGTGGCTTCCTCTCAAGCGAACACTTCATGGCTTTCTCCTCATGAAATTTGATATCCCGTCGCACAACAGTCTTGCGACTCTCTGGAACATACACACGATAGTTGTGGGGCGTATCAGTGTACCCCACAAATATCCCAACCTCCATAGTCGGCTCCAGCTTCTACCTGACATCCTTCGTCACATGAATGTAAACAGGTGAACCAAAAATCCTCAAATGGGATATATCAGACTTCTTACCAGAAAATGCCTCCTCGGGTGTACTCATGCCAAGTATCCTGTGAGGAAAATGGTTCTGCACATATACTGCAGTATTGCATGCCTCAGCCCACAAGTGTATGGGAAGGCCTTGATCATGCAACATCGCCCGTGCAGCACCCACGATCGTTTTTTTCTTCCGCTCAGCAACCCCATTCTGTTGTGGGTTATGAGGTGTTATGAGCTCTCTTCGAATTCCTTCTGCGCTGCAAAAGTCCTTGAATTCGCCAGAGATGAATTCACCACCATTGTCGCTCCCAAGAGCCTTCACCTGCTTCCCCGATTCTTTCTCAACCAGTGCCTTGAAATCACAGAACTTTGAGTATGTCTCGCTCTTCTTCTGCATGAAGAAGATCTAGCACTTACGAGAAAAATCATCAACAAATATCACATAATACCTGTGCTTTGTTTTCGAAGCTACTGAGAAAGGTCCACACACGTCTGTGTGAATTCTCTCAAGGATCGTCGTGGCGCGACTATCCTTCTCGTGAAAGGTGGCTTTCACAAATTTTCCCAAGGTACACCCCTTGCACTGATCTGACTGCGCAAGAGTGCCTTTAGGAAGCCCAGTAGAAATCTGTTGTAGTATCTTCAAAGCTCCATGGTGAAGGTGGCCCAATCTCCGGTGCCACAACTCGCCATCATCCCGGCTCACCACTCCTTCTGCCTTGCCTGCCATTACTGCGCAGCCATCTACCTGCAATTGATAAAGGTTCTTAACATGAACCCCTATCCTCCGAGTCTCACCAGTTGCCTTACTGCACAGGAAATCCTTTCCCTCGGTAAAGACAACATCATATCCCTTGTCTTCTAACATCGCCACAGAGATAAGATTTTTCTTCAATCCTGGAACATGCATCACTTCCTTCAATACAAAGGGTTACCAGACTCCCTCTCAAAGGAAATGGTACCGATACCGGTCGCACTGTATCTACCATCATCGCCCATCTCGATGTGCACTCCAAGATCTTTCTCATCTAGATCAGTAAACAAATCTCGATCTCCTGTCATGTGAAAAGACGCACCACTGTCAAGAAACCACACTGATCCCATCATACTTGAGACCAAGCGTGCAATCAGTGAAAAATCCAGCTCAAACTGCGAGGCTAAGGCCTCTCCAGCTGCAGTCCCAGCAGCCTGCTTATTTTTCTTCTTCTGTGGACAATTAGTGGCGTAATGTCCGTGTTGGTGACAGTCAAAGCACTTCACCTTGGACATGTCCTACTTCTTGCCTTTCGCACGGGATTGAGAAAATTTCTTGCTCTTCCCCTTCTTTTCTTTGGCAGCCAAAGCGCAATTCTCTTCATCAAATTTCTTTGATGAAGATATGTCCATGGTACTTCGCCTTATCTCCTCTTGCACAAGATCCGACCAAAGTCGCTCCCATCCTGGCAATTTCTCTCGGCCATTGACAGAATCCTGATAGGAATGCCAACTCTTTGGAAGCTCAAGGAGAGCTAAGCTCACTAATTCCTCATCATCAACATTCACCCCCACACTTCCCAGCTCATCCCTGCATTGGATGAACTTCGTGAGGTACTTGGGCATACTGTTGCCTTTCTCCATTTTTATGTTTCTGAGTCTATCCTTGAGCGCCAACTTCCTCTGATCGCTCTTTCTTTGGAATAAATCTGTCAAGGCTTTCCACATCAAGAATGGAGAAGCCTTACCATGAAGGTTGGACACTATGTGATCCTTCATACCTTCCAACAGAATCCTTCGACACTTTGTTGTCTTCTTTTGCCATGCGTCAAGTACGGCAGCATCACTAGAAGTAGGTTTTGGAATTTCTGCATCTATGAACTCCTTCAACCCATTGTCATCCAACACCGCCTCCATCCTGTCCTTCCATGCAATATAATTCGAGTTTCCCTCAAGGGCATACTCCAATCGCAACCTGTTGAAAGACATCTCAACTTCGACACCAAGAAAAAACTACTGCAAATTCGAATTCCACCAGCGCAAAACTCAACCGCTTCAATGTTTTGCAATTGCTCCAATGATCAATATCACTCTGATACCATGTAGAAAATTTGAATAAATGATATATTATTCACCGAAATTCTCCTGATAACACACTATTTTATCTTCATGCACAATACAGAATCTCTTTTACCATTGATCATTACATGCGGAAATAAAATCAATTGCATGCGCACATTAAAACCACAAACAATCACACATATGAACATAGTATTTAATGGGAAAGCTTAAAGCTGAAAACCCCAACTATCTGTATATTATATGTCATGGAGATCATGTAACAATCATAGTACAAAAGCTCCTCACAAGCTCTCATGCACACCCTCAATTGCTACACACTATCAAGCTAGATCTAGCAAAACACATGCTCCAATCTTTTGCCACTTGATAGCAAGCCTCTATTGCGTTATCAATGCTATGGGATGGCTTCATTAAATAGATAAACCACCTGGCTTGTACTGCGCAATCCTCATGGGCTTCTCCACCTATCTGTGTGTTGCAAATAGCAACTGTATAGTCACAACTGATAGTTAACTTGCTCTTTCACCTATTTCTGCACTGGTCTCCACTGAAACTGTCCATGCACTGAAGTTAACTGATGCATTCTTTAGTTGATTAATGAGTTTATAATTAGTGAATTAATTAATAATTAATTCACACCACTCTCACTAATTGTATCAATTAGTTAAACTGAATACAAATAGCTCGACTATGTTTAGATTAGTTAAACTGAACACAACTCCATTAACTTCCTCAATCAACTCCACCAAACTCTGTCACATGAGTTCTAGCTGAAGTATCCATGCAATAGCTCCACTTAACTCTTAGGAATAGCATAATTCCTTCTGTTAGCTCCTGTGCCACATCTATGCACTTAACTGAAGTGCTCCAAGAGAATAAGATAATGTTTATAGTCTAAATATTATTAAGAGCTAATAATATTTGACATATCTATTTTTAGACTAGAAATCTAAAAATAGATTCCACCCAGTATGTCTAAAAATATAATTCCATATATTTTTCCAACCTGACCAACCATCCACAAATAGCATCCTGCAACTCATAGAACATGATCCATACGTCTAAAAATAGACATAGTCTAAAAATATACTTTGCGCCAAAAATAGCCTGCGGGCCCACTTAGTGAAGGCGACTTATTTCCACTAAGGTCATCATCTTGTTGCAATCTCAACACAATCCACAATATAATCTTAAACTATATAAAGTCCAATGCATTGTAGCAATTATATGTTCTAACCCTATAATCAAAGTTCATTGTTCATCTTGAACAATGTGTTCCACTCATGTGAAATGTGCTAGTGGAAAATTTTCCAGAATGGCATCATGATCATCTATCAATAACCTCCATTGTCGTTGTTTTTTTCAACTCTTCACTTGCTTCAACTGCAATCGAGTTGCTATGACCAAGTGACTATATTGGGCATAAATAACCTCTGGCTGGTAATCTTGAAAAATAATATGATCTTTACATTTTTTTACTTCTTCAAAGAAATGTCCCATTAACACCATTGAACCGATTGGGTATGTATAATTTGATGGATCATTATACTCTTGCAACAACGTGGATTTAGACATAGTGCATCGTAATAAATAATAACGCACTTTTTCTTGATTATTTTCTGGTGCAATGACAGCGAAGACATCACCTTCTCTAACCATATCAGAGACACGATCATAATCATTGTCAATCACAGCCACTTCATTGTCCATTTCCTTGTCACTCACATTTCCAAATGGGGGCAATGGTGTCAATTGTTCGTGTTTCCGTGGTTGAACAAATTTCTTAATTTGGTTTTCACATTCATCGATGGACTTTGCCTAATCAATACATGCATAACAAAAGCAAGAGCACTTTCGTTTCTCAATGCAATGTATATTTGTCATGTTCTTACTCCTAATTGAGTGTAAAATTCTTGTTTTAGAGATTACACTGGTATTATATGGAAATGATCTATCAACATCACCCATTGCAATATTCCAAAAGTACCTGCTTGAGAAAAACACACACATACATGTATGAGTCAAATTTTGAAAAATATTAAATATTTTTTTGAAAACAAAATACGTGCACATATATGTATACACATATATATATCTAGACATGTACAATATATTTTTAGTTAAATTTGTACGCCTACCTATGCACATTAGCCATCCTTGGGTTCAATACATGACTTAAATTGTCCTTGCACCAACTAACAACATCTAAAGAATTTGCAAGTCGGGAAGCTGAGTGATTCAATTGATACCTCCTAAGTGCACGTTTTACGCATGCCCCAGCACCATCATGCTCTCTTTTCCATGCCATGTCTCAAAGAAATTCCATGTATGTCGAATTTTGGTTTTCTTATGAAGACGAGACAACCAATAGAACGATCTTGCTGATTTAAATTAACCAGCACAACCATCTGACCATACCCAATGTTCTTTAAAAGTGACTCTTCATTTCAACAATTCATTATAAATAACATTAAAACGATGCTGAACAAAACACGTGTCATGTGTTTGATCATCACTGATGTAGAAATGGTACACCTTAATCACCTCATGATTATTTTCATCGCTATCAAAACCATCGACAGCAAGCTCTACGTGTCTATACAAAATATGCACAAATATAGATACTTGGTCTGAATGATAATACTCAATTTGTATCTCCTTTTGTGGACTAAACGTGTAATTCTCAGCGAAATCAACCACTGATAATATTGTTCCTTTTGGGAACACCTCATGTGATTTCTTGAACTGTAAATCCTACCATTGTGCTATATGACAATGCTTAATATATTTGTATATTTGCACCCTGAACTTCTCCATAAAAGATGTCACTGGAATCTCGTTGTCAAGTAAAGTGATCTTTTTTGATGTTGTGCTTGAATCTACAACAGGAGTGTAAGTAACATATTCATATCGCTTCCAATTCAGACTGAGATTTGACAGTCTGGGATCATTAGGATCAATGGGATACTTTTCATCGTAGAGTGCCAAATGAGAACATTTGTCGCATTTTCTTCCACCAACACATTCCTTTTTATAAAATAATTCATTATTCTCTCGTGGACATAATATCTTTGATAAAAAATCATGAACACTTGAAGGAGGAGGGTCATTTGACCAATATTTTATGCCAAAATTTACAAATGTCTCATACAATAATTCGAATTCTACATGGTATCGACAACAACATGTGTCTCGAACAGTGATAGGCCTGACATACCATGGTTTAAGATTCACAAATGTGCTAAGGGAAATCTTCACATCAGTATTACTCTCCATAAAGTTCTCAAATAATTCTATTTGATTGACCTGTGTTATATGTTTGGAATGAGATTCATAAACTCCCTTAGATATACGGCGTCGCAGTTGATCCTCTTCATTTGGCGACACATGAGAATTCGAATCCCAAAAATATTTTACCCTATCCCTCACACCATCAGGAAGTCTATCATGATATGGAAGCCTACAGATATTAGCCCAACATGCAAGTTCATCATTCTCATCTATTTTAGTTCTAAATTTTGAATGCCTCCATAAAAATTTTCTTGATGTTTTAATCAATTTTGAAGTTGTTGACATCAACCGACTTGATGGAGATCTTTGCTCTATAAGCATTCTTTGCAACATCAGATCGCCCTTTGGGTAGCATGCCAAGCGCCGATGTCACATTTTTTGTTACCATTTCATTTGCTAAAACCTCTTTTTCACTTTTAATGCCCAATAATTCCACAGCATTTTTGAGAGATTTGTGCTTTATAAATCCACGTAACAGTTGAGCTTGTGCTATGATAGATAAACCTTAAAAAGTATGTTTCAATCCAGATTTTACTTTATCTCGAACTGTCCTTTTAGCCATTGGTGGTCCCAATTCTTCAATTTTAGTTGGATCCATATTTTCTAGAAACTTGTAGTTGTATACAACGTTCTTGGAACTTCCAATTAATTGTAGTGAAATTGGACGTGTGGTAGTATCTTCTTGTGGTTCTGATGTTGTCCCTACATAAAAAACAATATTAAAACTTCTAATTTGAAATTGACATATATATATTTTTAATTTTAAAACTATTTTTGAACTACAATGTTTTAAAAAAAAATACAAAATTCAAATTGAAGAAACTATTGACTCACTAGTGACATTGATATCGATATTCTCTTGGACATTTGTGGTAGTATCTTCTTGTGGTTCTGATGTTGTCCCTGCATAAAAAAAAATATTAAAACTTCTAATTTGAAATTGACATATACATATTTTTAATTTTAAAACTATTTTGAACTACAATGTTTAAAAAAAAAAATACAATTTATTCAAATTGAAGAAACTATTGACTCACCAGTGACATCGATATCAATATTCTCTTGGACATTTGTGGTAGTATATTCTTGTGGTTCTGATGTTGTCCCTGCATAAAAAAAATTTATTAAAACTTCTAATTTGAAATTGACCTGTATACATATTTTTAATTTTAAAACTATTTTGAACTACAATGTTTAAAAAAAAAAAATACAAAATTCAAATTGAAGAAACTAAATTGACTCACCAGTGACATCGATATCAATATTCTCGTTGACAAGTTCCTCAACATTTATCATTTCCTCGTCATTGTCATGTACCTCTAAATCTATTTCACGATGCTCTACCTCCACATTTCTTTCATGCCTTAATCTTTCCCTTTCCTCTCGCCTTTTTTTTTTAATCTCTCATTTTTATCCTTTAAATCTTTTCTTTCTCGATCGTGCCTTGATATGCAATTCCTTTGGTTTCCCATGTTCACAAAATTGGAAACCTAAAATCCAATTCTATTTGGACCAAATACCTAAAAAAACATAAAGAGTTCAGACTAAGTACTTCATGCTTTCAATAAGAGAGAAAAAATTTTTAAAAAATTAAATTCATAAAGACATTTTGCAAAAATACTTCATGCCTTCATAGATTGAAATATTGCAAAAATAATCCATGTCTTCATAGAGACATTATGCAAAAATATTTCATGCATGCACCCAAAAACATTTCAAAAAAAAAATTTGCACCCACAAAAACTTTCAAAAAATATTTCGCCAAAAATATTTCGCACCCAAAAAACTTGAAATTTTTTTTTTTTCCAAAAAAAAAATTGTACACAGAAAATATTTGCACCTTTACAAAAAAATAATTCGGACCTTCGCAATTTTCGGACCCTCGCACCTTCGCAATTTTCGTTGGTTCGGAATTGTGTGTGAAATTGATCTTTTGGGCGAGAGTATTTATATAAAACTATCGACCGAAAGATTGCGTCAGCTTTTGATTAAAACATGTTATAAAAATTTTATATAAAACATTTAATAAAACTCTCGGCAGAGATTTTTCTAAACTCTCGACCGAGAGTTTTCTAAACTCTCGGCCGAGAGTTTCATTAGGTAAACTCTCGGGCGCAAACTCTTGGCCGAGAGTTTTTTAAACTTTCGGCCGAGAGTTTGGCCGCGTGGTTAAATGTAACTTTAAGTGGGTTAAACTCTTGTCGAGAGTTTTAAATTTCTCAGTCAGGAGTTTTATAAATATCTCGGCCAAGAGTTTCTGGTCAACGAAAAACCCAGAAAATTCTACAGTTTTCAGGAACCTGCAACTTTGGAGGGATGAAACACCTACAAAAACAAAATGTTATATGTCAGAGCAAGTACCATTAGATTCATATCTGAATCTAGTTTCTGATGATGTGAGATTTGTGGAGTTTCATTAAAAAATTCAATTTTTTATTAATTTTTTACTAAAATGTGTCACTGTGGAATTTCATTGTTTGAAAAATTGCACTGAATGAAAAATCAATAACTTTCAAATGAGGACACCAAAAAATTCAAAAAAATCATATTGCATTTCCTCTCCCTGTCTACTTCAAAAGGGTACTCTCATTTTTCTTATTGATGATTAGATTGAAAAGAAAATCTAAGGATCATAAAATGTACTGAAACATCACTGTTTTTTTGTCTTTGTCCATTTCAAAAAATAATAAAAAATAGTGATTTAATCCGAAAATTACCAAAAAATAGTTTGGGAACTAGTGAAATATATGCAGGTTATGATTTTATGGTTTTTTTCCAAAAAATGAATAACCTTCCCTAAAAAAAGTTAGGGATCATAAAGTGACTATTTATGTTTGCCTGAAAATTTCAAGTATATTCAGTTAGTAAACAAGAAATTTACCCCTCTATATGTCAATATTTTTTTTTTTTTTAAATATGTGTATGGAGGTAAGACAATTCTCTACAATTCTTGTTTTTATGTCAAAGCATAATTTGCAATAAAAATATGAGTTTAGTGGAGTTGAAGTTGAAAAACATAGAAAATTTCAATTTTCAACATCAAAAAAGGGCAAAAAGTGTTTCCCAACTTCACATTTTCACCCACATCTTGGTACTGCTTGAATAAGCGGATGAAATATTCCCTCTCTTGTGATGTGCAGCAAGTACCAATATTGAAAAACTTCGGATATTTTTTTGCCCCAAATTGAGTTTCTTGTGTGATAGTGTTGAGCTATGGGTATTAGCATTAACTAGCCCTCAGAAGCAGTTATTCAAGTCATACATATTTTCTAATGTTACCATGCCTTTTGGCATGAGATTTCCTTTGCTTTTGTTAGCTACATCCTGCAACACCTTCTTGTGCTCATCTTCGTCGATAGTTTCATATTTGAATACATCGACGTTTACCATAAAGTGAAAAATCTATTGGTCATAATTGAAAATGTGTAAATTAGTAATATTATTAGGGACGGATGGCTTATAAAGAATATCTATAGAAAAATTTTCCCTAAGTAGTGATAACCTAGTAGCATCATTTTCCAATGCATCTGGAGCTGTGTTACGCATTCTAGGAACAGAAATAATGTTAAAAGCTTGGAAATGTGAAATCAAATGCCATACATCTTGTTGGTAACTTTTTAAGATGAGGTGACACACAGTGTATGGTATCGTGTACCTATCGCACAACAATTTCTAAGCCACCTACTACTTTGGGAAACGTAACATTGAGGTAGATGGCTCTTTGCAAGCCCAACATGAGTGCCTCATATTCCATAGTGTTGTTCGTGCACTCAAATTCCAAGTGGCTAGAGACCATATGTTTTATGTGGTGCAAGTCTATTAAAATATAACCTTCTTCATAGCCTTCCTGTGTTTTGGAACCACCAAAGTACAATGTCCACATATCATATGTACAAGGACTACAAACTACACTAGTATTATCATTATTACTACTACTAACTATACAAACGTCATTTTCACCAGTTGGACTAGGAAGGAGCTTCAACTGTGTTTTTGGTGGGACTCGAGATGGTTGTACAAGATAACACCCTAGTTCAATTTTTAAAAATAAATTTCCAAAGATAATTTCTGTAAAAGACACTAGCTCATTCTTTCCATTCAAGGGAGTGACCTTATGTTTCTTATATCTCTCTCAGTTCACTTAGATCTTATTGTTTCTACCCTTGTATGAAAGCCATAGATGTGACCATTCCATATAAAAGTACCCTTTTAGCTTGTTGGACCAGTATCTTCTTATCAATACCGCATATTCTTTCGGAATGTCCACAATCACTATGTTTATACATTGGTGAACTTAATCATCAGATGAAAAACGAATAAGCACATTCCTGAGTTCACCAATTGTGTGGACAAGGGAATTGTCTAGCTAAATAATTTGTGCATCATCTTTGTCCCATTGCGCATTAATTTTCTTTGTGAAATATAATCTGATTACGTTTACCGATGCACCAGAATCAACTAAGAAATTGTGTACATTAAAATTGAATATTTTGAAATTTAACAAAAATGGAGGGTAGAGTGTATTTGCATCAAGTGTTAAATAATTAAGCATGGATTTGAGGGAACCAGAGGATGTGGCAAATTCATTACATGAAGAAGCATCATTATCTGAAGGGGATTGTCCAAGTTTGCATAGAAGAATGTCCCACTGGCTCTTGGTCTTTTTTAGTTCAAACATTGAGATATTTGTGTGAGCCTTCTACATTTATTCCACTATGCTGTAATCCAAAGTGGGAGAGATTTTGAAGTGTCTGGGGGCATGACTTGGTTTGTGACTTCCATATTAATGGTCTTACTCTTATTTTTTGAAAAAGTACTTTTTGTTGCAACTACATTCCCATACTTGCTCTGAGTGTTATGTGCTAAGTTGACATGTGGACTGATATTTCTTAACAATTGTTCTGTGAAATTTTGCTTCGTCAAATCTAGTTCAATTGTTGTCCCTTGGCTTCTCAAACTATACGGATTGCTCTATTTTTGGGCCAGGCCATCACTCAAGGATGTTTCTCGGTGACTATATTTTCAGTTTCAAGTGCACAACTGAATGTGTTTACTACATGTCACATGGTACGAGTTTCCTCGGTGGCAGCAGTTTCTTCCTTTTCTTTCCTAGACTCCGTCTGCTCATCTAAAAGCATTGTATCAATTCAATTCATGGAAATAATGTTCATGGTGTGGTTCCATTATGGGCATGTTTTTTTTCTGAATGATACTCTTGATGATATGAACAATACTCATGCATGCCCATGCTTTCAATTTTTAGCACAACGTTCAATATTTGGTCATACTTGGCCGGTTGGTTACTACTACTACCAGAATTAATAGTCCTTCTTAAAAGGTTGGACCTGGGAGGCTTGCTACTCACGGTGGTCTCACTTCACCTTTCTTTATCTCTACCAACTCATTTGATAGAGTCTTGGTGGTGCAAGTCAAGCTTTCAAGATCAAAGGTTTCTTTCTCTTTGGCCTTTTTTACGGAGGCTTGAGACCTTTTACCCATGCTTTTGGATTCTTTTGCTAGTTCTTCATCTACAATGACCCCAATAGTGTGTGATTCCTTTTCAACCGTGATTTCTAATTCATATTTTTTTGTAAGTCTTTGTTTCATAGTTCTCTTTACAAATTTTGCAATGCTTGTCGACAAGGCAGAAGTGTAGTAATTAATGGTGATGGAGTCATGAGGTTTTCTATTTGCTGGGAATTTACTCAAAATATGGTTAAACCTATGATTGAAAGCTTTCACTTTTTCTATTTTATCCGTCGTGATATTACCCAATTATTTCAACAACATGCCAGGGGTCTTGTCATCAGCGAATTTTTCAAGGAAAATTTTCTTAAACCCCCTCGAGTTCTATATGGAATTTTGAGGAAGAATTTGATGCCATACAGCTAATATGTCGTCTAATATGCACAGAAAAATTCTACATGAAACCTCATCATAGTGTACCTCAGGTGTTTGCAGGTGTAGGTAAAAGTAGTCTAAATGGTCCTCTACCTTTACTATTTTTTTATGGCCGTACTTCATTAGGATATTTTTGGAATGCCTTGGCATCTTGCGTAAAACACCTAGGAGTGCAAGTCGGCTTTGAGACATCCAATCCATATATTTTTGTGCCATGTCTTCATCTTCGTCCTCCTTCTCCTTATTATAATCTAATGGATCTTCCTCCTCTTCCTCTTCACCGCCTAATCCATGTAAAATATTGTTTGAGAGCATAATGTTATCTCTGCCACCATTGTTATAAATTGGAGGCTCTTCTGTGTTCTCCACAAAATATTCTAATTATTCCAGAGTGGAGAAAATTGAATCTTCAATAGTAGAAACCATTATCCCGATAGGGGTTGTTGGGTTCTTTTTTAGAAAATATGGAACATTATGTGCTCCCAGAATAAATCCAATAGCTTTTGAAAACTGGCAAGTTATAGGACGGATGGCCTGAATCTGATTGTAAGAGATTACAAGTAGGGGAGGTGTTGTGAATGTTGTTACCTATACCAGAAGATGTGATAATGGGGTTAGTGGGGTTATCAACCATTAAAAAACTGGTTTCCCTCGTTCTAGTGCCATAAATGTTGACGGTGCTGGACCCGCCAATATTCAAGGGATCTACCTGATATGAAGTCCCAATTAGACCTAACACCATTTGGTGTAGGAGACCCATTCGGTATATGGCCCAGTTGCCAAATTATTAAATATTTTCCTTGGCTCTAACTGTCAGCAAGATAGAGGGATGCAGTGGTGCCCTCGAAAAGAAATAAGGTGTTAATGGTGAGTGTTCAGTTGTAGATGTTTCCAAGTTATTGTACTATGGAGAGAGGGATAAAAGTGAGCCTCTATAAGAGAGTTAATAGTAACACCCAAGAAGATACATACATGAACTAGAAGGATCCAACTAAAATATAGTGGAATAGTCCACAAGGGATGTGATGACCATTACAACTAATGAATGAGAAAGGCATGTCTAATATCCTGTGGAATAGTCTGCAAGGATGGGACAGCAATAAAAACCATTACAGCAAATTCTCAACAAGATAAGTACTAAAATAACCGAAATATTTAAACTACCTTAGCACATGTGATAGGAAACATGAAATACAAACATCCGTAGAATAGTCTTACAAACATTTATAATCAATGCATGAATAATGCACTAGCCTTGAAGGCTTTTGTTATTAATTAAAAGTTCCAAGACACATGTATACAATGAACATCACTAGCTTCAGTAGTGGAGCGTTGGAGCCACTCCTTTCTCCCTAAAAGAGCTAACTTATCTCTCTAATGCTTTGTGGGATGAGCCAAGGTGAAAATATGTTTGCTCTTACAATGAGGGGGTATATGTAACAATGAGGAGGTGATGCTTCACCTTCCTTATGACTCTTCATCTACCCTCATGATTGTTTGACTTCCTATGACTTTTCAACTTTACATGACTCTTCATATTCCACACATGTCCTTTGGAATTTCACTTTATAATACATTTCTGAAAGATATTTAAATCATTAGCCACAATGGTGTGGCATGTGACTACTCATGACATGACATGACATGACACTACTGACATGAACTGCTTGATGATATGGAAATATCAAGCCATTTTTGTTGTTGAGTGCTTAGTGTCTTCTTGAGAATGCTTTTATTTTCACCTTTGTGTGGCTTTGTGATAAGTAATCTTCAATGATCTCAAGTCTTGGATAGTGGTCGCAAACTAGTGTCCCTTTTCTTTCTCCTGATTGATCATCTTTTGTACTCAGCTACAAGAGTGTCTTCCAACATGCTTGTCTCCTTCATATTCTTATTTATCATATTTCCATGGCATGATAGGGTACTTGTTCCTGCAATTCACTCGTGACGAGACGACATCAATCTCAAAACCCCCTAGTCTAAGATTTTTCATATTGATCCTTTAACTGAGATGGAACTGGATGGATAGCTTGGAAGAGAGCTCAATGGCTGTGAAATTTCACAGTTCAAGCAGGTAAGGTGGAGCCTTGAGCCTTGAGACTACGCAATGCATAACTAACACTACTACATTTGGCGAAAATTCCGACACTTGGTTCCGATGCTTTTGACCAAATGTCGGAAATTTCCCCAAATTTTTTCCATCCCACCCAAAACCGTCGCTATACCGACGTTTATAGAAAAGTGTCGCAATACCGACACTTAGACAAAGTGTTGCAATTGCGATGTTTGGAGGAAGACGTCGCAATTGCGACACTATGGCCCAAAGCGTCGCTATTGCGACGGCTACCTCCAAACGTCGCAAGTACGACACAACGTCTAAGTGTCGCAATTGCGACGTTTGGAGGCAGCCATCGCAGTAGCGACGCTTTTTCCACCATCGGTATAACGACACTTATATGTGCGCTACATAAAAATACGAAACTTATATGCGCGCTAAATAAAAATACGAAACTTATATGCGCGCTACATAAAAATACGAAACTTATATGCGCGCTACATAAAAATACAAAAATTATATGCGCGCTACATAAAAATGATTTTATTGTTTCGTATCCGTCGCAATAGCTACATTAACGTATGTTATCACACGCGCATTCGCCCTCCGCCCTTGCAAAACATCACTTTCCCCTCGCATGGAGCAGGGTCTCTTACGACCGCATTTTTGTCCTCGCATTTGCCCTCAACTCTTTGCAATTTAAAGATTCGCCCTCAGCTCTTGCAAAATGGTAAGTTCTTACTGCAGGCCCTTCCTCCTATAGTAGGGTTGACTCTATTTGGGTTTTTTTGGTCAATTCCATTGGATTTTGTTAGGCTGTAGGGTTCTCTGTAGATGTCAAGAGTCAAGATTCAATACCCTCTATTATCTTCATCACCCAATACAAGATTTAAATTTTTCCCAAAGAAACGCTTATTAATTTGGCAATCATTATTTCTCCCTGCTTTAAAAACCCTACATTTAAATGAAAACAAGCATTGCATTTCAACTACAAAAATCTATTAGTGTTCAAATGTACATGTGTGCTACATTAACGTCTGATATCACACGCGCATTCACCCTCCGCTCTTGCACAATAGCATTCGCCTCTCGCCCTGCAAAACGCATTCGCCCCCTCGCATTTACCCCGAGCCCCCGGTGTAATCAGCATTCACCCCCGCATTCGCCCTCGGCATTCTGCATCAGCATTCACCCTCAGCTCTTGCAAAATTGTAAGTTCTTACTGCAGGCCCTTCCTCCTATAGTAGGGTTGACTCTATTTGGGTTTTTTTGGTCAATTCCATTGGATTGTGTTAGGCTGTAGGGTTCTCTCTAGATGTCAATCACTCTTCCATTGATTTCCTTTCCCTCTAGATCTTGTCATACTTTAAAATTCATCAATGATACATATATTATTTCAGGTATCCCAAAAGCCTTTATAGTAGAACATATTGTGAAGTTTTTTTGACACTTGAGGATTCTTTTTAGAAATGCAACGTGGTCTATGCTATCGAGTTATATATCAAGCAACTTGTCCTTAATAACCACACTATGAGGTAGGTTCAACTAGTTTGAACTTGTTGGGACATAGCATATGAAGTTGTGTGATGATTCCATATCACAGGTCTATTATGGTGACAAAAGTGAAGACACATAATGATAGTTATTATGTTAACATTACTAGAAACATTTTCGAAATTATCCATGCTATCAAGATGTCAAAATTCCATGCATTAGGTGTCAATACTCGTAGCTAATAGATAATAATAATAATATAAAAAAATCACAACTTTATTCTTGAAATATGATTGTTACACATTGGTAACCTAGTTCATGAGTTATTATCACCCAAAGATTGCAAAACAAACTTAAAATATAAATTAAACCAACATGAGAATCCAACTAAGGGTTTCTCGACAAAATCATGCCATAACCTGGCATTTTGAAACCCAAATTTGAATTCATCATAAGTAATACAATGCAAACTCAGATGGATTTTCAATGCATGTTTGCATGCTACACTTATTCTCTGTCTAGATATCATTTTTTAAATGGAACCATTAGTCAAGCTCACAGTCCTTTTTATGTGAAAAATTTCAGCTCTATTTGAGCTCTTTTTTGCTCCACCACCTCCATAAACATATGCAAACATATATCATGATCTTGGAATTCCATTACATATGTATGTGCCAATGTTCCATAATCATGCCCCATCATCAATTTAAGAAATTTCCATTAAATATAAAATTATGGAGGGGGGGAACTTTTTGTTGCAACATTTGGCTCAAAATCAGGGACCATCTCCGTATGAGGTGAATGAGAACTATAGATATTTGAAGAAGTAGATTAGTGCCTTTTCCTCTGGCCATGGAGTCATATACAGTCATCCATCACAAAAAAATTTCTTTGTTCATTCTCACCTTGAAAGTTGCAAAAATCCATGCCCTAATTGAAACGACACTAAATTTGAAAGATATAATAAAAATGAAAGCTAGAAGTGCCCTATTAATACAAAGGGAAAACCTTCCTACCTACCCTAACTGAGATAAATTTTGATTGAATAGGAAACATGATATTGCCAATGGAGTTGATCCAACAACTTGTTAAATGTGTGGGACTAAATCATGCATTTGAGTTCCAGGGAAACATGCGCATGAAGAGAAAAAGTGCAGAATTAATGGAAAATCCATACATGCCACTTATGAAAACTACACCGAAAGGTCAAAAAATACTTAAGGCCTTAACTTAATTTGAATCAAAAAATGACAAAACAGGATTAGTGAAAACACGAGAGTGGTGTGGGTGAACAACATAAATAAAAAGTGAAGATACCTTTTCCCAAGATGCCTTTGTCACCGTTGTATGAAAACATGTTTTCCTTTCCCTTTATACATGTAAGTGAATGCATTATAGGTATGGTGTTTTCCCAGAATAGGAGAAGCCTACTTAAATATATCATTCGTGGAGTGAATGTTTCCTTGACCCAGAACCTCATAGAAACTTATCACGGAATTTGATGTTGGGATGGGATTGTAAAGATAACAACCTCTTCATTCCTACAAACTAGATTCCTTCCTGGAGTTAGGACACAGAGTATTGAATCAAAGTTGTAGTTTCTAACTTCTTGTATTGGCTCATCAATCTTGAAATTCAGACATTGCATGTCTTCATTGCTTCATGTTTGAATAATTTGCATCATATCGTATAATAGGAAATTAGGAATTATGATTATTATTACTTTATGGATTTGTTAAGTTACTTTTAAGTTTGCATGGTTTAGTGTGAAATTATTCTAGTGTGCCCCTAGGCCCAAGTGAAGGAATGCCAAGGATTGAGAACCCTAGTTTTTAAATGGTATTGTTTCTTATACCCAAAAACCCCTCAACATCACTTCTTATTAGTTCTTAACAATAGTGTTGTAAACAATTTGAGAATTGATATAGCAAAATATTTCACTTCTCAAGATAAAGTCCTAAAGCTAAAGTGTGATACCATGTGTAATTCAATAGCCCCATTGTCACCTCACCAACCTCTTTTCACTTCGGGCTAGCTCTCCTCCGACTCAAGGGGGGTTCTCCCTAGTAGATTTTAGGGATCTAATGGCCCAACCAAACCAAGTCAAGAGCCCCCTAACTCTCTATGTTTACTACTATCAATCAAAATATTGAACAATAGGGTCAGACATGCATCCTGAAGATAAAATTGCCAGGGTATTTTTGGGTAATTTCAAAGGGAAAGTCCCTAAACACATATAATCAAGGAATTATAACGTGATTTCAAACATTAAATATCAACAAAATCATTTAAAGGATATTGAAAGGAAAAACGTGATGGAAGATAGAAAGTGCCTTACTTAAATGCTCTAAGGATTTTTCAATAGTTGCTCCAAAAGCTTCACTTCAAGGCCCTTCAAGATCATCTCCAACAATGCTATACCATTAGCTTCAACAATGTTGCTCCAAAAATGTCCTCAAGGTCTTCACAACAAGTTTACTATAAGTTTCTCCAACAATATATTCAATAAGGTCTTCATTGTCAACTCGTCTCTTGTTTGGGTGCCTTAATGTGCAATGACATGTTTCCAGGACTGAATTCAATGCAAGACATATTTGAAACTCTAACTCTGTCTTCCGGTGTCTTATTAGAAATTATTTCAGTTTTCATTTTGTGTTTTCAAGTTAGATATTTTTTTCAAGTTTTTACATTTATAATTTTATTGCAATGTGGCAGACTGATCAGAGCAGTGCAGGAACAACCCCGAGACAGGATTATCGCGGAAAGAGGCCAGCGGAAGAACATGTAAAGTGCCAGCATTTCTCTATCTTCAGGTATTTTAGTTATTTACATAATTGAAATAATATTAATTTTGTTCAAATATGCAGACACCTAGCCATGGTACGCCTGATGATTCCCTCTTTGAGGAAGAGCTTTCTTCATCCCTATCTCCAGTGTTCTTGTTGCGAAAAAAGGCACGAGATGCAAGGTTGGAATTTAATACTTTGATAGACGCGCCTCAAACACCTGAAATAGAAGAGAGGATAAAACAACTTATGAGCCAGCTAGAAACATATCAGGTAATAATAAAAAGTCAAAAGGATATTTTTTTTGTTCTGCATGAGATGAATTGTGATAGTTTGATTTTTAATTTTACATTGACTAAACTAACAAAAAGTTCTTTTGTATGTAGCGTTTTCTGGCACTTGCTGAACCCGGTGTTGGTGGTAGTGGGACACAAGGGCAAGAGATTGCCCAAAAACCCTCTCGTACACCTTCTACTCCTTTAGGTGCCAGCCAAGAAACACACCCTGCCCAAGCAGACACCCAGCCAACCACTGAACGTGTTGGCAATGATGAGGCTAATATGGCCAACTACATTATTGCGTTTCCTGGAGCTACACGTGTCAGCTCCACAGGGACCATTAATGGCACGTTGTTGGTGAACGATGAGGGTGTCCCTATAAAGCATGTACAACTCCCAGGTAAATTTTAATATTTTAACTATTTCATGTACTTTATCTAAAACATATTTATCATGATTTTATTTTTAAATTAATGATAATATCTTCTTTTTCTTTTGGTTTTATTCTGTGTAGGAAACAATGAGTTCTACAGGATTCTGGAGAGCCATGCGTTGGTAATTTTTGGCCCAACCATACGTACAGGGTGGAATTCCCAGAATTCCAACTTGAAAAAAGAACTTCTAGATTATCTAGAAGCCCTTTTTGGGGTCGGCACATTTGACAGAACAGCGGTGGCTCGGGTAGCCGGAAAATATTTGAAATATACCAGGGACACCTATAGGACGCAATTGCAATTTAACCTTAGATATGAGCATCCTCTCGCAGTTCCAGAGAGTGAGTGGAGAGCACTCATCCATGACGAAAAAGAGAAAAGGGCAAAGAAAAAAGGAAAAATGCCAACTGGACCCGCAAGGTAAATTACAACTTTAATTCAATAGCTTTAATTTTCTCTATGTCTAAAATAAAAGTGTGCTACGTCATATCTAACTTCAATTTTGTTGATGCTAGGTTGCCTGACACCTCAAAGGCAACCAAAGCTAGGATTGAGAAAAAGGGCCATCACAAGCTAGGCCAGGGCGGCTACTTGAAATTAGCTGCAAGAATTGTAATTAAGTAGCCAAACATCTTATAATTAATTGTATCGCCTTCCAACGTTTTTGTAATCCTATCAAATATGATTAAAAATACACAATCATATGTAATGTAGGGTGATGACTTCGGAACAAAAACTATAGAGGAAGATAAAAATATCGCTTTCCATTTCGGCTATCAAGCCATAGTTGAATGTCGCAGAAGCTTGGGGCAGGTCCCAAGATCCAGAATGCCTGATAAGGTAAAACATTAACCTTTCAATATGCTTTTTTTCGTCCATAAATTTAATGTCTAACAAATTTGTCTAAATCAGGGGATCAACACTACCGACGAGGCAAATAACCCAGTTTTAGAGCTAGATGTAGATGATCCTCACGTGCAACCTGATCATTGTAGTGGGGACTAGGCCGACAATGCTACTATCAGTGAGGGCCGTGACGGTAATTAATTTCCACTTATAATTTTTTCTAATTATACCTTGATGGTTTTCCTTATAACGTTTTTTGTTTAAATGACAGAGAATGTTTCCCTTGAGGATATTACCACCAGAGAGGAAGACAGGGCAACAGTCCCAACGACGACAACTGGTGCACCAGGTAAATAATCTCATTGCAATTTTTTTTATTAATATTACCGAACTAGTTCAATGATATTTAAAAACCGACAATTAAAATTTAATATTATCTGTTTTTGTAGGCGATGCCCCGTCACTGGATGAGACCAGACATCGTGACTACGCAACTAGGTCAGCGGCGACAACTGGTGCACCAGGTAAATAATCTCATTGCAATTTTTTTTATTAATATTACCGAACTAATTCAATGATATTTAAAAACTGACAATTAAAATTTAATATTATCTGTTTTTGTAGGCGATGCCCCGTCACTGGATGAGACCAGACATCGTGACTACGCAACTAGGTCAGCGGCGACAACTGGTGCACCAGGTAAATAATCTCATTGCAAATTTTTTTATTAATATTACCGAACTAGTTCAATGATATTTAAAAACTGACATTTAAAATTTAATATTATCTGTTTTTGTAGGCGATGCCCCGTCATTGGATGAGACCAGACATCGTGACTACGCAACTAGGTCAGCAGTGCGGGTCGAAAGGCACGAAACAGGAGCAGAGCATGATGATATTGATGATGTAATTAGGAGCTTTAAAAATAGGAAGAAGAAAAATAAAATTCGATAATGTAAAATATTGTATTATTATAAGACAAACGTTACCATACTTGGAACGTTTTTTGCGTTATATAAAAAACTCATTTATCATACTATTTTATGTCAAGCATTAATTGCAATGTTTCCTTGCGTACTTTTTGTTGAATTGTTTTTTTATTAGTTATTGAATATTTTTTTTTATGCTCATGAAAGTAAAAAATGAAATATAGATTGGGTATTGGGGAATTGAGAGTGATGTGAGGGGGGGGAGGGGGAGCCATAAGAGCTTCCACCTTCACGTGGTTGGCCCCGTTTAGTAGAGAATAATTTATTGGAGTGATTTAATCTTGGAGCAAACCTCCCTCGATCCAGTGTAGCAACAAAAAAGTCACTGTTGACTTAGTTGCTACTCTTTCAGATCGTGGGAGGCTTGTTCCAAGTTCATGCGACTCCAATAAATTGTTCTTGAAACAAAGAGGAGCTTATTCAAGTATGTTTTGACATTTTCAACATATGTTCTAACATTATCATAAGAATGCATCTTAGAGTAAAAAATACTACATCAATTACTTGTATTTATTGTATAGATAATGATGGATTTGGATTGACTTGGCAGTGCAGGTACAAATCCTCTTGCATCATGAGCAATACAACTTGTCAACCAGGGTCATGTCCAGGATATTTTTGCTTGTGCGCTTGACCAGGTTCGTAATGTCACATTTTGTAAGTTCCTTTACAGCTCATAATTCAATATTAAGCTTGTTCACGATTATTATCTAGGTTTTTTGTATGTGTTTTTTCATCTATTTGATTGTAAGCAACTATGCATGTTTCCTGTTGTTCACTATGATTTCTCCCATTACCACTCCCAGGATGAATCCGGCTTTATTGTTACATAGGTTACTTTATTGTTACTATGATTTCTCCATTTATGATTTCATAGGTTACATCATGTAAAGTTGTCAATCTCAAGTTGGTGATGAGCTTTAGTTCTCCAGATTTGGGGCTTTTCTGATATTTTCTCCCTCATGTCATTCCTGCATCACCTCGTTGTTTGAGCATGCTAATTGTCTACCACTTGTACCAATTGGCACATGTCAATCTCTGAGTGGTGCCACATTTCACCTATTTTCAGTGAGAGTTTAGGGTTTCTCTAACATAGCTTCAGAAATCCGATTCAGTGCCTGCTTGAATATTGTCACATAATACTCATGGTTTGGATTGATGAGCATGTTCCGAATGGTTGGTTGATTCATAAGAACCACCCATATAGTCATCTTGAGATATTTCAGAAGTTTTCTCGGGTTTCCTTTTTCACCGTTTCTAGTGGGTGGGATGGTGTGGGGTGATCCATCAATACCGGTGCTCTTGTAGTAGGGAATTTGTTTTTGGGGATATAAAGGAGCATTTGATGTAGATATCCCATTGGATGCATTCATAGATGGGCATGAGAGGTCAAGAATTTAAATTTAAAATATGAAACCTCTAGCATGGTAACCTGAAGGCCGTGAGAGACACTGGTTAAAGATTGTTTTGTGCTGGCCTTAATATAGTCGTGATTCCTTTCTATTATCTTAATGCAAATATATAGTCTGGTCTCATTAAAATGAGGATTGTGGTTGTATTTCTCTTTGGTTGTTTCTCTCTTAATGCTCCAGAAGTTGCCAAAAGTTGCGATAGTTGTTTAGTTTGCATGTCACAGCTTAAAAGTGGTTTTTAGCAATGGGAGTCATTTTTTTTAAGGTTCATACTAATATGAAGATCTTGTAATTCTATATTCAGGATAAGAGAAGATGGCCTCTACTTTGGGCAGTATGACAACAATTGCCACATCTACCTCATTGGGTAACAATGGAAAGGGGAAGAAGTTGGGTGCAATGTTTGATAATTATGGTAGACAATTGTCTTCTCTTTCAGTTTTTTCACCCATTTCCTTTAATCGCTTGAGCAGAAGAGGGACTCTGAGATTACGTGACAGAGAGAAGGTAGTTAATACAAGAGCTATGGAAAAGGAGTTGTACTTCAACAAGGATGGCTCAGTGACAAAAAAATTGCAGGTCAGAGAAAAAATTATGTTTAAAGGAAGGTCACCTGCACGTGAAACTTCACCGCGGTGGATCTTTCCTTGTCCACTTATATTCGATTTTAATGTGTTATTTTAATTTTTCATGGAGGGTTGTTTTGGCATATGGTCTGGCATTCAATTGCACACTTACCGAAAGCATTGTCAATTTGTCTTGCAGGTGGTGTGAACAAACTTGCTGATCTTGTTGGAGTCACCCTTGGGGCGAAGGGAAAAATGTTGTCTTAGAGAGCAAGCATGGTTCTCCGAAAATAGTTAATGATGGTGTGACAGTAGCTAAGGAGGTAATTTGTAGATGTGTGCTCTGGTTTTCTTTTTAACGTTTTATTAGTTCCCCCTCTTAAATGTCTTAGATTTGGTAGGCATAATTTGAAAACTCAAAGGTGAAAGGAAACATATTTGTTACCCAGTGGTCTACTTGGCCTATGGACTGGCCACATTAGAGTAATGCATAAAGCTTTTCACAACAATAAAAGGAAAGGGTTATGGCTGAGTCAAATTTTATTGTTATTGACAGTGTAATGAAATGTATCTCAATGCTATGGTTTTGGCCTTTTTATTGGTTAAATTAGAGGACCCAGTTGAAAATATTGGGGCCAAGTAGGCTGGTTTTCCTTTTTGCTAATGGTTTGGTGTATCTAATTGAATTAGTTGCCTAAGGTATTTTTGGTTGCAAACTCCTTTTCATTTTTCATACAATATTGGCCTTGTGGAATACATTTGATTGTGTGGTCTTGTTAGATCTACAACATTTGTAGTTGTTTAGTCTTATGGCCGAGGTGCACTTTTATTATGGAAATAGTTGATGCAATATTGTCATTTAATCCTTACTGCTAGGTAGCATGTTGAGAAGTTTCTTGTGAAACATTTGGTATTCAAAATGACACTTGATCCTATACAGCATCATGCACTTGACTTCAAAATTCATATTCAAAGTGTGCCAGACAATTCTTGCAAAATTTCAAATATTTATGTTGTTTTAAACCATTATCTTTTTCATGTATTGGATGCCGAAAATGTGAAAAAGACTTTGGTATGAAACCAACTGGTGAATAATTTCCAGCAAAACAACCACTTCCAAGACATGATTTAGAAGTAGAACATATGTACTTATGAAGTATAGAAAGATATCCTTGATGCATTGTCAATGTTTGGCTAGGGTTATTTTTGGAGAAAATAACTCCTTATTCCTAGAATAGTGATCTTCAATACAAGTAAATGCCATAGAAGAGAGATCATCGTGTGACGCAACAAAACTGAAATTGGACCCCTAAGGAGAGCTGGTGTGTCTACAATCACTCTGTCAGCATTTTCCCTTGGTTTACCCCGTTCTTTTCCTCCAGCCTGAGTCTTAATTGACTTCTTCTTTCTTCGGGTTTATTTATCAAATTCATAGAAATTCGTAGAATTTGATAAATAAATACTATCCACAATGCTTGGAATTTAATTTATATTCCCGACTTTATATTATCTCCAAGCCTTATAACCAATGTTTAACTTTCAACACTTTGTATTTATACTCCATGTTTCTTTTTAAATAAATAACTTGTAATGAACTTTCGGCTCTATATTTCACCACCCAGCCTTACAACAATCACGCTCCAGACTTATGCTAATTATCTACCAATCATTTAATTAAACAATTTCATTATACTCCGGCCCCACCTATATATATCAATAACCAATCAAACACTCGTATCGTACCTGGCTATCCTCCGCACACCTTAGTTAACCTCCGGGCAAGTTCAACGTGCGACCACCGTCCGATGGCCCTTCTCCAAATCAATGACTCTTGGCAATTTCGCTCGGCTTCCAACGTCGGGCTTTAACGTGCGATGGCGTGGGTTAAACGGTTGTTTTCCGGGGTCACTTCGTCACGTGTCGCATTCCCTATGGAATCGCTCGCGAATAGGAAATACCGCCTACTCCGCAAAAGCGGTGCGATATGGGCAACCCGCTTTTGTGATTCCGCTCGTGGTTTTGGTAGAGGGCTTGACCACGGGTGCAAGTCTGGTTCCGTTATCCTTTTGTTTGTTAACTCATGTCCAATCCTCGGGTCAGGTTCCGAAAGCACAACAATTTTGTCTCTTTATTAAGCGGGATTTTTATATTTGAACAGTGTTCATGACCCCGGTTCTCTACACAGACCTCGCCTTCAGGTGGGGTGAGTTCACAAGGTTATCCAACAATTTACGGGAATTCAAAGACAGAAGAATGGAATTATCAGTACCCAATCGCCTCACAGTTAAACAATTCTTCACAATTAGCAGTTCGAGATAATTCAATGGCAACTATGCTTGAAAATCATTTAACTGGAAACAATTGTTCACACACAGAGGTTTATTGCAGAAATCCCCTCTCTACTCTCCTCTTCCCTCTCTACTTTTATTCATCCGAGGAATTATAATTTATATACATAACATATGGCTCTTCGGTTCCTCTGAGAGGACCGTTCTAGAAATCAAAAGGTCTAATTATAATAATTCAACTAACTGAAACTGTTTGACTCCTACAACTCTAACTAGTCTAAGTAATATAGTCAGCTGAGGTATTGACACCTAGTTGTTACAACTCAAATGTTTTCGAACCCTCCTAGCCACAACATGTGGACAAAACCTCCTACATTGCTGGCTAGTGCCTAATGCCCCTGCATCATCGTCTGACATAAACCTATTAACAAAAGTGAACAGGGAATGATTATTAATTATGGCATACTAAGTTGCTTTTCTAAAGAGTAACATTGTAGATAACCTTAAAAACATTTGTTAACTATTTTTGTTTGACCATTTGATTGTGTTTGATAAGTAGAACTCATGGCAGCTAGTGTTTCTCCACTCATATTAAATAATTATTTCCAAAATTTTCTTGTTACTATTACTTTAGGAAAACCATGAAGACTATGAATTTCTTTCACGGACACTTCTGCCACTTGGCTTGTTGTTTATGTACTTTGAGCTCTACAAAAAAAATCTACAAAATTTGTCTATATAAATGACCACAAAATGTAATACTTACCTTTATATTTCAGTAACCCTGTAATAAAGTCTATTGATATATCTTCTAGTATTTGAATATGTATGTGGAATGGTTGAAGTAACCCTAGAGATTTTACTATCTCTCTTTTATTTATTATGCAAACTTGACCTTCTCTTACAAAATTTTGAATGTCTTTCTTCATTCCTTCCAAAAATATATTTTTTGATCCTTTGAGATGTTTTAAGGAACCTTGCGTCCTACCATCAGAGAGACATGGGACTCCCTTAATATTTGTTTATTCAAATATGCTTGCATGCATAAAAATATTCTACATTTTCACCAAAGTATATCTCTCTTTCACTCCCAATGCTCCATAGAGTTCATCCCATCCTTTATAAATTTTAGTTTTTGTTTAGTACTATTGTCATTTTTCCATTATGGCAAGCTTCTTCTAGCCACCTAGGAATATAAAATGTAATTGGATATAAATTGGAGGCCTCTTCTATTTTAGAAAGAGTATCATGTACTAAATTTTCCTTACCCTTTTTGCAGATTATCTCAAAATTAAAACTTTTCATTTTTTCTCCTCATTTTTGTTAATCTTCCAATGAAATCCATAGCTTCAAAAAATACTTTATGCTATCATGGTATATCTTGACTTTAAAGTACCTCCCAATGATATATTATCCCCATTTTTTATTGCATGTAATATTGCTTCCATTTATTTTTCATACATAGATTTCACCAAATATTTTCTTTGAATTCCTTGCTTTTAAAAGCCAATGATATCCCTTATTGTGTTAATGTTACGTAAATTCCTTGTCCTAGTGCCTCACACTCTACCATGAATGTTTTACCAAAAGTAGGTGCAACCGATGTTGGTGTAGAAGACATGGCATCCATTAAAAGAGAGAATGCCAAAGTAGCCTCATCATTCCATATAAATGATATTTTATTCAAGAGATATGTGAGTGGACTTGAAATGCATGCATAATTCTTAACAAATTATCAATAATATCATGTAAGTCTAAAAAATCTTCTAATAACCTTGATTTTCTTAGGAATAGGTCATTTTGTAATAGCTTGCATCTTTTGAGGCTCCAACTTCACTCCTTCCTTTAAAACAATATGAACCAAATACTCGAATTCTTATTTCCCAAAAGCACATTTGGATACTTTTACATAAAAATGATTGTTCTCAATAATTTATATAACTTTTCCACATGTTTAGTGTGGTATTCCCATGATTTATTATAAATATGTGTATTATCAAAGAAAACCAACACAAATTTTATAATATGGGATCAAAAAAAATTGTTCTTAAGTCGAGCCCGCTGGACTTCAAATGGCGATAAACCATAATTCAAACCAAATTCGCGTTCCAAAATAGCCTACTGACGTCGGCCAATTTTGTGACGCGAAAACCAAATGAATTCCACCCTAATATTTTTCGGGTCCGAAGTTGGGCTGGCGTACGGAGGGAGAGTTGTGACGCGAATTTCTTATCAAATTCGCCCTAATATTTTTCGGGTCCGGATTTCCACTGCGCGAGCGGCCCAAAAAAAGATCCGCTCCAATCAATTTCTGCCACATGTCCTCAATAAAAACTTGCCCTACTCCCGGCTGCGAGTGCATTCGATGGAGTTTAAGGTGATGGGACATGGATGTGGCGATTTCATATCAATCGCATTAAGATTTAACGTTGTTCAATTAAGTTCCAAGGTTTTCACATCAAATCGCATTAAATTTTAACACTGTTCAAGATCGGACCTCCACTCTTATTAGCGATTCCGCATGCTCCAATATGATCTGGCCTTCGGCTCTCATTAATGATCAGAGATTAATTATGACGAGCGTCCTTCGATTGCATTGCAGTCGGGTCGATAAAATGGCATTTCGCTATGGTTTTTCAAACGAGCCGGTTGCTGGGTTACACTGCCTGCTCACTGTGACGAGAAGGAGAAGTGGCCAGCTGAACTGCTGCTTAGACCTTGCTGCATATCTGCATTTCTCTCGGTCTGGTCCTTGTCTGTCTTCCTCTGTTTCTTGGAATTATGCTTCTCCGTCTCCTCTTGTGCCCACTGCTAGTGAGACTGCACCCATGCCTCGCGTGCGTCAAAGGATGCGTTGCCGCAGGGGGAGCACTAGAGGTCAACTCCTGCGCACTCCCTCCAGCCCCTCAACCGAGTTGTCTTCCGGCCAGTCCAGTGATTATTACGCAGGTCGCTATCCAAATACTAGGAGTAGGAGTGGGCGGGGTCGGGTTGTAGGATCTGGCCACTGTATGGATTCCCCTGCTCCTCGTTTCCTCACCGCTAGTTCACCTTCTCCCACGACGCGCACTGCACAATTTTCCTTTAATTTCTCTCTCAACCGCCCACGAATTACAGCTTCAGTCACTGTGGTTTTCCGCGAGGAGGCCCAAACGGAGGAAGAATGCACCCGTCCGGCGGGTCTAAGCTCGGAAAAAGCCGGCCAGCATTCAGGCCTTCAGGAGGGGAGCCGTGGCATGAATGTGGAGGTAGCACCTAGCGATCCTGGACCTTCCGAAGGATGGTGCCGAATCGTCGAGGAGCCGGAGGAGTAGTTTGGTTAATTTGTTTTTCTTGCTTCATGGCCCACTTAATTGGGCTGCTTTTAGATTATTTTACTGTGCTAGACCTTTTTAATATTTTTGAATTCTGTAAATTAAATGTTCAAGACTGGTTTCCCCGTATGAGGGCAGTCTTCTTAATTTTTTTATTTTTTGATGACAAAATTTCCATGAGTCCGGGCAATGATTTTGACTTCGGTGTAATTTTATTCCCACTGTTAATAGATTAACTTTACTTAGAAAAAAAAATGTTGCCCTGTTTCTATTTTAAACCTGTTTTTTGAAATACAGAGCCATGTTTATATGGTCTACGTATTATACTCTTTCTTTGTATATCTACAGGAACCTTTTTTCTATGAACAGGGTGGATGCTGTAGCGGGCTACTAATGGAAACAAGCGAGCCTGAACCTTACATCTCGGATGCAACAGATGGTTACCAATTTTGGAATCAAGCGAGCCTGATCTTACAAGCGAGCCTGGGTTTCTACAGATGGTTATCACACTCCTCACATGATTAGCGTTTTTCTCTGTTCAAGGATTTTGGGTACTTTAATTTGTATTTGGAACAATGGACGTCGGTACTCTATCTATTGTTTTACTATTCTACATACTACTATTTCACTTTCTTATAGATGCCTTGGGCATATTTGGATGCTTTCTCAGATTTGTCGATAATCTCCATGTGGACCGTTACTGGGTTTTATATCAAGTCCCTGTATGTGACAGGGGGTATTTTTCTATCACTGTCTGGGGTGGGACTTCCACTTTTCTGGATGGATATTTGGGTTCCAATCTTCAGATGTGAAAATGTAATAACTTCATGGACTGCTTTACTTCATATAATATATTCAAAACAACGTTTTTTCTCTTGTGAAAAAAAATGATTAATGTTTATCACTCTGCCTTCAAAACTAGAGATGCTAGTCTATGTTGTTGGTTTATTGATATGGTCTGATGGTCTTTTTATATTTTGGACATATCACACTCCTCACATCATTAGCGTTTTTCTCTGTTCAAGGATTTTGGGTACTTTAATTTGTATTTGGAACAATGGATGTCGGTACTCTATCTGTTGTTTTACTATTCTACATAATGCTATTTCACTTTCTTATAGATGCCTCGGGCATATTTGGATGCTTTCTCAGATTTGTCGATAATCTCCATGTGGACCGTTACTGGGTTTTATATCAAGTCCCTGTATGTGACATGGGGTATTTTTCTATCACTGTCTGGGGTGGGACTTCCACTTTTCTGGATGGATATTTGGGTTCCAATCTCTAGATGTGAAAATGTAATGACTTCATGGACTGTTTTACTTCATATAATATATTCAAAACAACGTTTTTTCTCTTGTGAAAAAAAAATGATTAATGTTTATCACTCTGCCTTCAAAACTAGAGATGTTGGTCTATGTTGCTGGTTTATTGATATGGTCTGATGGTCTTTTTATATTTTGGACATATCACACTCCTCACATGATTAGCGTTTTTCTCTATTCAAGGATTTTGGGTACTTTAATTTGTATTTGGAACAATGGACGTCGGTACTCTATCTGTTGTTTTACTACTCTACATACTCTATTTCACTTTCTTATAGATGCCTTGGGCATATTTGGATGCTTTCTCATATTTGTCGATAATCTCCATGTGGACCGTTACTGGGTTTTATATCAAGTCCCTGTATGTGACATGGGGTATTTTTCTATCACTGTCTGGGGTGGGACTTCCACTTTTCTGGATGGATATTTGGGTTCCAATATTCATATGTGAAAATGTAATGACTTCATGGACTGTTTTACTTCATATAATATATTCAAAACAACGTTTTTTCTCTTGTGAAAAAAAAATGATTAATGTTTATCACTCCGCCTTCAAAACTAGCGATGCTGGTCTATGTTGCTGGTTTATTGATATGGTCTGATGGTCTTTTTATATTTTGGACATATCACACTCCTCACCTGATTAGCGTTTTTCTCTGTTCAAGGATTTTGGTACTTTAATTTGTGTTTGGAACAATGGACGTCGGTACTCTATCTGTTGCTTTACTATTCTACATACTACTATTTCACTTTCTTATAGATGCCTCGGGCATATTTGGATGCTTTCTCAGATTGTCGATAATCTCCATGTGGACCGTTACTGGGTTTTATATCATGTCCATGTATGTGACATGGGGTATTTTTCTATCATTGTCTGGGGTGGGACTTCCACTTTTCTAGATGGATATTTGGGTTCCAATCTTCAGATGTGAAAATGTAATGACTTCATGGACTGTTTTACTTCATATAATATATTCAAAACAACGTTTTTCCTCTTTTAAAGTTTCATTTTTTATTTTTTTTTAAATTGAACCTGCTGTTGCTATACCGACGCCTTGTAAGCGTCGGCATTGCGACAGATTAGAAACGTCGGAAGCGCGACAGTATAAAAACATTGGACGAGCGATGTTCAAAACGTCGGACTATTACTCGTCGAATGACCGCGACAAACGTCGAAAGAGATGACGTCCAAAACGTCGGACCACATTTTCGATTGTGACAGCTTACAACCGTCGAAGAGCGACGGCCCAAAACGTCGACTCACATTTCGTTGTACTGTGAGCGCTATTCCGATCTAAGAGTGACGTTCAAAACATCTTAATTGCTGTATTTCGTCGGAAGTGCGACAGCTTGTAAAGGTCAAGTGCGACCGACCGGGAAACGTCGGAAGAGTGACGCTGTTTGAAGCGACGGAAAAAGTGTCGATAGTGCGACACTTTTTAATTGCGTGGGAACCGTGATGGTATGGTAAACCACGTTTTTCCCCCGCCCTCGAACTCGTCGCTCTCATAAAAGAAGTCGGAACAGTGACAAATCGCAGTCGGAATTTCCGCCAAATTAGAACCTGTAGAAATTAGGCGAGGAGGATTGTGTCGCTGCAGTTCTGGGAGATAGTGGAGGTTGGTTCATTGTGAAGTTTTACAGTTCAAGGGCTCATGGAGAAAGCTATAGGTTATTTATGGTGCAATGTGTCGTTCGGGCCAGGATGGGAGGAGGAAGTGTGAAATTCTAGGAGTCAAGGTTACGGTTTAAGCACGGGAAGTGCGCTTTGCAATAGTCCTGGAAGGCAGGATCTGCACATTGTGTAGTGCCAAGATACAAGGTCACAGCTAAAGGACTGAAACTACATAATGTGCAGTTCAGGGAATCTAGGGTGAAGTTAGGTTGCTTGGTCAGGAATTTTTCTGAAAATGACTAAGTGTGGGATCAGTGAGACTAGTGTGAACAGTTATGAGACTTTGAATATGATCGCACACTCAGAATAATTTTATGACTCAAAAACATAGATCATCCATGACACATGAACAATGCATTTCCATTTGTGTGGCATCTTTATGATAAGTTACGACAAGTGTGACACTTAAGATACACTTTGGGACAATCATGACGACACTTGTGTGACCATGCTTAAAAATTTGTAAATGAGTGTGACAGATGTTTACATGGTGATAGCAACTCATTTACACAAAGATGACCTCTTGAAACCACCAGAACAATCTTATGTACATGATACAACAACCAACATGCAAAAAGACGGCATTTTACCTAACTTGAAAAAGGTAGCAAAACACTTTAAGAAAACACACAGAATGAGTTTCAAAGTTTGTGAAGACACTGAAAAATACCAAGGAAGGCTATGAAATTGGGTGTAGCCCAAAATTTTGGAGGACGTTTTAGCAGCAAAAAAAAGTTCCTATTCCCATCTCCATGATTTTTATATATCCAACTATCATGACAATAATCGAACCTATGGGCTTTCTGAAGCAAAGCCTCAAGATGGTGTTGTGTTTCCTTAACTGCACCTAGGTCTTCAAGGCAATGATAGAGTAAGGATCAATCATATGGTCAAACATTCTCTATAATTAGTAAGGTTCATCAATAAGGCATTGCCAGTACATCAATATTTTCATGGATACTATGATGGGAATTTCATGATTTGGTACCAGAAACTTTGCTTATATGGAACATCAGAATTGATGTGTACCCAGTGAAATAAGTAAACTCCTTATTTTGGTTCAAGAATCATATTAAAACTCTAAAATTATATATGGGGTTTAACCATTGATCAGGATAATTAGGGAGTATTTTTGTTATAAATGGGAAGACCTTGTAATGTAACGGTAGCGAAAGAATAGGCAAGAAAGGGAGTTAAGGAAGGAAATTGTGTTTCCAGTGGGATGATCCAAAAATGGGACCACTGGGGCCAAGCTCTATGTTATCTTATGCTTGTATGATAGACTTCAGAAGTAAATACAAGTTGACATTCTATTTGCATTCATTTTCTTTGAGTTTTCTAGAATCGTGATTTAATTTTTACATGGGCAACGAGTTGGGTGGTCCGAGCCCACCAGCCAGTATGGTGTCCCTTACATCTTAGGATTTCTTGTGTTATGTTTTATAAATGCATAGTGTGAGACTTTGGTATGATTTGGTAGAGATATATGGTCTCATTGTATATCTCTCATTTATGATTTTGTGTTAAATTGTATGGATTTGATTAATGTGTAAAATTGTATGGTTACTTCCTTAGAATTCATCATCATGTATCAATATTAAACATTTCAAGTCTATGTACATGAATTGATACTGTAAGGATAGAGTATAGTTATTAGTTGTATTCTCAAATAGTTTATGGAACGATCTAACATATCATATGAATTGTTACCTAGCCTTGAGTTATTGCAGTGATCTCATAAGTAGAATTTTTATTAGTCTCTTGTGGACATTTAAAAAAATAAATAACTAGGGATTCGTGAGAATGATATTCATGCCAATTTATCTCTCACATAATAGAATTTAACTTTACATATGATAATGGGTTCCATTCTATGATATTGAATCATGGAGGTTGGATGGATGATATATCATGTTTTATTTTTTCTAGACTCACAAAGTGAAGAATTCTTCTCATATTAATTCTTTGAAAACCATGGTGTGTTTCATTACAGCTAAACATTGCATCTCTCTTTTAAATATTAATGCTTACATAATAAAAATTAATTTTGGTAATTGTACTTCTACATTGAAACAATATTCAATGGTTTTTCTAGACTAGGATGAGCTTTGAATTTAGATGGGAATGGCATTGTCTTGTTTGTAGAAAGAATGCTTGATTTTATTGTAGAGAGTTTGAACCTTGAATGCTTTCCTTCTTTACATCATAGCAAGTAATCCTTGGAGTGACTTTAAGATGGTATTTCACTTTTTATTTCTAGAGTGGATTTTCAGGTATAATGAAACCTACATCCCCTTGTCCCCTTCATAACTGAGGCAGACTTTCTACAGGAGTCACTCAAACCAAAAGAGGATCTAGGAGTAGGATCTCTATGTTTTTTATTATTCTGAAGGTTTTTGTCCCTGAGTGATGTATTTGAATTTCCTATAAGATCTTGTTTGATATAAAAAAGGCTTCACAAATTTTTGAGGTCTTTTTTTGGTGTTGATTGTGTTGTGCCTCAAAGTTCACGTAACCCGGATTGACATATTAAAATTTGGTACATTAATTTTTCATTTATAACACATGACATTTTGGCGTTGTGGTTGGGGAGGCGCGAAGGGATAGTACCTTGGTAACCTAGATTTTAGATCAGCCAACTTTCTTTTTGACTTAGTTTCCTTTCTGCATTATTTTCCTTTGGAAGTTTTTTGTTTACAAGGTGCTGCAATTTGGGTTGGTTTGCTTTTTATTTAAGTTTTTCTTGCAAATTTTTATTTCTTTCTACATATTTTAATTTCATTTTTTGGTGTTGTAAGAACCCCCCACTCTAATCCATGTCCTTACAGGACTTACCATCTAGTAAGATAATAATTCCAAATATCTTGATAAAATATTCTACTCTAAGGGTTTTCTCAAATTTTAGTAGTAGTTGGGGTATCTGCTTCTCAAGAAAAACATATTTTGGCAGCAATTAGAAACAAATATATTCCTCTAGAGGCAAATATTCATGACTATCCAAAGTCTTGTCATGGGGAAAATAAAGAACCATGGATCCTTTTTTATGAGGAGATACCATCAGAAGAAAATATTAAAGATTCCCCTTCATCATCTGATTGAACTTTCACTTTAGAAGACAATCATAAAACATTGGAAGATATGTGTGGCATAATAAAGGAAGATGCATTGAATATTAGCTACGAACCAAAAAACCAATAATATGTGGATCCCATTGAATTTTGGTTTCAAATGATTGTTGGCACACATTCTTCCTTCATCATTCGATATCTCTTGGAATCACATCAGTTGCAATAGCTGGTTCCTCATGTTTTGGTATCTTTTCAAGTATATTTTTAGATTTAAACATGAGTAGAATTGTCCTTTTGTTACGCATGTAGTTGCATTGGAAGTACTCCTACACTTAAAGGAGACCTTCCACTTTTTAGGATAGGTTTGTATAGAAGGATAACTAAATAAATAAATAGTTGTTACAACAACACTAATAAGGCTAAAACTCCCAAGGCATAGTCATTGAAACTTCTTTCGATTACCATTGGTTGTGGACATGTGATTCTATGGTGAGTCTTTTCACGTATGATTCACTTCTAATAACTCATTATCCTGTAAAGTGGCTTGATCAATTCAATTGCATTTTTGTATTGTCTAGATGATATGATTCATTGATTTAGTGAAAGTTATTTGTCACCATTATGTTTGTTAATTCCCAGCCATAATCCTAGAACCCTATTTTTGGTTTAGCCACTCAAATGAGTTATTATCCAAGAAATATTTATGAGTCTCTTCAAGAAGGCATTGTTGAAAATACTCCTATGGTGGAACACTTCTATAAAACCTCAATGGGATTTCAAAAGAACCCTATCATTATTAGCTCAGGAGGAATTTTAATCATTATCTGAGATGCTTCTTTTAAAATTAATTTTTCAGGTAGCAACGACCACCTAGTAAATACTAGGCATTAAATACTTTTTATGCCATCCCTTTCTCTTAAGGAGAATATCTGCCTCCCCACTTATTAAATAACCTTTAAATTTAATCATAGTAAGGGTTTACATAAAATGATTGATTAAAGGATAGGAGGTCTCATTAAGATATGACCTACCATGATCATAGGACCTAACAAGAATGACATTACCACTACTAGTCACCAAGCTAAGGTGATGACTTTCAGCTAAATAATTGGAGGAAAAGAAGTCTCATCACGAGCATGCTTGTTCATTCGTGTTAGTTCTTGGAATGGCACTACCATTAGTTGGTTACCAAGCTAGGATAGTGTCCTTCATGTTAGAAAATTATATATATTATAGAGAAATGAAACACATAAAATATGCGGAAAACACAAGCACACAAAACACATAAAACCAGATAGACATAGATAAATGTGTTTCACATAGTTTGGGCTATGTCCACCCCGAAAAGCCAGTCCTTCCTTTCTATTATCCAGCAAAATGAAGAGACACAACCTACAGCAAATCCACTGTAATATCCTTTGTTCTCTCTCACAGTCTCCCTATCTGTTTCTCGCTCTGAGAATACACATACAATCCACAGCCGCAATACAATACACTCATACAAAGTGAGGGGTTGCCTTCTAGGGCAAAAAACCTAAAATAAACATAACTTCTACTGTCAGATCATTCGCCTAATGAATAGCCCAAATTGACTAGAAATTACTATACTTTTACAAGGCAATTTTACATCTGTTTTTAGCTTCGAGGGAGTTGCCCTCGAAACCCCCCACCAGGGGGGGGGCTCCATAAAGTTACAGCAACCCCCCTCAGGCAATTTTTAGTTTCGGGTGGCGTTGCCGCCCCATTAAGGTACAGGGGTCCAACATTGTGATACAAAATAAACAAGATAATCAGGCTCCACACCCAACAATCTCCCACTTGGAGACTGATTGTAGCAACTCCACCGCTGCTTCATTTGCTGGGCAATGACTCCTCTTTGGACCTGGCCATTTCTCATCTTCGTCGTCATCCTTGAAGACAAATTGAAACTAAGCACATTCTCAGTTTCCCCCTAGTTACAAATTTTGTTAGCATATCTGCAAGATTCTGGATAGTGTGTATCTTTTCTAGCTTCAATTGTCCATCTTCCAATACTAACCGTATGAAATGGTACTTGAGCTGTATGTGTTTAGTCCTGGAATGAAATGTTGAGTTCTTTGCAGGATGAATGGCACTTTGGCTATCACAGTATAACGTGCCCATATCATGCTTCTTACCCAATTCATTCATAAACCTTTGTAACCAAATCATTTCTTTACTAGCCTCTGTAGCAGCAACATACTCTGCTTCTGTTGTTGAAAGTGAAACAACACTTTGGATTTTTGAAACCCAACTGACAGTTGTTCCACCTACAGTAAATACATATCCTGTAGTACTCCTCCTGATATCTCTATCACCTGCCATATCTGCATCAACATATCCCTGTAGATCAATGTTTGAACCACCAAATCATAATTCTTGATTTGTGGTACCTCTCAAATATCTGAGAATCCATTTCACTGCCATCCAATGTTCTTTTCCTGAATTTTTCATGTGCCTGCTTAAAAATCCCATTTCTCTCATGTGCACATTGTGTGCCTGTGGGTAAAACTATCGAGATGTATTGTTTCCAACGTCGATGGTCATTAACTTATTATATTCATTTCTTCTTGGGTATTGGGGCACATCTCCTTACTAAGTTTCAAATGGCTAGAAAAAGGTGTACTAACTTGTTTTGTATTCTACATATTAAATCTTTTCAACACCTTTGTATGTACTCATTCTGAGAGAATGAAATACACTCATGCATTTTTTCCCCGTTCCCAGTTATTTCCTATACTGCTGATTTGTTTTATAGCCCCAAATCCTTCATTGCAAACGAATTTGCCAATTTCGTTTAAGCAAATTTATTTCCTGCATGTTAGACCCTGCAACAAGCATGTCAACTACACATAATAACAATATAATATAGTTGCCATCATTTTGCTTTTTCAGATAAACACAATGATTAGAGTGACATCTAGTATAACCTTGTTCAGACATAAACTTGTCAAATTTTAGATACCACTGCCTTGGAGCCTGTTTTAAGCCATACAAGCTCTTCTTTAACCTGCACACTAATTTTTCCTTCCCTTTGACCTCATATCCTTCTAGTTGCTCCATATAGATCTCTTCCTCCAAATCTCCATGGAGAAATGTTGTCTTTACATCTAATTGTTCAAGATGTAAATCTTCCGCTGCTACAAGACTTAAAATATTTTTGATTGAAGTCATCTTAACAACAGGAGAAAATATTTCATCAAAATCAATACCTTTCTTCTGTGCAAACCCCTTCACCACAAGTCTAGATTTGTACCTCTGTTTTCCTCCATCTTCTTCCTTCAGCCTGTAAACCCATTTATTCTGCAATGTAGTTTTACCTGCAGGCAACCTGACTAAGTCCCAAGTCCGGTTATGCATTAAGGAGTCCATCTCTTCTTCCATGGCTAGCTCCCACTTCTTCCTGCTTTCAACCTGCATTGCTTCTTCATAACATTCAGGTTCACCAGAATCAGTCAACAATAAATAATATAATGAAGGAGAGTATCGTTCAGGGGGTATACTTATCCTAGTAGATCTTCTAACACCACTTTCAGGTGTTTGAGGTGCCTGTTGCTGTTGTGGTGGTTGTTGCTGCTGTGGTTGTTGATTATTATTATTTTCAGGCACCTTTACTTTTTCAGTTATCTCATCAAGAACCATGTATTCCTTGCTTTCTTTTTCCTTTTTCTTTTCCTGCAACTGATTCTTATACAAGACCTTTTCATTGAATATTACATCTCTGATCCTAATGATTTTGTGATTTTCATAATCATATAAGCGATAAAAAAAATCATTAACACCATATCCAATAAAGGTACATTTATTTGATTTTGCCTCAAGCTTTGTTCTGTTTTCTTTATTAATATGGACAAAGGCCTCACAACCAAAAGGCTTTAAAAAAGAGTAGTTTACCTTTTTACCTGTCCATGCTTCCTCTGGAATACCACCATCCAAGGAACTTGAAGGCCCTATGTTTATTAGATAAACAGCAGTATCTACAGCATCTGCCCAAAATTGTAAAGGCAATCCCGCATGCAATCTCATGCACCTTGCATGCTCCATGATTGTTTTGTTCATCCTTTCTGACACACCATTTTCTTTTGGTGTTCTTGGAACTGTCTTCTCTCTACGAATTCCATGCTCTGAACAAAACCTATCAAACTCTTTGCTGCAATATTCACCTCCATTTTCTGATCCGAGACACTTCAACTTCTTTCCTGTCTCAATCTCAACCAAAGCTTTCCATTTCTTGAAAGTATCAAATACATCAGATTTATTCTGAATACAATAAATCCATGTTTTTTTAGTTGCATCATCAATAAAAGTAACATAATAATGAGAGCCACCGAGAGATGATACCTGAGCAGGTCCCCATACATCTGTATGCACAAGCTCCAATTTTTCGCTCTTCTTTTCTTTCCCAACTCTGAGAAATCTGACTCTCTTTTGTTTTCCATAAATGCAATTTTCACAGAAATCCAAATCAACATTCTTCAAACCTGACAACAAATTTCTTGAGTGAAGAATCTTCATCCCCTTCTCACTCATGTGTCCGAGCCTATGATGCCATAATGCTGCATCTGCTCCTTTGGAAGTTAAAGCATTAACATAGTTAGAAATACCATTGCATAAATACAATGTACCAACCTTTTCTCCTTTTGCTATTACCAGGGCTCCTTTGGTGACCTTCCAAGCTTTATCTGTGAAAGTTGTCACACAACCTTCACCGCCTAACTGCCCTGTTGAAATCAGATTTTTCTTTAGATCTGGAACATGCCTTACCTCCTTTAATAGCCATTGGTTTCCATTCTGCTGTTTTACAAGAACCTTACCCATTCCAACAATTTTACATGGTTTATCATCACCCAAACGGACTTGTCCAAAATCTCCTTGAACATAGTCATGAAAATATTTCTTATCAGGTGTGGCATGGAATGAGGCCCCTAAATCTACAACCCAAGAATCAATAACATTTTCGAAAGAAAGAATCAAAGCATCTTGTAACACATCACCTGTCACATTTGCTTCATGATTGTTTTCTTGCTGTGTGTCTCCTTCTTTTCCCTTCCGAGATCTATAGTCTTTCTTCAGGTGTCCTTTCTTTCCATATTTCCAGCACACTATCCCTGATCTGGACTTGGATCTGCCTTTCCTTGATTTACTATGATATCCTGAGCTCTTTCCTCTTTCCATTATTCTTCCCCTAGAATCTACACTCAAATCATTACTCGATGTCTCACTGGATCTTTTCCGTCGCATTTCCTCGCTAAGGATAGCACCAACAACATCGTCAAACTTTAAAGTACTAGATCCAGAGACAGAGTTACTGATGGCCATAACTAAACCATTCCAGCTTTCTATCAATGAGCACAGAAATAAAAGAGCCCTAACTTCATCATCAAAGTTTACCCCTACAGAACTTAACTGACTAGTAACTGTATTAAAATCATTTAAATGGTCTGCAACAGATGCACCTTCTGACATCTTCGTATTAAATAAACATTTCATAAGAAATACCTTGTTTGAGGCTGAGGTTTTTTCATATAGTTTCACCAACGCCTTAATCAAACCCTCTGTTGTTGTTTCCTTCGAAATATTGAAGGCTACCGACGCCGCAAGGCACAACTGTACTATTCTGAGTGCCTTTCTATCGAGAATCTCCCATTTTGTGTCTGTCATAGCCGTCGGATTCTTTGTTTTTCCGCTCAATGGTAGGTACAGATATTTCTAATATAGATAGTCTTACATCTGCATCTTCCACAGTAGGAAGTTTTGGCCGTTAAACTTCTCAACCCTAAACTTACCATCTTTTTCCATTGCTCCCACTCGAACTAGGAACCCTTATTTCCTGTGAGTTTATTAGCCAAATAGACCTTTGGCTCTGATACCAGTTGTTAGAAAATTATATATATTACAGAGCAATGAAACACATAAAATATGCGGAAAACACAAGCATAAAAAACACATAAAACTAGAGAGACACAGATATACGTGGTTCACCCAGTTTGGGCTACGTCCACCCCGAACAGCCAATCCTTCCTTTCTATTATCCAGCAAAATGAAGAGACACAACCTACAGCAGATCCACTGTAATATCCTCTGTTCTCTCTCACAGTCTCCCTATTTGTTTCTCGCTCTGAGAATACACATACAATCCACAGCCACAATACAATACCCTCATACAAAGCGAGGGATTTCCTTCTAGGGAAAAAAACCCTAAACTAAACATAAATTCTACCGTCATATCATCCGCCTAATGAACGGCCTAGATTGACTAGAAATCAATATAATTTTACAAGGCAATTTTACATCTTTTTTTAGCTTCAGGGGTGCTGCCCCCGAAACCCCCTGCCAGGGGGGAGCTCCATAAAGTCGCAGTCGTCCCCCCCCCCCCTGGACACCCCAGGCAGCATTTAATTTCGGGCGGCATTGCCGCCCCATTAAGGTATAGGGGTCCAATGCTATGATACAAAATAAACAAGATAATCAGGCTCCACACCCAACACTTCAATTAATTTATAAACCAAATAGATGTTTATAAATAGCTTTGAATATATATCTAGTAGGTGGGACATATGAATTTCATCGAGTTAATAGGAATCCATGTCGAGGCTATAAATGCCTACAGGTAGCAGCATCCATGTATGTAGTATTAAAGTTAACCGTACATTATGGTTTACTTGGTTATATTTTTCTTTGCCTAAATTCATTATCATGATTATTAGAGAATGGCTTTAAGATCCTTTAGGTATCATGCCTTGGAGTTCTATTAATAAGGGGGGGGGGAATTATAGATGTGGGACCCTTAGTGCAGGTAGTTCATTGTGCTTGAACAAGAAGAGATTTACTTTTCTACCTAGATGACAACAATATTTGGAGTGAAAAATAAGGAATGGTTGATCTATCCTAAGAATGTATCATCTTTTTTTTGACACCCTAAACATCAAGAGTCACTTGTATCTATAATGAGGTACTTAGGGTGATGAATTACTGACTGAGGATTATTCATAGGATGTTTGGTAGAAAAAAAAAAAATTTATTGCATATGCCTGGGTCCAGGATTACCATAGTAGGTGCAGGATTATTGTAGTAGTTATAAAAACCTGTAGTATATTCTTAATATATTGTTCTAGCAGAGACCCTTTCTTTTTAATAACTTTAATTTATGTTAATAATAAACCTCTGATTATAGGGAACAAACAACATAATTTTGGAAGTATCTATTACAAATCAAGAAGTTTATTTAAGACAAACAACAGGTATGCATTTTTCATCTTGATGATCAAAGGGAAGCTAACCTATAAGATTTTATGGCATAATGTTTAGCACAATTACCACTTTCATGATGACCTAATTTTCACTAGATTTTGAACACATTGAATTGATTTTTCAAATAAAAACATGTCAATGATATTGTTGCATGATGGTCTTCCTTACACATTAGAGATTCCCACCACTGACAATTTTATCTTCCATGCACATTAGATATACTCACTCTTGATGATTTTATGAGGATCATAGCATGGCTAGTTGGCACAGTGTTGATAATATTGCATACTTGATGAGCACCTCAATGCTCAATTAATGATTATGGTTTGATGTATTGGGTACTGAAATCATAATCTTCCTTGTTGATGATGTTTTATATATTTATTATCGTGATGAACATTTTTGTATTCTTTATTATGGCTTATGTCACAACAAGGTGTTTTAATTTAAATTACTCCAATCCATATCTTAAGACCTTTCATGAAATTTAGGGGATAATGGTTTAATTTATTTATGATGGGAAAAGTATTATGATGTGTTTGATAGATGGAATTATCATGATGATGCGGTCAAGTATTTATAAAAATATGGCTAGTGCCCTGACCCTATAATCATTATCCCTACATTCTTGGATTGTCATTTGAGATTTCCACTACCCAATGGAATTATTGATGCTCTCAATCACTTCGTACGACTACCACTTTCTATGATAGTTGTGTAAATCTTACCACGTACTATATCAATTTGATTCACTATTCAGTGCTTATTATTATTGATGACCGAGGTAATTATGTTACGAATGGGGCTGAATGAGGCTTTTCTAACCTATTTACGACCATTTTATTTCATAGGTTATTATATTAGAAATTTACCTCTGTTTACTATTGTGCACCCATGCTCAGGCATTGAAAGTTTCTAAGAATCATGGAGAAATTAAAGTATGATCTCCATGAGCCATCATTCATACAGGAGCTAGAGAAAATTCTTGAATATAATCCTTGCAAGCATAAATTGGTTGAGAAAGGATGGCATGACTTCCTTGCTAAATTTCAAGGGTCAAAAGATGAGGTTTTGTTGCAGTTTGTACAGGGGTTTGATTGTAAATTAGCTTGAATTGGAGATTTTGTTATGACCGTGAATGAGAAGAATATCGCTCAAGCAACTGGATTACCCTTGGAGGGGATTAAATGGTTAGAAAATAAAAGCACAGATATAAAAAGAAGCATGCAATTTCTGAAAGAGCGACACAAAGAAGTTAATTGTGTGAAGGGAATGACATGATATTGGATTAAAGACAAACGGTGCAACCTATTGTTCATTCTCCAAAAAAATCTAACTTGTGAGGGTAGGTATGCAGTAATATTCTTGTATCACATCGATCTATTGTTACACTTCACAAAATAATAGAGGATCAATGTTCCTTATTTTTTACTTAGTTTTCAAAAGATGTATCAGGGGGTCTGTAAAACCATTAAAAACACTAGAGATAGTCTTTACAATTATGGGCTTATTAAACTACTGATTGTGGATGAATTGTGTGTTATAAATGATAATTTGGATGGTTTTTTAATAGCAGAATGGGTTTGAAAAATCAACCACCCAACTTAACCACGAAATACATGAGCCAGAAAACATTCCACAGGGTAATTGAGACGATGTTATATTCTCCTCATACCCTAAAACCTTGAGGAGAAGAAAGGTTGAAACCCCTGTAACCCCACTATCTGAACCTCAAACCCTTTTTGTGGGAAGATAAACTCTGGAGATTTGAATAATTTAGTGTGAAATTCATGTCTCAAATAAAGAATCTAGTTGTTAATACAAATCAGGTTAACAATCCTTTTTTAGATACAAATCAACTTAAAATCCCTGCAAAAGAAATAAAATAATTTGAAACTCCTATGGCAAAGGTAAATTCAGGATTTGATTTTCCATTTGATCCTCCCATAGCATAAACCATTGATTTTTACTCCACTCATCAACATAAGTGAAAATATTCCATCAATGTATTTATATTTAGGAAGAAATATAAAGCAATTAAGAGATTGAAAAGGAAAATAAGAGCTCATTATCCTTGAGAGAATGAAAATTTGAGGGTATATAGTAATAAACTGCAGTGTAAAAATGATAAGTTGAGTTTCAAGAACAATAAGTTGCAAAATATGGCCAAGATATAGAAAAAATGAGCTAAATAGTATGTTGTTCATAATAGGATATTAAAAAGAAAAATTAAAGAGGCCAGAGACAGGAGAGGAAGGAATTTCAATATTTTGGTCAATGCAATTGGGTTGTAGGCCACAACCTCATATTTTTTAAAATTTTGGTCTTTGTCTTAAGGTTTCGCTTGCATGAGGACATGCAAGGAGATCGATGTGGGGGGTGTGTCAAGCCTCCATTTTGTCTATATTTTTAAATATTATTCTCGAGATATCTTATGTCTTCATCTGGCTTTTGTAGTTACTACAATCCTTTTTTGTACATTTTTGAGCCATTATGGAGGCATTATGAGGTAACATGTTATCATTTTATGAATTTCCTTTGTTCTAATGACTTAAAGGAATTTAGGTGAAAATGTCACTAATAATAGGCTATTCTTGTGATAGGTGTACAGTTCCTGTTCTAGCATCATAATTCGTGCTCCAAAAAAACATTTCTTATTCATGCACTATAGTTCATGTTCCCATCCCCATGATTGTCATATATCCAGTTGTCGTGACAAGAATCAAAAATATGGGTTTTTTGAAGCAGAGACTCGAGATGGTGTTGTGTTTTCTTAACTACACCTAGGTCTTTAAGACAATGCATACAGTAAGGGTCAAGCATATGGTAAACCATTTTCTATAATTAGCAAGCTTCATCAATATTGTGTTTCCAGTACATCAATATTTTCATGGATACTATGATGGTAATTTCATGTTTGATATCGTAAAATTTGTTTATATGAAACTTCATGATTGATGCATATCAAATAAAAGAAGTACACTCTTTATTTTGGTTCATGAATCAGATTAAAAATCTAAAATTGTATGTGTGTTTAACCTATTATCAAGATAATTAGGAAGTATTGTTGTTATAAATGGGAAGACCTTATAATGTAAGGGAGTTAGGGAAAGAAACCATATTTCTAGTGGGATGATCCCGAGAGGGGGCCACTTGGGCCAACCTCTTTGTTATCTTATGCTTGTGTAACAGACTTCATAAGTTAATACAAGTTGACATTCGATTTTCGTTCATTATCTTTGAGTTTTCTGGAATCGTTATTTAATTTTTACAAGGGAAATGAGTTGGGTGGTTTGGGACCACAAGCCAGTCATTGTCCCTTTACTCTTACGATTTCTTGCACTATGTTTAATAGATGCATAGTATAAGATTGTGGTATGATTTGGTAGAGGTGTATGGTCTCATTTTATATATCTCATTTATGCTTTTGTGTTAAATTGTATGCATTTGATTAATGAGTACATTTGTTTGGTTACTTCCTTAGAATGCATCATTGTGTATCGATATTCAACATATCAAGTATTTGTATGTGAACTAACACTATGAGGACATAGTATATTTATCATTTTTATTATCAAAGAGTTTTTGGATAGATCTGAAATAACATATGAAGTGCTCCCTAGCCTCGAGTTGTTGTGGTGATCTCATGAGTATAATTTGATTAGTCTCCCGTGGACCTTGAAACACATAAATAACCAAGGATTTATGAGATTGATATTCATGCCAATATATCTCTCACATAATCACATTTTACTTTACATATTAGAATGGTTTCCATTCTATGATATTGAAGCATGGAGGTTGGATGGATGATATATATTGTTTTTTTTTCCTAGACTGACAAAGTGAAGAATTAATCTCATATTAACTCTTTGAAAACCATGGTGTGTTTCATTACAATTGAACATTGAATACCTCTCATTTAAATACTAATGCTTACACAATACAGATTACTTTTGGTAATTTTAATTCTACATTGAAACAATATTCAATGATTTTTCTAGACTAGGATGAAATTTAAATTTATATGGAAATGGCTCTCTCTTGTTTGTAGGAAAAATGATTGGTTTTATTGTAAGGAGTTTTAACCTTGAATGCTTTCCTTATTTGTAGCATAGTAAGTAATCCTTAGATGGAATTTAAGACAATATTTTCCTTTTTATTTCTGGAGTGGATTGTCAGCTTGAATGAAACCTACATCCCTGTGTCCCCTGGATAACTGAGGAAAAATTCTTGTAGGAGTCGCTCAACTTAGAAGTGGATCCAAGAGTAGGATCTTTGTGTGTTTTCTTATTCTGAAGTTTTGTCTCCCTAAGTGATTTCTTTGAATTTCCTGCAAGATCTTGGTTGATAGAAAAAAGGTTTCACAAATTTTTGAGGTCTTCTTCTAGCATTGATTGTGTTGTGCCTCAAATTTCACATAACCTAGATTGAAATACTAAATGTTGGTACACTAATATTGCATTTATAACACTTGACAGGTCTAAAGAAGTTAGGCTTTCTACATTCTCCAAAATTTATACTTTCTATACATGAATTAGATTTTAATTTAGTAAAAAGTTGTTGAAAGTGCACAGACTATAGTTTTTCTTGTATCATTTTCAAGGACAAAGATTGAAACAGTGACACGTGGAATTTTGTACAAGTTTTCTCTACTGAACAAGTCCATAATCAATTTTTGTGGGAGATTGGGCATAACTTTATATTTAAGAATCCAAACTTGGTCTGACTTGTGGCATTGGAAATAAGATTCAAATGGATACCACAGGACGTAATTTCAAACCTTGGAGAGTCGAAATTACAGAAATACAACAGTTTCAATATCGAGCTTGTAAAAAAACAAGAAAATTTTGTGTATTTTTTTAAATTTTGCATAACTTTTGTATAAGAAATCAATTTGACGTGATTCAAAGGGCTTAGTGAAGTATAGATATCATTTTTTGATTCCAAAATGCCTCAAAACAAAAAAATGGACACACCTAGTAAGTAACCAGAAATCTCTACTATGACACATGAGGAAGAGGAATAAATGGAACATGATATATCAAAATTACGTGACCAAGTGCAACAAATTTCACTCTCATAAAGAGTAACCAAAAATTAATTGGAAGGTAAGATGGATGGTTTCAAGAATGGTTTAAAATCCGACATGGAATAAATTATGCATTTCAAGATGGAACGTTTGAAGGATGGTTTAAAAACATAAATGAAAAGGGACCTTGAAGTTTTGAAGAAAGGTTTGAAAAAGTTGCTACAAGAAATGCTTCCAAGTGGTGACAAGGTATTCCATGAAAATCATGATGAGGAAAAAATGAATACAAATCATGATTTTAGAGACTCTAATAGTGGTTTGAAGGCTAACCACATTCCAAATATTGATATGAGGAAGTTTGATGGCAAGGATTTTGTAGCATTCATACTACAGATGGAGCAATAATTTGATCTACATGATGTGTCGCACACACAAAAGGTACGCATTGCATATTTATATTTAAAACAAAATCATTTTATGTGGTATCGATAGCTCCGTTCTTGTAAATAAATTTTCACCTGGAAATTTTTTGTAGAATAATTGGCAGCACATTATGAGGATACAATGAACAATACCTTCTTTAGTTAATTGATAAATATCAAACAAAAGGGTTCAATGGTGGAGAACATTGAGGACTTCCAAATATTCAATATCAAGGTAAACGATATTCCAGAGGAGCATAGGATTTATTTCTTCAAAGAAAATTTAAAGAATAACATCCAACATGAAGTTCACCTTTGGGAACCTGATCCATTGGAGAATGCATTCAAGGTGGCAAGAAAATCTTAAAGATAAAATTTGGCAACAAGGAATTCTACTGGCGGCAATAAAATTTTAAAGATAAAATTTGGAAACAAAAAATTATACCACTAACAAATATAAATATGTAAGTGTTGTTGCTCCCAGCCTTCCACAACCCACAAGATTTACACCACAAGAATTGGAGGAAAAAATGGAAAAAGCGATTTGTTACAGTTGTGCTAGCAAATACATTAAAGGTCATAAGTATGCTGAGAAGAAAATATTTTACATAGATTGTGAAGAGGAGGAAGAAAATGAACAAGAAACATCAAAAGAATACAATATACACTAGGAACTAACCCCAAAAAAATAAGAAATGAATCCAAAAATATCTTGCAATGCATTGGTGGGAATCACCACTCCTCAAACTATCAAGATAGAAGGATATATCAGTAATAAAAAGGTAATAGTGTTGATTGATTTGGGTAGTACCCATAATTGTATTCATTGTAAGATATACAAGGAATTGAATTGCTTTATATTTCCATCATCATAGTGCCAAGTGATGGTTGCAAATAGAGGAACTAAGAATTTCTCTGGAGAGTGCCATAATATCAAGCTAACCATGAGGAATATGTATTGAATCATCCAATTATTTCCATTCCAATGGGTGATGTTGATGTTTTACTAGGAGTCCAATGGTTACAATCTTTGGGGATGATATCTTTCAATTTTCAAAAAAAAATCTTGAAGTTGTTTTGGGAAGGAAAGGAAATTGAATTAAGGGGTATCACGTGGAAACCAGGGAAGATAAGCATCTCTAATGGCATGAAAATTATTTTGAATAAAGAACAATGGGAAGTAATTGCACAGTTATGCTCACTAGAGGTTCAAACATCAAAATCATTTATTTCTCTAGATCTCCAAAACTTCTTTGAAAATCATTCCATGGTATTTGAGACTCACAAAGGCCTCCCACCTATTCGTTATTATGATCAAGGTATTCACTTGATTCCAGGAAGTGTTCCTCCAAACAACAAGCCTTACAGATATCCCTATGCCCAAAAAGAGTGAAATTGAATATATGATTGCAGAAATGTAAGAGTTCAATATAATTCAACCTATTCAAAGTTATTTCTCTGCCCCAGTAGTATTGGTGCACAAGAAGGATAGATCACGGTGTATGTGTCTAGATTATAAGGAGCTCAACAATATCACTATTGAAGATAAATTTCACGTTCCTCTCATTGATGAATTGTTGGATGAATTACATGGAGCAGTTTACTTCACCAATTTGGATCTTTGTTTACGACATAATCAAATTAGAATGAATACTAACGACATTCCAAAAATATCATTCAGAACTCAGGAAGGTCATTATGATTTTTTGGTCATGCCTTTTGGCCATATAATGCACCTTCCACATTTCAAGGTTTCATGATTTCCATTTTCAAACCCTTCCTTAGAAAAAATTTGTAAGTATTTGTTGACGATATACTGATCTACATCAAGTCTTGGAAATATCATGTTCAACATGTGGACAAGGTGCTCAAATTATTCGAGGAGAAACAATTATACGCAAAATCCTCCAAATTTTTCTTTGGAGTACATGAGGTGGAATATTTGGGTCATATTGTGTCTCATGAGGGTTTTAAGGTAGACCATAACAAAATTAAATTCATTAAGGAATGGAAAATAACCACAACCCCAAAGCATCTTCAGGGATTTCTTAGGTTGATGAGGTATTATCGCAAGTTCGTTAAGAATTATGGGAGAATAGAAATTCCTCTAATAATATTAATGAATAAAGATGCATTTTCTTGGACTACAAAAGCAACTAAGTCCTTTGAACATATTAAAGAGGCAATGTGCCAATCACCGATCGTAGCTACACCAGACTTCACAAAAAACTTTATTATGGAATGTGATACCTCAGGAAATGGAATTGGTGGTGTTTTAATGCAAGAAGGAAGACCCATTTCTTTTGAAAGTCATCCAATCAAGGGAAAGTATTTACACAAACCTATTTATGAGAAGGAAATGTTGGTAATACTACATGCACTAAATAAATGGCTACCTTACTTAATGGGAAGACACTTCAAGGTAAAAACATATCATGGTAGTCTTAAATCATTTTTGGAACAAATGTTATCTTCAAAAGAGAAACAAAAATGGGCCACAAAGGTGTTGGGTTATGACTTTAAAATCATCTACAAAAAAGGGAAGAAAAATGTTGTTGTGGATGCACTCTCAAGAAAGGATTAGGATGTGGAAGCATTGATTTGTGCCATTTCTATTATCCAACCTGATTGGATAACTGAAGCAAGGAATGAATGGAAGAATTACGAAGAGGTGTGGACACTCATTGAAAAGCTGCAGCAATATCCCAATACATCTGATACATTTAACTAGAAAAATTATTCATTATGGTACAAAGGTCGCTTATATCTCGGAAATAATTCCCAACTCAAACAAAATATTCTTTTAGAATTGCACATCTCCCCCTTAGGAGGGAACTCGGGATTTTTAATCACTTACAATAGGGTCAAGACGGATTTTTTGTAGGATGGCCTAAAACATGATATTCAGAATTTTGGGGCATAATGTTTGGTTTTCCAACAAAATAAAGTTGAGACAATTAATACCCCAGGTCCGTTACAACTTTTATCCATTCCAAGTCAGCAATAGGAGGAGGTCTCAATGGATCTTATCATAGGTTTAACCAAGTCTAAAGGAAAGAGTGTTATCATGGTGGTAGTTGATATAATTACCCAGTATGCCAACTTTTTTTCATTATCTCATCCTTTTAAATCAAGTACAATTTCTATAGCATTTATGGAAACAATTCAAAAGCTACATGAAAACCCAAAGATTATTGTAAGTAATGGAGATCCCATTTTCACTCGAAATTTCTGGATGGAATTATTTTCTTTTATTGGTACTCAATTAGCTTATATATCATCTTATCATCCTCAATATGACGAGAAAACTGAGATAGTGAACAAATGTTTAGAAGGATATCCTTGTTGCTTTAACAATGGGTTAATTGGTTACCTCTGGCTGAATGGCGGTATAACACTTCCTTTTGTACTGTAGCAAAAATGACCCCATTTATGGCACTTTGTGGATATCATCCATCGTCCATCACATCATCTTTAAGAGAAAATTATAAGGTTTAAGAAGTGGAAGATCTCATTCAGCATCAACAAAAAGTTCTCCAATTCTTAAAGGATAACTCACCCTAGCGCAGAATCGAATGAAACAACAAGTAGATCAACATCGCAGTGAAAAAGTTTTGATTGCGTATTTTTACGGCTACAACCATGCAAAAAAATATCCCTAAAGCAAGCTAAGAAGGATAATAAATTATCACCCAAGTACTATGGTCCTTACAATGTGTTGCAAAATATTTTTACTATGTCATTGTTATGAAACCAACTCCAAAAATAGAAGAAAAGAGAGATCAATGCCTTAGAAATCAGCCACTTCGAGGGGGGAACCTTCAATACATTACATAAATGAACAATCCTTGGATGATACAAATGACCAAAACCTCCTTCTATATATAGGAGTCCATGGGGCCACAATATAATCCTAGCTGACCTAACAATAATAATGTAAGGGCACAATGATAACAATATTGGGGTTACAGGAGTACAACAACAACAATAAGGGGGCTACACTAATAACAATAAGGGACTAAATTAGTAATATAGGGACCTAACATGCCCCTCTCCTTCAAAAAAGTGTTGTCCTCAACGCTTGAGTAACTCTGGGTGCTTCTCTATAAAATTCTCATCCTCCCATGTAGAATCTTCAGTGGGTAAGTTCTTCCACTTGATGAGATACTCTGAAATTGATTGATTTTGTAGCTGTAGAGTTATTATTTCCATGACCATTTCAAGTTCCAATATGATTTTTGCTTCCTCATCAAGTTTTGGAAATATTGTTTGAACTAGAATATTTTCACCTATAACCTTCTTTAAGCATGAAACATGGAAAATTGGATGCACTCGCGAAGAAGCAGGAAACTCCAATTTGTATGTCATAGTACCAATATTTTGCAACATCTTGTAAGGACCATAGTACTTTGGCAATAATTTATTATCCTTCTTAGCTTGCTTGAGGGACATTTGTTTGTATGGTTGTAGCCATAAAAATACCTAGTCTCCTACATCAAAACTTCTCTCACTACGATGTTGATCTGCCTATTGTTTCATTCGATTTTGTGCCAAATTCAGGTTATCCTTTAAGAGTTGGAGAACTTCTTGCTGATGCTCGATGTGATCTTCCACTGCTTGAACCTTCGAATTTTCCCTCAAATATGATGTGATGGATGGTGGATGATATCCATAAAGTGCCATAAATGGGGTCATTTTTGCTGCAATATGGAAGGAAGTGTTATACCACCATTCAACGAGAGGTAACCACTTGACCCATTTTTTTTGTTTATCAGATACAAAACAACGAAGATATCCTTACAAACATTTATTCACTATCTCAGTTTGACCATCGGATTGAGGATGATAAGATGAGCTATGAGCTAGTTGAGTACCCAAACAAGAAAATAACTCTGTCCAAAATTTTCCAGTAAAAATGGGATCTCTGTCGTTCACAATAATCTTTGGGTTTCCATGTAGCTTTTGAATTATTTCCATAAATTTAGTAGCAACTGTACTTGCTTCAAATGGATGAGATAATGCACAAAAGTGTGCATACTTGGTAAGTCTATCAACTACCACATGATGCTACTCTTTCCTTCGGACTTAGGTAAACCTGTTTGGAGCAACGAAACCCTAGAATCCAAAGCTCTGATACCAAATGTTATGAAACCAACTCCAAAAATAGAAGAAAAGAGAGATCAACGCCTTATAAATCAACCACTTCAAGGGGGAGACCTCCAATACATTACATAAATGAAAAATTATTGGATGATACAAATGACCAAAACCTCCTTCTATATATAGGATTCCATGGGGCCACAATATAATCCTAACCAACCTAAAAATAATAATGTAAGGGCACAATAATAACAATATTGGGGTTACAGGGGTACAACAATAACAATAAGGGGGCTACACTAATAACAGTAAGGGATTAAACTAGTAATATAGGGACCTAATAGTCATAAAAATTGGAGCTACCTGCATCTTCCCATGTACACCCAATTTTCCATGTTTTATGCTTAAATAAGGTTATCAGTGAAAAGCTCCTAGTTCAAATAGTATTTCTAGAACTTGATGAAGAAGTAAAAATAATATTTGAGCATGAAGTAGTCACAAAAACAATAATCCCACAACTACTAAATTGATCAATTTCAGAGTGTCTCATTAAGTGGAATAAATTACCTGTTGAAGATTCCACAGGGGAGGATGATAATTTTATATAGAAGCATCCATAACTACTCAAGCGTTGAGGAAAACACGCTTTTTTAAGGAGAGGGGAATATTACATCCCTATAATACTAGTGTTGACCCCTTATTATTATTTTTCATGTATCCCCTATTGTTATTATTGTGCCCATGTAACCCCCATATTCTTATTGGTGCTCCCCCATTGAAGCTCACTATTGTTATTGTTGTGCCCTTAAATTATTATTGTTATGTAGGCTCCAATTATATTGTGACCCCTTAGGCTCCTATATGTACCAAGGCGGTATTTTCATTTGTATCATCCAAGAATTGTTCATTTATATGATGTAAAGAAGGTTTCCCCCTCGAAGTGGCATATTTTGAAGTTGTTGATCTATTTTTTCTTCTTTTTCTTTATCTAGTTGCATAACATAAAATTCCAACCAAATAAAAGTTAGGACCTAGCTTATGTAGGCCCCAAACAAGAGGACAAGGAAGATCAAGAATTTAAGCGAGAAATTCCTAGTTTATTTGCCATGTTTGGATGTAGATCATCAAATAATATATTTATCCTCATTTTCCCTTTAAAAAGAGTATTGTGAAAATGAGGGCCACGTGGCTCTTTGCAAAGGAAGCAACAGGAGAATAACTAGAATGGTAAATACACAAAGGGACTTTGAGGACTCTTAAGGAGGTAGGGGTGGGAATTTATAAATGAGATTCATTTTTTAATGTTTGGGGAAAACTTTAGCAATCATGATTCAAGGAGGAGGCATGAATTGACCAATAGCCTTAGCTATGGAAGAATTGGCATTAAAGTAAATTGAAAAGACTTAAAAAATATTCCCCAACCAATTATCTTGGGATCCCTAATGCGGGTGCTACACGAGGATGAGGACATGGAGGTAGGTTGGACGTGTTATTTTTACCACTAGCCATCTGTGTTAAATTCATGAGCCTTTAACTCCCTACTCACCACCCTGAATGGTTATGAGTAATAACTTTGTGTGTATTTAGCTAGCCTCTAGAATTTTTGTCATATATGTTTATGATATTATTTGGTGATGTATTTTCCTCCTAGTATGTTTCCCTCCTTATTGATGTTCGCTTGGATTCTCATGAAGTTTCTTTGTGGCTTCCCACTCCTTCCATTGATATTTGGTAGTTTGTTTTTCCCTCTCCCCCATCCCTTCTTATAAATTATCACTCACTCCTTCCATTCTTTGTTCATTGTTGAATCTTTCCTTGATTATACATAGGGTTTCAACATTTTTCTTGGTTTCATTTTGTTGACCCTTCATAATTGTGGCTACTGTGCCTGGCATGCCTCTTCCTTCCAACTGTTTAAATTTTCATGTACCCCAGGTTTGGTCTATGTCTGGACTAGAACATAAACACACTGAAGATACTCAAATATGAAGCACTTTTCATAGCAGAAATATAATAGCTATGTAAAATCAACAAAATTACAAAATATATATATAGGCCTAAAGCTTAAAGTAGTTACATTATTACCTATAGCAACAACTAGAATATCCCACAAGTTTGGTAGAGATCATAACAAACTGATACATTCATCTTCATATAAAACCTTAATAACAACATATAATAGTTCACTTACCACAATATTGAAGGTGTTCAAATGTTATATCACAAAAAGGTGTCACAATATTGATTAAATAGAAAAGTTGAATGTTAATAAAAAACAAAATAAAATGAGCATATTTCAAAAACCAAAGCCTTGAATGGTTGATATAAATAAATATGTATCTAAATTGAGAAAGAAGTATTTTTTTTAAAGAGAAAAATTAATGTAAGATCAACAAACGTAAAAAATGTGACCAAAATTGTATATTTCCATTTTAAAATATGATAAGTTAAATTTATAGAGTAAATAATTCCATTAGTTGTTATGGAAGCTAGATTGATTTCACTTAGACTTCTCCAAATGTTTTTGAAACCTCACGAGGAAAAAACAAAAGGCTTAAACTAGTACATAAAAATACTGATATGCTGACCACAGAGGGAACAAGAAAACCTTTGGATTGTTTTAAAATATATACAAGTTATTTAAGCAACTAGAACAAAATTAGGTGAAAACAACTAATTGTAATAACCAAAAATTTATATATCTTAGTGTGGGGTGATAAGTTTCATCCACTTTGTGCTTGAACCTCTGAAAAAGTACTCTTAATGACACTCTTATTGTCATTTAAGACCACTAAACCCTAAGGAATGAAAATAATGGATATGAATATCAAAAAATAATTATGAAGTCAATATAAATTCAACATACTTTGTCTTTCTCTCTCACATATTTTCATATCTTCACTTTATATCGATTTAAAGGAAAATAATAGTTACCAATTACTTTGTGAAATATTAAATAACTAAATAAAGAAATTGACCTTTGGAGATTTAATAAATTCGAAGATATAAGGTCGATTTAAAAACAAATAACTAAATAATGCAATTGGCCTTTGGGGACTCTAATAAATTCAAAGATCAAAGGTTGATTTAAAAAGGAAAATATCAAATGAGATGGGTTTGTTGTCAAGCACAAATTATGACTTCAAAGCTACCATAGGATTTTAACTTTTGGAGCTTACATGCACGTTACTACTCTAAGGGAAAATTCATTGTCCCTTTTATTTTCTTTCTCCTTATGTCTACCTAATTACACAAATACAAAAAATAGATAACGTATTAAAATGTACACTAAATTATTTCTTTTTTACCCTTATAACTAAAAGTTTCACAACAGTGCTCACATGAATCAAGTAATTATTAACACTTATCCTCCATAAGGTGCTCATGATCCATATCTTATTGAAAGTTATGAATTTAAGGATAATAATGTTGATATAAACACAATGTAAAAAATTATAATTTATCCATACCACCATAAACAAATCATCAATCTTCCATGTGTAGAATTATGTGCTTCATGTATGAATTGTTAGCAAAAACACTGGAGACCAAACATAAATTCCAACCAAATCAAAGTTGGTACCCAGTTTATGTAGGCCCCAAATATAAAATTCCAACTAAATCAAAGCTAGGACCTAGGTTATGTATGCCCCAAACAAGAGGACAACGAAGATCAAGCATATAAGCAAGAAATTCTTGGGTTAGCGTCCATGTTTGGGTGTAGATAGTCAAACAATATATTTATCCTCATTTTCCCTTTAAAATGAGTAGTATGGAAATGATGGTCACGTGGCTCTTTGCCAAGGAAGTAAGGTGAGAAAATCTAGAATAATAAATACACAAAGGGACTTTAAGGTCTTTTAAGGAAGTAGGGGTGGGTCTTTATCAATGAGATTTAATTTTTAATGTCTGGGAAAAACTTTAGCAATCATGATGCAAAGAGGAGGCATGAATTGAACAATAGTCTTAGCTAGAGAAGTGACATTAAAGTAAAATGAAAAGACTTAACAATTCTTCCTCAACCAATGATTTTGGATCCCTAAGGGGGTTGCTACATGAGGGCAAGGAGGTGTTGGTCGGCTATATGTGCCAATTTTCCCACTATCCATCTATGTTAAATTACTGAGCCTTGAACTCCCTGCTCACCACCCTGCATGACTATGAGCAATAACTTTGTGTGTGTTTACCCAACCTCCATAATTTTTGTCATAAATGTTTCTGACATGCATTGGTGATGTATTCTCCTCCTACATTGTTTCCCTCCTTGATGATGTTTGCATTGTTTCTTATGGAGTTTCTTTGTGGCTCCCCACTCCTTCCATTGATGTTTGGTACTTTATTTTTCTCTCTCCTGCATCCCTTCTTAGAAATTTTTGCTCACTCCTTCCGTTCTTTTCTCATTGTTGAATCTTGCCTCACCTATACATAAGGTTTCAACCTTTTTCTTGGTGTTTTTTTGTTTACCCTTCATAATTGTCGTTACTCGGCCTAGCATGCCTCTTCCTTCCAATTATTGAAATTTCCATGTACCCTAGTTCTAGTCTATGTTTATACTAGAACATAAAACACATTGAAGATAGATAAAAGTACTTTCAGATTAATCACGTCATTAGGATTAGGTCGACGTTTCGAACCAGCTAATGTGGTTCATCCTCGAGACAAGGTGGAGAAACTAATCGATATCGAGGAATAAATAGTGGAGATGCATCATTGTCCAGAAATAGCCATTGAGAACTAGTTGTTAAGAACTAACCGTTAAGTCTAGCTATTAAGAATTAGTCGTTAGAAAGTTAGTTAGTTAGTTTAAAAATAAATTAATTAACTAATTAAAATTTTATTACAAAAGGGGTTACTGAATTATTAAGTAATTAAAATAAATATAATAGGTAGTAGCCAGGGGAAAAGAATTTAAAAATATATAATTAATTAATTAGATAAAGATAAATCAATAAATTAATTAAAATAATACAAACAAAGCTACCTAAGAAAGATTAGGGAGGGAAAATTTTTTAATAAATAAATAAAATAATTAATTAAATGAATAAATAAAAAAGTAAATTAATTAATTAAATAAATAAAATTTTAAAAAGGGTTTATAAATTATTAAAATAAATATAATAGGTAATAGGGAGGGGTAAAAAATTTGATTTAATAAATAAAATAAAATAAAATTAATTAATTATTCTAAAATAAATCAATAAATTAATTAAATATAAAATATAAAAATGATAAATAAATAGAGTTACCTAAGAAAGTACTAGGGAGGGGAAAAAAATATTAAAAATAAATAAATAAAATTAAAATTAATTAATTAATTAATTAAAATAAAAATAAAATAAAATAAAATAAATTAATTAAAATAAATCAATAAATTAATTAAAATAAAATAAACTAAAATAAAACACAAAAAATTTTAAACAAAATTACCTGGCGAGAGCTGGGGTCCAACTCTTACTTCATTTCCAACCATCATCACAGTTGAGATTATTAGCATGTCGTTCAATTTAGGTCGCCTCCCTTAATTTCCTATAGTGGAAGTGATCTACCTTAGCAACAATTTTTGAATCTTCAATACAAACATGGTGGCAGGATTTTTCCACATGTTCAGCAAGAGCTAAGGTATAGGACCGATTATGTCTAATATCTGCAGCATGCTCCCGGATTCTCTACCTAATGGATTGACATGTTTCTCCTATATAGGGAGTTCCACAAGAACAAGGAACCAAGTAAACCCATATCATGTCCTTAGGCTCGATAGGGTCTTTAACGGACCCAAGAGAATTTCTAATAGTGCAGAGAGGTTTGAAAGGAGCAGAGATATTATTTATCCTAAGGACATGGGCAATTTTGTCCGTTGTCCCATGGATAAAAGGGAGATGGACCTTGGAAATAGGATCCACATGAGAAGATTTTCCACTCAATCCTTTATACACCTTCTGAAAGGATTTAAGACCTTGAGATCTACTGTAACCATTATTTTCAAAAATTTCAAGAAGATGGGATTTCTCTGAATCCAAGGAGTTGTCGTCAGAAATTCTAAGAGCACAAGTCGCAAGAGTACACAAGATACCAAATTTATGAGCAGCAAAATGATGGGACCCAGCATGAAGATAATGTTATGTGTGAGTCTTCTTGTGAAAAACCCAGTGAGAAATGGAACCATCCTCATTCCTTGAGAGAAGGATATCAAGGAAAGTGAGGCAACCATCAACCTCCACTTCCATCGTGAACTTGATGGAATCAGATAGCGAGTTCAGGTTTCCAAGGAACAAATTTAATTTCTCCGACCATGGGGCCAGAAGACACAAGTATCATCCATGAACCTATTCCACTTCCTAGGGAAGAATTTAGCAAAGGCCAGGACCTTAGATTCAAAATCCTCCATAAAAAAGTTAGCAACAACGGGGGAAAGATGGGAGCCCATCGCAACACCATAGGTTTGCTCATAAAACTCACCTTGAAAACTGAAGAAAGTCAAGGTGAGGCAGAGGCTAACCAATTTAGAGGTGTTCTCATCAGAGATTTGTTTAATGACATTGAAGATACTCAAATATGAAGCACTTTTCATAGCATAAATATAATAGTAGTGAAATCAACAAAATTACAAAAAATATACACGACCAAAACTTAAATTAGTTACATTACTACCTATGGCTACAACTAGAATATTCTGAAAGTTTGGTAGAGAGAACAACAAACTAATCCATTTATCTTCATCTAAAACCTTAATAACAACATATAATATTTTACTTACCACAATATTGAAGGCATTCAATTTTCATATCACCAAGTCTCCATCCTTCATCCTTAGGTTATAGAGCTTCTTTCATAGGAACAATTTGTTCACTAGGGACTTAGACTGGTATAAAGTCCATAATTTGTTCAACAATGTCTTCAGTGTAGCTTCTTAATAAATATACAACAATAATGAAGCTGAGAGACACGACCATATTTTTCTCTTTTCCTTTTGATCCAACTTGGTCCAATTTTTTGTTGACATCCCCATCAGTGAGGTACCTTCTTCCACTAATATTTTTCCACCAAAATAACCTTTATTTTGAGCTTCCATAGCTCAAAACTTTTCCCTTTGAATTTATCGGTCATTATCTTTGAAATAATTTCCATTTCCTTTCACCACTAAAATAAAAACCACAAATCTCCCACTATAACAAGGTTTTCCATAGGCCTGAGCCAAAAGCCCTAGCCATAAAGGCATCCCCTTGAAGCCAAATTGCTTTGATACCAAATGTTTGTTTTAACCTTATATATTTAATTGCTAAAAATAAATTCTTAATAAACATCAAAAATGATGAAATGGCGCACACACACATGTTTAATTTAACACATAGATATGACCCTAGAAATCCAAACAATAAAACTAGAAAGATTTTTCAATATGCTCTTTACAATGTTACAATTATATGTGTATATCCTGCAGCATCCATAAACCCCAAATTCATTAAACTCGGATTAGAATAAAACCACAATTTCTTAATTGGAATTTGAGAACCATGGATTGAACTACCATGCACCACAAAATCATTAAAAGAAAAAATTATGTGCCAGAAACTGCTAAAAATGGATGTAAAAAACTAACCAATTTTTTTCAGGGGCATTATACCCAACAGAATGAATCACATGTAAGGCTAGTCATGTAAATAATATATTACATACTTAAAATGAAGTTATTCCAAAACAATTCAACACAATGTTTTTGGTACCTCCCACTAGCTCCAATACACCTAAACCCCATCTTACCCACTCACACATTGAACTATGAGTAGTTTTCAATATTCCAATCACTTCACAAACTAGTGACCCCATAAAGAAACAACTCCTTCCCTAAAAAAATCAAAATATAAGTCCATTTAACTGGAAAACCTAAATATTGCTATTATTTTCAATTAATAACCAAAAGCAACAACTTACTTTGTTTCTTTGCAATAACCAGAAAAATCAATTTACATTCCTTTCACACTAACACCCAAAAGTAGAAAATTGCTTTCTTAATAACCAAATCCAACACTTTAATATCTCTTTTTCCAAACCTAAACTAATTATTTCCCATAATAATGATCATTTCCAAAAGAAGGGGGATTAGAGAGCATAAATATATTCCATCCAAAATTAGTGTTGAGGTTCTTTTACACATCTCCTAGGACTTCAAATTGGGTTATCCTGTGTACACTAGGAACCTTCATTATAGTATGATTTCATAGTGGTACTAATACTCATCTAGGTTGCTCCCGACATCTGACCTAGGTAAATGTGGGTCTTGAAATCAACATTATTGTAACTTGATATCTTATTTATAAAAATATTAGTTCCATAAAATCCATATGATAGATAAACCAAAGCAATACATATTTAATTTCCATGGGCATTACATGTCCATTTATTGAACATAATAATAGCAATGTAATCTATCATTATAAATAAGTAATTCATATACATAATATGTCTTACACATTTCACATGTCCAACTGCAATCCACAAGTGAATAATCAAGTGATAATAACATAGTCCTTGTAATATAGTATCCCATAATGTTTGTAACAACAATTGGGTCAACAAACTATAACTAGGTGATTGAAATAAACAAGGCACAAAAAGGGGTGTCACAACGTAACAATATTAAAGAGAAAAGTTGAAAATTAATGAAAAACAAAATAAAATGAACATATTTAAAAAACCAAAGCCTTGAATGGTTGATAGAAAGAAATATGTATCTAAATTGTAACATAAGTACAATTTTTTTATAGAACATAGGCAATGTAAGATCAACAAACATAAATTATATGACCAAAATTATATATTTCCATTTTATAAGATGATAAGTTAAATTTAGATAGTAAATAATTCTATCAATTATTGCGGAAGCTAGATTGATTGCACTTAGGCTTTTTGGAAATTTTTTGAAACCTCACAAGGAAAAAACAAAAGGCTCAAACTAGTAGATAAAAATATGGATATATTGACCGAAGAGGGAAAAAGAAAACCTTTGGATTGGTGTAAAATCTCTACAAGTCATTTAAGAAATTAGAACAAATTTAGGTGAAAACAATTAATTGCAATAACCAAAAATATAAATATCTTATTGTGGGGGGAGAAGTTCCACCCACTTTGTTCTTGAACCTTCGAAAAGTACCCTTAATGACACTCTTACTATCATTTACCGTCATTTAATACCACTAAACCCTAACAAATGTGAATAATGGATATGAATATCAAAACATAATTATGGAATCAATAGAACACTGTTAGGTCCCTATATTACTAGTATAGTCCTTTATTATTGTTAGTGTAACCCCCTTATTGTTATTATTGTACCCTTGTAACCCCCATATTGTTATTATTGTGCCCTTAAATTATTATTGTTAGGTCGGCTAGGATTACATTGTGGCCCCACTAGGATTACATTATGGCCCTGTGGACTCCTATATATAGAAAGGAGGTTTTGTAAATTGTATCATCCAAGAATTTTTCATTAATGTAATGTATTGGAGGTTGCCCTCTAAGTGGCTTATTTCTAAGGCATTGATATCTCTTTTCTTCTATTTTTTGAGCTGGTTTCACAACATTTGGTATCAGAGGTTTGGATTCTAGGGTTTCACTGCTCTAAACAAGTCATCGTGGAATTTTCACTATAAATTTTTTGCTACGAAGGTTCAGAATCTGAAATTTTTAGGGTTCGAAGCCAAAATCCTAAGGAAACTCGTCAAAAAATTTCAGATCTTGGTTCGCAATATTTTTGGAGATATGATCTGTGGAAGGTAGTGCTTTTTCAGCTCCCGACTATGAGGCAAAGAGGTGATCGTGAAAAAGTTTTACAAATCTCTCTCTCGAGCATCGGATTGGAGGGCTGTGAAAATTGGTCTCACTCGTACTCTGATTTTAGTTTCTTGGCTATCAATTTCAGAGTTGAAGGATGAAACAGTGACACGTGGAAAGTCGTACAAGTTCTCTCTACTGAACCAATCCATAATTAGGTCATTGTGGGAGATTGGACATAACTTTGCCTTGGAGAATCCAAATCAAGTCAGAACTATGGCATTCAAAACAGAATTCAGAGGGCTACTTCAGTGCTGAATTTCAGATATTAAAGAGCCGCAATCACAAAGATAATCCAATTTCAATATCAAGCTCCTCAAAAGAAAGAAAAAGGTGTGTATTTTTTTTCCCGAATTGCATAAGTCTTGTTTGGAGAATCAATTTGAATTGATTCCAAGGAAATATTGTAGAATAGATATCAGTATTGGGTTCTAAAAAATGCCCCATAAAAATAATTCAACACCCATTAAGCCTTCAGAAGGCTCTACTATGAATCATGAAGATGAAGAATTGCAACATGATCTATCAAAATTACAAGAGCAAGTGCATCAAATTTCGCTCTCACAAAGAGCAGCAAAAAATGAAATGGAAGTTTTGAAGAAAGGCATGGAAGTGAAGATGGATGGTGTGAAGAATAATATGGATGGTTTGAAGAAATGCTTGGAATCTAAGATAGATGGCATGGAAGCTGGCATGGAATCTAAGATGGATGACATGGAAGCTAAGATCGATGAAAAAATGGAAAACATGAAGAATGATCTAAAAGCAGACATGGAAGGTTTGACAAATTTGATACAATAAATGTTTCCTAATGGTGAAAAGATAGTAGAGGAAACTCATGATGAAAACAAAATAAATGTTAATCATGATTTCATAAACTCTAATGTTGGCGGTAAGAACCACCATATTCCAAAAATGGATATGAGGAAGTTTGATGGAAAGGATCCTGTAACATGGATACTACAGATGGAGCAATATTTTGATCTCCATAATGTGCAAAACACACAAAAGGTACGCATTGCAACTTTACATTTAGAACAAAATACATTGGTATGGTATCGATGGCTTTGCTCCCGTAAAAAAATTGTCACTTGGTCAATTTTTACGGAGGAAATGATAGCACATTATGAGGATACAGAGAGCAACACCTTCTTTAGCCAATTGATAAATCTCAAACAAAAGGGTTTAGTGGGGGAGCACATTGAGGACTTCCAAAAATTGAATATAAGGGTAACTGATATTCCAGAGGAACACGGGATTGATCTCTTCATAGGTACTTTAAAGGATAACATCCAACATGAAGTTCACGTTTTGGAACCTGATTCATTGGAGAAGGCATTCAGGTTGGCAAGAAAAATTGAATGTAAAATTATGGCGACAAGGAACCCTACCACTCACTTCTATAAAGAGGGAAGTGTTGCTACTCCTAGATTTCCACAACCTACAAGGTTGACACCACAACAATTGGAAGAAAAAAGAGCAAAAGGGCTTTGCTACAGTTGTGATAGAAAATACACTAAAGGCCATAAGTGTGCTGAGAAGAAATTATTTTACATAGATTGTGAAGAGGAAGAAGAAAATGAACAAGAAGAGGATATACACCAGGAACCAGTCGTAGAAGAGGAAGAAATGAGTCTGACCATATCGTGTAATGCACTGGCAGGAATCACCACTCCTCAAACTCTCAAGATAGAAGGACATATCAAGAAGAAAAAGGTAATAGTGTTGATTGATTCAGGTAGCACCCATAATTTTATTCATCGTAAGGTAGCCAAGGAATTAAATTGTTTCCTATACCCAGCACCAGAATGTCAAGTGATGGTTGCAAATGGAGGAACTATAAATTGCTCTGGAAAATGCCATAATATCAAGCTAACCATGGGGGGATATGTATTGAATAGTCCAATGCTTTCCATTCCTATGGGAGGTGCTGATGTTGTACTAGGAGTACAATGGTTACAATCTTTGGGGACGGTAGCTTTTAATTTTCAAGAACTTTTCTTGAAATTTTTTTCAGAAGGAAAGGAAGTCGAATTACGAGGTATTGTAGGGAAGCCAGGAAAGATAATAAGCTCTAATTTCATGAAAAAGCTTCTAAAGAAATAAAAATGAGGCGTAATTGCACAATTATGCTCACTAGAAGTTCCAACATCAAAATCATCTATTTCTGCAGATCTCCAACAAGTCTTGGACAATCATTCCAAGGTGTTTGAAACTCCCAAAGGACTCCCACCTATTTGTGGTCATGATCATGCTATTCATTTGATTCCAGGAAGTGTTCCTCCAAACATCATGCCTTATAGATATCCTTATGTCCAAAAGAGCGAAATTGAACGTATGATTGCAGAAATGTTAGAGGCGGGTATAATTCAACCTAGTCAAAGTTCTTTCTCTGCTCCTATAGTATTGGTACACAAGAAGGATGGATCATGGCACATGTGTCCGAATTATTGGGAGCTCAATAAGCTCACCATTAAAGATAAATTCCCCATTCTTGTGATTGATGAATTATTGGATGAATTACATGGAGCAATTTATTTTACCAAGTTGGATCTTCGTTCAGGATATCATCAAATTAGAATGAAGACTGAAGATATTCCAAAAACAAGATTTCAAACTCATGAGGGTCATTATGAATTTTTGGTCATGCCTTTTGGCCTTACCAATGCACCTTCTACATTTCAAGGGTTGATGAATTCCATTTTCAAACCCTTCCTTAGAAAATTTGTGCTAGTATTTTTTGATGATATACTAATCTACAAAAGGTCTTGGAAGGATCATGTTCAACATGTTGATAGGGTGCTCAAACTATTGCAGGAGAAACAATTATATGCAAAAACATCCAAATGTTTCTTTGGAGTACAAGAGGTGGAATATCTGGGTCATATTGTATCTCACGAGGATGTTAAGGTAGACCCTAACAAAATTAAAGCCATTAAGGAATGGAAAGTCCCCACAACCATAAAGCAGTTGCGAGGATTTCTCGGGTTAACAGGGTATTATCGCAAGTTTGTTAAGAATTATGGGAGAATAGCAGCACCTCTAACAACATCATTGAAGAAAGATGCATTTTCATGGACTCCTGAAGCAACTAAGGCCTTTGAACGTCTTAAAGAGGCAATGTGCCTAGCACCGGTCTTAGCTACACCAGACTTCACAAAAACTTTTATTGTGGAATGTGATGCCTCAGGAAATGGAATTGGTGCAGTTTTAATGCAGGAAGGAAGACCCATTGCTTTTGAAAGTCGTCCAATCAAAGGAAAGTATTTACGGAAACCTATTTATGAGAAGGAAATGTTAGCAATACTACATGCACTAAAGAAATGGCGAACTTACCTAATGGGAAGACACTTCAAGGTAAAAACTGATCATGATAGTCTTAAACACTTTTGGAACAAAGACTATCTTCAGAAGAGCAGCAAAAATGGGTCACAAAGATGTTGGGTTATGACTTTGAAATAATCTACAAAAAAGGAAAGCTTAATGTTGTTGCAGATGCACTCTCAAGAAAGAATGAAGAGGTGGAAGCATTGCTTTGTGCTATTTCTATTATCCAACCAGATTGGATAACCGAAGCAAGAGATGAATGGAAGAAGGACAAAGATGTATGGACACTCATTCAAAAGTTGCAGCAAGATCCTAGTACATCTGATACATTTAGTTGGAAAAATGATTCCTTATGGTACAAAGACGCTTATATCTTTGTAAGAATTCCCAACTGAAACAAAAGATTCTTCTGGAATTGCACACTTCTCCTTTAGGAAGACACTCAGGATTTTTAAAAACTTACCACAGGGTGAAGAAAGATTTTTTTTGGGATGGCCTTAAATCTGATATTCAAAAGTTTGTGGTGGAATGTTTGGTTTGCCAGCAGAATAAAGTGGAGACAATTAAGACCCCGTGACTTCTACAACCTTTATCCATTCCAAGTCAACGTTGGGAGGAGATTTCAATGGATTTTATCACAGGTTTACCTAAGTCCGAAGGAAAGAATGTCATCATGGTGGTAGTTGATAGACTTACTAAGTATGCACACTTTTGTGCATTATCTCATCCATTTAAAGCAAGTACAGTTGCTACTACATTTATGGACAGAATTCAAAAGCTACATGGAAGCCCAAGGGTTATTGTGAGAGACAGAGATCCCATTTTTACTGGAAATTTTTGGACGGAGTTATTTTCTTGTTTGGGTACTCAATTAGCTCATAGCTCATCTTATCATCCTCAATCCGATGGTCAAACCGAGATAGTAAATAAATGTTTGGAAGGATATCTTCGTTGTTTTGTATCTGATAAACAAACACAATGGGTCAAGTGGTTACCTCTCGCCGAATGGTGGTATAACACTTCCTTCCATACTGCAGCAAAAATGACCCCATTTATGGAACTTTATGGATATCATCCACCATCCATCACATCATCTTTAAGGTAAAATTCGAAGGTTCAAGCAGTGGAAGATCACATCGAGCATCAGCAAGAAGTTCTCCAACTCTTAAAGGATAACCTGAATTTGGCACAAAATTGAATGAAACAACAAGAAGATCAACATCGCAACGAGAGAAGTTTTGATGTAGGAGATTGGGTATTTTTACGGCTACAACCATATAAACAAATGTCCCTCAAGCAAGCTAAGAAGGATAATAAATTACCGCCAAAGTACTATGGTCCTTACAAGGTGTTGCAAAAGATTGGTACTATGGCATACAAATTGGAGCTTCCTGCTTCTTCGCGAGTGCATCCAGTTTTCCATGTTTCATGTTTAAAGAAGGTTATAGGTGAAAATCTTCCAGTTCAAACAATATTGCCAGAACTTGATGAGGAAGGAAAAATCATATTGGAACCTGAAGCGGTCATGGAAACAAGAACTCGACAACTACGGAATCGATCAATTTCAGAGTATCTCATCAAGTGGAAGAACTTACCCACCGAAGATTCTACATGGGAGGATAAGAATTTTATACAGAAGCACCCAGAGCTACTCAAGTGTTGAGGACAACACTTTTTTGAAGGAGAGGGGCATGTTAGGTCCCTATATTACTAGTATAGTCCCTCATTGGTATTAGTGTAATCCCCTTATTGTTATTATTGTACCCTTGTAACCCCCATTTTGTTATTATTGTGCCCTTAAATTATTATTGTTAGGTCGGCTAGGATTACATCGTGGCCCACTAGGATTACATTATGGCCCCATGGACTCCTATATATAGAAAGGAGGTTTTGTAAATTGTATCATCCAAGAATTGTGCATTTATGTAATGTATTGGAGGTTTCCCCCTCGAAGTGGCTTATTTCTAAGGCGTTGACATCTCTTTTCTTCTATTTTTGAAGCTGGTTACACAACAAACACCAACATACCTTATCAATCTCTCTCACATATTTTCATCTCTTGACTTTATATCGATTTGAAGGGAAATAGTAGCTACCAATTACTTTGTGAAATATTAAATAACTAAATAATGTTATTGACCTTTAGGGAATCTAATAAATTCAAATATCAAAGGTTGATTTAAAAATAAATAACTAAATAATATAATTGACCTTTGGGGACTCTAATAAATTCAAAGATCAAAGGTAAAATTAAAAAGTGAAAAAACAATTGAGAGGGGTTTGCCATCAAGCACTAATTATGAGTTAAAAAAACCATAGGGTTTTAACTTTCAAAGATTACATGCACCTTATTACTCCTAGGAAAAATTCATTTTCCTTTTTATTTTCTTTCCTCTTATGACCGCCTATTTACACAAAGTGAAAAATAGATAACATATTGAAAGGTACACTAAATTAATTCCTTTTTTACCATTATAACTAAAATTTTCAAGATGCTCACATAGATCAAGTAATTATTAACACATATCCTACATAAGGTACTCATGATCCATATCATATCGAAAGTCATGAATTTAAGATAATAATGTTGATATAAACACAAATAGTCCAAATGCAAAAAATGAGAATTTATCCATACCACTATAAACAAATCTATAATCTTCCACATGTATAATTATGTGCCTTATGTATGGATTGTTAGAAAAACGCTAGAGACAAAACATAAAATTCCAACTAAAACAAAGTTGGGACCTAGGTTATTTAGGCCCTAAACATAAAATTCCAACCAAATCAAAGTTAGGACCTAGGTTATGTAGGCCCCAAACAAGAGGACAAGGAATATCAAGCATTTCGGTGAGAAATTCCAAGACTAGTGGCCATGTTTGGGTGTATATCATCAAATAATATCTTTATCCTCATTTTCCCTTTAAAAATGTAGTGTGTAAATTAAGGCCACATGTCTCTTTTCCAAGGAAGTAATGGGAGGATCACTAGAATAGTAAATACATAAAGGGACTTTGAGGGCTCTTAAGGAGGTTGGAGTGGGTCTTTATCAATGAGATTCAATTTTTAACATATGGGGAAAACTTTAGCAATAATGATGCAAAGAGGAGGCACAAATTGATCAATAGCCTTGGCTAGACAAGAAGTGGCATTAAAGTAGAATGAAAAGACTTAACAATTCTTCCCCAACCAATTCTCTTGGTATCCTTAATGGGGGTGCTACACGAAGATGAGGAGGTGGAGGTAGGTTGGACGTGCCAATTTTCCCACTAGCCATCTATGTTAAATTACTGATCCTTGAACTCCCCGTTCACCACCCTACATGGTTATGAGCAATAACTTTGTGTGTGTTTACCCAGCCTCAAGAATTTTCATCATAAATTTTCATTTTATTCTTTGGTGATTTATTTTCCTCCTACTCTATTTCCTTCCATGTTGATGTTTTCTTTGTTTCTCATGGAGTTTCTTTGTGGCTCCCCAGTCCTTGCATTGATGTTGTGGCTCCGTCTCTTCTTAGAAATTGTTTCTCACTCCTTCCATTATTTTCTCATTGTTGAATCTTTCCTTGCCTATATATAAGGTTTCAACTTTTTTCTTATTTGCATTTTTTTTACCCTTCATAATTGTGGCTACCTGGCCTAGCTTGCCTCTTCTTTCCAACTATTGAAATTTCCATGTACCCAGGTTCGTTCTATTTCTAGACTAGAACACAAAAAAACTCTAAAGATAATCAACTATGAATCAATTTGCATAGAAAAAATATAACAGCAATGAAATCAACAAAATTACACAAGATATATACGCACAAAACTTAAATTAGTTACATCACTACCCACAGAAACAACCAGAATATCCTGCAAGTTTGGTAGAGAGCACAAATAACAAATACATTTATCTTCATCTAAAACCTTAATATCAACATCTAATAGTTGACTTACCACAACATTGAAGGAATTCAAATGTTCTATCACCATGTCTCCATCATTCATCATCGGGTTATAAAGCCTCTTTCATAGGAACAATTTGTTCACTAGGGACTTAGAATGGTACAAAACCCCTAATTTGTTCCATAATGTCTTCATTGTAACTTCTTCTCAAACATTCAATAATAATGAATCTGAGAGACATAGCCATATTGTTCTCTTTGCCTTTTGATCCAACTCTTTCCATTTTTTTGTTAACGTCCCCAACAATGTGATACACAGTTCCACAATGATCCACTAATATTTTTCCACCAAAATATCTTCCATTTTGAACTTCCATAGCTCAAAACTCTACCCATTGAATTTATTGATCTTTATCTTTGAACTACTTGCCATTTCCTTTCACCACAAGAATTAAAACCATAGAACTCCCACTATAACAAGGTTTTCCATGAGCTTGAGCCAAATTCCTTAGCCATAAATGCATCCCCTTGAATCCAAATTGCTTTGATACCAAATGTTTACTTTAACCTTATATATTTAATTCTTATAAATAAATTCTTAATAAATAATAGAAATGACGCAATAGCACACATACACACACACACATTTAATTTAACACATATATTTGACCCTAGAATCCCAAACAAATAAAAATAGAAATATTTTTCAGTATACTCTTTAAAATGTTACAATACATTACGTATATCCTGTAGCATACATAAATCCCCATTTCATTAAAATGGGATTAAAATACAACTACAATTTCTTAAATAGAATTATTAAACCATGGACTAAACCTCCATGCACCTGAAAATTGTTAAAAGTGAAAATTGTGTGCCAAAAATTGATAAAAATGGATGTAAAAAACTAACCAATTTTTTTTCAAGGGAATTATGACCAACACAATGAATCACATTAGGGATAGTCGTGCAAATAATATAAGACATACTTAAAATTAATTTCTTCCAAAACAATTCAAGACAATGTGTTTGGTACATCCACTAGCTCCAGTACACCTAAACCCCATCTTTCCCACTCATACATTGAGCTATGAGTAGTTTTCAATATTACAGTCACTTCACAAACTAGTTACCTCACAAAGAACCAACCCCTTCCCTAAAAAAAAATCAGAATATAAGTCCATGAAACTAGAAAACCTTAATATTCTTATCATTTTCCGTTAATAACAAAAATAAAAAACTTACTTTGTTTCTCATTAATAACTAGAAACATCAATTTACTTTCCTTTCACACTAACATTGAAAAGTAGTAATTTGTTTTTTTTAATAATCAAATACAACACTTTAATTTCTCAATTTCCAAGCCTAAACCAATTATTTCCCATAATAATGATCATCTCCCAAAAAAGGTGATTAGAGACCCTAAATAGGTTTCATCCAAAATTCGGGTTGGGGTGTCTTAAATAGGTTCTAAGACTTCTAAGTTCGGTTATCCTATGTACACTAGTATCCTTCCTTAGAGTATGATTACACAGTGGTATTAATACTCAACTAGGTTGCTCCTGACATCTGTCCTAAGTCAACCTAGGTCTTGAGATCAACATTCTTGTAACTTGATATATTCTTAATAAAAATATTAGTTCCATAAAATCCATATTATTGATCAAACAAATCAATACATATTTGATTTCCATGGGCATTACATGTCCATTTAATGAGCATAATGTTAGCAATATAACCTATCTTTATAAACAATTAATTCATATACATAACATGTCCTACACATTTCACATGTCCAATTGCATCCACAAGTGAATAATCAAGTGATAATAACATAGTCCTCATAATATAAAAATAACACCAATGAATTATAGTATCTCATAATGTTTGTAACAACAATTGGGCCAACCAACTATAACTAGGTGATTGAAATAATAAGGCACAAAAAGGGCTGCCACAATGTTGATTAAAGAGAAAAGTTTAAAGTCAATGAAAAATAAAATAAAATGAACATATTTCAAAACCCAAAGCATTGAATAGTTGATAGAAATAAATATGTATCTAAATTGTGAAAGAAGTACAATTTTTTTATCAAACATAAACAATATGACAAAAATAATATATTTATATTTTAAAAGCTTATAACTTAAATTTAGATAGTAAATAATGTTATCAATTGTTGTCGAAGCTAGATTGATTTCCCTTGGGCTTTTCCGAATTTTTTGAAAACCTCACAAGGAAAAAATAAAAGACTCAAAATAAAGTAGATAAAAATATGGATATATTGACCATAGAGGGAAGAATAAAACCCTTGGATTGGTGTAAAATCTCTAAAATTCATTTAAGCAATTAGAACATTTTTTGTGAAAACAACTAATGTTAATAACCAAAAATCTATATATCTAAGTTTTGGGGGAGATGTTCCATCAACTTTGTGCTTGAACCTCTGAAAAGTAATCTTAGTGACATTCTTATTGTCATTTAAGACCACCAAACCCTAAGGAATGAAAATATTGGATATGAATATCAAAAAAACATTATGAAATCAATAGAACTTCAACATACCTTGTCTTTCTCTCTCACATATTTTCATCTCTTCACTTTATATTGATTTGAAGAAAATAGTAGTTACCAATTACTTTGTGAAATATTAAATAACTAAATAAAGTAATTGACCTCTAAGGACTCTAATAAATTCAAATATCAAAGGTCAATTTAAAACAAAATACTAAATAATGTAATTTACCTTTGGGGACTCTAATAAATTCAAAGATTAAAGGCCAGTTTAAAAAGTAAAAAATCAATTGAGAGGGGATTTTCATGACTTCAAAACTACCATAGAATGTTAAATTTTTGAGCTTACATGCACCTTATTACTCCTAGGAAAAATTAAATTTCCCTTTTATTTTACTTCTCCTTATGACTACCCATTTACAAATATAGAAAAAATAGATAACATATTCAAAGGTACACTAAATTAATTCTTTTTTTACCATTATAACTAAAAAGTTTCACATTGATGCTCATATAAATCATGTAATTATTAACACTTATCCTCCATAAGTTAATCATGATCCATATCATTTCAAAAGTCATGAATTCACGAATAATAATTTTGATATAAACACTAATAGTCCACATGTAAAAAATGAGAATTTATCCATACCACCATAAGCAAATAAACAATATTCCATATGTAGAATTATGTGCCTCATGTTTGCATTGATAGCAAAACACTAGAGACCAAACATAAAATTCCAACCAAATCAAAGTTGGACCTAGGTTATGTAGGCCCCAAACCTAAAATTCCAACCAAATGAAAGTTAGGATATAAGTTATATAGGCCCAAAACAAGAGAATAAGGAAGATCAAGCATTTAAGCAAGAAATTCCTAGCTAGGTTGGTAACCATCTTTGGGTGTATATTGTTAAATAATATCTTTATTTTGATTTTCCCTTTAAAAGAGTAGTGTGCAAATGAGGGCCACATGGCTCTTTGCCAAGGAAGCAACCGAAGAATCAATAGAATATTAAATACACAAAGGGCCTTTGATGGTTCTTAAGGATGTAGGGGTGGATCTTTATCATTGAGTTTCAATGTTTAATATTTGGGAAAAACTTTAGCAATAATGGTGCAAAGAGGATGCATGAATTTATCAATATCCTTAGCTAGAGAAGAAGTGGCACTAAAGTGGAATGAATAGACTTTACAATTCTTCCCTAGAAAATTAACTTAGGATCCATAATGGGGTGTTACACGAGGTTGGGGAGGTGGAGGTAGGTTGGACATGCCAGTTTTCCCACTAGCCATATGTGTTAAATTATTGAGCCTTGAAGTCCCCACTCACCACCCTACATGGTTATGAGCAATAACTTGTGTGTGCTTACCCAACCTCTAGAATTTTGTCATAAATGTTTCTGATATGCTTTGTTGATGTATTCTCCTCCTTATTTGCTTCCCTCCTTGTTGAAGTTCGATTTGTTTCTCATGGATTTTATTTTTGGCTCTTCGCTCCTTGCATTGATGAATGTCTTTCGGATTAATCACATCATTAGGATTTGGTCGAAAGTTCGAACCAACTAATGTGGTTCATCCTTAGGAAAAGGTGGCGAAATTAATAGATCTTGATGAATAAAAGTGGAGATGCATCATTGCCCGGAAACAGCCGTTAAGAACTAGTCGTTAAGAGTAGTTGTTAAGAACTAGCCGTTACAAAGTTAGTTAAGAATTAATATTAAATAATAAATTAATTAATTATAAAATAAAATAAAAATTAAATTTTTTATTAAAAATGTGGTTAAGAATTTTTTATATAAATTATTATTAAGTAAAATAAATAAATAAATCATATTTAATTAAATTAAATATTTGCTCATTGTTGAATGTTTCCTCACCTCCACATAGGGTTTCAACATTTTTCTTGGATGCATTTTTTTGAACCTTTAAAATTGTGGCTACTTAGCCTAGCATGCCTCTTCCTTCCAATTGTTGAAATTTCCATGTACCCTGGGTTGAGTCTATTTCTAGATTAGAAAATAAAAACACTAAAGATACTCAACTATGAAGCAGTTTGCACAGAAGAAACATAACATTAGTTAAATCAAGATAATTACATAAGATATATAGGGCCAAAACTTTTATCATCAATCCATCAACAAGAAAATCATAGGGCCCCCATACCAGGGATCATGGCCCCTTAAAAAACCTGGATACAAATACCAGTATACATAGTATACAATAAAATACAACTAGGGCTTGAGATCTTATCCTTTAGACCTTCATATTTTCATAAATAAAAAGACAAATATTTGACTTTCTTGTTGGTTGACACTCTTAGTGATCAACTCCTTTCGATCATTGTTTACATGTTGCTCACACAGGAAATATTATTTTTTACCTTTTTACTAAACTAGCATAGTAAATATTTGTTGTTAGGTCCTCCTTACTCCAATGGACATCACTTTTATCATGGTTTCCTACTCCTTTACACCAAACCCTTAAGGACTCTTAGCTTCCCACCTGGAAGACACTTAGCCTTATTGTCCACATTTTGGCGTGACTTTAGTCACCACCCATAATTAATTTCCTACCTTCTCTAGGCCTTAGCATCCCTTGTCCAAACTTTAGCCACCCTTTCTTAAAGCACAAAATCTCTTGGTCTGTTCTTCTTGGATCATTGTCCAAACCTAACATACCACTTGCCTTTGCACCTAACTTTCGGACTTCATATTAAGTTATATCCTTACTCTTGGCATCCTTGGCCTACCTACAATTAACTTTGTCCAAGTTTTTCACACTTGAACACCCAAGTAGGCGCTACGCCCATGTTGATCTACAATTAAAATTGGAAGGTTTCTTGAAAAAAATTGCAAGCTAGTTTATGTCTTATGGGTAATGGATCGATATTGCAAAAGCATATAAACTAAGTTAATTTTTGCAGATTTAAATGAAAAATAGACAATAACAAGCATCACAAAACAGCAATTTGATGACAAATTTCACCCCTCATGGGCTACATCTTCGGGTCAAGCTTCCAATGTTGGCCCTTTAAATTATATGCTCCAATATCAAATTACATCACATATAATGCTAAAATTGCAAAAATGATACTGCCATTGTGTCCAAAATACCCAAAAACTCTTGTGTAGGCTCTTTAAGGCTCAAAAAGATTGAAAATTTCCCAAGTTAGGCGCCTTCTTAATTTCCTTGCTAATTGTTTTGTAAAATTAACCTTTTGTCAATACTAGCAAGGAATTAAGCTTTGCCGGCCTTGCACAGCGAAAATTTCCCACAGGTTTGGCCACAAATCTGTCGATAATGGTCCATTTTTACGGACATCTACTTTAAAACTCGCACCCTATTTCTCTGCTTTGAGTCGATCCTATGGCGCTATATGACTGGGGAGCTCAGGTGAAATGCCACGCACCCCACCAACCCGCTCCTGGTCATGTGAGGTGTCATATGACTATGGGCTAGGCATAGGTAGGGTGCCATACACCCGCCCCTCCTGTGGTTTTCGTCGATGGTTATGCGATAACATTGGAAGCCGAGGCTAGGGCCTTGTGCCCTGCCCCTCCCGCCTTAGTGCTCGGTCATACAACATGCCATATCTCCCCCCTGCCCCCCAACCTGCCAAACTATTTCATAATAAATAAAATTTATTAATAAGAACTTCTTGTGGTGCGATGGTAGTGTGTTCAGTTGTGTTGCCTTAGGTCACGGGGTCGAACCCTGGGGAGGTCGATCGGTCCAACAAACAAAAATTTGCACAAATTTTGAGGGCCATGTGGTGCCCTCTCATAGGGCAACGTGGCACCTTCCGATTGGCCATCCCAAAACATGTCAACCAATAAAAACATGCTAACTTCCCCTGTACAACCATGCCATGTGTCACACCCTGATAGGCATCAAAGGAATTTTAGTATAAAATTGGCCTCCTAAGGAAAAATAATAAGATATTAATTAAAATAATAAAATAAGAGTTATGACTTTTGGAGGGAAAAGAAGAAAATTATTTTTTTTAATTGTATTTTTGGCTTATCCCCTTATAAATTTACTCAAATTTCAAGTGTAGACACTTGTTGGATGCAGAATTAAATTCCACATCCAACGAGTACCCATTATGCATACTTTTGAGAAGGCCAACATTGATAAAAATTGAAGATACATTAAAAAAGTGTGTTGAACATGTTTTTTTAATGTATCTTCAATATTTATCAATGTGGGTTTTCTCAAAAGTATGCATAATGGGTGCTCATTGGATGTGGAATTTAATTTTGCATCCAATGTGTCTAAACTTGAAATTTGACGAAACCTATAAGAAGATAACCCAAAAATACAATTAAAAAAATAGTTTTTCTTATTTTCCCTCCAAAATATTTACATGTACCTCTTTTTAAATTTAAAGGATTTTGATTGGTTTACATATTATGGCATAGAAATTATATGAAAAATTCATAGGCACTTTTAGGTTGAAATTTCCTCTAATGCTTTGTACTGCACAGTCACCCTGCTAATGTTAGCACCATGTCAGCATATGGATTTCCACGTGGCATCCGTACTTTTCCCAATCAACCCTGTAAGTTGACCTTTTAGTTATTTGTTAAAAACTTCATAACATGATAACTTTCTCATACGGTGTCATATTGAGGTGATTCAAGCACAGTAGGAATTGAAATGATGAGATCTATGATTTCGCACTGGTTTTGGGAGAATTTGAGCACTTTGATTTTTGAGCATATTTTTTATCCCCTAAATCATTCCTCCCCACTAGAATCTTTTGGACCACCAAAATTCTATTTTTAATCAAAAATTAAGTGAGGGAACAACTCCCTCACTTTCCTGATCTCAATCCACCTTTATTTACTTGGATTGGTACCTTTGATTCCTGCTCGAAGATACTCCACATTGCCTCTGCGTGAAGTCCTTATCCTACTATCAAGAATTGAGTCTTCATGTATTCAATTGATGAAATATGAATATTCTTTTTTTGATTATCAACCATTAGAGGCTCATAAAATCTCAATTTTTCCACATTCACAACAGAATAAATATGCATGTAAGGTGGAAAATCTAATCGGAAGGCATTGTTACTAATCTTTTCCAAGATTTTGAAAGGACCATATATGATTGGCTTGATATTTTTACCTTCACCTTGTAGTCTTTACTTGTTGATATACAGCCAAAATTGACCTCCCACTTGGAAATCATGATCAAGCTGATGCTTTTCATGCCTTGATTTGTAATTTTCTTTGCTTTTCTCTAGTTGTGCTTGTACTATTTTATTCACTAGCTGAATTTTTTCAATGAAATGCTTGGATTTTTCCACATCACTATGTCCATCTACTGCACTACCTTTACCAAAGATGAAATCCAAAGGATACTTTGGAAAATAATCCAAACAAGCGTCAAATGGAGATACATGTGTAGATGAATGCTTGACATGATTTGTTAATCAAGGTTGTCATTGATGTCAATATGGAATTGACTAAGATGTCAATATTCTTCAGATTCCTGGTTCTAGATGATGATGCCATAACCTTTGGTTGACTAGGTTACCATCAATAATGATGTCAATCCATGATGATGTCAAGATAACTCTTGATGCCATTGATTTCATACACTAAATGAATGACCACGATTGCTGATGGCACTCGATAAAGGTTGGAAGAATAGGAAGATATTATTTGAAGATCTCCTAATGATGTTTCACTTGATGAAGGTTGGAAGACCTGTACTATTATTGAATACATGATGTTATACCTTCGTGGTAACATGAATGATGGATACTATCATGATGACATGCATGTCCTACATAATGACACCATGATCCTATTGTGAAGAAGCCTAATAAGAAAAGCCTATCTACCTTGTCTCCTATTCTGCACTAATTTATGACCAGTCACACTAAAAAATATTTTTTTAGTATATTAGAGGCAACCTCTCAAGTTGATTCCTATGCCATATTTTAGAGCATGTTTTTCCCTTTCCAATCAGCTATCACTTGGCTTTGAAACTCTAAATAGGTTGGGAGATATAGAATTTACAAGTTGATAAAATTAATCTGGTCCTTGAGCCGACCTGTGTTAACCTACCCATGTTGGCCTACTCCAGAGACATGTCCCTTCATTCAAGCAACAAAGTATGTATATATAGAGACCGCATACCCTCATTTCAGTCAAGAATTTTCGGTGAAGATCACAGGAAGACCCAGAGGTAGATAGGAAGCCAAAGATGACATAGAAATCTATTGTTTGGACTGATTCTTTGTGTTGAGTTATCCTTCAAGCTTGAAACAAGGAGCTCAGATTGGAGTTCAGTGTCCTATATATCTGGGATAGAACTGGCATTTGATAGTTGTTATACCTTGGATTTGTGGACTATTACTGTGGAGACTCGGTGCTAAATAGTGACCTATTTCATTAACCTGAAAGGCTCAGACTTAGCATACCCTGCTCCTCTGATAAGCCTCGGATCTGCTATCATTTCAGAGACTCGGACCTGTAGATTTATACTACATCTCGAATTTATGTGTGTGGGAAAATGCCTTGTGACAGCATAAAAACTCGTGGACTATCATCTCCTCAAGCTCATATTGGTAACCCTATGACAACATTGAGAGACTCGAATAGTCACCTTGGAGAGGGCTTGGTACAGTAATTATAACATCTAATATGTTGGACCAGTGAACAACAAGTTTGGAAGACTTGAATCGTAGAGTTGGAGGCTAAAACCTAAGATAATTCTGTTACAGACTTCAGATTCATGATAGTCTTGTGGAGAATTATTTAAAGAAATTAGATTGCAGTAGTATACACTTGTATGGTGGACTGTCACCTCTAAAATCTTGGTTTTGTTGTTTTCAACTATGATCCAAAGTGTGTAAGGGCTCAACATTATTACCTCAGTCCTGAAGCTTCCAGAAGACCAATGTTACAGTCTCTCAAGCTCGGAATAAGCACAGTAAAACCAGAACATAATCTCAGCCTTGAGGCATTCAAACCTATGGTTTAGTGACAACTTGAGCCAGGGATTGGTGACTGAAAAATTGTAATTCGGATCTGTAATTAGTATGGTCTTTATTCTTCCTTGCATCAGCTAGTTTGGGCTTTCTTAAGTGCATATATCAGGCCTAGCTTGGGCAATCTTTAGTCATCCCTGGAATAGTATTTGAAGGCAATCCTGTAGCAGCATTTGTGAATTAATTTTCCTTATTTGAGCAATCCTATTGCATCCATTTTGAAAACAATCCTAGAACAGACTTGAAGATATTTTTGGTCTCATTTAAAATATATCTTGAAGACATCTTGAAGATTGTGGAGATACACATTGTTGGGCCTTTGTGAGAAGATCTTAAAAAAATCCCTGAAGAGGTTTAGAGCAGTGCATAACTAGGGCTTCTCATCAAAGATATATTGAAGATTAGTGTAGATCATTGAGACCGTGATATCATCATAAGGTGACTTGGAGAATTTTCTTAGGTATAATGAAGTGCAATGGTGACACCTTATAAGAGATCAAGGTTGTCATTGATAATGTGACGTGAAGATTAAGTGAAGGGATAGTTGAAGATTGACAAGGCTCTTTGAAGAATACATTGGGAGTGGTGAAGCATAACCAAATATATCTTGATGAAGTAAAGGGTTGGAGACTAAGAGGTTGGAGCCTCAAAAATACAAGGTTGTTTCCTTGGAGAATAGGGTTGGAGCCCTAGAGAATTGGACTCCTCAAGAAACTAGGTCAGAACCTAAACCAGAAACAGGGTTGGAGCCCTTGAGGTTGGTGCCTCAGAATTGAAAAGGTTGGAGCCTTGGTTGTCCAAGTCGGTGCTTGGAAAATATAGGTTGGAGTCTGGGATATTGAAGATGGGTGTCTTCATCTAGGGTTGGAGCCCTACATATATTGTACTTGATTTATTGCAAAGAATAAATTAATAAAATCATTTATTCTTATTGTTCATTTTGTGTTCTTAATATAAGTGATCTAACTGGTAAAAATAAAAATTGAAAAGAAATATTGATTTACCCCCCTCTCAGTATTTCCAACACGATTGTAGGCATTTTGGATGTAATTCAAATGTTCATCCCAAATATTATGATTCTTACCACAATATCCTCGAAGGAGATGCACTATTTTTATATTCACTACTTCCATCTGGTCGTTGGTTTGTGGATATAATGTGGTTCTCTTCTTCAAATTTGTATCCATGAGTTCCCATAAACTTGACCAAAACTTCCTGGTAAATCAATAATCTCAATCAAAAATAATAGAAGTGGGTAATCCAAAATGAACCCATATATTTTGGAAGAACATCTTTGCATTTTATTCAATTGTAGCATATTTCTTACATGGCATCAACACACATTTTTCTGAAATAATCCCCACAACATATAGATAATCATGACATTTCCTAGACATTGGTATTCCTCCAAAAAAATCCATAGAAATACTTTCCCAAGGACAATAATGAATAGGAAGTGGAATGTGCAAACCTGATTTCCTATTACTTGTCTTTCTAGTAGCACACATGGAACATCCTCTCACATATTTTGAAACAGATTCATTCATGTGAGGCCAATAACAATACCTCTAAATTTGAGCAATTTTTTTTCCTACACCAAAGTGACCAGCAATAATAGAAGTGTGGTCTTCCCTTACGACATTGACTCTTTCACCCTGTGGAACACATAACTTTCAAAGATAATAAAACAACTTAGATAAATGTCTTTCAGATTAATCACATCATTAGGATTTGGTTAACGTTTCAAACCATCTAATGTGGTTCATCCTCGAGATAAGGTGAAGAAGGGAACCAATCTCATTGAATAAATAGTAAGGATGTGTCATTCCCGGTGATAGCTGATAAAACTAGTCGTTAATAAAACAACTTGTTATGAACATGATAATCCAACTTTTCAACATGATTGCCTTAACTCAAATTTCCATAAACATCTTTAAAATATTCATCTTGAACATACTATTCAATATAACTTTCATGCATGATTGAGGTATGCTTAAGAATAACATATGCATTAACAATAGGCCTTGATAACATATCTGCAAATTTGTTGTATGTACCTTTCTTGTACTTGATTAACAAATGAAATTTTTGTAGGAATTTCATCCACCTAAAATGTCTAGCTTGTTGTATCTTAATTTGTGATTGTAAATATCTCAAAGGTTGATGGTCAATATGAATAATCGTTTCTTTACCCATCAAATAATGCTTCCATTCTCCATGCTTTGTACCAAAGCATACAACTCTTTATCATAAGTTGGATATTTAATTACTACATTGGTAAAGGCTTCATAATGATAACAAATTGGCTTACCATGCTACATCAAAACTGCTCCCATATCATATTCGCTTATATTGGTTTGAATTTCAAATTGCTGCTTAAGATCTAGAAGTGCTAGAACTGATGTTCTATTGATTTTATCTTTCAAATTGTAAGAGGCTTTCTGCTGCTTGCCTCCCCACTGAAAGACTTGTTTCACACTTGTCAAAGCATGTAATGGTGTTGCAATGAGTGAGAAGTTAGAAATATATTTTCTCCAATATTGTGTTGCTCCCAAAATGCTTCAAACTTATGTTTCATTGTTGGGTTTAGGCCAATTCACAATGACTTCAACTTTTGAGGGATCAATATTCAATTCACCCCCTCCTACAATATGACTGAAATAAACCAGAGATTTTTTCCCAAATTCACACTTAGACATATTCAAATACAACTTCTCCTTTTTCAAGACATATAAAACTTGTCTCAAATGCTTGAGCATTTTCACATGGTTGACATGCTCTTCACGAGTCTTACTAAAAATCAAAATATCATCTAAGTATACCATGAACAAATAATCAAGGAATGGTCGCAACACATCATTCATAACTCTCATGAATGTTGTAGGTGCATTGCAAAGCCCAAACATCATAATTAACCATTCAAATAAACCTTGTTTTGTCTTGAAAGAAGTTTTCCAAATAGCATATTCAACAATCCTTATTTAATTATAACCGCTTCTCAAATCTAACATAGTAAAGTAAGAGTATTTTTTTAACTGGTATAGAAAATCATCAATGCGAGGAAGAGGATAATTATTCTTTATTGTGAACTTGTTCAAAGCTTGAAAATCCACACACATGCGCCATGTACCATCTTTCTTTAGAACCAACACAATGGAAGACCCACAAGGAATTTTTCTAGGCCTGATATTCCCTTTGTCAAGCAGCTCTTGAATTTTCTTATTGATCTCTGCATTCTCCAAAAGTGACATTCTATACGTGCCAATATTTTGAAGTGTTGCATCCTGCTGCAAATGAATCTCATGTTGGATTTCTCTTTTAGGAGGTAACCCTTCAATTTTCTAAAAAATATTGTCATAAGTGTTAACAACTTCAACCAATTCATGCTTGAGTTTTGAGTCACATCCTATAAAATATTCAAATTCAACAATGTCTTTAGCTTTAGTCATCAACAACATAAACTTCTTACTAACATTTACAAGCATTTTCATCTGACCAGCACTAAAAGAGATAATTACATATTCTTGTGATGTGCTCTGAGAATATAGTACACTCCATCTTTAAAAATATGATATTTTTTCTCATGATGATAGAATATGGCTTTTCGGGCATACAAGTATGGACTTCCTAAAACAATTCCACAAATATCAAGTGGTACAACATCATTCTCTACCTCATCTATAAAATTAGCAATGATGGAAAATTTGAGTTTGCATTTTCTTGTCACTTTTTATTTGGCATCATCACATACCCAACCCAAAGGGTAAGGTTTAGTATGGGGTGTAGTTTCTATATTAAGTTTCATGAAAATTTCTTGGGAGATAAGATTGACTTGGGATCCAATATAAAACATTGTATCAACCTTAGTATGTTTTGTAATGACACTGATATGGAAAAGTTCACTTCTTTCTTTATCATTTTGAGATTCAATAGGCTTACTATAAGAACTAGTACTTGAATTAGAATTTATACCTTTCATTCCCATGGCTATGATTTTGGTTTCATCACATGAATCATATCCTAGATCTTGTTGACTTGTAGCAGAAAATTTTTGTTTCCCTTGTTATTTAACTTCTTTGGTCTCATTTCTGGATGAAATTTCCAAAAATGATCTTCATCATGGCCTTCTTTTGAAAAATGTTTACCGGTAAGTTTCTCTCACTATTTCTTGACTATAGCATTCTTTTTTCTGTTGCCTTTAAACTTACCTTTTCCTTTGTCTCCAAATTTGGAAGCTTTCTTGCTAGTCTCTTGAGGAACATTCTTGCCTCTTGATTCTAAATGAGTTGCTTGAAAACATACTTCATCTAGATTGGTGGGATTAAACATAAGTATAGTATGTCTTAAATAACTATGCAATCCACCTATGTATTTAAGGAGAGAATCTTGTGAATACAAATCAACACCCAAGATTAAAACTCTTCTTCTAAATTCTTGTCTGTAATTTTGGACACTCTCGCCTTTAGCTTGTCTAAAAATTTTCCAATCCAATATTTCTTTTTGCATGTAGGCTAATGGATAAAATTTCCTTCTTAATTCAATATAAAACCATTCCAAGAACAGATAACTTTACCACTTTTATTCAAATCTTCTTGAGTTCTAGCCTCCCACAAGATGAGGGCTACAGTTTCCAAACAAAGAGAAGCAAATTGTATCTTCGTAACATCATCATCAATATTTTGAATCATGCAATAGACTTCAATTTGACAAACCCAATTATCCAAATTTTCAACATTTACTTCCTCATTGTATACAGGCAATTCAAACTTGACATCAAGCTTAATCAAAGGAGACATAACATGTCCTTTTGGATTTGAAGCAAGAGTAGGTCTATGAGATGAAGGAGGTGAAGCAGGAGGTGAGGATGGAGGTGTAGATGGAGGTGAAGGAGGAGGTGGAGGTGGATGCTTGCTCCCATCACCACCATTACCTTTTGGATGATTAAAACCTTCTCCTTACAATCTTGTTATCCTTTCATTGTACAACACTTTCACCATCTTATAAATATCATAGAAATCCTTTCTAAAATCTCCCTCATCCTCGAACATCAGCTCTTGTTCTTCTTCATGTGCCATGTCTAGTGGATTTTGTAGAGTTTGTGACCTTTTTGAACCAATTTAAGGGTTTGGTTCTTCAAGTACTCCTCGTCTTTTCAATTTATACCATGTAATAATTCAAGAAAACACTTGTGAAAATTATCAAACCTTCACAACAACGATGCTCTGATACAAAACTAATATGCAATAAAAATTTGAAGGTTTCTTGAAAAAAATTGCAATCTAGTTTATGTATTATGGGCAATGGATCGATATTGCAAAATCATATAAACTAAGTTAATTTTTGCAAATTTAAACAGTGAAAAATAGACAACAAGCATCATCACAAAACAACAATTTGATGATGGAGTTCACACCTCCTGGGCTACATCTTCGAGTCCAACTTCCAATGTTGGCCCTTTAAATTATATGCTCAAATATCAAATTACATCAACATACAATGCTCAAATTTCAAAAATAATACTGTAATTGAGTCCATAACACCCAAAAACCCTTATGTAGGCTCTTCTTAGGCTCAAAAAGGTTGAAAAATGGCCAAGTTAGGCCTTCTTCTTCATTTCCCTACTAATTGTTCTACAAAATCAACCTTTTGTCAAAATTGACAACGAATTATGCTTTGGTGGCCTTGCACAGCAACAATGTCACATGAGTTCATCCACAAATAAGGCAATAATGGTGCATTTTGTCAAACCACTAGTTTGACACTTGCACCCTATTTCTCTACCCTTGGGTCAGTCGTATGGTGCCATATGACCAGGGAGCATGGGCCAGAGGCCATGCGCCCCACTGGCCCCACTCTTGATTGTGTGAGGCTTCATATGACTATGGTTGGGTGTAGGCAAGGTTCTATGCGTCTACCCCTCCCATGGTTTCCGTCAGTGGCTACATGGTAACATTGGAACCTAGGGCTAGGGCCTTGCACCCCACCCCTCCCACCTTGGTGCTTGGTCATACAACATGCCATATAACTTGGGACTAGGCCAATTGGGTGAGCCCACTAGCCTGCCGTCGTCCCCAACCCCCCCCCCCCCCTCACAAAAAAAAAAAAAACGCTGCCAAGCCATTTCATAATAAATAAAATTCGCCCTTTATGTATTAATAAGAACTGCTTGTGGCACAATGGTAGGGCATTTAGTTGTGTTGCCAGAGGTCACAGGGTCAAACCTCGGGGAGGTCAGTTGGTCCAACAAATAAAATTTTGCACAAACTTCGAGGGCCACATGGTGCCCTCTCATAGGGCCACATCACGCCTTCTGATTGGCCAAAAACAAAGCCTATCAACCAATAAAAACATGCCAACTGTCCTTGTATGATCATGCCACATGTCACATCTCGATTGGATTCGTACTGCATATTCACCCTGCTGACATCAACACCACATCAGCGTACGGACTGCCACATGGCATATGTACATTACCTAGTCAACCATGCAAGCTTATTGTTTAGTTATTCGTCAAAAACTTTAGAACACAATGACTTTCTCATATGGTGTCGAATTGAGGCGATTCAAGCATCGTTGGAATCAGAATGACGAGATCTACTATTTGGCGCTGGTATTTGGAGAATTTGGGCACTTTGATTTTTGAGCATATTTTTTATCCCTTAAATCACCTGCAGCCCTTTCTATTGCTCAAACTGCGACCTTCCAGTAGCCTTAACGCAATCGCTTATGCCTTAGATCTGAGGCTTGATCATAGCTTTGTTCTTTATCTCTTTCCATAGCCACACCAGGTCATATGGAATCCCTAATATGTGGCTCATAACTGCCCAGATCTAGGCTTGTATACCCTCATGCATGCAGCTAGTACTTGGTCTAAAATCAGCCCATTACAACATCAATTTATGCCTCTTGTAGCCCATTTATCCGAGCGTAAACTAGACCTACCCTATGCCTGATCTTGGCTTCCTTCTCTAGCAGAAATGTGGCCAAGTTTAAGCCCTATTCCATGGGGTTTGCCCTCATAGGAATTGGTCCTTTCTCAGTTATGATTACCTACAATAATCTCGGTTTCTCCTTAGGGCATCGACACTTAGTCTACCATACCTGGCCAAGCCTTCCTTTCTCTTTGCATGCTTTGGATACCTCAAACATAATGCACACTCATAAATAAATCTTGTGGATGATGTTCTTATGCCTCTCAATTGGCCTTTATTTATAGTGTTCAAGGGGTGAATTTTAACCTCAAGGGTCACATCACTTGGCTCCTAGCCAACCTGAGCCTACATGTTGAAACACTAAAAATATTATTAATAAAATTTATTTTCTTACTCTAAACCCACCTACTTGGGGTTATAAACCTAGACTTGGGTACTTTTCCCAAAAAATTTACTATTGGTGGGTCTTCTCTTGGTAAAAAATTTCAAGCTACCCAATTTTCAATACACCCTCTTAGTGAGGAAGTTATTTCCATCTCTACTTAAAATCTCCAGCTCCATAACTTTCCTTGCATACTGATGGTTGTCTTAGCATGACTCATGACTTTCCTAGCAAGGCCATAACTTTCCTCTCATGTGCTACATATTTTTTTGTACTTGGACAAGATTCATCTTGGAGGGTGCATTATTATCCTTGCATGCAACATGACTTTTCCTTGTGTGCTCCATAATTTTCCACGCATGGCCTATGAATTTCCTTGCACCACCATGAGTGTCCTCGCATAGTCAGTTATTTTTCTTGTATGGGATGAAAACTCCACTCTCTCACTTAAACCTGAAGGCTCACAATTCCATTGATTGGTTGACACTCCTTTACGATCTCCCTCAGAGCCTACACAATCTCCACTAACTCACTTTGATTTCCCTCCTGGAAAGTGTTGTTACCGAACTTGTGTCCTTCCAAATTCAATCCCGAGTTGTGGTCGAACACTGGGTCTAATCCACTCTAGACCACCACAACTCAAATCTACATGAGTCCTCATCCTCCTGGGTCAAATACCTCATGTGCACATGAATCCACTATCGGGTGTGCAACTCCACAACCCAATGAAGATAATATCTCATGATCAAATTTCCATCCACATGGAGCTACCTCGTCCATGCCAAGGCACATTATCTTTTTAACCTTTTTCTCCATGTCTAGGAAACATGCTTCTCCTTACAACATTTTCACGTCTCCCTCTTGAGTTGATACCTTTTGCACACTCTGATCCAACTACCCATCAAAGTAGCTTTGATACCATGTACCCCAAGTATGATTTATGTCTAGACTAGAACATAAACACACTGAATATTCTCAACTATTAATCACTTTGCTCAATGGAAATACAAAATCAGTGAAATCAACAAAAGTACACAATATACAGGCCCAAAAAATTTCTTATTTTTCCATCAACAAGAAAATCATAAATCTCGTGTACCAGGGATCATGGCCCATTAGAAACCGTGATATAAATAATACTATATATCGTATACAATAAAATACAACTAGGGATTGAGGTATTCTCCTTGAGACCCACATCAATTCATAAATATAGACACAAATATTTGACTTTTTTGTTGGTTGACACTCCTTATAAATCAACCCTTTTTTTCCTCTTTGTAAATCTCTCCTAGTTGTCCTTTGCCTCCACATCGATCAGTTCCTTTTTATCACTATTTACATGTTTCCCATTGAGGAAATACACTTTTATAAATTTGTACTAAACTTGCACAGTAAACCCTTGTTGTTCTATCCTCCTTGCTCCAATAAACATTAATTTTATCATTGTTATCCTACTCCTTTAAAACAAACCCTTTAGGACTCCTAGATGCCCACCTGGCAGACACTTAGCCTTGTTGTCTAGAATTTGGCCACCACCCATACTTATTGTCCAGCCTTCCCTAGGCCTTAGCAAGCCCTGTCCAAAATTCAGCCACCATTTCTTACAACCCAAAAGCCCTTAGTTTTCTCTTCTTGGATCATTGTCCAACCTTAACAGACCACTTTCCCTTACATATGACTTTTAGACTTCATATTAAGTTTTTTCCTTACTCCTGGTAGCCTCATCTTGCCTCTGATTATCTTTGGTCAGTTCTGTCACACTCAACTACATATGTAGACCATGTGGTCCTTTCTATTGCTCAAAATGTGGCCTTCCAACAGCCCTAACATAGTATCTTATTAATCAAATTTGAGGCTTGATCATAGATATTTTCTTGGCATGTTCCATAGCCACACCAAGTCTTACAAAATCCATAATCTGGGGCTCAAAACTTCCTAGATCTAGGCATGTATACCATCACTCCTACAGCCAGGACTTTGCCTACACTCAACATATTACAGCACCATGTTTGCTCCTCTTGCAACCCCTTGATCTGAGCCTAAACCAACCCTATCTTGGACATGATTTTGGCTTCCTTCTCTAGTAGATATGTGGCAAAGTTTAGGCCCTCTTCCACAGGCTTTGCACTCACAAAACTTGGCCCTTTCATAGCTTTGATTACATGCATTAAACTTGGTTTCTTCTTATGGAATTGACCCTTTGTCTACCATACATGGATATACCTTCCTTTATCCTTACTTGCTACAGCTACCTCAAACAAAATGCACACTCAAAAATAGCTCTTGTGAGTGATTTTCTTAGGCCTCTCCATTGGCCTCTATTTATAGTGTTCAAGGGGTGACTTTTTAACCCCAAGGGTCATGTCACTTGGCTCCTAGCCAACCAAAGAATAAATGCTCAAACACTAAAAATATTATTAATAAAAATTATTTTCTTATTCTAAACCTACCCACTTAGGGTTAGAAACCTAGACTTGGGTAGTTTTCCCAACAAACTTACTATTGGTAGGTTTTATCCGCTCATAAATAACTTCTGAGCTAATTAATGTTCAACACAAATCACAGCCATGAACCTGCAACGTGCACGATTTCATAGAGGAGGCGAAGGCAGGGGAGAAGCTAGTGGTTTTCATGCAAGGTTTTGTGCATAGGAATCAGTTCATTAGTTTCACGCACATACTCCTCCAGATATTCAGCCTGAACCCAATGCCATTGAAGAGGAAACTCGGCTTGATAGACAAGCAATTTCAGACATAGAGGTTTTGTGAAATCTTACTACCTGGATTCCTAAAACGAGGAATACTAAGGGATGGAAAAGCCACTACATGTATGATTTCAACTTGTACTTGCTACTAAAGACTCTTCTAGGAAAGGTGTTGTTGGATTGCAGAGACATGCATGACCAAATTCTAATCAAGTTGGATGATTTGAAACTGATGCTCATGGACATAGAATATTTCCTTGCTTGTCTTGAACTTGGTTCACTTCCATGCCCGATAGGAGCACCTCACAGTAAGGATGAAACCCAAGTCATTGAGGTGGATACCTCTCTTTCTTCCCAATGATATTGTTTCAATTATTTTGTGTTATGTTGTTGAGCTCAAGGACTATGTTTAGTTAGTTTTCTATTCTTCCAACTAGTTTTCCTGCTTCAGGGACAACTCTCAAACTCTATTATATATTGCTCTCACTCTTAGCTTTATTTTTGTTCATGATTTTTAAACAATTATTTTGTATCTAGTCTAGTTTCCCAAGTGGTAGGCCAGAGACGGATAATGACTTATGTATCTTGTAATCTAGATGAAAATTTCAATGAAACTTTAACTTACAAAAAAAATGAATGACCTTAGGAAGATCAAAAATGCCTCAGGCGTAATTGTTAGCAATAGGAAATGTTTACTTGAAATTCCATGTAGTATTATCATCACATGTAGATAATGGGGCAACATGATTAATTTCTAACTTGTCAAACTTGGGGACCCCCCTTTTCTAGATTTTTTTCCTTTAACTTCAAATTTGAATGTGTATTTCTTAAATAAAATTATTTGTAATGAATATGCAATTATTCGAATGGAATTTTAGAGTACTAATCAATTACTTTACCCTTGTGTTTGAATGTAACTTTGCAATTTTCATTATGTTTCATGATCTTTGATTGGTTTATTTTAATGGTTTAACTCACCATATTGTCCACCTTTTGCATAAGTTGTTTTCCTCAATTTCCAAAGATTGATAAAAGTTGAAAACATAACCCTTAGAAGTTATGTAAACTTCGAATATTCACTTGTGTGGAAGGTGATAAGCCTCTTGTGAGGAGTCTAAGAGACCTCTTGGAATATGAAACAAAGGGCCATAATATGATGTATTAATATGTATCATATGAATGAGAAATGTAATGCACACTTATCTATCTGGGTCAAATTTGTTTGTCTTCTAATTTTGGTATCAACGCAAGTGTGTTCCTACCCAGTTTGATTATTTGCAAGCCATAGGTTTGTTGGCCCTTTCCTTGGGCACTCTCGCCATTCTCGTACACCTAATTGCATGCACATTCACAAACTCATGTCTCTATTGTCTCACATGCATGTGCCCTCGACAGGGTGCCTCTAAGATGTCAACTTGCAATGGGGTATCCTCTATATACAACTATTGCATCCATTTTTTGGCCATCCTCAATCTAGGATCTTAGAGATCATTCTATGTTTCCCTTAGACTATCAGTGTTCTCTTTCTCACTATAGACTAAGCTCTCCTCTCCTCTCCCTTTAGCTTACACAAGGGTTTTGAATTTTAAAGATACCTGAGAGATATAGATTTACTTATTTACTAATAGAAAAAATAAAGTTACAAGCAATAAGACATAAAACATAAACACATTGTTTTATCTTGGAAAACCTAAATCCAAGGAAAAACTACCTAATAGAATTCCATTAGTCCCTAGGCCAAAATCTGCTCACTTCCCTAACACATGAAAATGAAGTCTTCCCAAGCCTTTTAAAGGCTCGGTTACATGCAATCCATGAGTTGAATACAATGGGAAACCAAAACCATATGCCCAAAACCACCATTGTTTACCAAGTAACTTTGACTCTTTCATCGAGTCAAGTTTCCCCTAACAACCCCCTTAACCAAATCCAGCAAAGCCGACTAAGTGAGTTGGCACAACCCACCTGGAAGGCCTACCCCCTCCAAATTTTATATCCAAGGTATCTGATAATTCGACATGCACTCCTATCACCTAATTCTAACTCTAGAATTTACCAGTAATTTCCCAAGGTACGCATGCCTTAACAGGTCTTACAATCATATGCCCATTTACATGCAATATAAAAATTTTGACTCCATTATAATGTTTTATTTTTCTTTCATTGTTACCATTGATTTGAAATTTTTTACCATTTCACCATGAATATTCTAGATAATTTCTCCATGCTCTAATACTTTACTCCAAACTACTACTGTCATATCTAACCCTTCCAACAATATCATTAAGCTTCCAACCATACCCACCTATCTTCTAAGCTTAGGAATTGACTATTCTAGATAATTGCTCCATGCTCCAATACTTTACTCCAAACTACCACGGTCATAACGTTATAGCGCTGAACATTTTGTCTACTTTGATAAACCCGACTGATACTTTAGACCTCTCATTCGATAGCAAAGGGATTCCATGACATGTACTCACATTAAATTTACTGGGGTCACTGCACTGTTTGAAAACTAACATCTTTTTTTTCTTTTCTTTTTTCACAGCGGAGTTAACCCATTTAAACCTCTTTTACAAAGAAATTTTGATTACCGAATGCCCACGTAAACAACAGCCCAAAAAACTTGATTTATCCGACTAGAATCTTTACCATCGTTTTGTGAAGAACCTGCGACGCTGTTGTCCATTTATTTGTCACATTTTGTCACCATTTCCAAATAATAAATGCACTGCCACCTAAACATTGCATATTTCCATTGCCATCAAAGCGTGAATTCAGCCCATCCTCTGCTATCTATTGCATTGTGGAACCATTGCAATGGATATTCTTTGCAATATCCACAACCAAACCAACAATTTCAACAAATGTTGAGATGAAATTAACAAACAAAGACACCATCATCTATTGCAATTTATTCACCGGGATCTTCCTATTCTTGCTCCAAATTGTTCTCATTTTGGTCAATAAATAGTTTAGAGATCGAACTGCAGACTTGTCCTCACTGGGTCACATATAGAAATGTTTGGATATGCATATTTATCAAAGAAACACCTCTCAAAATATGTACACACCTACATCTTGCTTGTTGCCTACCCAAACGGATTATTGAATCTCACAAAAAAATCCACCCAAATCCAAGCTTCTTTGTAACAAATCTACCTTTACTATGAGTACATATAAAAAATCTATGGTTCACCCTCTAGATCCAGGCATCTCCTTGCAGATGCAAGCACCACATGTGCAAATCCACTCATATTTTTTACATTATTTTTTGTATCTAGTCCTCTAACATATCTATCATGTAAGCTTATGATGGAGCCATTCTCTAATAAGGAAAGGCATATGCCACTTTCATTAGAGTGTGCAACTTAACCCTCTCCTCTAATACCATGTTAAGAATATTGGATAGATATAGATTTACTCGCAACAAAACATAAAACATAAACACAATGTTTTATCAAGTAAAACACCAATGTGCAGAAAAACCAACTAATATAATTTCATTAGTTCCTTGGATAAAACTCAACCAGGCCAGCTGAATGAGCCTTCAACACTTACCTCCCTGACCGAAGTCTTCCCAAGCCTTTTAAAAGTTTCATTACATGCAATCCATTAGCACAAAACAATGACCCAACTAAAACCATGTGCCCAAAATCCCCATCATTGACAAGTAACTTTGACTCTTTTATCAAGTGAATTTTTCCTTAACATTGAAAACATCGAGAATTTGTCATTTTCATGTGTTCTAATAGCGGTGGCAATGGTATCAATGATATATGTCCTTTATATTTTTCCCACTCAACATTTTTCGTATTCCCAATAAGCAGATTAGATTTAAAAAGTTTTTCCTTCATAGCTTCACCACAGATCCCACAAACCCACCACCCATAGAACCATTCCTGCACACGAGCTATGTAAGTTGGCATGCACTCCTCCATCAACCCACAACACACACAGGTTGTGAATTTGACCTCCTAACTCTAGGTAGAATTTAAACTAGCGATCTTGGGGGCATGGTGGGTTGGGGCCAAGGTCATTTTTAACGAAGCGCTTGTGTTTGACATGGGATCGTCTACATAAAATCCATGGCTTCTTAAAACTCTTATGTTTTTTGTAACCATTGGTCTCCATAGGACTTGAACCCTTTACCTAGAAATTGGTTTCAAACAGAAAGGAATCAAGATCAACTCCTCTAGATATTCTACTTGAGTTGGTGATGGCTAGGATTCAAAACATTATGAGAGAAATAAATTTAATAATCAGACACATAGAAACAAGAAATTCAAACAATGTACATCATTATTTACCCACTTGTTAGGATTCAAAACATTACAATAGAAATAAATATAGAAATCAAACTTATAGCAACAATACATTGAAACCATGTATTGTACCATGATTTACCTTGGAAAACCCCAACCAATTATAGATCTATTATTTTCCTTGGCTAAAACACATCCAAGCCAACCAATACCTTGGCCCCGCCCAAGTGAACCTTCATCGCTCTACTCTGGCACAATACAATGGAAAGTCCTCAAAATTTTAACTGCTTCAACTACATGTAATACCATGAGCTTAATACCATGAGTTACCAATCCCAAGTGCCTAAAACTAAAATTTTTAACCATAACAATTGACACAACCTCAACTCCACAATCGAGTCAAATTTATCTAACAATGATGATGAGTACATGCCCATAATGTATGGAATAGCGAGGTGCAACAAGGAAGACATCAATGCCTCTTGGGAAGACATTTGAACTTGCAACATTTCTTAAAATGGCCCCATAATGAACCATATTCAGTTGCAAGGATGCCAAGAGGCGTGATCATGAATTTCATTACTAAAAATTGGTGGAATTGATTAAGGCAGTGGCAACAACTTTAAATATTCTAGACATTGTGGGGTACACATTTCCTACAGAATTTGATTGTCAACACTTTGAGGAAAGGCAACTATAGGTTACCATTAATCGTATTAGTGAAAGTGTGGGGAATGCTACATTACATGAAGTGGTCATGGCTATAAAAGGTCATGGGGAATAACAATTAGCAGAATTTTCCACAGTACGTCCATTATAAAACGATTTCAATACATCATAAAAGCTCAATAGCCACTTGATGTTCTATTTTTCAAAATAGTTGCTCATTGACATTAAAATATGGTAAAGTTCTTGTTTCTTGTCATTTCATATGGATTATGTGTTTGGAGGATAAATTGATTGTTTTTTTCAACCCTTTTTATGACCTATAAGGAGAATGGTTCAATATCTTTAAGGCAAACTATTTATAAATTGTGTTTAATTCTAACTTGCAAATAGTCTTTTTGCAAGTTTACTAGTTTTTTTGCATTGTAAATGGGTGCATTCTCAATAGAAGTCGACACCCTTCATTTTTTTTTAGCTTGAGTTGTTGTAAAATGACTTGAATTGATGAGTTATTAGAATTATTGAATAATCTAATAATATATCTTGTTGATGATAAAGTCAAATTTGACAAAGCTATTTTCACATATATGCAAACCTATTTACAAGATTAATAGGACATGATTGAGTTTCTTTAGAGTCCAATCACATCTCCAACAAGATGAAATACAACAAAGGAATCAACATTCTAAACTAATTCATGTTCAAAACAATTATTTATTTGATATCGATTCCCATCAACTTCTAGCACATGATTAGATTAGTGACATCACTTCAGTATCATATACACATGAAGAGGTAGAGGTTCGCCTTGCACATCTTAAGGGCATCATCAGACCTAGGGAATAATTCATAAAAAACAAGCACCGAACTGGTCTTGGATATGAAAGGGAAGTGACCTTTCACATTCCAAACTACTCCAAAATAATCAAGTTTTAGAGTGTTAGGTTTCCTCGGGACAACTCGTCTTCACCTGCTCCACATCCACTTCATATTTGCAAATACCAACATTGTAATTGAGTTGGACACTTGAAAGATCAATGTTTTTATCTTAACCCTTCTAAGAATTGTGTAAAACGTACTCATCATTCAAAAAAATGTTCCTAAAGCAAGAATCCATGTCGTGGATATGAAAAGGAAGTGACCTCTCACATTCTAGACTACAAACTAATCATGTTACAAAGTTTTAGGTTTCCTCGGGAAAACTTATTTTCATTTTCTCTATATCCACTTTAGATTCGAAAATGCCAGCGTTGTCATTGAGTTGGCCACCTGAAATATCAGTGTTTTGATCTTTACCTTTGTGAGCATTATGGAAAACATATTCATCATTCAAACATATGTTCCAGAAACAAGAATCTTGTAAGAGCAAAGATTCACTTTGGATGAATTTCTTAGAAATGGTCTTAAATATCCCTGAATAATATCAGTCATATTATCGAATTAATTCACAAGTATTGACACATTTTATAGTGTAAATATTTCCATCTTCTCACCTTGTATTTGGCAGGGGGGAATTGATATTCAGTTACTAGTTTCCAAGTCATATCAAATGAGCCTAAGCCATAGCCAGAACAAGAGCTAGCAACTTGAGCCTAGAGTTAGAGTCATAGTTGTAGCTAGAGACAGAATCATGTTCCATGAGAAACATTTATTTTGTGGTCCTCCTTAAACCAACACTCGGTAGAGGACATACTACTTCTACTAGAACATAGGTTGTGGTCATCTTCAAACTACCATTTCATCAGATTTGGTCTTCTTTAAACCATCATCTTGGAGTAATTTTATTTCACAATACATCCATATTAGGAATTGTTCCAGGAACTGCTTCCATCCATATTAGGAATTGTTCCAGGAACTGCTTCAAGCCACGTTCTAGAGTTGGTGGTCAACCCATAACCACCATTAATTGAAGACTTCAACTTCTGCTACTCTATTTGGTTTGTGGTCTTCCTTAAACCACCATATTCAGAGAGCACATCCAACCATTGGTTGTTATTTACCTTCATATTTCATTTTTCTTCTAGGACTCACATACACCGCTTTGGGTTAAAGGGGGAATGTTGGAAACATAATCCTTATAGGTTATGTAAACTTGGAATACTCACTTGTGTGGAAGGCGATAAGCCTCAACTAAAGTTGAAGAGTTGTCAGGAGTCTAAGAGACCTCTTGGAAGATGCAATCGTTGGTCATAATTTGATGTATTAATTTATATCATATGAATGAGAAATGTAACTCGTGCCTATCTCTATCGGTCAAATTTTTATTTGTTTTCGAACAATTAAAAAAGATAAATCAATATCATAACCCTTCAACAAATAACATGAGAGGTTGGGAGAGGCTAGGTATCAAATTAACAAGTGAGGAATAGGAAAGTGAAATGTGCACATGCAAATGGAATGATGCTAGAAAGTGCAAGGAAGATGCAAAGAACTATTAAAACATATGACATTAGGTCGCATATGATGGAGAAACATCATGACTAGTAAATTTGCAAATTTGTATAATGAGATTCATAAAATTGGGAAATGTATTTACCAACTTCACAATAACTCTAGCCCTTAAAACACATATTTTCCATCAAAAAATCCAAAAATCAACCCCCAAATAGAAAAATGGTTCTACTACTGGTCGTCTTTGTTTCAGGGTTAAAATAATAACCTCTTTTCAACTACATATTTAAAACCCCATACTGTTACTAACAAAAAACTTAAAATCAACCCATGGATCAAGAAATGGTGCTACCAAGAACAAATTTGTATTTAGGAGTTAAAATTACAACTTGTTTGAAACCATGACCTTAGCAACCGGTATCATTGTGACCAAAATCTTAATATCAACCCCAAAGCTGAAAATTCACATTACTGATAATGGCATGACATATAATCTGATAATTTAAAATTTTAATATTACTTCCAAATATTTTATTTATTTTTAATAAAATTAACATAAATTGCATTGACTTAAACACAAAGGGATTTCACAAAAATATTATTACGTTGTCCTTATTAAATAAACTAAGAAATTGACCTATTTTATTCATAATCAAATCATATAAAGTCAAAAAAATATAGAAATGATGCATAACTTTACAAAAGATCATGTGTAAGTTTGGACATTCCCTTAGTGTTAGCATTAAAAAATCATATTAATGAAAATATATATAATTATTGAAACTAGTTCATGGATTTTGACATGCAATTACACTACTTTATCTCCAAAGTAATCATTAGGTAGAGAAATGGATGGCCAATATTTTTCTTCTTTTTTGTATCCCAGAGGAACCCAGTAGCTTGCCTGACATGTAACTACTAGTAAAACTTTGGGGCACTACCCCCTATCCTACTCTCCATAAATTGGGTCACAACTAATGGAATTTGAACCTTGGATCTCTCAGTTTTCACATATTTCACATTACTTTGATCACCAATTGAGTTGCCCCCATGGGACTAGCAAAATGGGACTCCCATTTTCAACCCCTCCCATAAGATTTGAACCTAAGACTTGATGGAGACTAAACCCATTCAAACCAACTGATCTACACCTCATAGGTGACCAATATTCTTATTTATTATAAATGTGTGCACCATTTGGGTCTACATATATGCCCAACATTTTAGATGTCAAAAGTTGTTTGAATCTATGACTAGCTCCATTAGATTCCCATCTTGCAACTATTTATTGTACTAGTAACCTCTTGGTAGTTGTTATAATCTTAGAGCGAATAATACCTCTCTTTATCAAATGGAAGTGATAAATATGTCAACATCCTCCAATTTTAAGAATTCAATGAAATATTGATTTATATTTTGACCCTATATTTTTCTCTTTTTACTGATTTGTTTCTCAACTACCATCTATAGCTTATACACACCATTAAATGGGTTTGTCTTTGTTGCACCACAACTAATACAACTTCATCATTTTCTTTATTAACCTTCACAACTTATTAAATTTAGAATGGATAACCACACGCATCTTTAGCCACTAAAATTACAATCATTCAAACTATGTTAATATCTTGCATTGATACAGTATGAATGCCTTCCATATCTTCAAACTATGCATGTGATATTCTAGACCCAGTATACATTTCTCTCTCCTTTGCTTGCAAAGGCTCACAACAACTTGATATTCTTGTTGTTCAACATTTCTTCCCTTATGCTCATTTATATTCTTTGTGGCCAACTAAATTAAGTCTAAAAATACATATCTCCATTTATTGAAATTGAGAGTACTCACTTTGATCATTGAAAAAAGACTCCTATAAAACAAAATCAACAATATCAAAACACTTAGGGGAGGTAGTTGTGGGGGGGTGTGCAGTATTTCGCCCTAAAGTAATTCTAGAAGGAAATTTCTCTTGGAAATTAGGGTTCATGACCAATAATATCACTAAATCCTATGCTCTCTGCCAAGGCACTTTTATATCTTGCTCTCTTTTCCCTCACCATCAAAGACTCTTGATCCCCATTCTTCATATGCAAATACAAACCATGCAAAGGGCCTCTAGTAAATGAAAGCTATCCTCTCCAAAATCAAACATTTCCACTTTGATGGAGTGTAGCATTGAGTGGCATCATATTCAAAGAAACAACAAAAATTTGGTAGATATTCAAGCCAATGTGGCCATCCACCTTGAAGCAAAATGGTTCTTTCTTTTTAATGCCCAACGTGATCATTCCTCAATTCCTTGACATGATTAGAACTACATGTGTCACCTTAAAAGGATCCATTGAAAGGTAGAAATTCATATTAATTTCACATGAGAGGCACTCTTCATAACTCACTCCCACTCCCTTATCACTCATGTAATTCCTATGTTGCACCATGTGAAAAAAACCCCACATACTATCACACACAACACAAGTGGGATTACTCTTGACATCATCCCTTGTAAAAGTTAATTGGGAATGCAAGTTTTTGGTTCTTTATTTAGGCCTTTTCTCAATCAGGTTCTAGTTTTTTTGTCTCTAGTATCCATTGGGATTTAGGTCTCAATTCCTTTGGTGCTCTCATTGTTGTCTCGGTTACATTGGTTGGAAACAATGGATTTCAATGGAAACATATATACTCATTCTTAGGCCCAATAACATGGTAACTCTTTACATAAAATCCAATCTAAAAATTCTTTAATTAACCAAAAAATTGAGGCTTTGTACAAGGAATATGGTGTGGGAGGACTTAATGGTAAAATTTTATTGTCATCTCACCTCCATTTGAAGTGACAAGTAGACATTCTAGAGGCAAATTTCCTCAAAATTGTCAACATGGGAAGGCTCCTTTATTTAGTTCAAAGGTAAACAGTTCCACTTTTGTTCAGTATGCTCTTTCTATAGTTCTTGTGCTATCTAATCCTCTAATTGTCCTAGGTTCTCCACAAACTCTTTGGGAACATTTTGTGCCTATCCATAATTCGACAGCTCCTCTATGCCCGAAGTCCAAGGAAAAGGTTTTAGTATGCATTTTTTACGATAAATATATTATATTGATTATACTCTCTACTCTTATTATTTTTCAAGGTCTCTCAGTCCAAATATGGCCACTTATTTTTGTGAATTTTGGCTCTCTTAGTTTCAAAAACTTCCTATATACATGTTCTCAAGAATCAATGTATCAATTGGGTAATTGTAATCACTCTTTTTGGAATGTGGACCCTCTCTATGTAAGTTTTGTTAGCCTCAACCATAAATTTTATTAATTAATAAAATTATCTTGTTTGTGTTAAAAAAAAAAGACAATATAAAAATGCTTGTATGTATATTTAATAAACTTGTTTATTTTTTATAAGAATTTGAAACAATTTACTTCTCTATTATATCTTCTTGTATTATGGATTTTAATATATGATTGTAATAACAATAACGTTGATGCATGTGTTTGATGATTTAGGAAGAATTTATAAATGATGATCCTAATAAAGGCTCCCATTTTGCACCAATTTAGTAGTGCTTGCCCCACATAAGTATTATTTTATCAATGTTTTTTATACAAAAATGATGATAGAAGCTAATGTCATTAAGTTGTTCAATGCACTTTTCTTCACGATACAGTCCATGAATAGGTCTTTGCATGTCAACAATTCTTCAAATGTGTAAAAAAAAAAATCTAGACAATATGCTTTCTTAATAGTTTCAATTAATGATGGAAAACACCCAACGTTCTTCCCAATGTTATTGCAAGACAACTAAAAAATTGATCATTATGATCATTTATGTGCCCAACAAGAAGGAAATCAACTTTTACCTTTTGAAAATTTTGTAGTTCAAAAAGCATGCTTAGATATCCAAATTTAATCTATTTTTTCATGGCTAATGATGTCCAATTGTAGATGCAAAGCTTGGCAGATATTACTAGACCAATGATTAAGCATGTGATTAATGATAGTGATGGTCAAAATTACATCATTGTGAATATTTGGAGCTATGAAATAAACCCTTGGAGACATTTGACTATTAAATACCATGCAACCAACCAAGTGAAAATGATAATAAAAAAAATTTTTAAAAAATCTCCTTTAAATTCTTCAATGTATAGACAACATGTGATAAAAGTGTGTCTTCTTTTTTAAATCCATGCCATCAATTATCGGTCATTGATAGTTATTTGGAGCATCATAAGACTTCTTCCTATTGGGTATGTGTTATACTTTACACAAATTATATGCACCACAAACAAAGGGGGGTTGTTCAGCCCCACTTGGTTGAGGGGTATCTAGGGGGACAAGATCCCTCTTGCACGGTGTTCAAAGTAGTGCCTCGAGAAAAATGCATAAGGTTTAAGGTGGTTTTCCCATCCGGTTTTAGAGGTTTTAAGCCCAAAAATTTACTAAACACATATTTGTGATGTGTGGTGGTTTTTCCCATGGTTTTTTAGTTTTGGTTATGAAAATACAATTGGATTGGCGGTTCATGTATGTTGTAGGAATTATATTGTATTGCAATACTATCCATGAATTATAATGAAAAAAAAAAAAACTTGTTGGTTTTCCTTTGTTTGGGTTTCCATGATAAAATATGTGTAAATTTGTTTGTTTGGAATTGTATCTTTTTTGTTTGTATTAAGAATATCTTTGTGGCGATTAATTGTATAGGGTTGAAATGTACACTTCCTATATTTGTACAAATTTTATCATCACTTTATTTTTTATTGCATTGTTCTTGAAGTGATATGACAGTGAAATATGAAACTAACACAAATAAAATATTCAAAATGAGTTTCATAATTGAAAACTATCCATTAAGGGTTTGGATGGCATTGGTTTGACTCAGCAGTGGAGGCATTATTAATTGTATGGTAAGGAATCTAACATTATGGAACAATCAAAGTGGATAGGTTTCTTGATGAGCCCTGGTCATATGAAACTATTTGTGTCTGATGAGGAGGTTAGGAGAGCCAGGGATTTCTTTCTCAGGTTCGAAAGAGGTTATGGTAAATACAGGAGGGTTTTCCTCAGTGTTGATTATGTTCGTAGTCCATGTGGAAGGTATTTAGGGGGTAAGTTCCTCGGGCATTTTTCCCTTGGTAACTCTTGTAACTCAAATTTTTAATCCCCCACTAATAAATGGAGGAGACTTAGATGAAGTAGCGTTGGTGGGTATTAATTTATTAGAACGCTCATTCCCTATTGGGTTTGGTTTTTCTGCTTCAAAATTTTCTTTATGGGGCTTTCAGGAAGGAGGGTTTGTCAATCCTGTGACATTTTCGGGAGTACTTGGAAACGGTAGTGGGAGTGCATGCAGTGGAATAGGGAAAAATATTTTATGTTGAAAATGTAGTGGAAGTTTTTCAACCAACCACAAGAAACTTTCTGAACTCATTCACGGTGGTTGGGAATGGTGATGCAGAGGTATTAGGGTTTCCAAGTGGGGAAGAACAGGGAAAGGAAGGTGGAGGGCAGGAAGGCTCTCATTTTCTAGTAAAAGGCTCGTTGGGCTCAAAACAGAAGCCAAGAAAGAATAGGGTTCTAAAAATTGAAAAAAAACCTGCTCCATACAAGATGAGCTTGGCTGATGATGTCAAATAAATCCATGGGAATAATCCTTAGTTGGAAATGCAAGGGGTCGAAAATTTAGCCTAAAAATCATCTAGGAGTGGCTTATGGTAGAAATCCCTCCAAAGATTCAATCCCTCCTAGAAATTCTTAAGTTGGATAAGGGTTGGATAATGTTATCCTTCGGTTCACATGAGGAAGTTTCCCTCATTACAAGTTGTGTCTATTCAATTGATTCTATGCTAGTCATTTTTAAATTCTGGAGACCACTTTTCGATGCTAGAAGAGAGAGAGGCTAGATGTTGTCCCCATCTGGGTTCAGTTACTTAGCCTCTTGACTCACATGTGGAATGATAAGAGCTTCAAAGACCTCAGAAATAACATTAGGAGTTTTCTTCAAGTGGTTTACTCTTTCAGGGAGACAAGGGATTTATCAATGGCAAGAATTCTAGTGTATTTGGACTTGTACAATGTGTTGTATTAAACAATAAACATTGGTAGGTGGGTTGAGCAGCTTCAAGTGCTCGAATATGAAGGTGTATCATTTCACTACAAACATTGTCATAAGTATGGTCATATTTCAAGTCACTATTGTCTTCTCTTCAAGAAATTTTCGTTGGAATTTGAGGTCAAGAAAAAATGAAAGATCCCATGTCAGATATGGGAATGGGTTTGAAGGATGGAATTGGTGATCTTATGGAGGGAAAAAATATGGAGGTTGATTTTTCTGGGACATGCTAGGAGAATAAAGGGTCTCACCCTTATGAGGAGGTTGTCAATGTCAGACACACTCCTCAAACACTTGAAGATATGATTGTTTTGGCCTTGCCTTCTTCACGTTCTCGTTCACCCCTTCTTTCTATTACTACACTTACGAATTCCTTTTCGACTTTGGTAAATTATTCAGTTTTTCTTCTAGGGGTGTTGATTCTGAAACTATGCATCCTGTGTCTAGAGTTCATCCTTCTTGGGTTAACTTTCTAGTCCCCTTCCCGCAAATTTTGCTTCCCTCTCTGAAGGCTTATAACTTTTATGGTTTTTCTGGAGATCCTGAGGGTGGAGAGATTCTATATAACATAAGATCTAGGAAAATATTTCCCCCTATTGATGGTCATTTTGGTGGTCTTGGACAAATTTTCCTCTCCTCCATAGGTTCCAAATCTCATTGAAGGAAATCAATCCTATCAAAAGCTAAAGAAAAGGGCAGATAGGATATGTACATTGGTAGACAGTTATCAATCACTAGTGCACTTAGAGCTATGAATGCTTAAGGAGTGGCCTCCTAATGAAATTTTTATCCTTCAATTGTCAAGGTTTGGCAGGTTCCTTCAAAAAAGTTACTTTAAAGAAGATGGTTAGGGTAGATAATTCAAATATCATTTTCCTCTGAGAAACCTTGGGACATGGTGAATTTGTCTCTTCTCTATTGGAACCTCTGTTTAGAGGATGGAAAATCATTTCCTTGGACACTTGTGTCTAGTCTAGGGGAATCACAGTTTGGTGGCTACATTGTAAAATCCAAATGTATGGAGTGTATGCTCATGTTCGAGGATTGAAGCGTTTTCCTCGGAGTTGGGGGCTCACTTTACTTGCATAACCCTTTATGGTCCTTGTAAAGGCACAGTTGATTTATGGAATAATTTTTTTGGTTTGAAGGTGTTGGAAGTTTAAAATGTTATCCTTGGGGGGATCTAAATTTTTCCATGGGTGTTGCGGAGTCTTAGGGGCCTGGAGGAAAAATTGATAATCTCTTAGAATTTTTTTGTAAGAAAAATAGAGGCTATACTTTTTTTAGATATAGAGCCTATTAAGCTCAAGCCCACATGGAGAAATCATGATGTATTGGAGGGGAAAGTAGCAAAAAGGATTGATATATTTCTGATTGCTAGTGCTTTGGTGTATCATTTCAATATCATTCATCAGTGGGTTGGTTCTGGGGGGGGGAATCTAACCACTCTCCTATTCTATTGGAGATTAAAGATCATGGTCCCAATCCTTGCATCCCCTTTGAATTAAACTCTTCATGGATAAACAGTAATAGTTTTTCAACTTGATTTAAGATGGTTGGATCCCCTATGGTCCACAAAATGGTCATGTGACTTCTCAGCAGTTTGAAGAAAAATTAAAGTGGGTTAAGGGTAAGTCCATTGAGTGGGAAAGGTTAAAATGAAGGAAATATGAGGAGGATCTAATATATATTGAGAAGGATATTCTTATTTTTTATGATTCTAGTTATGGGGGATTCCTAAATTCAGAATATAGGGAGGCTCTAGTTCAACTGGAATCTCAAAGAAAGGCCATACATGAGGTGCAAGAGGTTTCTTGGAGATTGAAAATCGGATCCATTTAGTGCTAAGTAGGGGATGAGAATACAAAATTCTTCCAATCATATGAAAATGGAAGGAAGATGGGTAATACAATCTAGAATTTAAAGGACAGGGATGGTGGAGAGGTCTCAAATTTTGAGGGCCTGACCTCATTAGTAAGATACCATTTTCAGAATTTGTTTCAAGAGCCTGTAAGGGCTAATATCATTGAAGACATCAGGATGGCACAATTTTTTCCTATATTTTTGAAGACAAAGATATAGAGAACTTGTGGAGGAGGTCTCTAAAGAGGAGTTGAAGGCTATGTTTTCTAGTTTCAAAAAAAAAAAAATTACACGACCTGATTGGTGAGGGTTTGAGGTTTTGAGGTATTTTTTGATATTATTGGTAAATATATATTGGAGGTAAATGAATCTAGAAGGGAAGGTAGAGTCTTGGTATCTTTCAATACCACCTTCATATCCCTTGTCCCCAAAGTCGATAAGCCTTACTCCTTTAAATATTGTTGTCCTATCTTTTTATTAATTGTATTTACAAGGTCATCCCCAAGATATTTCCAAGAATACTTAAGCCAATTATGTCACAATTTATATCAAAAGAAAATTTTGGGTTCTTGGAAGGTAGACAAATCCATGAGGTCATTGAGGCAGCACAAGAAGGCCCCAACAGTATAAAAACCCTCTAATTAAAAGGTGTTGTAATAAAAATTTCTCTCTCCAAAGCATATGATCATTTTAGTTGGATGTATATTCGATTATTGTTGACTCAGATGGTTTTGGTAATGTTTTTATCAATTGGGTTATCGTATGCTTAAAATCGGTCTCTTTTGTTGTATAAATAAATGGATTTTCATCTCCCTTTTTCCATGCACAGAGAGGCTCGAGGTAGGGTTGTCCCCTTTCCCCTTTATTATTTTTATTAGTTGTAAAATGTATTAGTTGTTTGATTAAGGATTCTACATGTAAGGGGTTTTTCCAAGAATTTCTTATCTAAAATGTTCTCGTTATTACAGAATTATTATTTGTAGATGACATTCTAATTTTTTCTAATGCCTCTATTCTAAATGTGGCCAACTCATTTTAGATAATTACATTGTTTGAGAAAGATACCAAGATGGCTATAAATTTATATTGGCTTGATGGTGCCTAGATCTGGGTTCTGATATGGCTGCGCGAACCAACAAAACCCACTATTACCGGCCCTTTCGACAACGATCTATTGTGTAGACTAAAGTCTCACCCAAGGCAATATAGGGGGATGCTAGAACCATTTTTTTGCATCTAGAGGGACAATGGCATGTGGCTTTAAGGCTTATCTTCCTTTAAATACTTAACAGAGCTTAGCGAAGCTGATATAATAATTATGCAGTCGTTGTTCAATGATTCTATTGAATTGTATTGCAGACTACGCGATTTTACCTTAACAAGCATAAAACAACATAAATAACTATAAACAGGACTTTGTGATGCAATTATAAGTAAAACCACAACTCAGCAAAAATAATATCAAAGTACATATAAAGCAAACACTTCAGCAAATAACATAAATATGTCTTCAAAAGTCTTTCATTAATGCTCAGATCTTCTCAATACAATGCATTCCACCCTGCGCACTCAGCTACATACTTCCTAAGATCTACGCGCACTCAGCTGTAGGAGCCTTTTCTCTAACCCAATCCATAGAATATAGACTCAAAATAGCCTTACATACAAATGCATTCTATGACTTAAATTATCTACTTCTCAAGGTCTATCCTAGACCCCTTATATAGACTTTGCATTTAAAATACCATGGTCCGAAAACCATGGGCAGAGCTCAACGTACACAAAACATTCCCATTCCTTTACAAAATAAGGGGATTTGACCCACCCCAAAGCCCCTAAGACTCTATCATAGCTCTGTGTTTTGCGCTCCGCTTCTTGATCTATGGAGTATTTCTAAAAATCTTCAATCAAGGGGTACCATGTCCAACATGCCCCCAACACAAAAATGTGACTCGTCCCGAGTCACTCTATTGGTGCACCCTCGATCTTTGTTTTGATGTTGGTTAAGACTTCCTTTAGAGGCATAACTATTATGGTGCACTTCTTCTCAAATTCACAGACTCCGGTCAGCAAAGTCTTAGTAGATGGCCCTGCAATTTTTGTAGCAATATCCTTCTGCGTTTGGCATAGTCCCTTCAACTGTTTCTCGACAATATGTGATAACTGACTGGCTTCTGCTTCCCATGGCTTCGTCCTGGTTGTGATAAGTTGTTATTTTCTGTGTATCTCATTGATCTATTCTTGTAAAAATTTACCCTCCTGGAGACAGGCATAATGTTATATTGGTGCTAAGGTCTTCGCGATGACCTTAATGTGGTCCATCTGTTCCAATTTCTCACAAACTGCTTCTTCAATTTTTTGCACCTGAGGGTCCTCCTATAGTGAGGCCTAGATATCCATAATGTCTTCAAAGACTTGATCACACTCCTGGACGGTGGATTCAATATTATCATCGGCAACCTTGATCTCCACTATGCGCTACTCCTGAGCCTCTGGTGGAGTAGCGGGCTACAATTGCATCTGCAACTCAATTATCTTCATATGCATCTTGAGGTGCACCCTGTCGACTTCATCCTTGGAATCCTTAACTGCCATGGAAAACTCTTGTACTTTTTCTTTTAGTGTGGCTGCAGCCTAAATCTGCAGTTGAGGTAGGTCATTGTAAGCCTTTAAGATGACGTCCTCCAATTTCTACCTATGTGCAGTCTCTGTATCACGCCCTTGCATAGCATGTTGTTTTTCCTCAACCTGTCTAGTGAGATAATCTATCGCAGTAATAATCTACCGCACACCTGTTTTCTTCCCAGATGGATCAATTGGTCCTACGAAGTCAATCGCCCATTTATCAAAGGCCTGCAAAGTGACTTGTGGATGCAGCGGCATTTCATCCCTTCGTGATGGTTTTCCAGTCCTCTAACATATATCACAAGCGTTGCAATATTCCTTTGACTCCTTATGCATCGTAGTCCACCAAAGCCCAGCATGTAGGATTTTCTGCGCAGTGGCATTTCTTGTGTAGTGACCTCCAGCCACTCTACCATGTGCCTCAACAAAAATAATGTGATGTTTGTGCTCAGGAACATATCTTCGGAGAATCTCATTAGCCCCCATCTTGTATAAGTGCCCCGCAATCAGAGTAAAATCTGCAGCCTCTACGACCAGCTCTTTCTTATGTTGTGTAGTATACTCTACAAGTGCGACTCCCGAAGTCATAAACTGAATGATATCTAGAAAGTGTTCATCTACAACCCAAATAGAAAACAACTGGGAATCAAGTAATCCTTTGTCAATATTCATTGGTTCTTCAATCGTCTCGATTCTGGATAAATTATCAGGCTCAGCATTCAAACATCTTGGCTTGACTATCACTTCAAAATTATACTCCTGAAATAGTAATAGCCATCGGAAAATATTCCCCCCAACACAGGCTTTTTCACTAGGTATTTCAACATAGAATGATTGGTGAACATTTTGAAGTGCACGCCTAATAGATAATCTCAAAATTTATGTAGCGCATAGACCATCGCTAACCCTTCGCACTTTGTGGTGGAGTAATTCCATTCTTATTTAGATAACTTCTAGCTTGTAAAAGTAATAGGTTGATCTAGATCACCTTCTCCTGGTTGCGCTAAGACAACTCCCAAATTTATGCAGGATGCATCGACATGTACATGGAACCCCTTCTTCCAATTAGGAAACACAATAATTAGTGCAATCACCATCTTTTCCTTCAACACATCGAGGCTCTTTTGACAATCATCATCCCAAAAGAGCTTGACAAATTTCTTCAATAATTTTTCCATTGCTGCAGTGATCTACGCATAGGATTTGATGAAATTTCTATAATAATGTGTATGGTCGAGCGTTGTGTGTGGCTACTTCACATTCGTTGGTGGATCCATGTTTATAATCACAGCGATCTTTGCAGGATCTACCATCAATCACTGCTTGCAAACAATGTGCCCCAATAATATACCATATGGCACACAAAAAATACATTTCTTCAAGTTCAAGGATATTTGATAGTTTCTGCAGGTATCCAACGTCAAGTACAGACTAGAAACATGCTTCTTTAACAGTATGAAAATCTTCCAGTGATCGAAATACACTTCCAAAATTATTTGGATGTATTCTTTAAATGTTGCAATGATGACTTTGAAAAATATTGTTAGAGTGTTATTCAATATGAACGGCATAACTGTGTACTGAAATGATCCCCATTCAGTAGAAAAAGTGGTCTTGCTCCTATCTTCCAGTGCTATCTTGATCTGATGATATCATGAGAACCCATCCATGAAGGAGTAGGCTTCCTACCCTCCAACATTCTCAAAAATTCATCAATGAATGGTGTCGGAAATGGTTCATGAACACACGCATCGTTAAACTTTCTAAGATAGACACAAATCCTTATTTATCCCTTGTTCTTCTTCTCCTAAACCACCATAGGGCTAACCCACTTGGACCCCTCTACAAGTCCAATAATTCCAACAATGAGCATCTTTTCGAGTTCTTCCCTTACTTTATGTTTATATTTTGTGTTCAAATGATATGGGCATTGCTTGAACGGCTTCGCATCAGGCTTTAAAGTGATGTGCATAACTTCCAAATCTCTTACAATGCCTTTTAGCTCAAAGAACTTCATCAAAAACATATCCTAGTACTATTGCAACAATTTAGTGACCTTTCTTACTGTATCCTCATCCCAATAGTCCCTAATCTTCGTGAACTTTGGCTCTGATTCTAATCCTATGTTGACTTGTTGAGTTCTGAGAGGTTGTGCTATGTCTAGCATCTCTACTTCAGGATCTACAACCTTGTACTATCCTTCAAATTCAAAAATATTGACATTGCATGAATCCACCTTGCCTTCTTTCGCAATCAGGTTGTAACATTCTTGTGCTTGTTCCAACTGTGAATCCCAGTTAGGTTGTACCGAAGTCGTTGGCTTAGTGTTTATTCAGAATATTCCTCTTCTGACTTCCTGAAGAGCATCGTTTATATAATCCCAACCATATGTGAAATTATAATTCAATAAGAAACCTTTTGTCATCTCATACCAATATGTGGTGTCGTGGCGTATCTTTGTTTCAAGATACCACTGTTGGGATATCGTATCAAAGGTATGAAATAATATATGCACCCATTCAGGTTGAGGTTCCTCGCCCTAAACCGCAGTTTAGTGAGACAAATGGTCGCGAGGATCATCCCTACCACTGTAATTCTCTGTGATGCTAGTGTTTACATGACCAAACCTGAGCCTCATAAGTCTGGAATATTCATTCCATCCTCCTAAGCCTTCTCTGTGCGTGCCCCACCATCTGGCTAGGGTGGACCTCAAATCGAAGTCCAAAGCTTCATATCGCTGCTCGTCAGGCACCTTGTTTTCAAATTCATCCAGAAATAAATCAACATCTCTCATTCCATCATAGAAGGGAACGTCACGTACCTCCAATGTGATGTAATGAAGTGATTTGGTAACTTTTTTGCACCACTTAGTGGATACTTCATATAATCGGTTCTGCTAGTGCTCTAATTCTTCATTGGAATCTGAAACACAAGAACTGTCATGCTCCCAACTTATCCTTCCATCAGCGGTAGGATTGATCCAATATTCCTCCTGTGTAGTGATCCTATAGACGTTGTTGATATCACCATATTCATTCTGGACATGTTTTGAATATCGTGCACCTTCAGAGGGGTCCAAAGGCACAGCAACCACTGTAACATTCTTCTCAAACACCATTTGTCTATTTTTCAGGTTGATTATGGCATCCATATCATAAGCCCAGTCAAATACAAGCAAAGTGGGATACAGGTTGTTTTCATCAACGATCTCAATAACTTCAAAGTCTAACAATACACTTGCAACATCAATATCTAAGTTAATGCCATGCAATCGACCCATAGGGATGATCTTCTATTGATTTTCCATTCTTAGCTAAATCGGTGACCATTTCAGCTTTGATCTCTCCATCTGTTCCCATGTGTGTTTTGGAAAAAAATTGTCATCTAATCCAAGATCAAGGATAACTTATTCCATTTCATAGTCATTGATCTGCATAGTTAACTGCATTTATTTTCTGGTTCTTTTCTTATGTTTGTAGACCTTATGCACTGCGCATTTTTTCAGTTGTTGGTCTTCTACACCAGCACATTTGTCAATCAGCTCCTGCAATCCTTCCAAAGCTTTTTGATCCCTAATAACTTCATGCATGTATGTAAAAATGACTTCAGAATGGATGGATCAACTTCCTTTGAGTCAGTAATCTCTTTGGGTTGATTCTTCAACGGAAGTGGTTGTCTCTGCATTGTTGTTTTCGAAGCTCCAGGGCTCATAAAATTCTTCTTCGCTTCCATGAAGGTTTCCCTTTCACGCTGTACATCAAACCCATTATTCTTGTCTCCAACTTTTCGGACCCATGTATCCTCCATTTGCTTCTTTCCTCCCGCTCTGTCTTCTCCAGTATTTATACCACTTAATTTCACTATATTGATACTTAGATATTATTCACATGGTTTATCTCTCATCATTTGTATGTTCTGGGCAGGCTGTTGATTGCGCTTTTCCTACATTTTAGCCAATAATGTAAGACAATCCTCTATTTCATGATCAAATGCCCAAAAATACCTATAAGGTACGGTAGTGGGATTTTGAAGATCCCTGATGAAATGTCCAGGTTGACCACAATTATAACACATGATATGTCTACAACCTCGTCCAGCGCCTCCTCCTCGGCCACACCCTCGACCCAGGATACTTCCACGTGTTGTTGGAAAACCTAGATCTTCGCGACTTTTGGCTTGCAATCAATATGCTCCAAGACTCTGCATCATTAGATCGTAGCTTCAACAATGCTTGTTTCCATGTCCCACTGAACTACAGAACAATTGCTTCGACGACCAAATGTACTTTTGCAGTATATGACAGTAATTTTTGGAGTTTTGGCCTGCAACTTCACATAAGATAGACCAGACATTTGGTCCCACATTTGGTCTGGTACTTGGCCTATGCTTCAATGGGCTTGGCATCCCAGTGCCCAAGTAAACTCTATAAATAGGACATTGATCCTTATGGTGGTCCTCCACTTTGAATTTTATGCACCATACTTTTGAGCACATGTTAGACCGAACCTATTTTCCCTTCCTAAAATCTTGGAGTTCCATATGTAAACTTTCCAACTGGGTTTGGATCTGTTAAACCCCTACGTTGGTATCCACTACTGGGGAAGCTTCTAACTTCATCGTAATCTCTAAGGCTTACACTTGGGTTGCGATATTTTATGAGACAACGACAACCTAGTATGTGGCAATAGCGCAACTATAAACCATTCCTTGTGTTTCTCGTCGGGGATCTTCATGTTGAATTAACTTAGAAGTGTATTAAACCTCTGATCAACTTCCCACACAGTTTCAGTGACCAATTTCTTGAACTCTTTTACCTTCATAGTACATTGGGACTGTGACTTCAGCTTCTTGAATTCAGCATTCAACGTAGCCTTTGTCTAGGCCAACATAGCATTTTGGTTCATTGAGGAGTACTTCATATACCAGGATAATGCTTTATACTGCAGTGCTATGACCAACTGTGCTTTCTTCATATTCCCATAAGTGATGTTCTGCGATCTCCACATTGCTTCTACAACAATCCAGAACTACACGGGATCATCCGATCCTTTGAAAATAGGCATCTTGGGTGAGTGAGCCATGGAAAACGAGGGAGGTGGAGGTGGAGATGGAGGAAAAGTATAGGGATGGGTTGTGATGGGAGTGGAAGGTTGGGGAATTCCAAAATCACCTTGATGATCTTCAAATTTTATCGACGCACTTCTAGGGGTAGCAGGGTGGATTTATCCTTCCTCACTTTTTGGCCCAAATAGTGGATTGTACTCGGACTCAATGTAACTATTAGTATCTACCCTAAATATCCTACCACATCACATAGTTTCTTTTTTATTTCTTCCAGTTGCATATGTAGTGCACCCTTTTCACACAATAGCATCTTAATCCAGAGCTTTAATGATTTCAATTACTTACCTTGTGGAAATTTCAAAAAAAATCACTCTGCTTTGCTATAGTATACAGATTTATCGATCACGAACTCATTAATAAAGCCTCCAAGGATACTGTTGATCCAATAATCAACAGCCCTTGCGATCTTGTTATCAATTTCCCTTAGTTTCTTGATCAAATCTGGAGTCCACGCAGTAGGGTTATCGTTCTTGAAACAAGTCTTTTGCTCAACTAATCTTGATAAGCACTCGTACAAATCACTAGAAAATGATGAGAAAAATATCTCATGCTGATCTGTGAAGATATATGCATACAACCAATTTTCAATAGATAGATGCAGATTATTTTTTTCTTGCGTTGCAAATTCATGTTCTCTTAGATCTACCCAATCTTGAATCTCTTTCATAGATAGATTCCACATCCACATATCACTCAATCAGATCCTGGTCCTGGAAACAGAAGCATTTGTTGGCTTGATGGGGCCTAGACCTAGGTTCAGATATGGTTGCGTGAACCAACAAAACCCACTATTATCAGCCCTTTTGGAAACTGTATGTTTCGCAGACTAAAGTCTCACCCGAAGCAATATAAGGGGATGTTAGAACTAGGTTTCTGCATCCAGAGGGATAATGGAGTCTAGCTTTAGGGCTTATTTCCTTTCAATACTTAACAAATCTTCACAGAGAAAATATACTAATTATACAGTCATTGTCCAATGCTTCTATTGAACTGTATTGCAGACTACTTGATTTTACCTTAACAAGCATAAAACAGCATAAATAACCATAAACGGGACTTTGCGATGCAATTATAAGTAAAAGCCTTACTCAACACAAATAATATAAAAGAACAGATAAAGTAAAAACTTAAGCAAATAAAATATATTTGTCTTCAAAAGTCTTTCATTAATGCTCAGATATTCTCAATACAATACGTTCCATCCTGCGCACTTTGTTGTAGGGGTCTACGCACTTAGCTGCAGACTTCCGAACTTCGTGCACTCAACTTCAAGAGCCTTTTCTCTAACCTAAACCATAGAATACAGACTCAAAATATCCTTACATACAAATGAATTATATGACTTAAATTATCTACTTCTCAAGGTCTATCCTAGAATCCTTTTATATTCTTTACATTCACAATACCATGGTCATAAAACCATGGGAGGAGCTCAACATACACAAAACGTTCCCATTCCTTTACAAAATAAGGGGCTTTTACCCACCCCAAATCCCCTAATACTCTAACATAGCTCTGTGTTTCGCCCTATGCTTCTTGATCTGCGGAGTCTTTCTCAAAATCTTCAATCAAGGGGTACCCTGTCCAACAATTATCGCAAGTCTTCTATTCTTGCTAAAAATCTAGAGGACTTTGAATTTCAGCACCTCGAGGTGGTTTTTCCATATCAAATGTCAGATATGGAAGAGGGATTAAAATAACAGGGCTTTCATTTGAAAACAAACTACTACAAGAATGAATATTGAATGTGGTTAATTTCTAAAATTGAGAAAAGATTAAAGGATGGTGTTTCATATAGTTGTCTAGAGCTGGGAGGTTGGTTTTGGTGAAATTAGTGCTTGAATTTATTCTTTTGTTATGGATGTCTACGACTTGGATTCCTCGGGGAATTTGTGGGTTGAATCATAGAACCATTTTGTCCTCCCCTGCGTAAATTGGAACCATATTGCTTTGCCTAAATTGCTTGGTGGGTGGTATCTAAAAAACATTTTATGTTCTCCAAGGCCCTGGTAGAAAATTCTGAGTGGAAACTATTGTTCACCCCCAGTCTCTGGACCTCGATTGTCTATAAAAATCATAACCACCCCCATTTTCTATAATACTAGATTAAGATGAGTGAAAACTCGTTCTCCAATATTTCAGTCATATGGCATGCAATGTTAAATTCTTTTGATGTTATTGCTTCAGGGTTTGCCTAAAAGGTTGGAATTGGATTGAAAGTGTAGTTGGGCCAATATCCTTGGCCAGGTTGTGGTCTAAGCCATTGTTTTCCTCATGAACTTATTAACTCACTCAAAGACAGGGGTATCTCTAAAATTTCACATATTAACAATCCATCCCATGCTACTATTTGGTGTCAATGGTGACTTTCGAAAAGTGATTTGTAGGTAGCATAGGAACATCATGAACTGGTATCAACTCACTCTCCAGTGGGTATATATACTCCAAAGTCAGGGAATATTCATCTGAATGTGGAATTTGAGGATGGAGAGGGGGAGTGATGGTGGAAAGCATTATGGAAGATAAATATTCCAGCAAAGTCTCATCTTTTCATGTGATGCATTTTGGCTAAAAAGGTCACTACCTAGGATATTTTGCAGAAAAGACATAAAATTGGGCTTGGATGGGGCTTGTTATGTAAATTTAATTTTGATTCCATTGAGCACATTTTTGTTGAATTCCCTTATTTTTTCCAAGTTTGGTATAGTTTTTTCTTGACCATTGGTCAATACTGTGTTTCGCAAGGGCCATCATTTGAGGAGCGATGGCACTTATGTGTACAAACAAGTCCATAAAACTCTATAGGGTTCTACCTTTTCTAATTTGTTGCGATGTTTGGCTGTTGTGAAATAAATAAATCTTCCAAAATAATTCTTCCATTCTAGACAGAGTGGCAGTGGAATTATTGGCTATTCTGTCACACTTTCCTAAGCACATGGCTCATCCTCTGTCCAGATTTTTTATTTTGGAAAAGCTTGATAAATGTCACCCATGGGGCTAATTTGATGGTGTTGAATAGGGGGGGGGATCACTTATGTGGTATCAACTTCATTTTGCATCTATCTTATCAGCATTTCTTCAAAATATGTATGGGCTTCGGGAGGGGAACTAAAAACTTGGCCGAATTGTTATCTTGTCATTCTTTGTTGTCTTTTTCTAGAGAAAATAGATGTGATCACGTTCAAGTGTTTAGTGACTCTTTATTGGTAATCGGGTTAATGAGATATAGAATGTCAAAGTTATTAATATTTTTCATATTATGGAAGATTTACAAAGATTCAAGCTTAATTATTCATATTTTTCATGCACTCATATTTACAAGGACAAAAATAGGGAAGCAAATAGGCTTTCTAAGGAAGGTCTTCAATCGGAACAAGGCTTATGGAACATTGAAGAAGTTTTAGATGATGAACATTTCTACTTTTTTCACAAGATGTATATGGATAACCATTATTCTCATCTTTAGATAATTTTGTTTTCTGCAGATGTCTTTTAATCATTGCCACTATTTTTAGACTATTCATGGAATTATTTTTTAGCCTTCTCAGGTTGTTATTTCTTGTTTTCTTTGTTAGAAAGTGGGTATCATTTATCCATAATTTTCTGGACTATTGTTGACCCTTGTGGTAATGTATCTATGCATTTTTTATTGGACAGTTATGCTTTATTTAGCCACTGTTGGGACCTAGGCATATCTTTTTGAATACACACTTAGTTGTGTATATGAAAATGTAATTTTATAAAAATAAATAAAATTATGGTTTTTTCTTCAAAAAGAAAATGATAACTATCCATTTCTAATAAATAATTTTTTAGAGACATCTCCTTTGATTTATCCCTTCTTGTTTTAAGACAGACACATGCACTACAAACCCCAATCCCTTATTTCTTTGAAATATAGACATCTTCATTGTTTTTTGTATTATTATAAAATATGCATATGTAATGAAATTACGATTTCCTTCAACGCCTTCATATTTTTTAATAAGTTGTATATTTATTACCTTGTGAAATTATTTGGAATATCTATTATGACTACATTTGACATACACTCACCATACTTGGAAAATAAATCAGGCATCCATGGCATTGCAATGTTTGTTAATGGGTATTGTCTAATCCATGTAGTGCTTTTGAATCAAATGTAAGATTATTTTCTAGTCATTTTGGATTTTTGATAAATGGATATTACCACTTGAGTGAATTTTTTTGAATGAGTTTCTAAATATTTCTAGTGCGATAATCATAACCTATCTTTGTAGATATCATGCATCCTACTAAATATGAATTTTGCATCTTTTTATTCATTGATAAAGGCACCTTCCTTTTCTCCAAAGAAATTCCTGTAGCAATAACTTTCAAGATATTGTTTTGACAACTTTCACTTGAAATAAAATAACTAATAGAACTTGAGTTTATGAGAAATAATTTCCTAGAATGCATACAATTTGAATAATTTGGATTGATATAAAAAGGTCTAGTTCTATTTTTGGTACTTGTGATAGTTGCAATGTTTTTTTGTATTGTCCCTATTGTTTTTATGGGAATTTCATCATCCTTGCTAGTATGAATATCCTCATCACTAGGACTAATATCATCCTTTCTCTAATCATACTCAACATTGTTAGGGGACCCAACAAGAGAATGATGATTACTTTTAATTGTTACACTTGGATGACTTAGAACATGATCTTCATTCTAGACCCATCAACATATTAATTTTAATCTCATCACTAAAAGGAATATCCAACTCAGTAGGAAAATGTTAAGGCTCTAATAAGCATCCATTATTATTTTATTAGTTATGGTTAGGTTATCCTAATGGCAGATTAAATCATTTCACTTTATCTCCTATTTATAATAAATGGGATTCATTTATATATCCATCACACCTGCTCTTATGTGTTGGATATATTGTAAAAGGAGGGTTCCCCCTCAAACTGAACTACTATTCATTGATTTTTTATCATTTTCAAGCCATTGGACATTCGGTATCAAAACTATGATCCTAGGGTTTTGCTTCTTCAATCAAGATATCTTGGCATTTTCTCTACCAAAAAAATGGAGAAGTTTTAAATAGTAACATTTTAAGGAGATTGAGATGCAATATCATAGTACAGGTGGTTAAAAATTGCATTCTTGTTTATTATAGCTTTAGAGATATAATTTATGGAGGATAGGGTTTTTTACTAATCCTAAAATTGTTATTGAAAGAGTTATATTAGATTTTTCACAACAATTTTTTTAGTGAAGTTTCATATTAAAATTTTCAAATATTGATATGACATAACAAATTACATGTGAAATTATTTCAGGTTTTGACTCATAATGTTTTATGATATGTATATTGTAGAAGTTAGGATTTTTAACCAGTTATTATATAGTGGTTTTAAAAGTTTTTTTATAGTAAGAAATTTCATTTTAAAGTTTTTTTATTTGTTCCAAAGTCTTTAAGTAACATAGTGATCTATCCTCCACATGGTCTTGAATAGACGGTGATCAGGTGCTCTATTAAGGCACTCCTTGATGTGAAGTCATCGGTTCAATTCCATGCCCCAATCGGGGTGATATATTGGACATGGCAAGATGTAATCCCACCAACCTTACAAAAAAAACATAGTGATCTATCATTCAATGGGTAAAACCATGGTTGAGGAAGAATACATGCATGAACTACACATGGTTTCACCTAGTTGGAAACTCTTGTAATCTCTATTGGTACTTCTTTGAGTAGTACCACGTCAAACAATACCTTTATATGAAATATCACTTCCACATGCCTTTGGATATATAGGAGGCCCCCTAGGTATAATTGCAATCAACTTTATATAATATAATCATCCATCTTGTTGCTATAGTACACTAAAAACAACACTTGAAGTGACCACTTTCTAGTACTTGGGTAGTCGAGCAGTATAAATAAGGGCACGATTGAACCTCCTCAGTTGAAATCCTTTTTCCAATTTGCACTAATTGGGTGTATTTACAAGGAGGCAGTAGACTACTTAGATGATCCTTATGATGGCCTCCAAATCTAGTGCTCACCACCCCTACCATCCTTATGTTTGCAAATGTTACAACAATCATTATCTAAGCAGGTTTTTGTACCTCCTATAATAGTTGATCTAAAAAGGGCATGGGGATCACGATAACAAGTACTATTCACACTTGTTACCACCCCTTGTAATTATGCTGCATGTTTGACTCCTTCCTCTAAATTCTTTAGGAAATGACATATTCACCGTGTCCCTCCCTCGATGTATTAAATGTTTTCCTGTGGAGCCCCTTTCTCCTATTTCACCACTAGATGCTTCTATTTTTCCAAGGTGATCTCTCTATCAACCATCCTCTCTGATATATTCTTGAGTCGATTTCCTCCCTATCCATCTTCTAGTTTTCTTAGTAGTTCTCTATCTTCGGAAATTTTTAGTGGAGGTAGTAAAAAACCTAGCCCTCAATTTCCCCACCTCCGCATGTCTAAAAAACTCCTAGGTCATACAAGAAATTTATAAGCCATAAAGTGGAGTCATCCCTTGTGCTTGAAAAGGATATTCAGTTGAAAAAAATTATTGGGATGAAAAGGAAGCAGTTTTTGGTAATTATGTTATCAAAGGGATGTCAATGGTGGTTCTTTGGCACTAGATGGATTAAAATGTTGGGCTCCTACTAGATACCCCCCAAATGTTTAATTTTAGAAAAAGGATGAATGGGTTGGTTAATCAACGAAGAGGTAGACACAAGAAAATCCTAAAAGTTTGATGGTTTTGGTTCTCAAGCTCTCTATCTGAAACCTTGGAATGTATATTTTGAAGTTAGGTTATAAAAGTAGGCCATTATTCTTATCTAGGTCAGTTTTTTTTGGATCCCTCTTATTTTGGGTCGGAGGGAACATTTTAAGAAATTGGAAATACCCTAGGTTTCTACTATTGTTCATATTTTTCTTATCATACCACTATTTATATGGGAATGAGGATTTTAGTGGGTTTAAATTTGACAAAAAGGATTCCTACCTCCATCTCAAATAGTTTTGCTCCCTCAAACACTAGTAGAGCCTGGATTATGAGGGGGTACCCTACAAATGTGCTTCTTGCCATACACATGGTCACCTTAGAAAACACTCTGAAATAAGGAAAGGACCAAAACATTGGGTAATAAAGGATCATATATTGTCAGTCTCCCCCCCAATATCATAGATCGAGATCGGTCCTCCCTCCTTTGCATCAACAAGAATATCATTGGTTCAATTAGAAGGCTAAGAGATCGCACCATAGGGACTCTATCACGAATTTAAGGGCCCTTATCTCTCCAATGTATTTTCTTCCTAAACACAAGCTACTTCTATTATGTAGGGTCATTCGTCAGAAGGTACAACCCCAGTTTTAGAGCCCATTTATTTTCCTATTTTTCATTATAGTTGCATATCCCTTGGCCCCTTGGGTTTTTCCCCCTTCCCTCTTATTTCCAATTATTTGATCCACACTGATAGGTAGCTCCCCAAATCCCCTCCTAACATTTCCCTTCCTACATCCTCTACCCTTCCCCTAGTTTCTCCCTTAGCTCTTCCCTCGCCCCCTCATCTATACCACCTCCCTTTCACCCTTCTTGTCCTCTTTGGTACAATATTTTCTCCTTTGTCTGTATTGTCCCTTCCATGTACTCTTATTCATCTAATTACTTCTTCCCTGAACCTCGTGTTGGATTAAGGACCTCGCTAAGTGTCCCTAAAAATCTTCGAGAAGAGGCATAAAATCATCTCTTTTTATCACTAAGCATCTTTCCCACTCTAAAATCAAATATAGTAAGAAAAATAAAATTCAATTATCTGGGATCTTAGAGAATTATGCCTTATTTCTTTTCCAAATGAAAATAATATCCCTTAACTACAGGGGCCTATCCATCCCTTCAGAAAATTAAGCTATTTAGTGTTTGATAAGCATACACTCCCCCCATATTATTTCCCTTCAAGAAACCATGGTAAATGGAAAAAAATATCTCTCCTCACTAAAATATTCTATCCCTTCTTGTAATTTTATTACAATTTGTGTGTTTGTAAGATTAAGAGACCTCTTAACAAGTTGGGATATGAAATGTATTCGCCTCACAACAGTCTAGTATTTTAATTTTGATCTGGTTGCAAAATTATACTCCTAGGAACTGGATAAAGCTCTCCTATGCATAAATGTGTATGGGTTTTTTGTTGACCATCAAGCTTATTGGTCAAATTTTTCTAAGATCCACCTCCTATACTTAGGGAGGTTCATTTTTGGGGCCACCTAAATCTCTCTCTAGGAGAAATAGAAATTTGGGGGTTTTTTCTAGAGCATAACCTCTCATTCTCTTATTTTTTAAACTAATTGAGAAACTAGGATTTCTTGACATTATGCCTTCTGACTAATTACCCACTTTGAAAAATAAATAGAGATAGGTTAGATCACATTTCCAAACACCTTTATCACTTTCTCATCTCAAAATCCTGGATGGATTCAGGATTTCATATTAATCAAAGCTCCTCTATTGGTGAAGCTTCAAACAAATTTCCCATCCTAATATTCCCTTCCAACCCCACAACTCCTTTCAAATTAGATCCATCTTGGTTAGAACATTCCTCCTTGGTCAATGTTATCAATTCCTCTTATATCCCTATTTCCTGAACCTCTCACGAGTCCCCTCCCATTCAATTCCATCGAAACCTGAAACTAGAAAAATACTTGATTATAAAGTGGTGAAAAACTAGAAAAAGGAGGATTCAAATTCCTTGGTTGAAATTGAGACAAAACTTCACCTCTGTTATGATAAAAGTGCTTCTACGCCTATCTCACTAGAAAGGAAAATTGAAATCAAAGAATTAGAAGAAACTTTTGCTAGAAAAGGAAAGGGATTGGATGATGAAAATTCAATCCATATAGTTAAAAGAGGGCAATGTAAATACAATTTTTCACAAAATAGCAAACCATAAAAAATACATAAAAATAATGTGGGAGATCAAAAAGTCTATTGGATATTTTTCAACCTCCTTTAAGGATATTTTTGAGGAGGGTTGTAATTACTTCAGAGACATCTACTACTCCCCTCAAAAACCCTCTATTCAACAGATCCTAAAATTGGAAAACCTCTCCCCATGCTACATAGACCAAGAAAGGAACTCTTCCCTAATGGAAGGACTTACAAAATAAGAAATTACAAAAGTCCTGCATAGCTTTTAGAAAAGGAAGAGTCATGGGCTAGACATATTGTCGATTGAATTCTATAGTAAATGTTTTGACTTCATCTCTGATGATATCCTTGTTGTAGGGGAATACATTAGATACATTGGATAGGTCCTTTCTCCATTCAATTCCATATTCATTTCTCTCATGCCAAAATCCAACTCTCTGATCTCTTTTGATCTCTTTCGTCCAATATCTCTTTATAATTCCATTTACAAAATCATTTCAAAGCTCGACGCTTTGATATTAGAAGATATTTTGTTTGACTACATCTCAAGTGAACAATTTGGGTTTCTCAAGAACTATCAAATACATGAAGCAATCAACCTCACTCAAGAAGGGATGCACTTTATCCATTCAAAGGAGAAAAATCAATTCTACGCAAAGTTGGCCTCTCGAAAGCTTATGACATAATAAATTGGCTCTACCTTAGATTATTATTGATGCACCTTAACTTATGTCATGATTTTTTCACTTGGACCATGAACTTTATAGGTACTTCCTTTTTTTCATCTCAGTCAATGGCATGACAACCCCTTTTTTCCATGTTGAAAGAGGTTTAAGACAAGGTTATCCTCTATCCCCTCTCCTCCTTCTTCTACTAGCTAAAGGGATCAACACATTCATATCGGATTCCGAAATAAGGGTATATTTCATAGGAATTATTATATCCCCTATATTCTTTCTCTCTTATAGGCTCTTTGTAGATGATATTCTAATCTTCTCAGAAGGGAACCTTCCACATCTACTCACCCTAAAATATCTTCTAATCCTTTTTTTTAAGCAACAAGAATGAAACTAAATGTGGAAAAATATTCCATATATGAATGGGGGATTACAGATGGACTAAAATTTACAATTAAAATCATATTGTCCACTTCTCTTTGTTCCCTCTCTACAAGCCTGAAATATCTAGATTTTACCATAAAGTTAGTCAACTATCTCAAATCTGACTGGTGTTGGTCGTTGTAAAAGTTAGAAAAATGGATCTAAAATTGGTGCATTAGATGGATCTCAATTGCAGGGTGTTTGGTTCTTTGTAAAGGATTTGTAGAGGCCATTCCAATGTTTTAGGCCTCCCTATCTTAGATCCCATTGGGAATCCTTTAGAAGATGCAAAAATTCATCAAACACTTTCTTTAGGCAGGAAGGGAGGAAAAAAAATCATTTTCTCGCACGTCATGGAAATCCATTGCCTCCCAAAATTATTTTGGAGGTTGGGAGCTAAAAAAAATTATTGGTTTTCAAAATTTTTGGCCACAAAAGGAGTATGGAAGCTCCTTGAAGGATAGGGTTTGTGGGAAAAAATAATGCATTAGAAATATATCAGTCCTCCATCAATATTGGATTGGTTCCAACTCCCAAAAATCTCTCCATGAAATGGGTCAATCATTTGGAATGAAATCTATAAAAAATTTCATATTATTAGTGAGCGCTTCTGTTGGAAAGTCAGAAATGGAACAAAAATTAAAATTGGGAACGATCCTTGAATTAGCATCTAAAACAAGTTTAGATTTTCGGGCTCCCTAATAAAATTTCTCTATAAAGTAGGATGGTATACTCTAGATGAGACTACAAGAGGCTTGGCCCTATCGGGAAACCAAATTTGGGCTTCAATAGAGGACCTCCTCCTTGAAGGAGACTTTGTCAAAGCTTGGGAAACCTTCATTTAAGCTTTGAAATTTTCCAACTTTCCTCTTTTTGATCAAGAAGATAGCATCATTTTGTCCCTTAACCCAGGGGGGTCTACACACCAAAGTTTGGATATTTATCTCTTTCAAGTTCCTTTGTCTCACATGACCTCCCAAGGTGAAGGAAAAAACTATGAAATTAAGTTGCTCTCCCAAATCTATTATGTTCATGTGGCTCCTTATTAAAAATAAGGCTCCTACATGGGACATCCTAGAGAAAAGGTCATTTCGTGGGATAATCTTTTACCCACTTTGCATATCATAATCTAAGACAATCTCACACTTCTTTATTCATTTCATTTTCTCTAACGAAGCATGGAGGGAAGTAAACTACCTGAAAGGACAAAATTTATCCTGGGAAGCAAATATTATTGAGGAAAATCTAAAAATGTGGCTTCAATCTATTGTTTCTTCAAAGTAAAAGGAACTCCCCCTCTTAGTAGCTTGGGGTATTTGGTTAGAAAGGAATCATTCTATTTTCAAGGAAAAAATCCCTATGCCTCTCAAAAATTTTATCAACAACCTATCCATTGCTAGTGACCAGAAGATTTCTCTAGGGATTCCATATTAGCCTTCTCAACCAAAAATTAGCATCGACACATATAGCTCTTGGGATTTTTTCAATGGGCCAAAACAAGGATCCCCCCCTTGTGCGTGAAGGTGGGGGAGTCGTAAAGTTTATCCTCCTTTCACATTTCAACGAATATTGGATAAGCCACCAACAACTATGTTGAGTTATTTCATCTTAAACTAATTCTACAAGTTGCAAAAGTTCAAGGAATAAAAAAATTGCGTGTATATGGGGACTCTATAATTTTCATGAAATGGATGAGGGAACTGCTCAATCACAAAATGATACACTTCTTCCTTTATATCAAAAAGTTTGTCTTCTCAAATCAGCTTTCTCAGAGATTTGGTTTGATCGTTTCTATTGGCACAAGAACACTAAAGAAAAATCCCTCTCAAAGAATCGATTGGATCTAGATAAAAGAAAATGCAAGGTTACAAAAAAAGTAGTCAACCAACTCCAAGAATAACCTCTCGACCCTTGATCATAGTTGATCTTATCATTCTTAGATCAAAAAATTTGATTATCTTTGCTTTTTTTGTTTTTTTTTTTTTTTTGTAATGGTGTATTGTGGCCCAAGGCCTTTTGAAAGTCAGCAGAACTATGGTTTGTTGAAAGTATAGAAAATTTTTGCTGAAAGAAAAGTAATTTTTCTTTTCAGATTGGACTGCATATTTTGGACAGGCCCTATGAAGAATATCTTGTCGGTTTATTTCAGCCATAAGAATGCTAATCAACATATAGATAGGTAATTTTGTTTATATGTAATAAACAAAATTATGATTTTTTCTAGGGAAAAAAAAGGTAAAATTCCAAGGTGGGATAAGAAAATTTAACTTAATTACATCCACTAATTAATTTGCATTAAATGTACAACTATGGTTAATTTTAAATATAAGTCCTACATTAAATTACAATGTAGAGAAAACCACATATTTAAATATAAATACTCAAATGAGTACATTCTCTTTCGACTCCACAACTATGTAAATCGACATGTAATATACACTAACTAAGTCAGCAGTTCATAAAAGGTGGGGGTTCCCATCTTACGTTGTCAAATCTTGAATTGTAGTAGTTTATTTTCAAAAATAAATTGCAAGTTTTGATATATATATATATATCAAAACTTGCAATTTATTTTTGAAAATAAACTACTACAATTCAAGATTTGACAACGTAAGATGGGAACCCCCACCTTTTATGAACTGCTGACTTAGTTAGTGTATATTACATGTCGATTTACAAAGGTGGGGGTTCCCATCTTACGTTGTCAAATCTTGAATTGTAGTAGTTTATTTTTAAAAATAAATTGCAAGTTTTGATATATATATATATATGAAATAATTATTTTTATAGAAGCAAATCTACACTGCATTTGAGAATGAGGTGTGACCAAAGATCTATCTACATCAAACTTGAAGCTACATAATGCAACTTAAGTTTAGGATTAAAAATAATCTCTCCTTAAAATTAAGAAATAAAATAACTAAATGAATTAGAAATAAAGTTTGCAATAAGTGCTTGAAATGATTTCTAAGATGATCCTATGTTTTTAAGAAATCCATTTTTGCATGTAACATGCCTAAAAGGTGAACCCAAAGGAAGCAAACCAGGGTTAAAAAATAAAATTAGGTCATTTTTTTTGTGGTTTTGAATTACCAATAGTGAACCTTAAATGTATTTTTTTAAGTTCATAAAGCTTCTTACAAACCTTAAATGAAACATATACTATTCAAAACCCTTTCAATTTTTGTATGAGAAAATCAATATAAAAGGGTTGGAAATTTAAATTCAAATTTCAAAAAACACATGTCACCAATTAACTCAATTTCCTATTGTAATCAACACATAAAAACATGTAATTGAATTTGATCTAACCAAAAAAACAAGTATTTCAATTTTTCTTTTCTTTTTTAAATCAAAATAAAAGAGTTGGTAATTTAGATTCAAAATTCAAGAAACACATAACACCCATTAACTCAATTTCCTATTGGAATCTTAAAACATGTAATTGAATTTGATCAAACAAAAAGAAAACAAGTACTTTTTTCTCTCATATATATATATATATGTCAAACCATTGAAAAGTGTATATATATATATATATAAAAATAAAAATAAAATAAAAAACTTTTCTAAATCTTTCACTATCAAGTCAAAACTATTCTATATATATTAAAATAAAAAATTACAATATTAATGGTTTTAATTAAAATCTTGTACTTCAAATAAAGAGAATTTGTATAATAAGATAGTCTAGATTCATGTTGGGTATCAATTCCATTTCAATTTTATCTTAATATGGTTAAAAACACTAAAAACCTATCCCAATTTAATTATTTAACATTAAATTTAATATTTAATTTTAATAAAAAATAATAAATATTATAATTAACTCAATCCATTCACCTCTACCAACCTCTACTAGGTTGTATTTGTAAATTAAGACCCGAAACAATTCTTCTAAAACTAAAAAAATAAACATATAAATATTAAACATATGCTTGAAATTGAAAACAAAGATGATGCATTAACTTATAATCTTATTTCTGTAAATTTAGATAGAGTGTCAATGAAATAAATCCTAGAATCAGCAAGGGCCCTAAATAATCCAATTCTAAAGTATTTTTTTTATAGACCTCGCATGTGAAAACTGAATGTAAATTTCACTCTCTCGGAATAAATGGATCTTCATACGAAGTCATAAGGTTGGGAGATTAAATATGAGGAATGAGATGTTTCTTATTTTATGAAAACTCAATATAAATGAAATTTATACAGATGAGTGTATGAAAAATTAATATAGATGAAATTTATAGATATGAGTGTTTATTAATAGTAGTTTATTTAAGTGTGAATTGAATTTTTAATTTTTTTTGGTTAATTTTGTCAAAATTTTAGTAGATTTTTAAGAATTATGAGTTTTAATTATTTAATTTGTAAAGTTTGAGTGTTTCAAGAGTCTTTAAGGTGTTGAATCTATTTATGGAGTCTTTAAGGTGTTGAATCTATTTATGTATTTAAAAGTGTATTTTAAACAAGAAAAAATTACAATTTTATTTACAAATATATTATCAAAAAATTTTGTTATCTTTAGTCTGTGCCATTTATTAATGCTATAATTTTTATAAAAAAAAAATGCAATTTAAATAAAAATTGAAATATAATTTTAATAAATTTTGGTCAAATTTTATAGTATATTTTTTTTAAATAATAAATTTAAATTTTTTATTCTATATAATCTAAATGTCTATAAAGTTTTTTTCAAATTAATCTATTTTTATATAAAATATATATTTTTTAAATTAATTTAAAAAAAAATTACAATCTCAATAAAAAATTGTACCATATATTTCTACGTGAAACTCAACCATATGAAAGGTGTTGCAGCACATCTAAAGAAATCAGGGAAGCTGCGAAGCAGCGAGTCCCTGCCATTGAATTAGGTGATGCCTGGAATTGGATATAAAACTGAAATTAGTGGATTTTCAACTTAATAACCCAAAAACAGAACAGTGTGCAATAATCCCTTGCATGCTTCTAAGTTGTTAGTTCCAGTGCTTCTATTGTCTAGTTAGTATGTTGTTAGTATATCTCGTTCACGTAAAACCCAAAACAATATCCAGCTTATTTCATGCCAAGTTTCAAGTCATTGACACTGTATATGTTAGCAGCTAAGAAATATTAAGAAACATTTGTTAGTCTAACAGTTTCTATTTATCTACAGTGAAACACCCCTAGATTTCTTCATTTCGGCCCTAAACTTGTAATCGAACAGTTTTGTTTTGGCCCACGGGGCATTGGTTCACTGTTCAGTCAATGGAGTACTAAGCCATCCACCTGGGTTAAATTCTCATTGTTGTCTACGCAAACTGTGTGGCACGAGTTTCAAAATTGTGCAAGGTCGAGTGTATGTCCATGGGAATTTTGCAAGATCGTTTTCCCCAGACCTTGCGCCCAAGCCAAAGGGAGATGGCACTTTTCATTGCAGTTCCTGGGGGTTTGTTTCGTGAAGCACTCAGGTTTTAATTCTTTATGAGAATATCTATATTTTTCTGAGGTAAAAGCAAAATGTAGATTCTAAAATAAGATAGCCCAGTACAATCTTTTAACTCTAGATCCAATGCGATGAAATAGAAAATCTTTTAACTCTAGATCCAATGCTACACCGAAATTTGAACTGTCCCAACACATGGCCACCGCCATTATAGATCGCATGCGACACGAGGCCCATGAGCCCCACACTTCCTCCACCATAAACCAGGTCCATGTTCCACGAAATCTGGTGGATCACAAAATAAAGCTCAGAGATTAACTTTACTTGAGACACAGTACAATCGTGGGACAATAAAAGAGGCGAAAAAGACTCAAGCGGGACAGCCATGTTTTAGAAAGGCGTTCATTTGTTACTAAAGCTTTAATACAAGGACTTCGCCAAAGTAATTCTTGACTGAAGTTCAAATTTAAGCAATATAAAGTGCCGTCAACATGGATAAAATCCACCCAGACTACATGTAAATAAGAATCAGCTCATAGATAGAAAATAAATATCGTTAAATTGTCAATGGGGAAGTCACCGACAACCAGATTTAAATTCAATATTCAGTTAAAACGTCACTCTAGAAGTCCGGACTCGGACTGCATTATTTAAATTCATGTCTTTAAACAGCACGGAGCTATCAAAAATTTTCAGCCGCACAATAGGTTGAAAGAACAAGGCTGCTAATTCGACTGATAATCAAAATATGGTTAAAATTTTAAATAAACAAATGATACACAATTATAACATGAACACTTAAAACAAATGCACCAGACAACACGACGATCTTTGAAATTTAGATGTCCAGGTTTTCCACAATAATCACATTCAATGTTTCTCTTAACATAAGAATCAGGAGGTGCCATACCTTTCTGCTTTGCTTGAAAACGGCCTCTGTTCCTGTCCCATGGTCTCCCTCGGAATGGTCTTTTGCCTCTTGCAGTCAAAGCCAAATCAGAACCATTTGACTCCAGTTCAAAATTTTTCATTCTCTCTTCTTCTTGAAGAAGAATTCCAGCCAATTCTTCAAATGTAGGAGGTGTTGGTCTAGCTGAGAGTGCTGAAATAAAGACTTTATAGTCTTGGACTAAACCCTTTAAAGCAACAGTAACCAAATCGCTACTAGACACTTTTTCACCAATATCACCAAGCTTATCACTTAAGTCTTTAATTCGGGAAACAAAGTTGCTAATGCTTTCATTGGCTTCCATTTTGATAGATAGCAGCTTTGTTTTTAAAAATAAAATACGGTTTGCATTAGTAGTTTCATACAAACCTTTGAGAGTGTCCCATGTCGCCTTTGAAGATTGACAGTCCCGAATGTGAGGAATAATATTGTCCTTCACTGACATGCGTAGCAGCACTTTTGCTTTCATTTCTCGCTTATCCCAATTTGGAATTGCAGCAGCAGCAGTAGGCTTGGGCTCGTCACCTTTGACAATCGTCCAGAGATTGTATGCTTCGAGAACTGTGACCAGCTTAAACTTCCAATTTACATAATTTTCACCATCAAGTTTTGTGGATTCATTTAAATATGAATCGGCGAAGTTAACCATTATGGTGGCTTTGCAATCTGGATGAAAACTTATGTGAGATGATAAACAAAATAATAATCTCTAACTGTCCCATAGAGAAAAGTGAAAGTGGTGGGGAAATTTTGATTGTCGACCTCCTCAACACAAAAAAAATAACCAAACTTGATACTTTGGTTAAACAGGAACAAGAATAGGTACAGGTACAGGTTCAAGATCAGGATGAGAGCAGTATGAGCACATCCAGCAGTAGTGATTCATCATGAGAGGAAGATTCACCTCAAAGCCGAAGAATCATGGATGGAACTCCAACAGGTATTGTAGCACCAAGAAGGTCAACCCGACAAACCCAGCTTCCTGCAAGGTGTAGAGATTATGCCTTGATGTCTAATATCATGAATGTTGTAGAGCCAGTTGATTATGAACAAGCTAAAGAACATGAACAATGGAGAAATTCTATGAATGATGAATATGCCTCTCTTATGAAAAATCAAACATGGGAATTAGTGGAACTTCCTGAAAACAAAACAGAAAGCACCACCAAGAGACCTAGTTTGCATAGGTCCACGTACATCAATGTGAATTAATTCAAGTATATCATATTGTCGTTTCTCGGTATGAACAGGGAACTCTTCTCTATGCTGCTTACCAAGTGCACAAGCTTCACATGGTAAATGTTCACACTTCATAATAGGAAGACCTTCAACCATTGATTTTCTTTGCAATAACGATAAATCATTGTAATTTAGGTGTCCATACCTGTGATGCCATTAATACTGTTGTTTATTTGAAGAATCGATGTCCCACTAAGCAATTAGTTTTTCAAACTCCTTTTGAGGTTTTTCATGGTTATAAACCTGATGTCAGTCATTTAAGAGTCTTTGGATGTACTGCCTTTGCACATATTTCTAAGGCTAACAGAAGAAAGCTTGATGAAAATTCAATCAAGTGTGTTTTTATTGGGTATTGTACGGATAAAAAATCATATAAATTTTTTGATCCAAGTTCCCATAAACTATTTGCAAGTCGAGATGTGCTGTTTCATGAGCAGGCTGATAAATGTGATACAAAGAATGATGCATGGCATATATCTAATGATGCTCATGTCAAACTTGATACTTTGGTTAAACAGGAACAGGAACAGGTACAGGTACAGGTTCAAGATCAGGATGAGAGCAGTATGAGCACATCCAGCAGCAGTGAGTCATCATGAGAGGAAGATTCACCTCAAAGCCAAAGAATCATGGATGGAACTCCAACAAGTATTGTAGCACCAAGAAGATCAACCCGACAAACCCAGCTTCCTGCAAGGTATAGAGATTATGCCTTGATGTCTAATATCATGAATGTTGTAGAACCAGTTGATTATGAACAAGCTAAAGAACATGAACAATGGAGAAATGCTATGAATGATGAATATGCCTCTCTTATGAAAAATCAAACATGGGAATTAGTTGAACTCCCTGAAAACAAAGTTCCAATTGGAAGCAAATGGTTGTATAAATCTAAATTTAAAGCAGATGGTAGCATTGATAAATTTAAGGCAAGATTAGTTGCAAAAGGATATGCTCAACAGGAGGGAATTGATTATGAAGATACCTTTGCACCAGTAGCTAAATTGAATACAATTAGATTACTGATTGCCTTAGCTACAAAACATAATTGGAATATACATCAATTGGATGTCAAATCTGCTTTTCTAAATGGTGATTTAAGGGAAGAAGTTTATTTGGTTCAACCTGAAGGGTTTGTCAAACAGGGACAGGAGCATCTAGTCTGCAGGTTAAGAAAAGCCTTATATGGTTTGAAACAGGCACTGAGATCATGGTATGTAAAGATTGATACCTTCTTTCTTCAGAATGGGTTTGTGAAAAGAAAAAATGATCCTAACTTGTATGTTAAGAAAGATGAAGAAGGAAATGTTGCTTTAATATCTTTGTATGTGGATGATCTCATTATCACAGGCAGTGCTTACAAGTTAATTGAAGAAATTAAAATTCAGTTGTCTCAGGAATTTGAAATGAAAGATCTGGGTGAATTGCATTATTGTTTAGGAATTGAGGTATGGAGAGAGCCTGGTAAAACATTGATCACTCAAAGTAAATACACAAAGGAAATTCTTAAAAAGTTCAATATGAGTGATTGCAAAGCTATGTCAACTCCCTTAGAACAGAATGCAAAGTTGTACAAAGAAGATGGAACTAAAGAGGTAGATGGAACATTATATCGTCAGTTGGTGGGAAGTCTGAACTATCTCACCACTACCAGACCAGACATTGCATACTCAGTCAGTATCCTTAGTCAATTCATGGCTAAGCCTTCAGGAAATCACTGGAATGCTGCAAAGAAAGTTCTCTGATACTTAAAATGAACAGTCAATTTAGGTATTATGTATACTGATGAATCTAATGTTGCACTGACAGGTTTTTCTGATTCAGATTGGGCAGGAAATCCAGATGACAGACGATCTACCTCTGGCTATGCATTTCATATAGGATCAGGGGTTGTATCGTGGAGTAGTAAGAAACAGCCAACTGTTTCTTTATCATCAACAGAATCTGAGTACAAATCTTTGACCAATGCCACCTGTGAAGCTATTTGGTTGCGGAGAATTCTTGCAGATCTTGAAGAGGCGCAAAGTGGTTCAACATGCATCAATTGTGATAATCAAAGTGCTATCAAATTAGCACATAATCCAATATACCACGCCAGAACAAAACACGTTGAGTTGCAATACCACTTTGTACGTGAGAAAATTGAGTCAAATGAAATTGAATTAATATTTTGTAATACAGAGGATAATATGGCTGATATATTTACTAAGCCTCTTGGTAAAATCAAATTTGAAGTTTTTAGAAGTCAATTAGGTATTGTAGAAAATCCATTTCTCCATTAAGGGAGGATGTGAGAATAATCTAGATCATGCAGAAATAGATTTAGTTTTGAGTTGTTGAACGAGAGTGTTTATTTAGAAATTGGTTCCATGTATTTAGGTTTGTTTCCTCTTCTTCGGGAAGATTAGGTGAGTGCAATCTGCTATATAAATGTAATGTAATCGTGCGATTGGAAATCAATTATACGATGAAGCTTTGTCTCACGATTCTGTTGTGTTCGGTGTGCGTTTGTTTTAATTTAGACAAAATTTAAAAATTTTATTCTAGGGTCCGTACTGTCCAGAAATTGACATAAAGACCTGTAAAATTAGAATATTTAACACCATAGTATTGAACAGATAATGATCAGTTGACCAGAAATAAGAAATATACTACGCCATGATAACACTCTACAAACATAAATAAGAAATAAGAAGTAAATGAAAATCATTAAAGTGACTAAAATAAAATAAAAGAAACCTCAATAACCATGTAGGACCTACCATGAGCGCAACATGCCTCACCTCCTCCATAACATAACAGAGCATGCATGCATGCGTTCAGGGCGAAGGGCCATGTCAGAATCTTCAACAGAACAACTAGGGTGCTGAGGTAGATCTGGGGCTTCCTGTCCGAGTTTTATGCGGAGAATGCCAGAATGGACTCCAAACATGCAGTTTTACACTCAAGATGAGTATTTGAGAGTGAAAGACGCACAGGAATATAATGTGCGTGGATCCATTGCAGTGCATGTTTTTTAGCGTGATACAAGAAAGTGTGTTGTAGTATTGATAATCTCTGCCATGCACTTCAGATAGGTTAGTTTATGCCCCTTCTAATGGAAGTGTCTAGATAAGCCATTTTTAGAGAAATGGACATTTATGCTTGATCATTTTAAAATAGTTCAAATGTTCATGCACGAGAATTTTGTTAAGATGTTAGATCCCATCATTGATTCATGAATTTGTTTTTGTGTAATAAGCTGGATTGCATTCTGTTTGTTGCCTCAATCCCTTGAAAAATTGAGGCTTATGCATTGGGAGAATATGGAAAAGCCATTAATGAATTTAATATGACATGAGAATTTGCATTAATGCTATCACTGTATGCGTTTATAACTTGTAGAGTTATTTGCAGACATTGCGCCTAACACTTTTTTGTCTGATTTTATGCATATAATGTGCTGCAGAAAGTGAATTTAAGGAGTAAATAAATCTAGCATCATCCTAAATCAGATTTTGAAATGATTAATGTTGTTAATATATGTCAAATTTAAGGCATCTGCAATACATAGATATAGATACCTGATACATGATGAGTGCAGTGAATTTCCGAGCTTGGGACGTCTCTTAGAACAGTATTGTTGTAGCCAGCTTATTTGATTTTATCTTATGGGAGAAGCCAGAATGAATCAAAGTGCTCAGTGGATAGATGGAAATTGGACCACGCTAATTGCTTATGATAGCCCACAGGTTCGTTCTGCACATCTAGTCGAGAGGGTCAGTACTCTGGATGAGTACACTTCCCATGTTAATCCCTCTTTTGCCAGCCCTAATGATGCTATAAATCTCTGGGTGCGTAGCCGGTCTACCATTAGGCCATCTTGAGCACACACAATGTGTCCTCCCAACTGATTACCAAAGGAGTTTACACTTGGTTGGCTGGATTAAGGAGGGATCGACTTCCTGTTCTCCTGCATAATACGCAGGTTATTGAAATCGATTTTCAGAAACTGATTCTTTATCGGGTGATTATGCAATCAAATGCAACTGGAGTAGTTGTTGTCAATCCAAAATAAAGGCGCATCGGAAAAGGGAAGGGCATGCCTCAACCCCACCGAGAAGAAGCAAGACAGTTTTTTGTTCAGTTTTTTGTTTCTTTCCAAGTCCTTCATACAGGCGGGATAGAGAAGACGAGGAGAAGCTAACAGGTAGGGGCGCAATCCCAGAGGGAAGGAAGCTAAACAAACTAGCTTGACCAGCGAGGAGAGAAAACTAGATAGAGAAGGACCGACAGCCACGTTGTTTACATGCATAGCCACATTGCTTACATGCAGGTGGTAGCTAATTGAGCGCAGGGATTATAAACTTAAAATGTTGACGAATTAATGTCAGCATTACTTGTTGAAACTAAAACTCTCGAGATCATTCGCCATTTAACCTAAATTTCATAACAATTTGCCTCGATATAAGGTCAAATAAAACCTTAAAATTTCTTATTAGCTGAAATAACGGCGAGAGGAAGCTCATAGGTTGACTAAACGATGAACATGATCTAGATTCAAAAACATTGGGGTAAATTAAGTTTATAAACTCCGATTTCGCAGACGATAGGGACTAATAATAAAATGGACACTAGAAATACAACTATTAGATACCCTTAAATGAATATTACAACAAATATTGAGTGGGTGCTTTGTAAGTAACGCATGGGAATCATATCTATTCATCATCTTATGCATTTTTATGTGTAAAAACAAAATGGAGGGATGACAAGAAAACTGTATCGAGTCTTTTTAGTGTTACAAAATATTGTGAATAAATTTGTTCAAGATAGACACAAGAACACTAGAACAATACATAACGTTATTAGTGTTAAATCTAACATTCAATGGGGTTTATCTAGGTTAATGATGAATGCACTCACACTTCATGTGTCATGTATATCATTAAGTGAGATGAAAAATCAATTTCTTCAATTTTTCAATAAATATGTTTACACGCCTTATGAGGAACTATATAATGAGGAAACATAACGGGAATTTTTTTGGTTATGTTCGTAAATTAATTTCTAGTAAACTTTGTCAAATGCTAGGATATTAAACCAATAATTTTTTTAAACAATTGTTTAATTAAAATGGTAAAGATTTAACAAATATTTATAATGATTTGTTAGTGTAACTTGAAATGGAGCATGGCAATTTATATGATATGTATTAGGGTGTAATTTTTTTTAAACAATTGATTAAAATGTAATGATTTGTTAGTATAACTTGAAATGAAGCATGTCAATTTATATGATAGGTATCAAATAATTAGGATATACACAATTTATGTTATGAAACATCAACATACTATGTATTATTAGAATCATTGGTAGAAGATATATAACATGTTTTATTATTGGATAACATGATGTAGAAAGTCACTCTTTATTATTAAATTTCAACTTACATTTTTAACATTTAAAATTAAATACGGGTCCTCATTTTTGTTGTTTAATGGAGGAATTACACTGATCAGATCTTATATGGAGAAATTAGAATTCAAGTATATTTTTAGTTAAAATAGACAACATATTTCAACAGCTTTAGAAAATAAGAAAATGCGGATATTTCAATATATAGAAAACTAAATAACATATTGACTCTCAATTGAAACCATGGAAATTAATGCAGTCAACCATCATTAGATAAATGAAAGGATATTTTATAATAATTTGTGAATTTTCAAATGTTAATCATATTTTTCTTGAAATTTTTATGATTAAGTTGACTTTAATGATTACTTGGCTTGGATACCAACTTGGCCTAATATGTTTGTCAAACTATACAACATAGGAGCTATATTTGTATCTAGTCTAATGGGTTCACTACTTGACAATATTTGCATTATAAGAAACACTTAACTGGGATGTTGGTGTATATAGCACAAGCATCAACCTAGGACCCAAGGTGTATGTTGATCGATTTTGATGTAGCACGAAACTGCATTTTAAACAATACCGTGGATATGTGGGTTATGGGCCCACATAAACTCCCTTTATTCCCAATCGATTAGAAAATTGGAGTTTATTAAACATACATACGTGTGCAATCAACAGCATTTATTTTATCTCAGGTTCAGCAGTTTTTAAACAACTCGCAATCTTCCCCAAACAACATACATACACGCTTAACTTTGGTTGTAGGGTCCCACAACATGGTGACCAATCAGAAGCAATCGCACTTCGCAACTTATTTGATATCGCATGTAAAAAATTATAAAAAATAGCTTAAATGGTAAACAATGAAATTGTCAATGCAAAGTTGTGATGACGATGTCGCATCGCAACATCACAACCTCTATGTCTTACACAAATCACCGCCCACAAGTTTAACTCTTTATCGATAACGGCTAAACCATAATTTATGTGATGTGCCATATGCGCTAATGCGTTATGCCGACACGTGGCCCTTCTCCTCATTGCATCACAAGAAATATAACTTACCTAGCGAAGTCTTAACGTTATCCACTAAATTCTGCGATGTGCAAATTTTCGATTTACATTCCGCCGTTGATCTTCCCTCGGATCTAACGGTCCTCCCTGTTCGCCCTTCATCGCATCGCAACATATATTTTTTAACTTGCGATGTCATTTTAGCCGTCAGTCTCTTCCCCTTCAAATCAGCGATTTGATCATGATCGTCCGCTCATCCTTTACGCAGCTCTTCTCCATTGCTTCATCCTTTTGTCTCTGCCATAGCTTTGTTCTACGCTAAGTTCATAGGAAATTCGTCCTCTCGCTCACACTCACACAGTCTATTAATTTAGAAAAAGAACACACGAATATATTGAGAATTCGAAATAAACAACACAAAAATAATGTAAGTTCCATATTATCCTGGATACTTAAAAACACACAAATTTTCATTATTGTTCGAGCTCGAATACAGGTTAAGGCCACTCAGGCCTGAATCACAAATTTCGCCCTCAAGCTACATTGCACTCTGCCCTCTCCTATCTGGAAATACAGACTCACATTTATAAATAAATTACAAGTGAGTGGATCATCTAAGATCCACGAGTTCTTCTCCCACAATCACTCAACTAAACCTCTAAATCTCTTTGTTTGATTACATGGCAAATAATTACAATAAATCAAGTCTTCTAGAGACTTATCGCTTCCATACAAATGGTTGTCCATGTCTCATCTTTCACAGCATTCAATTTGAATTTAATTAAGGTGTTTCGATGCTCCTACATCAAATTTGATAGGGTCAATCTTTGATTTAGATGTCAACTTTGACATAGATGTTGTTGGATATTGAAACTCCATTCTTCTTCTTCTTTTAAGTTATGTTATTAATAATATATAGAAATTTTGCAAAAGTTGTCGATTAGAGTTACCATAGGGGAAACAAGGACCACAATGGCTCAAAAAATAACCATGATGTTCTTCATGTTGACATAAGTAGCATTATACCTTAATAAACATTTGCTAGACTAAATTATGTCTAAATAATCGATGAACATTGTTTTTTATCATTAGGGAGAAGTTAAAAAATAATCGATGGCTAATGTGTAATGTCCCCTAATAATAATAAAAAATAATATAATATAATAAAGAAAAAATAATAATGGTAAATAAATAGTAAAAATTAAAGAAAATATAATAATAGTAAATAAATAATAAATAATGAACAAAATATAATAATAATAAGTAAATAAAATAGTAAATAATAATATTGAAGTTTTATATATATATATATATATATATATATATATATATTCAAAATAAGTAAAGTTAACAAAAAGTAAAAATGAATAAAATAAGAAAGAGTTAAATTAAGAGAAATATTAAATTAAGTAAAACTTAAAATAAAGAAATAACAGTTGCATGTTGATACATGGAATGTGTGTAGGCGAACTCCTTTCCATTGTTTGATCTATTTAATAGACATTGAGGAAGATGAGATTCATCATTCCTTTAGCTATTCTCTTGGGAGAAAGTATTGTGAGACAAATAATTCTTTGCGAGTAGTACGTTGATTGAGGGCTCGAGGGTGGCTAGTTGTAGAAATATTATGAGTAGCTGAGCCTACGGTTGGGTGGAGAGTCGTCCCCAAAACTTTGTTGCGGTAAGCGAGATTCAAATAACATTCAACTCTGAAATCACAAGTAAGGAATATCATCGCTATAGGTAAGTTGTCTTTATTTGTGGTATTTTAAAATTCTATGTTAATTATTGATTTTAATTTTTCAGGTTGTTACATATAGTATTAAAGCAGATTTTTACTCTATGTGACCTCTAGCTAAAAATTTCAGAAAAATACTTAATCAAATTTATCAATAATTTTTCTTATAGGAATTTAATCAAATAAATTTGAAAAAGAATAATAATTTGAAGATATAATCAATTACATTAAATTTGGAACTGCTTGTCAGGAATTGGGACCGAATTTCTGGAAAATAAGGGTCCAAGATTAACTTGTATCTCTTGAACCGTGATAGATGTCAAAAAATCGAAGGATTTTTTAGTACATGATATTTTTCTTGGGAGAAACCTCTCTCAATTTTGGAAAATTTCTCTCTAGCTCCTCGGAATATGCACCCAACAATCATGACTAAAACAGGAAATAACAAAGTCTCAAAAATAGGTTGTAAAGATTCATTCGAATGTCCAAATATATTACACTTGTGAAGAAACTGAAGAATTTTTTTGTTATTTGGCTCGTTCATAACAAAAACCTCTTTTACTTTTTCAAAATTCATTCCCATTTAGTCAGAAAGTACTCTTGAAGTGAAACTATCCAAAAGCACAACGACCGATATTTTTTAAATATATCATAAACTATAAGACATATTGAGTTTATTTTTTGACGCAAAGTGAATATAATTATAAACCTTCTCTACAAATGTTTTTAACCAAATCCGACTCATGGATCGCAAGAAAATTCAAAAATGATTGTAGATGATAATGGCTCGTTTCTTGAAAACCGAGAAGAATTTTGACCTGAAATTAAGAGAGCTTATTCGTCTGAACCCCATGCACCTATTGTAAAAATTTCATGGAATATGGGAACATATTTTAAGAGATATGGTGAAAATATGGTGATTGTGTGAAAGCACAGCGCAGAAGCGTAACGCTCCAAGCTTATACTATATTTGGCCATCCTCTCAACTAGTGAAAGCACTGGGCTGGTGTGAAATGCTCCATACAACGTTGTAAACCTGTGAGAAAGCTTCTAGGCCAAACATAAACCTTCAAAATTCAAAATTCATTTAAATTTTTAGATCCCTTAATAATACTAAGTAATATTACTTTTAAAGCATTGAGGAAGAGATAAATACAAATGTTTGTGTATTATTTATATAAGAATTAATGAATTCTTATAAATATTTGTTTTAATTCTTATTAGTTTTGAAAATATTTAGAGTATTACAAAATGTTTTAAAGTTGATTTTGAATCACAACTTAGTGATAGAATTTATGAGTCAATAGTTCATTATTGTGTTTATTTATTATTTGACATTATTTATGTTTTGAAATGTAAATTGGTAATAAAATAGATAAATTGTATTCATACACTACGGTACTCTGTATGAGGTTATGATTTCAAATATTTGTTATGTCAACATGGAAATGTTGAAGTATAATGTTGTGAGGATGTTTCATGGTGTGATGGTATGTGGTAATTGGACACAATTTCGATGAGAGGATAATGATGCACATGTGGTTCTTATTTATTTATTTTGTTTTATGTTTATGATGTTATGATATGAGGTATATTGACATGTGGTTCATTTTATTATGTGATGTCGTGATATATATTTGATATAAAGATGTTGATGTGATAACTTATGAGGGTAATTTATGTGGTAATCACATGCAAATTTTACGACATGCAAGAGCATGTAAGTTTTACTATTCAGAATGTTGTGATAAAAATTATGTTATGTTTCAAGATGACATGAAAGAATTGACATGTGGATTATTTTTATGATATTATGATAATAACTAATGCATTGATTGCATGTTGAGATGCGGTGATTGACAGGAAATCCACAAATGGGCCGAGAGGGCTGGTATATTTGATGCCCTCGTGGGAGCCCATACATGCGAGGGAGAATATGTAACACAATATGGGTTGGGGACATACTCAATCAACACTATATATGTCAGTGGTTCATTTTTCTTTTATAATTCTTGATGAATAGCTCTTGAGGGGCTATGGGACCATCTTGAGGAGGTTGAGTGCCTGATATTGGATTGGGATGTCAAAGTATGGTGGGGGTGTAAGGACTTCGATGCCTCATTTTTTGCACCTTAGTGAGTGTGAAGGGAGTGAGCCAGCCTTTCGAGATGTTTGGAGTACTATTTCATGGATTATTCAGTCGAGTTTCTGCCTTGGGGCAGATGAGGTCTAAGTCGGACGCGAGCCTTGGAGCCAACATTTGGCTATGGTACAGACCGATGAGGCTTATGCCTCGTTCTGAAAGTGGGAAAAAAGGACAAATAATCCTTGAGATTTATCGGGTGTTGTGGAAACTTTCGATGCTTGTTGGTTATATTGGTTCAGTAGAGGGAGTTAGGAAAACGTGAAGTAATAAAAAAATAAAATGTTAAATGATTCAACTTAACTCTCGGACGAAGTTCCTTGAAGAGGGGGAGTATGTAATGTCCCCTAATAATAATAATAAATAATATAATATAATAAATGATAAACAATAAATAAAAGATAATAATGGTAAATAAATAGTAAAAATTAAAGAAAAGATAATAATAGTTAATAAATAATGAAGGGAATATACTAATAATAAATAAATAATAATAGTGAAGTTCCAAATAAATATATATATATAATTAAAATAAAATAGTAAAAATAAGTAAATTTAACAAAAATAAAAATAAAATAAGAAAGAGTTACATCAAGAGAACTATAAAAATAGTAAAAATAAGTAAAGTTAACAAAAAGCAAAAAGGAATAAAATAAGAAAGAGTTAAATTAAGAGAAATATTAAATTAAGTAAAAATTAAAATAAAGAAATAAAAGTTGCATGTTGATACATGGAATGTGTGCATGCGGACCCATTTCCATTGTTTGTTCTTTTTAATAGATGTTGAGGAAGATGAGATTCATCATTCCTTCATCCATTCTCTTGGGAGAAAGGTATTGTGAGACAAATTATTCCCTGACAGTAGTATGTTGATTGAGGGCTCTAGGTTGGCTAGTTGTAGAAAGATTACGAGCAGTTGAGCCTGTGGTTGGGTGGAGAGTCATCCCTAAAACTTTGTTGCGGTTAGTGAGATTCAAATAGCATTCAACTCTGAAATCACAAGTAAGGAATATCATCGCTACCAGTATGATGTCTCTACTCGTGGTATTTGAACAATCTATCTTAATTATTGATTTTAATTTTCGGGTTGTTACATAATGGGATTGTACTTAGCCCTCATCTTAGTATTTGAATTGACATGTATGATAACATGGATAAATTTAGCTTGTTTCTCCAAGTCTAGAAAGTTATATCATTGTTGATGAGATTGCCCAAGTGATCCAGATTGGATCATTATATTTTTTGTCATCCATCTCGATGCATTTGGAATGGAAAATATGGAGGAATCAGCTCACGGGACCATTTTTACCGACAAGACCCAGTTTGGTGAAACAAGGTTTGAAACCTTCTGGGAGAATTTTGAGGCATAAAACAACGTTTTTTGGGGGTAAAACTTTATCGCTTTAGCACAGCACCATTTCATACTATTCTACACATGAAGAAGCGCGTCAATTGGAGTCTGTATGCAAAATTTATGCCACTCAAAAGTTAACCTTCCTATTTTCACACCTATAGTTTGGGAGGATGTCACATCAGCCCCAATTATTCATGGCAAAGGGACTCGCTGTGTGTTTTTGATGTAAAATACTCTAGAAGATTTTGTAACTATATTTAAGAGTTGATGTAGTCAAAATTAACCACTAGTAGGTTATCGGGTTGTGTTTTAACTGGACCACTAGGAGGAAGAGGCATACCATTCTTTCGAGAGAATTGTGTTCCATAACTGAGTAAAGATAGTCAGGAGAGATAGGAATTATAGAACACAGAGAGGGTTTTTGCACTGTAGTAGTCCACGGGCCAAAGGTATGACTTCTTGTACCTTCATCCATATTTCCAGACAAAGAAAGAGAGTGAAGTGGGTTCATCTTCCAACAGGGTTTTTTCTATAAAGGGTTTCCCATAGTGCATATATTATGTCTTATGTGTGTGTGAGAGTTTATTTTTTCATTCTCTAATTTTTTTCATAATTTCCATTATCATGCATGCACTATGTACAGTTAAATTTACGGATCTTAAAGTTTAATAAAATTGTAATAGTGTAGAATCTCATATTTTTAATATAATATTATCATATTTGTTGTGATGAACTGTCCATTGGAATATCCACAACAGTTTACGGATCACCAAGTGTCTCCATATTCTAGATGAGCTTCACCATGAATTTGTATTTCTTATGCAAGAATTACAATACGCCAATTTATTATACACCCATCTCCTTTACAAACTATTTAGTTAAGGCTTTAACGTGCTTATAACTTTACTCCTTCACTAATTAAACCACTATCAATTTGGTTTTCCAATAAAATTGAATTTGCTTGAAGTATTTTGTGCCTCTCATTCAAGAAAACCCTCATGTATGGAATCTTTTTTATTTGACCTTTCTCTACATTTCTTCAACCTCATCCTCAATATTAGTGTGGAATCGCTTGTAGTATCTCGAGGTCCCATCCCTATCTTCTTTTACTGCTTTGGTAAGTTTGTTGTGAGTTGGCCTACATTGCCTTGGTTGACCCCTTTTAGAGGGTTTTCTTAAGTGGTTGTTATCCATGAGAGGTTTCCCTTTGTGATGCTAGTTGGGCATGGTGGAAAATAACAAAAGGGATTTCCACTTGAGGCCTACTAAGACTTGAGGACGACATGCTTGGATTACATCTAATGCTTGCAAATGAGTAATATTCATGGGTGACTCTTTGTTTATATTAAATTTTAAAAACTTACGAAATATAAAAGGTGAATTTGTAACATCCCCATACACCAATCTGAAACATGTTACAAAAATTTCAACTTTGTTCACTCCATAGTTTCAAAATTTCTTAAATTGGTTTACTAATGCTCTAATATGATAATTACAACGCACCTTGGTACCAAAACAAAACAAAAACAAATAAACAAACAAACAAAACAAACTGAAAAAACTAGCTAACTTTGTCGACAAGCCTCAATTTATTCTTATACAAAGTGTAGGGAACAAACTCCTTGACAAGAGGGCTAATTTCCCTAAAAAATATTGATTAGGGGATGATTTCTAGGGTGTTTCCTAGTCATACAAAAAGGTTCTCTTGTAGATCGAGTTGCTTTAAATGGAGCACAAGTGACCATGGGTAGATTTCTAATACAAGAGGAAATAACATAGTTGAAATATCTCCATGTTGTTGGATAAGAGCATATTCACAAGATTTTTAAATTATCACTTTATCTACACAAAAAGGATAGAATATTCTAAAGATAGACTCACTTTTCAAGCAGTTTTAATTTACACAAAATAATCATGTATTTATCATATTGTTTGTAAAAACAAGTTCAAAGCATGCAAAATTGATTAAAAATTCCATTAGGAATGGACCTATAGGGTTTCCACTATTTGGGCCCACCATCAACCCCAAGAATACAATCTACAATTCTACTGCCACTAACTCTCACCCTGTTGTTCTTTGAAAACATGACTTGCATCACATGCAATGTACTTGGTCAATTCCCCATGTGAGTGAAAATTTGATAACTCCTCTATCTCTTTCCACTATCATGCTTCTTTGTCATGGGTGTTCTATTATAGAGGCTTGGATAGAAGGGAGGGTTGAGGGTTGAACCTCAACCCAATACATTTTGTTTCAAGTCTTTGTATCAACCTTTTGTAGAGGGGTTTCCTGGAAATAGCATTTACTAGGATAATGGGGGCGTGAGGCTCCTAGATTTGGAACCTATAAGGTAGGGCTCCCCACATCCTTTAGTACGTTTGGGTTGACTCATCTCCTATCAAACTCAACATGTCTTCAAAATGTGATATGGTTGCTTCCTATCTTTGTTTCCAAATATGGGCTATATGTTGGTCCTTGGATAAGATGTCATTGAATGTTGTTATTGCCCTTGGATTAGGTTATTTTTCCCTTACCTATAGAGGAATCTATAGTTATCCCTCTATTTTATTATTGACCCCCTCTATCCTCATCCCTCATTCCTTATCTCTGGTGTTAAGGTCATGAGTTTTGCTTCCCCTACTTAGGGATTGGCATCCCAATAAGGTGATTGTGATAACACATAATTGTGGAGATAAAATTCACACAACTTTATCTTTTCTTCCATGTTATTTCTTTGGCATGCGTTGATAAATTCTTTAGGGGTTTGAATGTTGAACTCCGCTTGTTGAGCTACATTGAAAATTTGATAATTATACCATTATTCTTTCAAAAATAAATTGTAGTTCTTAGATGGCTTCCTGTAGTTGACCAATTCTAGAGATAAGTGTTCCATGGTCCCTAAGGAGGCCTCCATGTCTATAATTTTATTATCTCCTATTGATATTATCCTTTTTTTCTACCTTAATTTTTATTTAAGTTTTTGGATTTCTTTCTCATGTTGTTCCTTACTAATTTCTTCTTATATCCTAGTAGCATCATGTCTCTCTTGAGTTAATGGAATTGGTCTTGCAACCTTACCACATACCACACTTCCTACTCTATTGCAATTGTTTTCCATCTATGGGCCTCTGCTTTAACATTCTCAAATTCTAGCATAACATGAGGTATAATATGTGTTGGAAGCAACATTCTTATAGTTAATCACATAATAACCCTCAAAGAATCGTGTGCCTTCCATTTATCTTCCTTCAATATATATTCCTTCTTAGATAATTCTAGTGGTTCTAATTTGCATTCCTTAAGACCAAATTATTCCTCTTGGTATCTCTTTGATATGAATCGTAGTAGGAGAAGGTTCCTTCTTTCTGGAAGTCAAATTTGTATGGTGATGGACTTCAATAAAAGTATTTCTCCAAGAAAAACAATAATTCAAACTAAATCAAAACAAAAATAGTGAATAATGGAATGTAAATGTATATGGATATTAGAGTTTTTTTGGAAAAAAAAATTAGTTGGAAAGGGACAAATTAGTTCAAGTTTGGCTTGGCATATAACATTGCAATAATACCTCTTAACCACCTTCTCTGCCACCATCACAATTCACTTGATTTCCACTTAAAATTCCTTAGTCGCCATCAACAAGTGATGGCATACCACTTGCTCATGACTGCAGTCTCGTTACTAATTATGAGGGCTTATTAGGTCACATTTTTTCCCTCCCCCCACCCTTTACACACACGTGGGAGTTGATGCCCACCTCAACTAGGGTGTAGTATGAGTTTTTTTTGTTTTATTATTTTTTTAAAAATAATATCAGTATGCTTGATCTTGCAAGGAAATTAAAAGATGTTGCATGAGAATAAGATTAAAGAGGAAATTCAACCAAAATGTAGTCATACCCGAGCAGTAGTATGTTTGATTTGGATTTGATGAAGTTGGATTACTCACTATTGTCCCTTGTTGAAATCTTGACCTTCGAGTTCACTATATTATTTTCTATAGATGATCCTATAATAGTACCAAGGGATCATACAGAAGCACTAGAAAATTAATTTTTCCTTTTGTTGAGTGTAATTGGTACCCTAAGAATGTTCTATTCAAAGTATGGTGGATTACAAATAAATATTTATATGAAATGTAGCCATTTAGTACTATTGTAGGGTTCTTGTAGAAATATAGACCTTATGCGCAGAATCCTATTGGTGGCCACCCCAATGATGAAATGTTTGTTTGGCTGGCTAGAAAAGGTGGAAAAAGGTTAGATTATGATGAATATAATGTTAAGATGGTACACTAACAACATGTGTGATATGATATGGTGGTATGATAGTATGATAGCAAGCTATGATGAGTTATATAATTATATGTACATGAGTGATCTTGTGCTAGAAATGATTGAGTGATAGTGGTGGAAGACAACTTGTGAAATGGAGAATGAAAAAATTATAAATGAATTATTAAAATACCAAGCCCATTACTAAGCTCAAGGCTTCTAGTAACCTGGTTTTCATCTCTTTTATATCTGAATTTTTGCTTGATTCATGTATCATTTTGGATTGGTACTAATATGAGTTGTATTCTTTGGTTTAAGGGAAATGGCACCATATTTGTTTGTTTCCATTACTCTACTCTACCAATCCTAAAATGGTTTTCCTAGTAGAGGATTTTATCGCAAACTTAGAGCTTCCAAAAGGAAGGTTTTTGGCCAGAATTTTGTCCCAAGAGTCTCAATGAGGTTTTCACCTATCTGTTTATTAATTTTTTATTTTTTTATTTTACTTTGGAGCATGGGTGGATTGAGAGCATTTATTCTTTCAGCCACATCCAAATAATGTTTCTTGACTGTCTTTGTAAACTATCCTTTTTCCAAATGACTTTTGTCGATCTTAAGCCTGAAACCATTCACCAAAAGTGGAATTTTTTTTTCATCTATGGTTCTTATTTTAATAGATTTATTTTCATAAAATTCCTCAACTATGTATGGTTGAAGCCATATGGTTATGATTTTTCCTTTAAATTTAGAAATATATAGAAGTGACCAATTGTATTCCTTGAAAATGCGAGGTTTTGTGCATTTATCTTGCCATATTTCTCTTTAAAACTATATTGTTGTTGTGTGGAAAAGAGCTTCATATAGTGCATTGAGCTTTTGCATTCTCTCTTCCTATCCATTTATCAATTCATGTCCAATTGTGAGGTTTTCCTCAAAGTGGAAAACTCAAATTCAATTGGTAGTATGGATTTCTTTCCATAGACAAACTCAGAAGGGGTGAATCATATAGTTGTCTTCCATGTTGTGTTGTATGCTAATGTTGCTTTTATAAGTCTATTAGTACCAAAAAAAATCATGTGTTGACTATATTCACGAGGATGTCCTCTAGCTCCTTATTGGTCACTTCAACTTATTTATTGGCCTGTGGGAGGTAAGGAGTGAAATTCCTGTGGTGGATGTGGTGCTACTCCATGATTCTCTAAATGAGATTGGAATTGAATTGAGCACCTTGGTCTATAACTATCTCCCTTGAAAATTCAAATTTGTAGAAAATATTTTTTGTCAAGAACTCAACTACCTTTTTTTTTATAGCTACTTTGTTTTTCTTTACCTCGCCCCCTTACTTAGTGATATATGCACACAATGATATTTTAATTTTATCCTAAAGGAGGATTAATGGGTACTATAAATTCCATACCCCATTTATTAAAAGGTTGTAGTGATATCTATGGATGAAGTGGCATATTACTTTTTAGTAGCTTTTTCCATCCTTTTCTTGAAGAATGTAACTAGTCTCGGTCTTCACTATTGTATTTGAGTCATAATGAAATGTACTTATCAAAGAAAAGAAAAATAAAGTGACTTATTAAATTATGGGTTTCATGCTTGGGTCAATTTTTTTAGGTCAAAGCCTCCATTGAAGGCTTCTAGGGTTTATATCAAGTATCCTTATTCATGTCATAATGTAAAATACCCTTCTTGGGCTCAATTTGCTAAGAGAAATATTTATTTTAATGTAAAATAGGTCTTCTAGGCCTCATCCACCAAGACGGCCTCAAGAAAGGACAAGTCGGCCTAAAAGAGGGAATTTGACCTTAAAGACTCGCTATATAAATGCAACAACTTGACCTCACTTGACACACTCACTAAGCAAGTTCGAATTGCAGTAGATGGAAGCAGAAAAAGTATGAATTTCAAGAGAAGAAGAGGAAAGGGATAGTGAAGAAGAAGAAGGATTTATCTGCATACTGAAGTAGAAATTTTCTCTCTCCTATCCCACATGTGCAAATTTCTAGAGTATTACAGAGGGTTTAAATTATATAGTAGTTGGGGAGCCGAAATTTTAGAGAAAATAGGATTAAATTTTGGAGAAGTTGGGGCCAAATTTTCTGGGTTGTTGCTAGATTGAAGCTGTTGGAAAACAAGTTTACTAATCATATTTTATCTGAAAGGACTGTATTATTTTGTTGTGCTAAGTGTCTTTTCAGTTATAAAACATGTGCATACTTGTCTCCATATTTTGCTTAAGGATTGAGAATTTTAACCATGAAATATAAATGATTTGTGAATTAGAATCATGAAAATAAACCTAAATAACACTGAATAGCAGTGTAGAACAGAGAAATTAAACCACACATAACATTTACACAGCAGGCATGATGAAGTAGTTCACCCCTCCTGGGCTACATCTGTTGGTCTAGCTCCCAATGGCATGTCCATCTTTCATTATGCTCAAAATTTTGCAAATAAATGTGTTTACAGACCTCTAATGGTTGTTTTCTTTGCACCAATGGCTCTAGAATGCTCCAATTAGTCTAGCTTGACTCTTCATTCACTCATATTGGGCGAAAATTGACCCTCCAAGTCATTTGCCCAGTAACTCCTAGAAAAACTCCACTAATTTTGGTGAACTGCACTTAACTGCAGTTAAATTCAGCCAAAACCCTCAAAAATAGAGGCGCGCTATAATTCTTCCAGCGCTAACCGTATTTTTTAATGCTAAGGGTAGGGGGTGGCCACATGCCAACCCCCGAAACTCACGGTTACAATAATTACAAAGCGGAACTCCTCTTAAACTGTGGGTTATCACATTGAAAATAGAGTTTTGAGTTAGATTTATCGTAACTTTTGACACTAACCACGCTTGAATCCCGCCATGTGATAATTTTTAATAAACATAAATGTTGGAGTTATGAAACTGTTAGAGTTTTAAATGTTTTTTGTTGCGGTTGGTTGCAATTAACATGTGACCACTCCGTGAGGTCTTCGGCGGCCCCCAACCCCCACTCCACTATACATGAAACTTCAAATAGAACTGGTGCACATAGAGGGTTAAGTAACATGATGTAGCGGACATGGTGGAGACCTATGCGCGCAAGCCAGAGGTCGCATGGTCGAACCCTGTGGACCTCTTAAAATTTTACCATACCGCTCAGGGGACAAGTGGCGCCTAAACGCTGGCCACGTGTCACCCTATAATTGGTCCTTAAATAAACATGTATAACCCTTAAACCAATCACATAGAGCCACTTTTCAGCCTCTGACTGGCTCTGAGAAAAGTAATATTCTTTGAAATATTCCTTTTTGTTGACTGGGCATCCCAGTCAAACCTATCGTAAAATTTAGCTGTTTAGGAAATCGATCAGAATGAAATATCTCCCTCATACAACATCGGTTTTTTTGAACCGTTCACAGCGCCAGAATCAAGAAGATGAGATCTACGCAACCATCCTGGTTTTAACCCAATCCTGTAACTTTCAATTTTGAGAAAAATTTATGAACTCCTGATCACACCTCCCTACTGGGAAGCTTTTAGACCCAAAAATACTTTGATTACTTGTTCAATAGATGAGGGTACAACTCCCTCACCTTTCCAACATCCATCCATTTTGTCTTGCTTGGCTTACTTCCTTTGAGCCCAACTCGAAGGTATTCAACACTTCCCCTCTTGGATGCTCTTGTCCTCCTGTCAAGAATTGTATCTTCCTTGAGCTCATCCAGAAATTATGGCGAGAAATCTTCAATAGAAGGCAGTTAAACACCACTTCCTTGATCATCGATCAAAGATGGCTCATATAAACGTAAGTTTTCAACATTAACAACTGAATACATTTGCATATATGAAGGCAAGTCAAGTTGAAATGCATTGTTACCAACTTGCTTTATGATCTTGAATGGACCATAGTGAATGGGTTTGAGCTTTTTACCTTACCCTTTCATCCTTTCTTTTACTATGTTCAATCATACCTCATCTCCTTCTTGAAACTTGTGATCAACTCTATGATTTTCATGCCTCTTCTTGTATTTTCTTTGACTTTTCTCAAGTTGTTCTTGAACTTGTTGATGAATAATATGAATTTGCTTAATGAAATTTCAAGCCTTGCCAATATCATTATTCCCATCAATTGTAACATCCTTCTCAAAGATGAAGTATAATGGTGATTTTGGCAAATACCCAAAGCATACTTGAAAAGGTGATGTATTTGTAGAAGAGTGATTTGCACGATTGTAAGTGTGTTGAATGTAATGTAGTTGCTCATCCCACAACTTAGGATGTTTGTTGCAAAATCCTCTCAATAGATGCACAACGGTTATGTTCACCACCTCGGTTTCGCCATCAGTTTGCGGATGAAAAGCAATACTCTTTTTCATCTTTGTGTCCATCATACTCCAAAGATTGGACCAAAAATTCCCAATGAACCTGGAATCCCTGTCACTAAAAATAGAATTTGGCAATCCATAATGAACCCATACATGTTGAAAATAAATTTCAGCAGTTTGCTCAACAGTAATGGTTTTCTTGCATGGCATAAGTATACACATTTTATTGAATCTATCCACAACTACATAAAGATAATCATGTTGTTTTCTTGACATAGGTATACCTTCAACAAAGTCCATGGAGACACTCTCCCATGGCCTTGATGGTACCGGTAGTGGCATGTACAACCCAAGCTTCCTATTTCTAGGCTTGCTTGTTGCACACATAGAACAACCACTTATAAAACGTGACACACTATCTATCATGCGAGGCCAATAGAAATACCTTTGTAGATGCACTATTGTTTTGCTTACCCCAAAGTGTCCAGCAATAAGAGATGAATGAGCTTCTCTCATGACACTTAGCCTCTCTCCTTGTGGTATACACAAATTTCCCAAATGAAATACAAAATTGTTATGCATGTGATAATCATTTTCTTCAACTTGATTCCCTTCACTCAAACTAGCATACACATTTTGAATATCAACATTGTGTGCATATTGTTCTATGTAACTCTCGTGTACAATAGGATCATTTTTTTAAGGCAGAATAACTTATAATTGGTCATGAAAGCATATCAGCAACTTTGTTGAAAATACCTTTCTTGTACCTTATAACCAAGTGAAACTGTTGAAGAAATCCCATCCACCTGAAATGTCATGATTGCTGCAATTTTGTTTGTGAATGCAAGTACTGTAATGGTTGGTGATCGGTAAGGATAATCATCTCTTTACCCATCAAGTAGTGTTTCCACTTCTTGACGCTTTGTACCAAATCATACAGTTCTTTTTCATATGTAGGATAATTAGTTACAGCACCATTGAATGTTTCAGAATGAAAATTGATAGGCCTACCATGTTGCAGAAGAACTGCGCCCATGGCATAATCACTAGCATCAGTTTGTATCTCGAATGGTTGTCTCAAATTCGGTAATGCAAGGACTGGAGCTGAACCTATCTTGTCTTTTAAAGCTTCGAAAGCTTGTTTTTTTTTGCCTCCACATTGGAAGCCTTTATTCACACTTGTCACTGCATGCATAGGAGTTGTGATGGAAAAAAAGTTAGCAGTAAAATTTCTCTAATACTGAGCTGCACCTAAGAAACTTCTTACCTCAGTTACTGTTTTAGGAGTGGGAAAATTCACAATGGATTCCACTTTAGAAGGATAAATTCTCAACTCGCCTCCTCCTACAATGTGTACCAAATAAACCAAATAATTCTTTCCAAACTCACACTTTGACATCCTAAGAAATAATTTATCTTTCTTCAAAACATCAAGCATTCTATTCACATGCAAGACATGCTCTTCTCTTGTTTTTCTGAAAATCAATATGTCATCTAAGTACATAATCAAAAATTCATCAAGAAATGGATGCAAAACACTATCCATAACATGCATGAAAGTTTTCGGTGCATTACATAAACCAAATGGCATAACCAACCACTCAAAGAGTCCTTGTTTGGTTTTGAATGCAGTTTTCCATACATCACTTTCTGCAATTCTTACTTGATGATATCCACTACGTAAATCTAACTTAGTGAAAAACTTTGCTTCTTTCAGTTGATCAATCAAATCATCTATCCTTGGGAGTGAGTATCAATTCTTATCGTTATATTGTTCAAAGCTTTGAAGTCTACACACATGCGCCAAGTCCCATCTTTCTTTGGAATCAAACTATGGGTGAACCACATGGTGAAGTGCTTGGCCTTATGATTCCTTTGTCCAACGTCTCCTTTATTTGCCTCTTTATTTTAGCATTCTCCATTATCGACATGCGATACATGCCAATGTTTGGAAGAGGACAATCTTGTTGCAACTGATTCTCATGTTGAATCTCCCTTTTTGGAGGCAATCTTGTTGCCTCCTGAAAAATCTCATGATGTGTGTCAACTACATTATATAAATATGATTTAAACTTAGGATCACAACCCTCAAATGATTCATGATTAACATCAGCTTTAGGCTTAATCATTAGAAGAAAAAAATTCTTACTTGAATTTACTAGCCTCTTTACCTTTCCAACATTTACCATAGCAATATTTGTCTTCTTGTGATGTGCTCTAACAATGTACTCCTTGCCATATTTGAATAAATGGTATTTGTTCTCATGGTGATGGAAGATCGCTTTCCTATCATACAAGTAAGGACTCCCCAAAACAATACTTTTTATTTCAAGCAGAACCATATCTAATTCAATTGTGTCAACAAAATGTGTCGTTATTGCAAACTGCAATATACACTTCTTTGAAACCTGTAAATTTGCATCCTTACAAATCCAACCAAGTGGATATGATCTCTGAAGACTTAGTCAAGAAACTTAATCTTGAGACCCACTATCACACAATGTGTCAATATTAGTATGTTTGGATATGACCCTCACATGAAACAGTTCAATTCTTTCTTCTTCATTTGGAGCATGTATGTGACAGTTTGATGTACTAGTACTGAGTTTAGTTTCAATTTCTTTCCCCTTCATGTTCTTCAATCCCATGGCTGTAATTTTAGATTCATCACCTGAATCCTCTCCTAAATCATGTTGAGTTGTATCTGCACTTTTCTATTTCCCTTTGTTGTTGTAGTACTTGGGCTTCTTTTTAGGATGTAATTACCAACAATGATTTTCATCATGGCCTTCTTTTGAAAAATGTTTACAAACCACTTTTTCTCCCTCTTTCTTAATAGATGAATTCTTTTTTCTTTTACCTTTTGAGGTCTTCTCTTTGTTTTTTCCCTTAAAAGGTTTCTTCCTACCCTCTTCAGAAAAAATTTTCCCTCTAGCTTCTAGATGTGTGGCTTGAACACATACTTCATCTAGACTTGTGGGGTTAAACATGAGAATAGTATGTTTAAGGTAGCTATGTAAGCCTCCTATGTACTTGAGAAAAGTATCTTTGCTCTACAAATCTACCCCTAATAAGAGAGCTCTTCTCCTAAATTCTTGGGTGTATTCTTGCACATTCTATCCCTTCAATTACTAAAATTTTTGCCAGTCCATTATGGCTTTCTGCATATGAGCTAATGGAATAAAACTGTTGCTTTATTGCAGTAATGAAATCATTCCATCATAGAATAATCTTACCATGCTTCTTGATCTCTTTCTTTGTCTTGGATTCCCACCAAACAAGTGTTGCACCTTCCATTCTCAATGAAGCTAATTGGATTTTAGTATCATCATCTTGAAGGTTTTGGATTCTCAAATAGACCTCCAATTGCCTATTCCAATTATCAAGCTTTTCTGCATTGACTTCGCCATTAAACATTGGCAATTAAAACTTAACATCAATTTTTAAAAAAGGACTTTTACCAATGTTCTAAGACTTGTGTGACTGATGTACTGAAAATGAAGTAGAGGATGATGATGATGAGGGTGAGGATGGTGACTTTCCACTGGCTCCATTTCCTCCATTTCCCTTCTTTGACTTATCTTCATCACGGTGATCTTCTAATGATCCCTGTCCTTCCTTATGAATTTTGGATCCTTCTCCTTCTAGTTTCCCATTCCTTTCTTGATAAAGGATTCTAACTATCTTAGTCATGTCAAGGAATGCTTTCCTGAACACTCTTTCTTCCTCTTTGGGATAAACTTCTTCATGGATTTATTCTTCCTCTGGAGGCATGCTTAATGTTGCTTCTGCTTCCTTAGGAGGTGGACTAGGTGGTGTATATTGTGGAAACCTTGCTCTCCTTTGTTGTGGCTCACTTTGAGACCCTTTTGCTTCCACCAATTTGCCTTCTCCTCTCTTGAGCTTGAGCTTAGTAAGCATCTAACACTTGCAAACAGTTAAAAAAATCTTCGCACATAACAAAACCAGAGAATAAACTCTCGCTATGATACCAACTTGATATGAAAGGATTGTATTATTTTGTTGTGCTAAGTGTCTTTTCAGTTATAAAACATGTGCATACTTGTCTCCATAATGTGCTTAAGGATTGAGAATTTTAACCATGAAATATAAATGATTTTGTGAATTAGAAGAATGAAAATAAGCCTAAATAACACTAAACAACAGTGTATAATAGAGAAATAAAACCACACATAAAATTTACACAGCAGGCATGATGAAGAAGTTCACCCCTCCTAGGCTACATCTGTTGGTTCAACTCCCAATGGCATGTCCATCTTTCATTATGCTCAAAATTTTGCAAATACATGTGTTTATAGACCCCTAATGGTTGTTGTATCTGCATCAATGGCTCCAGAATACTTCAATTAGTCTATATTGACTCTTCATTCACTCAGGTTAGGCGAAAATTGACCCTCCGGGTCATTTTCCCAGTAATTCCTAGAAAAACTCCACTAATTTTGGTGAACTGCACTTAACTGCAGTTAAATTTGGCTAAGAGGCACGCTATAATTCCACCAGTGCAAACCATAATTTTTAATGCTAAGGGTAGGGGGGTGGCCACATGCCAACCCCCAAAACCCACAGTTACAATAATTGCAGAACGGAACTCCGCTTAAACTATGGGTTATCGCATTGAAACCGGAGTTTTGAGTTGGAGTTATCGTAATTGTCGGCACTAACTGCACCTGAAACCCACCATGTGATAAGTTTTAATAAACATAAATGTTGGAGTTATGAAACTGTCAGAGTTTTAAACGTTTGTTGTTGTGGTTGGTTGCAATTAACATGTGACCACTCTGTGGGGCTGCCGGCGGTCCCCAACCCCTGCTCCACTATACATGAAACTTCAAATAGAACTGGTGCACATAGAGGGTTAAGTAACATGATGTAGCGGAGATGGTGGAGACCTATGCACACAGGGCAGAGGTAGCGGGGTCGAACCCTACGAACCTCATAAAATTTTACCATACCGCTCAGGGGACACGTGGCAGCCTCAAGGCTGGCCATGTGTCACCCTATAATTGGTCCTTAAATAAACATGTACAACCCTTAAACCAATCACATAGCGCCACTTTTCAACCTCTGACTGGCTCTGATAAAAGGAATATTCCTTTCTGCTGATTGTGCACCCTCCATGCTGACTGGGCATCCTAATCAAACATGTCGTAAAATTTAGTTGTTTGGGAAATTGATCAGAACAAGATATCTCCCTCATATGACATCGATTTTCGAACCGTTCGCGGCACCGGAATCAGGAAGACGAGATCTACACAACCATCCTGGTTTCAACCCAATCCTATAATTTTCAATTTTGAGCAAAATTTATAAACTCCTAATCAATATTGGAGGGTTGACTTGTTAGAGGAGGAAAGTATTTGGGTCTAAGTTCTTGGTATATCTCATTTGAATCTACTAAAGGAATTTTTTTTACTGGGTTTTCCCCTATATAGGGGTTTTAGCCCTGGCCGAGTGCCTACATCTGGTGTCCATGATCTTCATGTTTTTTTTTTTCATAATTTCTTGATGAGAAGAAGATAAGGGAAAAATAGAAAGAATTTAATAAGAATATAATAATATCACAAGAAATTATCAACATGAGAAAATCTTTCTGCCTTTCCAATTTTATAACACCTTTTACATTCATCATAATTATGGGTGTATCTATGAGCATCCTTATGGACGGTAGAACAAAAGTAACAAGCTAGCGAGATATTCTATAATGTTATTTTTAATAGATTTATGGCTTCTGTGATCCATCAATAAATTATGAAGAAATTTTTCGGTAATAATCACATTATCATGAACAAAGTCGACGCGTTTCGAACCAACCAGTGTGGTTCATCATCAGGACTAGGTGAGAGATCAGATCAATCGCTGAGTATAAATAGATGTAGGAGGGGCAAAGAAAACTTCAAGAATAACAGCTAAATTTGACAGTTAGTCAAATTTAGCTGTTATTCTTGAAGTTTTCTTTGCCCCTCCTACATCTATTTATACTCAGCGATTGATCTGATCTCTCACCTAGTCCTGATGATGAACCACACTGGTTGGTTCGAAACGCGTCGACTTTGTTCATGATAATGTGATTATTACCGAAAGATTTCTTCATAATTTAATGTTATTTTTGTTGTGTAGTGTCCTCCACATGGCCCATCATGGTAGGCTTCTAGTATGTCATTCACCTCATCCCCCTCACACGTCTTCTCACAGTATGAAATAGTCCCAATTCGAATAGCCATCTTATAACCCATGTGTAGTAGGAACCTATGCCTAACGATTTTGCATCTTTCCTTTTAGGAAAAATGTGGAGGAAACCTCTATATTTTTAAATGATTGACTATGTTTATAAACCAAGGGGTATGCACTAATATGGAAAAGAGATTTTCATCTAGAAAGTGATCATATAGCATCCCTTCATCTGAAAAAAAAAAAAAAAAAAAAAAAAAAAAAAAAAAAAAAAAAAAAAAAAAAAAAAAAAAAAAAAAAAAAAAAAAAAAAAAAAAAAAAAAAATAAAATTTAAAAAATAAAAATAAAAAATAAAAAAATAGTATTGACAAAAACATTTTGTTTCCCTAATTTATCAATATGGTTAGATAAAATGCTATTGGAATAATAGTTATTTGATACATATAGCATCCCTTCATCTGAAAAAAAAAAAAAAAAAAAAAAAAAAAAAAACAAAATAAAATAAATAAATAAATATAAATATAAATAAAATTTAAAAAATAAATAAAATAAAATTTAAAAAATAAAAATAAAAAATAAAAAAATAGTATTGACAAAAACATTTTGTTTCCCTAATTTATCAATATGGTTAGATAAAATGCTATTGGAATAATAGTTATTTGATAATTATGCCATTGATATCATGTTTATTAATTAGGTATTTAATGGTAGCAAAATAAGTGTGCACGAAAATTTAGTAATCAACAATACAGTGCTAAACTTATTAAGAGAATGAGCAACCGCAAAAAATTATTGTTCAATGAATATGTAATTTAACTTTGTATTAGCCAAATTTCTATTGCTAAAATATATTACATAAGTAATTTTATCCTCTTATTGACCAAGCATTGTTCTTGCTACTCTTTTTTAGGCATAAATATGGGTATGGAAGGGTAGGTTCCTATTAGGGCCTTCTACGACAAGTTCTAATGTAAGTTTCTCATTTATGAAATCAAAGGATTCTTGTCATTGAGGTTTCCAATAAAAATATATGTCTTTGGTTGGCAAGGAAAACCAGGAAGAAGCAATTTTTTCGAAATCTTTGATAAAACTTCTATAGTATCATTCATGGCCAATGAAACTTCAATCATCTTTTTTCTTCCGAGGAATGAGAAGATGTTTTACAATATCTATTTTGCCTGGGTCCACTTCATTCGTATTAAAGATAATTATGTCCTAAAATAATCATCATTCATAAGGAAATGAAAATTTTCAAAATAAAGGAGATATCCATTTATTCATACCTCTGAATAACTTTATCAAGATTTGTGCGGGCTTCCTGAATGGAGATGCCATAAAGTGTGAAGTCCCCATATAGATCTCTACAATGTGATGGATAAGATCTAAGAATATATTGAGCACAACTTTTTGGAATGTGTTAGGACTATTGCATAAACTAAATAAAATAAATTTATAAGGAAGGTCCCCCAAAGGGTAGGTGAAAGTGGTTTTATCAAGGTCTTTGGGGATAATTTATATTTGATTATATCTACAGAACACATCGAAGAATGAGAATTATTTCTTTCCTGTTACGGAATATATAACTTGGTCAATGAAGGGTGAGGGAAATTGATCCTTTCTAGTGGCCTTATTAAGCTCCCTATGATCTACACATATTTTCCATTTTCCATTCTTTTCAGAGACCCATTCATAATAATAAAAAATAGATATATGAACACAACATCTAAAAGTTTTTACAAATCTTTTTTGAATATATCCTTTACTACAAACTCCAATCTTCTTTGGGTTTGTTTGATGGGTTTATGGTCTTCTTTGATGTAAATATGGTAAGTATAGATGGAGAATTGGATTCCCTCCATCTCCCTATAGTCCCATGCAAATGTTGCAATATGTTTTTTTAAGATAGTGATCAATTTTTTCTCTTGAATAATAGTAATGGTAGTATTGATTTTTTGTGTTTTAGATGTGAAAATTTCCATAGTTTTGGTGGTAGGTTTATTAGATTCAACATTGAGTAATTCTGCTCATAAATTCTTCTCTTAACTGATGGAATTTTTGGATGGTATTTCATTGTCCAAGCAATTTATTTGTGTCAAAGAAGCCTTTTGTTTTGTAGAAAATTAGAAATTAGAGCATATTCATTAGCTTACCTCATACCTAGGGATTTTTTAATTATGCAAATGGGATGGTTAGATGTGTGAATAGGGTCTTCACTTCTTCCTCTACCCATTTAGGAAATTCTACTTCAGCTGATGACTGAGCTGGAGGGTAAAGTATGAGTTCTTTTTTAGATTTCCCATTGGTTATTGTGATATTAAAAACTCTACAATTAACTTAGGCATTCGTTATTTCTAGCCAAGGTATTCTCGGAATGAGTGGATACCCATTGGACTTAGTATATTTTTATAAGACTATAAATTCAGTGGGATATACCTAGGAATCAATGGAGAGCACACATCCTATATGATCTCTTTAAGTTCCAGTGTTGATCTATAAATAAGTTGAAGTGTTATAATTGTTTTCCTTAGAGAATAGTAGCGATTGATTTTTAGAATTGTCTCCTTGGTCATGACATTTATAGAAGAATATACATCAATAAACTTGAATATCCATCCTCTAACCCATGTGTAGTAGGCACCCCTGCCTAAAAATTTTACATCTTTCCTATTAGGAAAAATATGGAGGAAACCTCTATATCAATAAATGATTAAATATGTTTGTAAACCAAGGGGTGTGTACTAAGATGGAAAAGAGATGTTCATATAGAAAGTGGTCATCTTTCATCCCTTCATCTGCAACAAAATTTAGTCTTTACAAAAAATATGCAACAACATTTTGTTTCCCTAATTTATCAACTATGGTTAGATCAAATTCTATGGGAATAAGGGCCATCTGATGATTTTTTCATTGATATAGTGTGTATTCATTAGGTATCTAATGGCAGCATTATAAATGTGCACAAAAATTTAATAACCAACAACACAGTGCTAAACTTATTAAGAGCATGAACAACCGCAAGAAATTCTTGTTCAACGACTATGTAATTTAGCTTTGTATAGCCAAATTTGTATTGATAAATTATATTGCATAAGGAATTCAATCCTCTTGTTGACCAATCAGATTTTCCTACTACTCTTTTCGAGGTATCAATATGGATATGGAAGGGTAGGCTCCTATTATGGCCTTCTACGATAGGTGCTAATGTAAGTTTATCTTTTATGTAATGAAAGGGTTCTGGCATTGAGGCTTCCAAAAAAATCAATGTCTTTGGTTGACAGGGAAAACAAGGAAGAAGAAATTTCGTTGAAATCTTTGATAAACCTTCTATAGTATCCTGCATGGCCAATGAAACTTCTAACACCTTTTTTCTTCTAAGGAATGAGAATATGTTTTAAACTATTATTTTTTTTGGTTCCACTTCGTTCCCCTTTAAGATAAATTGTGTCCTAAAACAATCTCCATTCATAAGGAAATGAAATTTCTTAGAATAAGGGAGAGATTCCTTTATTCATACCTCCAGAAAACTTTATCAAGATTTGTGTGGGCTTCCTAAAAGGAGATGCCATAAAGTGTGAAGTCCCCATATAGATATCTACAATGTCATGGATAAGATCTAAGAATATGTTGAGCGCAACTTTTTGGAATGTGGTAGGAGTATTGCATAAACCAAATAGAATAACTTTATAGGGAAGGTCCCCCAAAGGGTAGGTGAAAGTGGTTTTTTTTTTGTCTTTGGGGCTGATTTATATTTGATTATATCCACTGAACCCATCAAAGAATGATAATTATTCCTTTCTTGTTATGGCATATATAACTTGGTCTATGAAGGGAAAGGGAAAATGGTACTTTCTAGTGGCCTTATTAATCTCCTTATGATATACACATATTCTCCATTTCCATTATTTTTAGAGATAATAACTAAGGGTAATACCCATTCATAGCCAAAAAATAGATTGATGAACCCAACATATAAAAGTCTTTGCAAATCTTATTTGAAAATATCCTTTACTACCAACTCCATTATCCTCTCGGTTTTTTATATTCTTTGATGCAAATATGGTGAGTATAGATGGAGAAGTGGATTCCCTCCATATACCTATAGTCTCATGCAAATTTTGCAACATGTTTTTAAGATAGTGATCATTTTTTTCTCTTGAATAATAGTAATGGTAGTGCTAATTTTTAGTGTTTTAGATGGGCACATTTCCATAGTTTTGGTGGTATTTTTATTAGATTCAACAGTGATTAATTCTTCTTATAAATTATTCTCTTGACTATTGGAATTTTTACATGGTATTTCATTTTCCAGGAAAATTATTTATGTCAAAGAAGCCTATTTTTTTGTAGAAAAATAGAAATTAGAGCATGTTCATTAGCTTAACCCAAGCTAGGGATTTTTCAATTATGCAAATGGGATGGTTGGATGTGTGAATAGGGTATTCATATTTTTCCTCCACCCATTTAGGAAATTCCACTTCAGCTAATGACAGAGTTGGAGGGTAAAGTATGAGTTTTTTTTAGATTTCCCATTGGTTATTGTGATATTACCAACTCTACAACTAACTTAGGCATTTTTTATGCTAGCCAAAGCCTTCTTGGAATGAGTGGATATCCATTGGACCTAATTTATTTTTACAACATTATAAATTCAGTGGGATACACTCAAGAATCAATGGAGAGCAAGACATCATCTATAATCTATTTAATTTCCATTGTTGATCTATCAACAATTTGAAGTGCTATAGCAGATTTCCTTATAGATTCTTAGAGATTTAGTTTCAACATTGTCTCCTTGGTCATGACATTTGTAGAAGCATCTACATCAGTCAAGGTATTTTGAATTGATACTTGGTCGATATCAACATTTACTATAGATATGTTTGGATCCAAATGCTTGGGGACAATAAACCTCCCAAGCATAAGATCTGCTAGCTTCCCTATATAATCTATGGTAGGGGCATCCTTATTATTTGTCCTATTCCTCCTAAGTCATTCTTCCTTTATGTACCTATTTTATATGGGTATATCCTTACTGGTATATTAAAGAAAACAATTGACACACAAGTTCTTAACTTCTCCTAAAATCTTAGTTTCTTCACATGTGTAGTTTTTCTTGGTGCTTATTCTTCTCAAGATAAGGTGGAACTTATGGAATTTTTTAAGTAACAGTTCCCTCCTTTCATCTTCTATATCTTCAAATGGTAGGGAAATATGAGGATATTTTAGTACCTTCCTTGATCTAAGGTTAGTTTCTCAAACATTTAGAAAATATATTTGGTATGTAGTCTCATTATTTTAAACAGATTGAGTTTGTTTTCTATTAATATTATGAGTAGCTTGAGAAAAAATTTGAGGTTTTTTTCGAGGAATGGTGTTTTAAGGAATATTAGGTTGTTAAGGAGGAGGAGGCATCAAGGCTAGTGCCTAAGCCACTAGGGGCATCCATCCTTGTGAAAAAATGTTCCATGGAGGGTTTTGGTTTTAGAATTACTTATGAGGATCAGATATGGGTGTATTTGCCATTGATTAGGAATATCCCAAGGAGGTGGAATAGCTTGACACTAATGCTAGGGTTGAAATTATGGATTGTATCCATTAAAATATTATGGAAGGTTATAGTTCATACCTTGTTGAATGGGTCTTGGTGTTGTTGGTCTATTGAGTGATTAAGCATACTTATTGCAAGCTTCTTTTTTATCCTTAATACATGTCCTTTATCCTTGGAAATGAAGGACATTTTTCAAGTGGTTGAGCCTCTTCATAAGAGTGCATATTTTTATACTATTGAGTGGACATTCATTACAAGGGTACCTTCTTGTGCATTTAGGGAAAAAAATGGCTAATGTCCTTTGTACTTCCTCCTATTTTTTATTTTCCTATAAAGTATCAATCAACAAGGCTAGTGAATGAAAATTTTATGTTTTCATATCTTCTAACACTCCTATTTATTTTTTTATGATTAGATAGGAAGGAGAAGAATAATTTACTATAATATTACCATTTTTCCCCTTTTCATCCTTGGCTCTAGAGTGATTCCTAAACATTTGCTCGATGTACCCATAGTCCTACTAGTAGATATCTCCATTTGGCAGTATATTAAGTGTTTCCATTAGTTCTTCTTTGGCTCATCTCAAGAACACAAGTTTGAGTGAGTCTTCATCCAAAGTGTATTTTTGTGCTCTACAATAATATTTATAATTGTCACTAAAGGTTTTCTTCTTCCAATCCCAACTATAGATGTTATTTCTTTCCAAGCTCATAAACCATCTTAGAGATGAATCCTTCAATGTGGAGGGAAAGAGTTTAAGATTTTTTTCAGCAATTGTGTAGTCATAAGTCATGCATACAAAATCAAACTCAAAAAATATGGTGTTAGGATCTTCAGTAAATAACCCATAGAAATGAGATAGTACAAAGGGATTTATGTTCTTCATTTTTACTTCACCATTAGTTACCCTAATATAAAGAAATTCAAAAATATATTGTATTTCTTCTTCTTTAGCCATGAGGTATTGTGATGGAGCTCCCTCTTTTTTAACGGGGTTCTCAAATTATATAGCTTGCCTCTCCCAAAAGTTTGAAAGATATTAAGCTTCTTATAGAGGAAGGCTCACACAATCAACTTAGTTCTTGCTTCAGAAGTTGATGTTTTTGGCAAGAATTTTCTTGACTTATTTCTTAAGAGAGGCATGCATGCTATCTAGAAAAATAAGTAAAATAATTGTGCTAAAATTTTTCTTTTCCTTTTTTTTTGCTAATGCAAGTAAAAAATGAATGAGACAATTACAAAAGTGATGGACCTCTTAAAAGTAGAAAAAATTATACCTTCCTTTAGATCTTCTACTTTAATTATCGACCCATGGTCATACAAACTTCAAGGAGTTGTGCATTGTATGTGCAGTATTTTTTCTCTCTTTACTATAGATGCATCTAATCATGCCTATCTATGTTGTCAATGTATTCACTACTGAGAGGAGGGGGGTGAATCAATAGTGACTATGTTTCTTAACGTTTAAAATCCTTCAATTACTACAACACAATCTTCATTAACCCATCTATATATTAGATCATGTAATAGAACATATGAGAACCATAAGAAATAGCCAAAGAAACATGCATAAGAAGACACAAGATTTTTCTGGTGGAAAACCCTTCTCCGTGAAAAAAACCACCTTGTTGTTGCTACACTGCTCAAATAATTATATTAATCGCCAAGCAATTCAATTACATAGAATATATATAAATAGCTACTATGAGATAGAACTATGATCCTCGTCTACAACTTTACAGACACCCATCTTATCAACAAGCCTTTCCCAACACCCATTGAACTTATGAAGAAATTTGTTCTCTATATTTCCTTCGCTGGAGTACCCATCCCACTTCTCTATCTAACCCTAGTTTCACAATATTTCACACTGGAGCCAATATTAATCGCTCAACTAGAAAAACACAGCAACTTCTAGCAATATAGGCTCAATACAATATAGAAAACCCACTGAAAACCAATATGCACAACTCACTCAATCTTTGAAACAATCCAATCGACAATATATGCAACATACATAAAAGATACATTGTTGACAACATGATAAGAAAGTATGAAGGAAATAATCTACAATCCTTCTTACTATTTTACCATACTACTACATATGAACTTGGTTGAAACATAGTTTTCCTGCCATCTTCTATCATTGTGATTTGCTAAATATAGTCCGCATAAATTCCTTGACAATTTTCACACACCACTCTTCACTCACTCACACTCTCCAAGCTCACACAACCATCACACTTTTTTCTCAAGTGAATGAACCAAATAAACTCATGATCTACATATATTTCTAATCTGATGAACAATTAATTCCAATTTTGTAGTGGAGCTTTGTTCATGTGTTGGAAGAGGTTTGGTTCATTGCTTCTTGACTCAATCTAGACACTAACTTCATTTACTATTGAATATTCTCTTTCAACCATCATCTTGAATCACAATAACCTTTTCTTGACCTTTTCATGAAGAGTCTTGAACAAGAAACGCTAGAAAAACAAATAAACACCTATTGAGCGCAAGGAATGTAGAGGAATTATTGTGAAAAACCTTAGTTGCTCCCACAACAATGACTTTGTACGACTGGAAATCCTTAGTCACTAGACCTGCAATTCATCGACTGGAGCTTTTAAGCCGCTCCCATAGGCTTGGCTCCATGCGACTGTGGTAGAGGATGACTGAAAACAACTTAAATAAACTCAAAACTTGAACAAAATTCTTCCAGAGCTTGATCAACATTAGATAGACCTCAGGAATCCATTGTAGCCTTTTCAACACTCCAACAATCAAATGAAACAACTCCATCATCATCATAATTAAATCTAGGTTGACTTGAATTCCATCAATCATCTGCTCCAACACTCAAGCCATCAAAATTCACCACAACTACTCAAACATCTGCAACCATCAATGGTATCCCACTGCAATTGATCATACAAGCTAAAACCCATCCATATACACACCAAGTACCATAAACATGACTTGACAGTCTCTAATATTGTCAACTAGGTGTATTAGCTCCACAACTTGCCAAGGAATCCACATACCAACCAAAAACTTGCACTAACATCTGTAATCATCAAGGTAAGGTCTGAAATCAATGTACAAGCCAAGTGTCATCTCACTAGCATAATTCTAGACCCATACACACACACACACCAGAGACCATAAACCAATCAACCATGTGCATAAACAATCACCTACTACCAGGTTTGTCATCAAAGTCAGCCATCACCAATGCACCTCCAACACCAGTGCTACTAGATTGACATAAATTCCAACCAAACAACTGAGTCATAGTGCCAAAAAAATCCCCCTTTGGTATTGATGGAAACCCCAGCTAAACCATCCAACTGGCCTCTGAATAACTTCTCATTCACTCCCCCTTTGACATCTGTGGCAAAGGAATGACCTCATCCAAATAATCATAATCGAATAGACACTACTCCCCTTGGACACTAGTTGTGTCTCAAAAACCAACAACAACCATAACCATCCACATAGTGTGGGCAGCATACCATGACCAAAAAACATAGAAACACATCATATACATCAGCAAGATCATATCATAATGCATCAACACTCCTCCTAGCAGCATGACATCAAACAATATCAATAACTCTCTCTCTCCTTAAGTAGCAGACACAAACTCTCCATGAACACCACCCTCAACCACCACCACCAGCATACAGGTCAACAACAACATGAGAAACAATAACAAATACCATGAGTAGCAGCAGCATAGCATAACCATCAACAACATCTAATGTGAGCAGCAACATCACTCAACTAAGCAGTACCAATGATATCAACCTCACTTTCATCCAAACCAACAACAACATAGTGTAGTGAAAACAACAACAAACTATGTATGACCAACAACAGAATATTGGATATGCTCCCCTTGAGCATCATCATCATGTAATCAATGTCTTCTAGTTGAATGAAACACTTCAAAAACCAAGGGGCTGACTATACAATATGTTTGATATAACACCCATCAACCCATATGGTTGCCCTCATCAATGAGTACTAGACACCAAGACTCTCTCTCCAACATGACCATGACCAATGATATACAATACAATGTAGTACATGGTTGTATAATAAGATACATGGCTATAAAAATGACTATGACATGATATACAATGGCCCAAATATGGTTGCAAAAAAACATAATGACACCAACTTGTCATGACTCATAACCTTCCTATCACCAACTCATGACAACATAAACTCAATGGCATGAACACTTAATCACATGGCTTCATAGACAAGATACGTGACTGAAACTGATGAAGTAAAATATGAATCACGTGGTTGTTACATTACCAAAATTATGCCTCTCCCCAAGACATACTCAAATATGCTCCTTGACTAGCACTACAAACATTTTGGCTAGCCAACAATATGATGAATGATCAACAATATAAATCTCATCATGCATACAACCATCAAAGTGCATAAAATAGAGCCATCATCTAGTAACAAATGAAGTGATAGCAGTGGTAATCGATCATCATGAGATATGAAATAATGAGCAATAATAGCATATAATCATGACATCAACTTAGTAGCATAAAACTCCAATATGTAGCAAAAACATAAATATAGTGCATGAACTTCCAACAACAACATATGACGATCATCTCACATCATCCATAATGCATAAACCAAGATATCTATATTATGGCACCAATAAGCATGTCAAAAATATGTGTACCACACGGATCAGGAGGTAATCATCACTCAAAGTAACAGAAATCAAATCAACGCATCATAAGATAAGTATCAAACTATTATGGCACCAAACCATGAATCCATGAAACATAAAATTGATCAGCAAATCCTCCAACTAGTACTAGCATATCATGTCACTAGTAACCATCAAACCATATATGCATAATGCCAACAATTACACAATAGCTAATAACCCTCAACTTGGAACAATAATGAACCATGAGGAAATCTAGTAAACGTAGCATAGACCAAGTATCCACCAATATCCTCACTAGAGGCAATGAACATAGGTAATGGATCATACAACATGGTGACCAATGGTCCAATATCTAATGGTAATAACATCACATCACATGTAACAAAAACCAACAGGAATATAAAATCCATAAGAATGCATATGGAGCATAAACACCACCAACATAACTGAATCACAATTATCTCATCTACAACTGTACTATGGCTTCTAATCATTTGAAATAATGCATGAATGCTCAAAATAACCATCAATCTGAAAATATCTACTGCATGCAACTCATATAAGGAACATAAACTCAAAGCAATTCCCCTCAACCTCTAACGACTCCTGCAATGGCCAATGTTAGATAAATATATCATCAAGACAAATATAGAAACCTCCTCCAAAAAATATCATGGACCAAGATGCAATCAATAACCACTATAAAAATAAATCATGTCAGATGATACCTCTACACAAGTGCCATCTCTCAATAATCTCCTGTAACAAACAACTATCAGTGCTAAAAAAATCATGACAACCATGTGCAACATAACTCTCATTCAAACCTTCCAATATGGTAGCACTTTTAATGATCCGCATGTAAATCCATAATGCTACCATATGCTCCCCCTAAGACCATGCAAGCCTCAGTTTCTAGTGGGAGTGCTTTGCTTCTCTTTTCTTCTCCAAATTTTGTGAGGCTTATCGTTGGCATGCATATTCTTATTTGGCTATTTGACTAATTGGTTTTGCATGACTTTTCTCCTTTGATTTGATTTCCTGAAACACATGGGAAGCTTGCAGTCTTTGGCCTTATGGCCCACATTGTCACAAACATAACATCTAATGTGCCCAATAAATGTAGGAAAATGTTCAAGTCTTTTGTTGATCTAATTTCTACTCCTTGCACCATAGGTCCTACAATCAACACTTTTATGAAAAAAAATCATTATATAAGAAACAATACCCATAAAAGAAAATTTTATACCTCGAAACTGATGGGACTAATCTTTGAGGATGCTCCTTCTTTGGTTGCTTATTTTTCTTGCAATGATTTATCTTATTGCTCCTATAATTTGATGAAATGTGCCCAAATTTTTTACAGTTAAAACATTAACATTTATCATATTTTTCCTTGGCATATTTTTGCACTCTTGACTTGGCACTCGATTTTGTTGGCAGTTTCCTTCATTGTTGCTCGAACATTCTGCTTTGGGCTCTTTATTTGTTTCCTCGTTTTTCCTCTTAATGCTCTTTTCTAATTCATATTCAAGTTTATCGCAATGGTTGATTCAATTATTGAGTTGGATACAAATCTCCTCTTCAATTTTCTTAACTTTCTCCAATTGATTTTTAAATAATAATAAAAAATCGCTTCTTTAAAAGCATGCTCTCTCTCTTTTCATAAGTTCCTGCACAATTTGAACACACCACTCTTCACTCACTCACACTCTCCAAGCTCACACAACCATCACACTTTCTTCTCAAGTGAACCAACCAAATAGACTCTTGATTTCCATCTATTTGTAATATTTTGAATGATTAATTCCAATTTTGTAGTGGAGCTTTGTTGATATGTTAGAAGAGGTTCATTTCATCGCTTCTTGACTCAATCTAGCCGCTAACTTAATTTACTATTGAATATTCTCTTTCAACCATCATCTATAAGCACAATAATGAGCACAAGGAATACAAAGGAAATATTGTGAAAAACCTCATTCGCTCCCACAACACAGGATTTGTGAAACTAGAACTCCTCAGTCACTCCCATAAGATAGTGACTGAAGCTTTTTAGCCGCTCCCACGAGCTTGGATCCATGCAAATATGGTAGAGGATGACTGAAAACTAGTCAAATTAACTCAGAACTTTACCAAACTTCTATTAGAGCTTGATCAACATTAGATAAACCTCAGGAAGCCATTTTAGCCTATATAACACTTTGGAAATCAATTCAAAAACTCCATCATCATCACAATTCAAAATAGGTTGACATGAATGTCATCCATCAGCTAGTCCAACACTCAAGCCATCAAACTTCACCACGGCTACTCCAACATCTGAAACCATCAATGATAGCCCCTACAATTGATCATACAAGATGAAACCATCCATACACACACCAAGTACCATAAACATGACTTGAAAGTCTCCAGTACTATGAAATAGGTGTAGTAGATCCATAACCTGCCGAGGAATCCACATACCAACCAGCAACCTGCACTGGCATTTGCAATCATCAAGCTAAGGACTGCAACCAATGTACAAGCCAAGTATTATCTCACTAATATAAGTCTAGATCCACACACACACACACCAGATACCCTAAACAAATCAACCATGTGCATAAAAAATCACATAGTACCAGGTTGACATCAATGTCAACCATCACCAATGCAGCCTCCAACATCAATGCTCCTAGGTTGAGATCAATGCCAACCAAACAACTAAGCCATAATGCCAACAATATAATGTCATTCCAGGTATTAATTTCAATGCTTAGTAAAGGAAACTATCTAAAGGAAGCAAATGATAAATTACTTGAAAATCACTTATATGGAACTAAGTTGCAAGGAATCAAAAGTGACCTTGGAAAATAAATTTAATCCTAATATTATCCTTCTAACTCAAAGAAATGAATTAGAAACAATACATTCTATTATATTGCAAGAAATGAATTACAATAACACAAGAAATGGAAACTTGAAATAACCAAACCTTAACTATTCCATAAATCCTATTGTAAGCATATATTACCTGATACTAACATCCATGATGAAGAAATATGCATTAATAATATTCTTGAAAAGAATGAGGTTCCGTATGGTTCTACAGGAAGCTCTATATTGCTAAATGAAACTTTTGTAGGAACTTCCAAATTTCTAATTAAGTGGACAACATGATTTTATAACTACAAATACTCATCAAGTAGCCCAAACTATTTTTGTAAAAAACATAAAAGGTCACTGAGGAAGGTAAATGCATCACCATATCTAAATTCTACACGAACAAACAAATCTACCATTGACTAATCCATTGTAACAAAGGAGGAATGATGCAAATATTTTTATCTAGGAAATCATGGAAATGAAATAAGATAAGTGCATAAGGTCCCTAGAACTCCTATGGGTGGTCCCTCCCCAAGATGCCTAGAGACCTTTAAGAAATTGGCACAATATAGTTGGGCATATAACAACCCATGGTTGGTTTTTCATGTAAATAAAATAAAACCAAGGTCATTTGACACGTATTCCAAGTTGAATGGTGGGTAAACATTATAGTGGGCATCACTCGTGGCTTAATTGGAAAAGGCATTGGAAAATGCAAAGAGACAATAAATGGCATTTAATTAAAGAAATAAATGAGAAAAGGGACATGAAGAGACACAATGTGCATGCAAGGGAAATTAAAGAGAAAATTAAGGAAAATTAAGAAAAAGGAAAAGGTAAAGGAAGAGACTAGATATCAATGATAAAAAGGTATCAAAGAAATAGTTCACGGCTTTGGTCACTTTAGCTTTTGGCTCTCTTCTTCCATACTCTTATACTCTTGCACACTTAGATAATTCTTGGAGCATCCTAGTATTCACTTGGACTTGGACATAAGCAAAGGAACTTGGACAGGAGAAGGTTGGATCAACAACTACAATTGGAGCTCATTGCAGGTAACAAGTTGCATGTGTGATTTCCTTAACAAGATTTGGATGCACGGTACATGCATGTGGTTCTTTGGTTATTTTGTTGTCATTGGCATGGGATTTTCCTATATTGATAATGGTTTCAACCTTACCTTACCTTTCCATTTCCTGGATATCCATGATGTAGTGGGTCCTCTCTTAATTAGCTTTGGATGGTCAATAGACTTGGATCCTAGTTGAGGTGGTCTCGGGAAAATTCCCAAGCGTCAATGGTGGAGATGGCTTTTCACCTGGAACTCTTAAGGGATGGGTGGAGACAGGAAAATTCCTCTAGAGTTGGTGAAGGAATTCGGAGGCATCTAAGCTTGTTTTGATTTTAGTGATTTCTGAAAAGGTTTAGGTGAAATCACTATGGTTGGGGGTTGAGGTGGTTTGGCCTCTAGAAGCCCTGGTTAGTTCTATTTTAGTTTAGCCCATATGATCCCACATTCATGCCTGGAATATGGCACGGGATGATTGGGTGAAAGAGAGGTTTGGTTCATCCCAATCTATGGTTGGGTGGTACATTGAAGTCCCTGACTTGGTTGGATTTTTGCATATGCTAATATAAGTTATTTTCTTATTATGTTTGACGAGAACTTGTATTGGTTATTATGTTGATCTTATGACTTTATTTTCATGGATTATATGTTGGATATATGTTGGATATGTGCATGGTTATATGACGTGCTCTTTCTATGGATCTTGTTCATGATTTGATAAGTTATTAAATGGTTTATGAATACATAGCTACCAAGTGTTGTTGCAGATACCTTGAGAGGGTATTGGAAATTCATGATATTTCTTTGGTGAATTTCATAAGTTTATGATCAGATATCCATTCATGACCTGTAGCTTTGATGTTTACTATCTATTTGACGTAATGTGTATCTTGTATTAGGCATGTCTTGGTCAAGATATTGTTTGAGTATTGGTTTTTTAGACTTTTTATCACTTGAGACTTGACTTTGGAAAGTTTTGAGAAATTTTGGGTAGTGGATTGTAGGCTAACCCTGAAAAAGTGGGATAGATCTCACCGCCACATGCACAAAAATAGAAGATTTCGGTCATAACCACATGCAAGAAGGCTTGTGGGGGTGGTTGGATCCCTCGAACCACATGCACAATGTGTCAAGGGTGAGGTTTGGAGGTAAATCTTGTGAAAATAAGTTTCGGCTTAGTTATTGATCATTAGGGGTGGTTTTCTGACTCTTGAGTGATATGGTGTCCCTGATGAGTGGCAGTGAGAGTTTAACAGGCCCCACTTCCGTAACTGGAACTTGGAGGTTCAGTCTTGTCATAGTAACTCTCATCTCATGTTTACCCAAGAGAACTTGTAAGAGTGAGTGAATGTGGGATGGGATGGTTATAGAGTGGTATTAAAGAGGGTTTCATTCTCTTTGGGTGATATCTAATACCATAGGGTGGTATTAGAGCGAGGTTGCAGTATTTGATCTTGGGGTACACGTAGATGGTTATGGTTATTATGTGTGCAGTTATTATAGTTTTGTGTTAGTATCATACACACATCATCATGTTGATATGTGTGGTTATTATTATATATATCGTGCTAATCTGGACTGAGTTGTGCAGATTTGATAGCCTCCCTTGAGATATAAGGAGGTATGATTTTATTATGTCTTCTATTTGGTTTATCTAGTAGGGTATGTTTGCTAGAAATAGAAGATCGTAAATGAAGAGAAGAATAGTGGACTACAGTTCACATGACTCCCCTTACAAGCCTAATGTGAAATCAATGGAATGGGAAAGGTCATTTGAGCATCAACGAGAAGAGTATTCTCCTGATCTAGCATATACATTGAGGAGTCTGAGGGCAGAGATCATAAGTTGCAAGGAAAATAATAACATGTTGATTGAGGCACAAGAAATACTTGCAAGGGATCAAGAAAAGCAAAAAAAAATTAATGCAGTGATTCTATAGAGCCTTTCATATTTGTAGAAGTAGGGATAGTTAGGGAACAATCATGGAGATAAACAAGAGGAGAAGACCAATGGGGCATATGGTAGCATGTCTCATAGAAGACACATGATGGACATAGATGATATATTCAGAGGTGGCAGATCTTTGGATACACTTGGCAAGTGGGCTAGCACTCATGGATTTTATTCCAGCTCTGGTTCTAAGAGACATCATCATCATTATCTCTAGCATCCTTACAGGAGGAGTGAGATGGGATACTTGCTATATGAGTTCAGGAAAACCAAGCCTCCTACTTTTGATGGGAAAGTGAAGAAATCAGAAGATGCAGAAGCATGATTGCTTTGGATAAATAAGTTCTGCATATTGCATGATTATTCAAAGAATATGAAAGTCGAGATAGTTATCTTTAGTCTCAAGGTAAAAGAAGATATCTGGTGGGAAGATGTTAAGTGTGTGAAAGCCATCAAGAAGAAGAGCTGAGTTGGCATGAGTTTAAAAGGCTCTTCAGGAAGAAGCACTTTTCCGAGAGATATTATGATGGGAAGGCCAAGGAATTCTATGAGCTTAAGATGGGTTCCATGACAGATGAAGAGTATATGACTAATTTTCTGGAGTTTTTGAGGTATGTGCCCTACTTGAAGGATGAGAAGAAAAAAAAAGTTCCAAAGGTTCATCAATGGATTTACTTTAGTATTTAAAGATCAGATTGAGTATAATGAGCCTCGATCAATGGAGGAAGTCATTGGTAAATTGAAACATTGTTATGAGCAGTCTAAGCACAGGCTTGATTTCAAGCACGAACTGAAAGGTAATGAGAATACTAAAGAAAAATGGCCTAAGAAGTGAGGATTATATCAGGATGTGAGTGACAAGGAGAATGTGGGACCTCATAGGAAGTTCAATGCAACTGAGAGTGGACATGGGTCTCAACTTGAGGAGCAGCAGTAAAAAGGCAATGGCAGGAATCCTTTGAGGTGTTGGACTTGTGGTGGAGAGAATCACAGGAGGGATTGTCCATCACATCAGGGCGACAAGCCTTGGATTTATAGAGCTCGGGAGGCACAGATAGTTGGAAATGTAGGCGAGAGTATTCCCCAGATTTATGGAGCAATGGATAATAGGTAGCAAGATCATCAGGCATCTATTATCGAAATGGAAGGTAATATTTTTGTTCAATTCATTTCTATTTTGATTGGTACTAGGTCTAATTATAGCTATATTAGTCCTGACCTGGTCGATTTGTGTCAGTTGAATAAGGAAGTACATGCATAATCTTGGTTCGTGCATTTGGCTACAAAAACAAAGAGAAGATTTCATCATTGGGTGAGATCTTGTGCATTTGAGCTTAATGGCATGCCTACTGTTGGTTCTTAAGAAACAATCCCTTGGTTGTGAAAGGAATCAGTGCTTAAGACATTTTAAAAAATATATATTTTATGGAAACAATTTTTATCATTCAGTCTCTTTCCTATTCCTCTGGAAATTAATTCTTTTTAACCCTTAATAATATGAAATAATAAAACGTTCCACAATGTCATTAACTACGGATATATGAATGGAAAAGAATAACTAAATGGAAAATCAAAATAATATGTTGTTACATAGAATCTACTACTTTAAGTATCAGAGTGAATTTATGAAGAGAGAAAAGCTAGAGTGAAGGAGTGCATATTAAGGTTATTTAACACTTACTCATGGATGAAATTAAGAGACTGGCAGTTATTTTACTTCACTTCATTCAAAGAATAAATAACACAAGATGATATAGGAAACATGAATCACCATCAACAAATGCTGGAAACTTGATGGTTTTTTCATTAACTCGTCAAAAAAGTAAGTACAAAATTATAGTCTCCTAGAGGTCCAAAACCTGGAACACACCCAATCCAATTTCTGGGCTTTATCTTTTTTCCCCCCATGTCATCTACCTAATCAATTATAAACTGATTCATAAAACAGTTAATAAACTTTTTTTGACAGTCTTCCTTTCAAAATTATCTTGGAAATAATGAAATTACTTTTTTTATTTAACATTATATATATTATTAATAATAATATATATAGTATATTTAAAGCCTGCTTTTTTTTTACAAGCTTTATACATTTGAACACTAGAATTTAATTAGACTCCTAACACATAGAATAAATTAATGAAGGAGGATCAAATTTTCAATGTACGATTGTAGAAATAATGAATATGGATGGCGTGTGGGTCCCATTATCCTCTCAGCACATAACTTCCCCAAAACCATAAACCACTTGCAGAGGCACCTTTGGTGGTTTCCAGAAATTAATAGAGTGATTCCGCATTGAATATCAATCGTCGATTTCTTTGATGGCAGTTTGGGAAAAACCGTTTACAAGATCACTTCTTCGCATATGTTTAGTACATCTTGTGCTTCCACGTTGTGACAATAATTGCAAGAGAGACCAGCTGCTCTTCCTTTAGAAGCTTTAATCTCCCAAGAATTAAGTCAATAAGCTCTTTAGAAACTATAATTTCTTTTGCAGGTTTTCTGTTAGATTGGTAGTTTTTAGGACGGTCTTTATGTTTTTGAACTATTCCCTTTGTTGCATTCTTTATAATCTGGATATAGTTTGTCTCAGGAGCATTAATATCTACATCTCTTTCCAATTTAGAGTCAGTCTGATGTTCACCTCCAATCTGAGCTTCATTTTTGGGAACATGCTTCAGAAGAGAAATATTTACTTTCTGAATCGTTGTTGAACTTAACATCATTTTCATGTAGGTTCATGCTTTCACTTTTACATGCATCATCATTAGCATTAAATATATATTTTATGGAGGAATATGGAAGATGAGCCAAACATAAAAAATCTATTTTCACAGCTTCTATAACTTCCTTTTCTACTTCAAAAGTTGTTTCCAATGACGAAGAGACAATATGTGTTGATCTTCTATCAGTAGTTGAGGTCTCAATTTCATAACATTTATTGGAACCACCAAGATTGTTATCAATTATCACTTTGACTGCTCATGTATAATCAAAATCTTCACCTGCCTTTTGTTCGGCTTTCTTCAGTTCTACTTCAGCTAATGTACATTGATTTCTAGCTGCCTTGCGAATTTGTCACCAGGATGCTTCCACCAATGCAGTGTTACAAGAATCCATAGCGACTCTTGTTGCAGTTTGCCTCTCTCTTTATATCCTGGGTAAATGTGGATTTGAATCACCCAATGTCTTGTCAAGTGTGGCATTTGTACCTTACTTTTCCTGGAAGCCCAGTAGGGAACCATTACAATGGAAGCCCAGTAGGGAAGTGGAAGCATTGACAAAGGTATCATGCATAGACATTGAGAGAAACAAAAATTGGTTCGAAGTTGATGCACAATTACGTTTTCTTCTGCAAGAATCCACAACTTGCAGAACATTTTTTAATAAAACTGCCATTTAAGGAACTGGCGAAATATCTAAAACCACTTTGAATTTTTGGACAATTCCCACTATAGAGTCAATTGGGGTCCCTCTGCACAAAACCCATGTCGAAGATTTTTGAAATTTTTCTTCGTTTGCCCGAAATTGAGCCCGAGATTCCTGTATTGGGAATGTCTGCATTTTTTGAGTTGTGCAGTCATCTGCTCCTAATTATTCGTCTTGGCACAGTTCTTCAAATGCCTTTAAAACTTTTTGTTTATATCAACTATGAATTCATATGTAGAATTGGATAAACATCTTTTAATTCTTTCAAGGAACATTTCCAATGCCATTTATTTCAAGCAATTCCTTTGTCTTTCTAGGCATCCTTTTGTTGATATGTTCCAGAACAACATTCTCCAAAATATGATAAGGCATACTATTTCCTCCATCTTCGTTAACAAGTAACGTTTATAGGAAATGCAAGGGGTTGGATCAATTTGCCACTGAAAAGGAGGTAACCCATCCTCAACTAGGGAATTCATATCTGTTTTAGGCAACTAAAATTTCCTCATTGTAGTATCATATTTCTCGTGCTCTTCCACCTCCATGAAAACTCAAACTTTCAAGCTTGTACCTTTTAATTTGCTGACTCATTGAGCCACGAAACACATCTAGGACATGAGATGAGGAGAATCATTGAGCAACATATGTTGAACTTGTGGTTATCTTCTTGAACATGTTGCAGCTCTTTTTTGAATTTTAATAATTGTTTTTCAACATCCTTGGATTACACATAACCTCTCTTGACTTTTATCTGAGTCAAATTATGGTACAACACCTACATAAAAACATCTAAATTTGTCTCCTTTGGTATCATATAACATTCTACTACGCATTAATTAGTTGTTCATTCATAGGAACAAAGTGCACTACTATGACAATGACATTGAGTGCCTAGATAATGATGGCGAAAGGAGAATCTTGCAGGGAGAGAAAAATCCTTCTTTAGTGAGAATGGTTATATCTATGCAGGCAAAGCGCAATTACAAGAAGGATTGTGTACTATTTGCAATTCATGTTTCTAGTGAGAAATTGAAAGAGGATGAGGACGATGAAGTCCTGAAGAGGTCCCCTATTTTGCATCAATTTCAGGATGTGTTTCCTGCAGAGATTCTAGAGCTACCACCTCATAGGGAGGTGGACTTCTCTATTAATATGATGATAGAAGCAAGACAAACATCTAGGGCACCATACAAGATGAGTAATCTGGAGTTGGTGGAATTGAAGTTGTGGCTTAAGGAGATGCTTGATAAGGGATACATTAGGCCAATTGTGTCGCCTTGGGGTGCACTAGTGTTGTTTGTAAGGAAGGAGACAATACTCTCATGTTATGCATTAATAACAGGCAGTTGAACAAGGTGACCATCAAGAAAAAGTATCCATTGTCATGGATTGATGACTTGTTTGCTCAGTTGAAGGGAGTTGTAGTTTTTTAAAAGATTGATCTAATATTAGGATATCATTATGTGCGCATTAAAGAAGAAGACATATATAAAACCACACTTCGTACAAGGTATCGATACTACGATTTTGAGGTGGTTCCTTTTGGTCTTACCAATGCTCTAGCCGCCTTCATGTATTTGATGAACAACATGTCACGCCCTTATCTGGATAATTTTATGATAGTATTTTTTGATGACATATTGGTATATTCAAAGAATGAGGAAGAGCATGTAAAGCACCTAACAATAGTGTTGATATCATTTAGAGAGAACTAGTTATATTCCAAGCTCAACAAGTGCAGTTTCTTCCAAACTTAGATTCATTACTTGAGACATGTTGTTTCCAAGGGATAGCAATGGACCTGGAAAACATTAAAGTTGTCATGGAGTGGAAAACTCTGAGGAATGTGCATGAGGTCATATCATTCATGGGACTAGCATGTTATTACAAGCGGTTCATCAGGAACTTCTCCAAGAATGGTTATACTATCACATTCTTGCAAAGGAAAAGGAAGAAGTTTGAATGGAATGAAAACTGTTTATATATTTTTGAGCAGCTGAAGGAGTTTCTTACAAATGCTCTAGTTTTGAAGATTTCATATCATGATAAGGAGTTTGTGGTTTGTACAGATGCTTGCAAGGAAGGACTTGGTGGATTCAAGATGTAGGAAGGACGGGTGGTTTGTTATGAATCAAGGAAGTTGAATGAGCATGTTAGGTCCCTATATTACTATTATAGTCTCTTATTGTTGTCAATGTAACCCCCTTATTGTTATTATTGTACCCTTGTAACCCCCATATTGTTATTATTTTTCCCTTAAATTATTATTGTTAGGTCGGCTATGATTACATTGTGGCCCCATGGACTCCTATATATAGAAAGGAGGTTTTGTAATTTGAATCATCCAAGAATTGTTCATTCATGTAATGTATTTGAGGTTGCCCCCTTGAAGTGGCTTATTTCTAAGGCATTGATGTCTCTTTTCTTCTATTTTTGGAGTTGGTTTCACAACATTTGGTATCAAAGCTTGGGATTCTAGGGTTTTGCTGCTCCAAACATGTCATCATGGAATTTTCACTATAACTTTTTTTTCTACGAAGGTTCAGAAGCTGAAATATTTAGAGTGCGAAGTCAAAATCCTAAGGAACATCTTCACAAAATTACAGAGCTTGGTTCGCAATATTTTCGGAGATATGATCTGTGGAAGTTAGGTCTTTTTGCAGGCTCCTGAATTTCATTTAAAAAGGCCATCGTGGAGTTTTCGCTATAATTGCTTTTCTAGGAAGATTCAGAAGCTGAAATTTTTAAAGCACGAAGCTAAAATGTTGAGGAACATCTTTGCAAAATTTCAGAGCTTGGTTCGCAATATTTGTGGAGATATCATCTCTGGAAGTTAGGTCTTTTTCAGGCTCCCGAATTTCATCTAAAAGAGGTGATCATGGGAAAATATTTATAACTCTCTCTCTGAGTATCGGATTGGAATTCTGTAAAAAGTGGCTGGAAGTACACGGATGGTAGTTTCTTGTCTATAAATTTCAGATACAAAGGAGCAAACAATAACACGTGGCAATTCATACAAGTTCGCTCTATTGAACTAGTCCATAATTAGGTCATTGTGGGAGATTAGACATAACTTTGCCTTGAAGAATCCAAATCAAGTCAGACCTGTGGCATTTGAAAGAAGCTTCAGAGGACTACTACAGGGCCAAATTTCAGATATTAATGATCTGCAATTATAGAGATAAGTCAATTTCAATATTGAGCTCTTCAAAAGTAAGTAAAAGGTGTGTATTTTTTTTCTGAATTGCATAAGTCTTGTTTGAAGAATCAAGTTGAATTGATTCCAAGGGCATGTTATAGAATAGATATCAGTAATGGATTCTCAAATGGCCCCTAAAAATAATTGAACACCCATTAAGCCTTTAGAAGGCTCTACTATGGCTCATGAAGACGAAGAATGGCAACATGACATATCAAAATTACAAGAGCAAGTGCAACAAATTTCGCTCTCGCAAAGAGCAAAAAAAATGACATGGAATTTTTTAAGAAAGGCACGGAATCTAAGATGGATGGTTTGAAGAATGGCATGGAAGCTAATATGGATGGCATGGAAGCTGGCATGGAATCTAATATGGATGACATGGAAGCTAAGATGGAAAACATGAAGAATGATCTAAAAGCATACATGGAAGGTTTGACAAAGTTGATACAAAAAATGTTTCCTAACAGTGAAAAGATAGTTGAGGAAACTCATGATGAGAACAAAATAAATGCTAATCGTTATTTTATAAACTCTAATGTTGGCGGGAAGAACCACAATATTCCAAAAATGGATATGAGGAAGTTTGATGGAAGGGATCCTGTAACGTGGATACTACAGATGGAGCAATATTTTGATCTCAATAATGTGCAAAACAAACATAAGGTACACCTTGCAACTTTACATTTAGAAAAAAATACATTTGTATGGTATCGATGGCTTTGCTCCCATAAAAAAATTGTCACTTGGTCAATTTTTATGGAGGAAATGATAGCACATTATGAGGATACAAAGAGCAACACCTTCTTTAGCCAATTGATAAATCTAAAAAAAAAAAGGTTTTAGTGGGGGATCACATTGGACTTCATCATTGAATATAGGGTAATGATCTGATATTCAGTTAAATTGATCTCTTCAGGTACTTTAAAGGATAACATCCAACATGAAGTTCGTGTTTTGGAACCTGATTCATTGGAGAAGGCATTCGAGGTTGAAAGAAAAATTGAATGTAAAATTATGGTGACAAGGAAGCCTACCACTCACTTCTATAAAGAGGGAAGTGTTGCTACTCCTAGATTTCAACAACCTACAAGGTTGACACCACAACAATTGGAAGAAAAAAGAGAAAAAGGGCTTTGCTACAATTGTGATAGCAAATACACTAAAGGTCATAAGTGTGCTGAGAAGAAATTATTTTACGTAGACTGCGAAGATGAAGAAGAAAATGAACAAGAAGAGGATATACACCATGAACCAACCCTAGAAGAGGAAGAAATGAATCTGACCATATCGTGTAATGCATTGGCAGGAATTACCACTCCTCAAACTCTCAAGATAGAAGCACATATCAAGAAGAAAAAGGTAATAGTGTTGATTGATTGAGGTAGTACCCATAATTTTATTCATTTTAATGTCACCAAGGAATTGAATTGTTTCCTATATCCAACACCAGAATGTCAAGTGATGGTTGCAAATGGAGGAACTATAAATTGCTCTGGAAAATTCCATAATATCAAGCTAACCATGGGGGAATATGTATTGAATTTTCCAATTCTTTCCATTCCTATGGGAGGTGTTGATGTTGTACTAGGAGTACAATGGTTACAATCTTTGGGGACGGTAACTTTTAATTTTCAAGAACTTTTCTTGAAATTTTTTCAGAAGGAAAGGAAGTCGAATTACGGGGTATTGCAGGGAAGCCGGGAAAGATAATAATCTCTAATGTCATGACAAATCTTCTAAAGAAAGAACAATGAGGCATAATTTCACATTATGCTCACTAGAAGCTCCAACATCAAAATCATTTATTTCTGCAGATCTCCAAAAAGTCTTGGACAATCATTCCAAGTTTTTTGTAACTCCCAAAGGACTCCCACCTATCGTGATCATGATCATGCTATTTATTTGATTCCAGGAAGTGTTCCTCCAAACATTAGGCCCTATAGATATCCTTATGTCCAAAAGAGCGAAATTGAACGTATGCTTGCAGAAATGTTAGAGGCGGGTATAATTCAACCTAGTCAAAGTTCTTTCTCTGCTCCTGTAGTATTGGTACACAAGAACTATGGATCATGATGCATGTGTCCCGATTATAGGGAGCTCAATAAGCTCACCATTAAAGAGAAATTTCCCATTCCTGTGATTGATGACTTATTGGATTAATTACATGGAGAAATTTCTTTTACCAAGTTGGATCTTCGTTCAGGATATCGTCAAATTAGAATGAAGACTGAAGATATTCCAAAAGTAGCATTTTGAACTCATGAGGGTCATTATGAATTTTTGGTCATGCCTTTTGGCCTTACCAATGCACCTTCTACATTTCAAGGGTTGATGAATTCCATTTTCAAACCCTTCCTTAGAAAATTTGTGCTAGTATTTTTTGATGATATACTAAACTACAACAGGTCTTGGAAGGATCATGTTGAACATGTTGACAGGGTGCTCAAACTATTGCAGGAGAAACAATTATATGCAAAAACATCCAAATGTTTCTTTGGAGTACAAGAGGTGGAATATCTGGGTCATATTGTATCTCAAGAGGGTGTTAAGGTAGACCCTAACAAAATTAAAACCATTAAGGAATGGAAAGTCCCCACAACCATTAAGCAATTGCGAGGATTTCTCGGGTTAACAGGGCAATATCGCAAGTTTGTTAAGAATTATGGGAGAATAGCAGCACCTCTAATAACGTTATTGAAGAAAGATGCATTTTCATGGACTCCTGAAGCAACTAAGGCCTTTGAACATCTTAAAGAGGCAATGTGCCTAGCACCGGTCTTAGCTACGCCAGACTTCACAAAAACCTTTATTGTGGAATGTGATGCCTCGAGAAATGGAATTGGTGCAGTTTTAATGCAGGAAGGAAGACCCATTGCTTTTGAAAGTCGTCCAATCAAAGGAAAGTATTTACAGAAACCTATTTATGAGAAGGAAATGTTAGCAATACTGCATGCACTAAAGAAATGGCGAACTTACCTAATGGGAAGACACTTCAGGGTAAAAACTGATCATGATAGTCTTAAACACTTTTTGGAACAAAGACTATCTTCAGAAGAGCAGCAAAAATGGGTCACAAAGATGTTGGGTTATGACTTTGAAATAATCTACAAAAAGAGAAGCTAAATGTTGTTGCAGATGCACTCTCAAGAAAGAATGAAGAGGTGGAAGCATTGCTTTGTGCCATTTCTATTATCCAACCAGATTGGATAACTGAAGCAAGAGATGAATGGAAGAAGGACAAAGATGTATGGATACTCATTCAAAATTTGCAGCAAGATCCTAGTACATCTGATACATTTAGTTGGAAAAATGATTCCTTATGGTACAAAGATCGCTTATATCTTTGTAAGAATTCCCAACTAAAACAAAAGATTCTTTTGGAATTTCACACTTCTCCTTTAGGAGGACACTCAGGATTTTAAAAAACTTACCACAGGGTGAAGAAAGAATTTTTTTGGGATGGCCTTAAATCTGATATTCAAAATTTTGTGGCAGAATGATCTAGGTGGAATAGGTGGTGGATATTGGTGGTCACCCGCCTATTCCACCTGGATCACGGAATGTTTGGTTTTCCAGCAGAATAAAGTTGAGACAATTAAGACCCCGGGTCTTCTACAACCTTTATCCTTTCCAAGTCAACGTTGGGAGGAGATTTAAATGGATTTTATCATAGGTTTACCTAAGTCTGAAGGAAAAAGTGTCGTCATGGTGGTAGTTGATAGACTTACCAGGTATGCACACTTTTGTGCTTTATCTCATCCATTTAAAGGAAGTAGAGTTGCTACTACATTTATGCACACAATTCAAAAGATAAATGGAAACCCAAGGGTTATTGTGAGCGACAGAGATCCCATTTTTACTGGAAATTTTTGGACAGAGTTATTTTCTTGTCTGGGTACTCAATTAGCTCATAGCTCATCTTATCATCCTCAATCTGATGGTCAAACTGAGATAGTAAATAAATTTTTTGAAGGATATCTTCGTTGTTTTGCATCTGATAAACAAACACAATGGGTCAAGTGGTTACCTCTCGCTGAATGGTGGTATAACACTTCCTTTCATACTGCAGCAAAAATGACCCCATTTATGGCACTTTATGGATATAATCCACCATTCATCACATCATATTTAAGAGAAAATTCGAAGGTTCAAGTAGTGGAAGATCACATTGAGCATCAAAAAGAAGTTCTCCAACTCTTAAAGGATAACCTGAATTTGGCACAAAATCGAATGAAACAACATGTAGATCAACATCGCGGCGAGAGAAGTTTTGATGTAGGAGACTGGGTATTTTTACGGCTACAACCATACAAACAAATGTCCCTCAAGCAAGCTAAGAAGGATAAGAAATTATCACCAAAGTACTATGGTCCTTACAAGGTGTTGCAAAAGATTGGTACTATGGCATACAAATTGGAGCTTCCTGCTTCTTCACTAATACATCCAGTTTTCCATGTTTCATGCTTAAAGAAGGTTATAGGTGAAAATATTCCAGTTCAAACAATATTTCCAGAACTTGATGAGGAAGGAAAAATCATATTGGAACCTGAAGCAGTCATGGAAACAAGAACTCGATAGCTATGAAATCGATCAATTTCAGAGTATCTCATCAAGTGGAAGAACTTACCCACCGAAGATTCTACATGAGAGGATGAGAATTTTCTACAAAAGCACCCCGAGCTACTCAAGCGTTGAGAACAACACTTTTTTGAAGGATAGGGGCATGTTAGGTCCTATATTACTAGTGTAGTCCCTTATTGTTGTTAGTGTAGCCCCCTTATTGTTATTGTTGTACCCCTGTAACCCAAATTTTGTTATTATTGTGCCCTTAAATTATTATTGTTAGGTCGGCTAGGATTACACTGTGGCCCCATGGACTCCTATATATACAAAGGAGGTTTTGTTATTTGAATCATCCAAGGATTGTTCATTCATGTATTGTATTTTAGGTTTCCCCCTCGAAGTGGCTTATTTCTAAAGCGTTGATATCTCTTTTCTTCTATTTTTGGAGTTGGTTTCACAACAGAGCATGATAATAACTATGTGACTCGTGATCTTGAGTTGGTAGCGATCATTCATGCATTGGATATGTGGATACATTATCTCCTTGGTAGAAGGTTAGTTTTGATGAGTGATCAAAGTGCATTGAGGTGTTTGTTTGACTAGCCAAGTCTAAATGTGAGGAAAACTAGATGATTGAATACTCTTAATTAGTTTGATTTTGAGAACAGGTGGATCAAGGGAAAAGAGTACAAGGTTGTACATGCTCTCAGTATAAGCGTGCAACTGAACCATATTTCAACTGTGAGTTCTTATGGGACAAATTTGCAGGAGCGGATCTTGCATGCATGGTAGCATGATGAGATTTCTCAGTATTTTAAGCAAAGGTTGCATCAGCAAGGTGGAGGAGTATCACCTCACAACAGATGGGTTGGTTAGATTTAAGAAAAATATCTATGTGTCTAACAAAGGTGAATTGAAGAAGCTTATCTTGAGGGAGTTTCAGATCTGTATGAGATCTTAATTAAAATGTGCTTGAGGTTTTGTAAATTTCAAGTGATTAAATTGAGTTTTTGAGAGCTTTTATGTTAATTTTTAAACACATAAAGCATGTAAATAAACTTTGAAATATACAAAAACAATAGACAAATGCACCATAATAATAACCACAACACAACAAATGATGAATGAGTTCACCCCTCCTAGGCTACATCTCCTTTTTCCAGCTTCCAATGGCTTGACCCTCTTTCATTATGCTCAAAATGGTGATTACATACATTTACAATGCTCAAATGGCTTCAAAACATGTTCCATCATCTTCATAATACCCAAAAATTCATGTCTAGCCTCTTTTGGATATGAAATTGGTCAAAAAATGAAGAATTTATGAGCCTCCCTAGTTTTCCTACTAACCGCACCACAATTTCCCCAAAATCTGGACTAGTCCTACAATTTTACCCCATAATCCTCTAACGGAGCGTCAATTTTGCGGAAATTCGGGCGAAATTGTTGGATACTTAATTTTCCCATTAATGCCTTAAATCTGAATTATTAATCTTAACGATCAACGCATTAACAAATTTCTTTAATTAAAAGGGTCGACGATTATGATAACTGTCAGTGGTTAATGTGTTGAGGTCACATGGTAGTTCAACAAGGTGGTTAGTGTTGCTGTTAGGGCAAATGGTTAGCCTCCACCGTGCCCCTGGTCTCCGGCGTATGGTCATGTCATGTGTTTTTTGGTGGGGTCGGGGCTAAGCCCTGGCCCCTACCCCCATACCTCCGCCTCATACACTTTATATATAACATTTGACCCTCATATAAATGAGAATCACATTGGCACGGTTGGAGTTTGGAAATGTTTTTTGGATGGAGGTCTGGTGTTCTACCCCTGCCTGGTCCGCTTGACCCTAAACCTTTTTTTGGTGGCCTCCTGTGCTGCCACGTGGTGGCCTCTAATTGGACCACGTGGAAGCATGTGGTTGGCCATCATTTCAACCAACCAAATCACACCAACGAGTAGCCAATGAAACTTCGACAAGTGGCGAAGCCTGACAGGCTTTAAAAAATTAGCTTTCGACCAACCAAAAGAGTCCACGTGGAAGCCTAGAAATGGCCCAAATTTTTTCCCTTTCATCTACCATTTTTGAAATATTTTCCTACTTGGGATAGCAAACATATTGTGTTTCTGGGAGCACACAGTGTCATTTTTGCGCCAGATTCAGAATGACAAGATATACGTGGTCATTCAGATTCCACACCATTTCGATAACTTTCATTTTTTAGTATAATTTTTGAGCACTTGATCACATGTCAAGATGTATTCAAGCCACCCGGGATATCAAAATACTTTGAAATTTGTTAAGAAGTTCTATCATTCGATGAATTTGAAGAAAGAGGTGGTTTAATTTGTTGCAAGATGCTTGGACTATCAACATGTGAAAGTGAGCATCCAACTGGTCTATTGCAGCCTCTTCTGATTTCAGAATGAAAATGGGAGGTCATTTCCATGGAATTCATTATAGGATTGTTGAGGACATCAAGACAACATGCTTACATCATGGTTTTGGTTGATAGGTTGAGTAATATATCTCACTTCATTGCAGTGAAGTCTACTAATTTAGCTAGTGAAATAGCTCAAACCTTCATTAGGGAGCTAGTGAGGTTGGATGGAGTTCCCAAGAAGATTATATCATACCGAGATGCCAATTTCACTTCCAATATTTGGAAGGAGTTGTTTGAAGGCTTAGGGATAGATTTAGCCTTTTTTACAACCTATCATCCACATAAAAATGGAAAGATGGAGAGGGTTAACATGATTCTTGCAGATATATGTCATGCATCAACAGAGGAAGTGGGAGGAGTATCTTCCACTAGTATAGTTTGCATATAATATGGGTATCAGGAATCCTTGAACGTGAGTCCATTTGAGGCTCTCTATGGGCAGATTTGTAATGCTCCTATCAACTGGAGTGATCTAGTGAACACGGTGATGATTGGACTAGATATGTTGGCTAAGATGGAGTAGGAGACACATGAAATCAAAAGGAACTTAAAGGTAGTGCAGGAAAAGAAAAGGAGTTATGCAGATTAACATAGAGCATTCATGGAGTTTCAGGTTGGGGAGCATGTGTATTTTCCCATCAAGCCTAAGAGGAGCTCCTTGAGGATTGGGTCATGTGCCAAGATGGCACCACAATATTTTGGGCCTTTTGAGATCTTAGAGAGGATTGGACCAATGGCCTATAGAGTTTCACTGTCGCCAATAATGAAAGTCCATGATTTTTTCCATGTTTCATTGCTTAAGAGATATGTGTTGGATGTTGATAATGTGATTGATTAGTTTGTATTGTAAGCGAAACTAGAGACAGAGTTCCAACCAGAGTTCACAATGCATATTGCAGCAGAAACAAATCATGCTTCAAAATAGAGCAATAGAGAAGGTTAAAGAGCAATGGAAGAACTTTGGGCCCGATGAAGCTACATGGGAGATGGTTGATCAGATGCAAGAACTATATCCTTCTTTATTTTTTGGTTGAAGAAAATGAGTTTTTGGTTTGTGCGCGCGTGTGTGTGTGTCATTATAAATATTGCATCAAGTTTTGTTATAAAGCTAAATGGGTAGTATGTTTGTTGGTCATAAGAATCATAGAACACTAAGGATGGTGTTCCCCTAAGGGGGAGGGGTTTGAAATAGCCCCTGGGTGATTTCTCATGTAAATAAAATAAAACCAAGCTCATGGGATATGTATTCCAAGTTGAATGGTGGGTAAACATTAAAGTGGGCATCACTTGCGGTTTATTAATGGCTACGGAAATTGGAAAAGGAAAAGAGGAAATAAATGGAATTTAAAGGAAAATACAACAAAAAGGGAGATGAAGAGACACAAATATGCATGCAAGGGAAATTAGAGAGAAAAAGAAGGAAAATGAGGAAAAATGAAAGGAAGAGTAGACATCAATGATAAAAAGGCATCAGAGAAAAAATTCACGACTTTCGTCAGTTTAGCTTTTCGCTCTCTTTTTGCATACTCTTACACTTTTGCATACTTAGAGCATTCTTTGAAAATCCTAGCATTCACTTGGACTTGGATACAAGCACAGGAACTATAAGCAGTAGAGAGAAGGTTGGATTAGTAGCTACAATTAGAGTTTATTGCAGGTAACAGGTTGCATGTGTGATTTCCTTGCTAATATTTGGATGCATGGTACATGCATGTGGTTATTTTGTTGTCATTGACATGGTATTTTCCTGGATTGAGAGTGGTTTTGGCATGCCTTTCCATTTCCTAGCTAGCCATGATGTAGTGGGTTATCTCTTGGTTAACTTTAGACGACTAGTATACTTGTATCTTGGTTGAGGTGGTCTTGGAAAATTTCCAAGGGTCAAGGGGGGAGATGGGATTTCTCTTGGAACTCTCAATGGATGGGTGGACATGGAAAATTACTCTGGAGCTAGTGAAGGAAGCCAGAGGCCTGTGGTTGGGGGCTAAGGTGGTTTGGCATCTAGAAGCCCTTGTTGGTTCTATTTTGGTTTAACCCATATGATCCCACATTCATGCTTAGATTGTGGAATGGGGGTGATTGACTGAAAGTGAGATTTTATTCAACCCAATCTATGGTCAAGTGGTACAAGGAAGTAAATGACTTGGTTGGTTTTTTCTTATGTTAATAGAAGTTATTTTCTTATTGTGATTTATGAGCACTTGTACTGGTTATTATGTTGATCTTATGGCTGCTTTGTCATGGATTTTATGTTGGTTATATGATGTGCTCTTGTTATGATCTTGTTCATGATTTTATAAGTGATTGAATTATTGATGAATACATAGGCTAACAAGTGTGTTGCAGTTACCTTAAGACGACATTGAACCTTCTTGATAATTCTCTGATGAAGTTCAAAAGTATATGATTATATATGCATTCATGAATTTTAGATTATATGTTTACTATATGTTTGATGAAATGTGTATCTTGTATTAGGCATGTCATGGTCAAGATCTTGCTTGAGTATTGGCTGTTAAAATTGTTATCACCTGAGACTTGACTCTGGAAAATTATGGGCAATGGCATGTAGGCCAACCTTGAAAAAGTGGCATAGATCTTGCCTCCGCATACATAGAACTAGAAGATTTCAGTCATAACCACATGCAGGAAGGCTTGTGGGTGCGGTTGGAGCCTTCCAACCACATGCACAGTGTGTCAAAGGTGCGGTTGGGAGATAAAGTTTGTAAAAAGAAGTTCCAACTCAGGGATTGATCACCGAAGGTGGTTGTCAGACTCCTAAGTGATCCGGTGTCCCTGATGGTTGGAAGTAAGAGTTTCGGTTAGTAGGACCCACTTCCATAACTAGAAATTGGAGGTCATGTCATGTCATTGTAAACCTCAGCTCACGTTTACTTGGGAGATGTTGTAAAATAAGGTAAATGTGGGATGGGGTGGTTACAGGAAATATATTTCCTTCACTAAATTATTGAAATAAAATACATAAATATTTGAATTCTTGATCACAAAGGTCTAAATTTGCAAAGCCAAAAAAAAAATCTAACTTTGAGGCCAAGCTTCTAGTTCTTCTTATACAAAGTATAGGGAACAACCTCCTTTATAAGAGGGTTTATTTCCCTCAAAAATCCTAAAATTAAATCTTGATTTCTAAGGTGTCTCCCAATCATATAGAAATTTAATCCCAGTAGATAAAGCTACATTAAATGGAGCACAAGTAGCCTTGGGTTGAGTTCTATTACAAGAGGGAATAACATCTTTGAAATATATCCATGTTGTCAGATAAGAGAATTTTCATAATATTTGTCAAATCAGGTCGAGATATTCCACAAGTGGATTAACTTTTAAACCACTCCTAATTTACACATAATAATCATGTATTTATCATATTGTTTGGAAAAATAAGGTCAAAGAATTAAAAAACGATCAAATATGTCATTAGGGATGGGCATACAAAGTGTCCATTATATGGGACCACAAGTTATCTCATCTCTTTCCTAGGCATGGATTGGCTAGGAATTCTCAATGTTGGGATCTTGTGGGATTCTCCATGGGAAATTTGACAACATAATTACATGAAGGTATTTTCATAATTTAGTTACTTGTTTTGTTCTCTCCCTTGTAACTCGTACCACCCTCAAAGCTTAGACAACTCTCGAAACGACAAAATATGTATGTATGGCTCCAATTAGCCACTTGCAACTTTGGGAAGTCTTTCCCAAATACCTTGGCACACATGAAAATATTAATGTCTTTAGTGGAAGCTCATTTAAGACAATTGAATTATAATTAAATATTATTTTTCCATGCTTTGGGACCCCTTAGCCCCCTCTCATTCCTTTGTCATTGAGTCATAGCTCCCTATTGTTTTCACCCCCCCCCCCCAATCTAGATCCAATGATATATTTTTTTCTTAATAACTTGCATGCACATCATCTAAATGACCATTTGACATACCTTTTTGGACCATTTCCTAAATCACATATCTACATTACACTACATTTTGTGGATCAAAATTGGGGTGTTATAGAAGCTTTAGTGTAGGGAGTATATAGGGTTGTAATGCCACCCAATAAAACCCTTAAAACTTCAACATTATAGTAAAAGCATAACAATGTTTGTTAAGGCATGTATATATATCTAAACAATGAAATATTGGAGGTTCACACTACCTACAAGCCCACTCATCTTAATTATTTGAGATTATATTGTCTTGATGGTTATAATAAAAGTCATGATGCTCATTTGAGAAATCATACCTTGGTTGACACTTGAAGCAATTATCAATAACTTCTTCTTTTGATCTATAAATAATCATGGATATTCCACTTGAATAATTCATCACAATAGATCTTATAATATTTTGAAACATTAGATTATGAAATTTATTTCCTTATATCCTAAATTAACTATTATTGACTTATTTCTTGAATTGATGAAATAACTAAGATTATACACGAAATAAATGAGCAAAATAACACACCATCCATAGAAATAAAGACAAGATGTATCTCAGGAAACCCAATATGGGATAAAACCCAACTAGAAGGTGAGGCCTGGGCTCTTATCCCTTTTCTTTAGCCATGGAAATGAAAATAAAATTAAAGAGGCATTCACTCTGGAGTTTCCTTTGACACTATGGCTTAAATGACTGCTCTTGAATAGTTTCATCCCCTATTATGATCTTAAATCCCTCTCCTATATCCTCTACTCAAATATGGAACAAGAATAATGCTACTGAATATAAACTCTTCTCCTCCAATAATTTTAGTATTTAACATAACTTGATAGCCATATAGGGCTATGGTTTTTGCACCCTCAACACTCAATTAATGATTAGGATTTTGACCTTCTAGAATATTCTAGAAATTCCACCCTTTACTAGCTCCACATATGTGAGTAATGGGGTTTGACATGGAATCCACTCATACCATGGTCCTTTCCATTCAGTATTTAACATAACTTGATAGAAATCTAGGGTTAGGATTTTTGCATCCCCAACATTTAATTAGTGATAATGTTTTGGAACTTGAATATTCTTGAAATTCCACATGTTTCTAGCCCCATACATGTGAGTAACGAGGGTTGGCGTGGCATCCAATAGTACTATGGTGGAAAACAAGGTACCCCAACTTGTAGTAGGTGTAACTTTCGTGTACAAGCTATGATTGAGGTGATTTTTGTGCTATTGGAAAGTTTCAATGCGTAAAACATTGTGAGTGGGTTGTGAGCTATGTTAACAAAGTTTTGACTCTAAAAGATGTTGTTTTTATGCCTCAAAATTGTAGGTTTTAAACCCTAGAAAATTAATTTTCCTACAAACAAATTATTAACAAATTAAGAAAAGATGTGATGGCAACCACACACATTAACACAAATACTTTATCCTCGAAACCTAGAACAGGAAAACAAACAAGACTTTTTGCAATACTTATTTTTTTGTATAGTATTATAATACAATATATATCTCACGACATCCATAAAATGCCAATCTATTTACCCTGGATTATAATACAAATGTAGTTCCTTAAATGAAAATACAAAACAATGGGCAAATCCATGATGCACCACAAAACCACTTTTAGCAACATTGCTTGTCGAAAACCACTAAAAACAAATGCAAAAATCCCCCAAAAAAATCTTTATGGTCACTAGCCCCCTTGTGACCCCCCTTATATGCATTGCACATTACACAAGCGTGGGGATAATCATGACATTCTCCCACTTGTTGGTTTCTTTACACACATGGGGTCACAGGAATACATGATTAGCAATCTAGGGAAATAATGCCAATTATTTCTCTACACCAAGAGAAATTTTCATTTCTCGCATATTTTTTTAGTGAAGCTGCAACATTCTTAAAAGTTTTGATTTTTTCCAGCAACACCTTTTTTTCGTCAATCATATCTCTCACAAAGTGATGTTGAACATCAATATGCATTGTCTTCAAAATATATGTTGGGATATTCACTAGGAATATTGCACTTTCAATGTCACGATCTATCCTTACAGCTTGTTGTACCAACCCAATACATAAACAAAATCTTTGTGACCATACTTCTTTCGTGCTTGCATGAATGGTTGCCATGAATTCAACTTTTTCAGTTGAGATTGCCAACAAAAACTATCTCCTGCTCATCCAATTGAATGCTCCTCCAAATAGGTTAGACACATACCCAATTGTAGATCTTAATTGATCCATATCTTTGGCCTGGTCTGCTTCAACAAAGCCATGTCTCTCCAACATTTTCAATCTTAGTCTTCTTGGATAGCATAATCCATAGCCAGTAGTGTCATGCAAATACATGAAAACCCTCTTTTTTGTTGTCCAATGATCCTTCTATGGTTTTGAGATGTGCTTGCTCATTAGTCCCACTAAATGTGCAATGTTTGATCTAGTACAAACCATTGCATACATCAAGCTTCCAATCACACTAACATTTGAAACACAAGACATGTCCTCTTCCTCTTGACGTGTCTTGGGACATAAATTTGTAGATAACTTTACACCTAGAAGAATAGGCACCTTCACATTCCTACATATTATAACTTCTACAATATGTCTCAACATACTTCCTCTAACTTAACTAGAGTTTCCTATTTCTCTGATCCCTTTTAATCTCCATGCCCGAGATAAAATTTACAGCACCAAGGTCCTTCATGTCAGATTTAGAGGAAAATTGAGTTTTAACTGCTTGGGTGATTTCCCTATCATTTCCATTCAACAATGTATCATCCACATACAAGACCAAATAAATAACATGATCACCAACTAATTTTAAATATATGTAGTGATCCGCTTTGCCCCTAGTGAACCCAAGTCCCAATATATAGGTATCAAATTTTTGATACAACATCCTTGGTGATTGCTTTAACCCATATAAGGATTTTTTTAGCATGCGTATCGACTCTTTCTTTCCTTTCACAAAAAAATCTTGTGTTTTCTTCATGTATATTTCTTCTTCTAGATCCCCCTTTAGGAATTTTGTCTTCACGTCCACCTATTATACTTCAATATCAAAAGTAGTAGTAATACATAAATGAAATTTAATAGAATTTAACTTGGAAATAGGATAAAAAAATATCACCAAAGTCAATTCCCTCTACTTGGGAATAACATTTTGCTACTAACCAAGCTTTGTATTTCTCCTCGCTTCCTTCTACATTAAAATTCTTCTTAAACACCCATTTGTTGCCAATGGGATTTCTTCCAGCCAACAACTCCATTAGATCCCAAGCCTCATTCTTGTCCAAGTCTGTCATTTCTTCAACCATGGCCTTTTTCCAAAGTTTTTCATCCTCTAAATCCACTACCTCCCTAACAGATATAGAAACACCATCAATAATAATCAAGCAAAATTTGAATGAAAACCAAATGGGGTATACCTTTCTAACTGCCTCCATTCCCAAACTGATCTCCTTAGTTATGGAGTTTATGCTTCTTCTTCTATTGATTCATGTTGTTCTATAGAGTTTGACCCATCATCCTACAAATCAAACTCTATATTTTATGGTTCTTTTTCCCTCGGTAGGACTTATTGTTTGACAACATCTTTGACTTCTCTAAACACAAAATATTGAATATGCACTACCTTCTTAATTTCTAGGTTCAAAATATTATAACCTTTCAGAGCATATTTATATCTAATAAATACACACTTTTTAGCTTTCTTATCTAGATTACTCCCACTCTCCTCTAGAACTTGTACATAAACGTCACAACCAAATACCTTGAGAAGTTTAAGATAAGGTTTCTTACCAGTCCATACCTCATGTGGAGTCTTATCATCAAACGTTGATGAGGGTGATCTATGTTGAATTCCAACAAGAAATGGCAGCACACACACTAGTCTGGGACCACAGGTCCTAGCGATACATTAATGTGAAGGTCAATTTAATCAATTAAATTGGTGCAGTGTCTAATTTAATTTTCCCTTAATTAAATTGGGCAATAAAATATAATCTTATCTCATAATCACTTGTAATAGTTAATTGAGTGTGATTAACTGAGTTATCTCATGTATTTCGATTTGAGGGTGTTTAGTGAGGCATGCAGAGTGATTCTATTAGTTATGGAGTTCAAATTGCAGTTGGTGCATTAGTTTAATGCATGAGTAATCAGTTAACTCAGTTAGGCGAGTTAAAATCAGTTGGACTAGTTGTAACTGTTTGTTGCACTCATGAGATATCAAGTGAATTAAATCACATTTAATTCACAATTAGTGATCTTCCATGCAACTGATAATTTACTATTAATAGATGCATGCATGTCAGTTCCATTGGAGATCCAGTTGAGACAAAGATTAAAGGGATGCTAACTATCAATTGTGTGATTAGTAGGTTGCCCGCGTGAAACCATACATCCATTGGATTGCCCATGATCCTTGCGCAGTTTTGTAAGGCTACAATTCCTAAAGAATAGGGATGGAATTCCACTTGAATTGCGTAAGAAAGGCAAGTTGATTAGAGGTTGAGAATTGGCAAAGTGTTGGTTTATTTTATCCGAACCAGTGTGAGGCAGTTGTGAGAGTGCAGGAGACTCTTGTGAGAAGAGTGCATTGTAATTTTTTCATGATTCCATGGTGAATATACAATAGAATATAGAGGGGTTTTGAGCAGCAAGCTTTCCTCGGGAAATTATCAGTGTTGTGGTTTGATTTGTTTATTTATGCACTTGTTGTGATTTGAGATCATGTTTCTTTTCTGCAATTGATTGGTAGAAGGATTCAGTATCTAGCTTTAGTAAATTGCTTGATCGGATTGAATCCATTGATACACATCTGTTTGTTTAATTTCTACATGGTATCGCAACATAGAAAATCATTTTAGTGGAGGAGAATCTGAGTTTGTGACTGAATATAATTCGAATTTGCAAAAGTATTCTTGGTGCGACAAGCGAATCAGGATCGAAATGGATTTTAATAGCTTGAGATTGGAGTATGCACTCTGTTAGAATTGGTATTTGCATCCCACCCATCCCACCTTATTTTACTCTGCTTTCACCTCATCACTGTAATTATCATTGACCTCACTTCGTTTTTTAAACATTTTTCCCAAGAGTCCCATAGTAAGCATGGTCATCATTCAGCTCATTCTTCCATGTTGTGCCATCATTAGGCCATAGGGTCAAAATCATGAAAATTGGTCATTTCACCATCAAATTCATCTTTTTAAGGAGTATTAATAGTCATAGGTCTTCAAAAATTTTAGGTTCTAAAACCATCATTTCCAAATAAATGGCTTTTTTTTACCATATTTGTCTCTCATTTGTGCTTGGAAAGCTTATTTCCCTCTCCTATGGTTTTGAGGGCATTTTTCTTGGTGTCATGACTTCCATGGTTAAATCATCAACAATAATTGTATATTGATGCTCTTACACCTTCCCCTATCCTTAATATACCTTCCTAAACACTTCCCATCACTCCTATCCCTCAAAATCATCATTTTTCCACAAGCCCTAGCCTTTGTTACAATTTGACACTTTTCGAGACTAGGCCTATGTTTTTCCATTTTGGACCCATTCCCCTCACTCAATCATTGAAATTCCACTTTCCCCTACTCTCTAACATCTATCCCTATCCCCCAAAATTTCCCCAAGAATTTAGACAACCCCTAGCCCCTTCATTCCCTTCCCTCTACAAGGCAGTCCTAAATCCCCTATTTTTCCTACACCAAACCCTAATTTCCTCTCCCAGTGAGCTAGGGTTTTCTATGGAATCAAAGAAATATGAGCAGAGGAGGAATAAGGGATTTTATTTCAGTACATAAACCTCATGTCTCCATCATTTTTTGAGAATTCATTCCAAGAGTCAAGTCATTTGCCACTCATAAGGCCAGTTTTTCTTCAAATTGTGCTTCTGACCAAACAAAGATGATGGACTGTGTTTTTGTCCATCATAGGCCAAGGAAGAAAAACCTCCTTCATTTTTCGCACATGTGTCATGGTTTTGGAGAAATGTCAAAAATACAAGTGCTTCAAGAGGTTTTCAGCACTTCTGGAGTGACCTTGGGAAAATTAACTTTTCTCCTAGTTTGAATGTCCAAATTACTTGATTGATGAGTCAAATGTTAACTAGACAAAGATAGCTTTAAAATTAGCTATCATGAGCTCAATTTTTATTTGATGAAGGCCTCCAAAATTTTCTTGCAATAGCACTCTCCATTTTTGCACCCTCATTCTGCACTTTTTGACTAGTCTTGGGAAAATCAATTTTTGACAGGGAAAATGACCTTCATTTTTCAAAATGAAGGTAGTTATGGACACCATACTTGAAGGGATTTCCAACAAGATATATTGAAGCCAATTTGGACACCTGAAACCCAGCCAAAAACAGCCTGCAAGTTGGGGTAAATGGTACTGTGCGTTTAACAATTGACTAATTTTTTTTGAGTTTTTCTACAAATTTGAATTTTACCTTGGGGAATCATGTTTTTACCTCATGAAATTGATGATATAAATGTAATTATCATGTTTTACTATTACCTGGGGTAAATACATTAGGTTAAAACTTATGATGAGGTGTAATGAATCAGTTTGCAAAAAGTTAGGGTTGAGTCACTTTGACCACCCTACACTCTAGGTTTCAGTTCAGACTTTAGTGGATCAGCTCCTCCTCTCATGGATTCGACCCCTAAGGTTCAAAGAGGTTGTTTGAGGCCTATATCATGTCATTTTTGACTCATTTTCAGAGGTTGGATTTGGAATCAGTTTGATTTTTCTAGTTGATTAAGGGAACTTGTACTCAATTTTGGCCAAGCGAATAAAGAGGAGTTGCAACTAAATTTATGGGATACCTGTGGTATTGAATGTATTTCAATGTTTCTTCTTCAATCACATATGTTTGAATGTATTTTTCATCTTCAATTTCATTTCTACGTTATGATCTTTTATAAGTTTGAAATTCAGAATACATGCTTGCACATGCTCTGTTTTGGGTAACTGATCATATTTTGTTTCATTATATTCTGTCTGAGAGAAATACACCTCTTATGCTTTTCTCAGCCTTCTTATAGTTTCAAAACCATTCCATAACCATTCTCTTTAAGTGATTGGAATTGTACCTACCTTGCCCCATTGATCCCTACAACCCTAACTCCATTTGCCCTGACCTAGATTTCCTTGACCTAATTCCTTTATCCACTGATTTCCCCAACCAAATCAATTCAAAACAACCCCCTGTACTCTATATATAGCATAAAAACCCTAATTACTCCAGCCCTCCTGGTTGTGACCCTTTTGGATAGATCCCTCTCTGACTTGATAGGGCTAGTTATCAAGTCAAAAGCTTGGTTTGTGGTTACTTCTGTTGGGATTCCTTCTTTAGCCTTGGGAATCTGGCGGAGTGATAACACACTCGAGGGTAGCTCTAACTATATTGCATAGAAAGACAAAATGGATGCAATACTGGAGGAAAATGGGTTGAAATAATTCATTAATAATGACATTCCCAAACCTGCGGCAGTAGATGTCGCAAATCTTGATGATTGGCAAAAGAAGGTTGCAAAGGCGAGGAGGATCTTACTAGAGGGAGTACGAGACCACATTGTCTCAAGTATCCATGGAAAAGTGACACCATATGCAATGTCGAAAGCTTTGACAGATATGTTTCAGAGCAGCAGTGATCATAGAAAATTGGCACTGAAGGACAAGCTCAGGAAAATCAAAATGGAGAAAGGCGACACCATTCCGAAATATTTAACAAAGTTTTTCCAATGTCGGGATGAGCTTCGGAGTGTCGGAATTACTGTCGCAGATGATGACTTGGTGAGCCTAGCTCTTCTAGGACTTCCCAAGGGTTGGCATAGTTATCAAAACTCCGTCAATGTGAGGGAGAAGATGCCAGATTTGGTGCAAGAATAATTCAGGCGGAATACCAGGGATGGATCTTCATCTAAGACAAATGATGAATAAAATTGTGCTTTGGCTGCTAAGGCGAAGAAGGGGAAAGGAAAGAAATTCCATTCCAAATCTGAGTCTAGCAAAGATGGAAGAAGCGTGACATGTCCAAAGTGAAGTGTTTTCACTGTCATGAGCATGGACATTATGCCACTAATTGTCCACAAAAGAATAAGAACAAGAAGGCTTCAACATCTGCAGCTAGTGAGGCTTTGGCCTCGCAATTTGAGCTTGACTTCTCGCCCACTGCATGCATGGTATCAAGTGAAATGGGATCGGTGTGGTACTTGGATAGTGGTGCATCCTTTCACATGACGAGAGACAAAGAAATTTTCAGTAGCTTGGAGTATGTTATCACTCCGTCAGATTTCTAAGGCTGAAAAAGAAATCCCAACAGAGGTAACCATAGACCAATTTTTTAGCTTGGTAGCTAGCCCTACCAAGCTAGAGAGGGCTCTCTCCACAAATTCACAGCCAAGAGGGTTGGAAAAATTAGGGTTTTAGGCTAAGTATAAGTACATGAGTTTATTTTTTTTTTATTGGGTTTGCTAGATGAGGATTAGGTCAAAGAGGCAAGGTCAGGGAAAATAAGATGGGAATTGCAGTCCATTCAATGGGGAAAGGTAGGTAGAAAGCTTAGCACTTTAAGGTGATTTTTTGAGATGGTTTCAGACTGATGAGGAGCTAGGAAGAGCATAAGAGATGTATTCTTCCTAAACTGAAGAAAATGGACAAATTATGAAGACTTTCCCAAAACAGAGCATCAAAGAACGTGTATTCTGCCTATCAAATTTAAAATCATCATATAATAGACATGAAATGGTTTATGAGCTTACAAAACATTCATACAAATGAAACTAGAGAAGAAACAATGTTAATCCTCCATACCACAGGTATCCCAAGAAATAGCTGCAACTCTTCATTAATTTATGCCAAACTGATTACACTATAGTCCTTGATTAATACAACAGCATCCAACTCTTTCCAAAAGTGAAGAAGGGAGTGATATAGACATCAAAACCACTTTCTCTCGTCCTCAGTGGTCGAATCCCTGAGTTGAGGAAGAGGTCCACAAAAATCTGAACTGATAGCTGGAGTGTAGGGAGGTCCAAGTGACTCCTCCCTAATTAAAATGAAACTGAATCATTTGACTTGATGATAACATTTACACAATGAATTTACTGATGGGTAACTCATCCACATGATATTTAAATTTACCTTCATAAATTGCATAGGTAAAATCATCATTTCCCAAGATAAAAGTAAAAAATGCAGTGAAAATTGAAAAATACCATACATTGGTCAAGTGCGTCATTTTTGTGCCAGGTGCACCCCCCAAGTTGCAGCTTGATTTTGGATGGGTTTCAGGTGTTCAAAATGGGCTCAGGATGGCTTGTTGGAAAGCCTATCCAATCTAATTTCCATATATGTCTTTAGTTTTCATAATGGAGTTGATTTTCCCTATCAAAAAGTGATTCTCCCACAGCTGGTCAGGTGCGCAACACCAAGGCAAAATAGGAGGCAGAACATTGATTTTTTGTTTGTTTTTTCACCTTTTCACCTACCATTTGTCAGAACTAAGCCTAGAAAAGTTATTTTTCTGGAATGTGTTCATCATTTTGCATCTGCTGGTAGTCTTCATTTGGCCAAAAAGTGCCTCCAATGTAACAACCCCAAATTTAACATGAAATGAATTATATCACATAAAAAATTAATAATCACCCCAAAAACTATTTAACAAATCATCATAGAATTTTCAGAAACATGAGCAAGACGACTTACCTATAATGACGATATTCCTTACTTGAGACTCCAAAGTTGAACGCTATCTGAATCCTGCTGACCACAACAAAGTTTTGGGGACAACTCTCCACCCAACCGTAGGCTCAACTGTATGTGATATTTCCACAGCTGGCCACCCCCGAGCCCTCAATCAATGTACTACTGCCAAGGTATCATTTGCCTCACAATACCTTTCTCTCTAGAGAATGGATGAAATAATGATCCATGAATCTTCCTCAATGTCTATTAAATAGACCAAACAATGGAATGGGAACCACATGCACACATTCATTGTGTCAACATGCAACTTAAGTTTTACTTAATTTAGTGTTTCTCTTAGTTTAACTTACTTTTTGTTAACTTTAGTTAATTTAGTGTTTCTCTTAGTTTTATTCACTTTTTGTTAACTTTACTTGTTTTTATAGTTTCTTATTTTAACTCTTTCTTAATTTATTCCTTTTTTCTTTTTGTTAATTAACTCTTTCTTAATTAACTCTTAACTTCACTTATTTGTTTACTGTTTAGGACTCCAGTTTATTATTTACTATTTTATTTATAGTTGCAGTTATTGTTTACTAATTTATTTATTATTTTTATTATTCTCTTGACTTATTATTTATTTACTTATTTATTTAATTATATTATATTATTAATATATTATTTATTATTTTATAATTATTGGGGGACATTACATACTCCCCCTCTTCAAGGAACTTTGTCCCGAAGTTAAGTATTTAATGATATTATATTATTTATTACTCCATGTGTAACCGACACCCTTTGTTGAACTAGTATAACCAGCAAGCATTGAAAGTTCCCACAACACCCAGGAAATCTCAAGGAATCCCTGTCCTTTTTCTCACTTTCGGAACTAGGCATAAGCCTCCTCGATCTGTCCATATCCAAGGTTGGCCCCAAGGCTCGCACCCAGCTCATACCTCATCTGCCCCAAGGCAGGCACCCGGCTCAGTACTCCATGCAGTAGTACTCTAGGCATCTTGCAAGGTTGGCCCACTCCCTCTACAACTCACTAAGGTGCACAGCCCCAGGCATTGAAGTCTTACACCTACTTCTAGACTTCAGCATCCCAATCCAATACCAGGCACTCCGCCTACATTATCATGCCCTTGGCCTCCTCAATATGGTCCCATAACCTTTCAAGAGATATCCATCAGGAGCTATAAAAGACAAAGGAACCACTGGCATATGTATTGTTGATTGAGTTTGTCCCCAGCCCATATGGTGTTACATATTCTCCCTTGTAGGTATGGGCTCCCATGAGATCATCAAATAAACCGGCCTTCTTGGCCCATTTGTGGATTTCCTGCCAATCACCTCATCTCAACATGCGTCCAATGCATTAGTTATAATCATAGCATCATAGAAAATAATTCACCTCCTAACTCTTGCATTTCATCATAATAATGTAAAATATTGTTAATAACCACATTATAAATAGTAAAGAACTGTATCAACGTGTATGTCACAAAATATGCATCAATTCCACATGCTTCACATCATGAGATACCATCATAAGTTATAACATCAACATACATAATAAACTAATCACATGTCAATATAACCTCGATTCATAACATCATAATCCCTATGCATATCATAATCATCATGAACATACAACATCATTATCGTAACAACTAAATAAATAAGAACCACATGTGCCTCATTATCCTCATACCATCATATCATGAAAACTCAATCATAATGTATTATTTGGATGTATAAAAAATGTAAGCAATACGACATGATTTTTTTTTTTTGACACTCTACTATATAAGTTATGAAATCCTATCTAGTTCACGACACATTTTAATCAAATAGATAAGGAAAGTAATAAAATTACTTCCCCATCTTCCCAAGTAGTTGACCCTTCGCTATATTGGTCCCACTGGACCTTGACTTGCCCAAACTCACGATTCATCGGAAGAAACAATTTCATTTACTTCTATAAATAGTGAATACCGACTATGAAATAAGATTATTCAACATCCATCTAGGATCTAGGTTATATCATCAATACTATTGGTGTTGTGTTCTCAACAATATGTCTATTACTTTCAATAATTATCTCCTCTTCTTTCAATAAGAAAGTCTGAACTCTGTAGGATAGACATAGACACACTACTAGTATACTATAGTTTTGATACAAAATCTTTACTTTAAAGTTTACCATCTAGAGCTTTAATCTCTAGTTAAGTTATTATTGCCCTTACCATCATTCCTTAACTCATTGTTTCATTTCCAATGCATTAACTCATTTAATCCAATTACATAATCCTTCAATGACAGACCAACTTCTTACTCTTCACGTTGATTATTTTTCTTATTAGTCTCTAAGACTCAACTTATCACCAAGTGTACCTCCTTTACCAATGGTAGACCATTTTCATCTTTATTATTTACCTTTAAACATTTTTTTACTTTATAACTTGTCAACTTACAACTATATGAGTGTTCTATACTTCTTAACTTCCTATCTTGGCCTTTTGAAATTGTCTAGGTCATCCCTATGACCTTTACTAATCATCCTCAATCATCATTCACATTTGATATCAAAAGTGCCAAGCTTTTTAATCATGATAATTCCTAAATCCAAAATCTTCCATCATGCTCTAGAGTATGCTATTAACTTTTGTTGATTTCCCTTCCTTTTTTTTTAGTCACCATAAGTGTCTATCTAGTACTCTTTTATATTCATGAACATAATTCAATTAATAATCACCCCAAAAACTATTTAACAAATCATCATAGAATTTTCAAAAACATGAGCAAGACGACTTACCTGTAATAGCGATATTCCTTACTTGAGACTCCAAAGTTGAACGTTATCTAAATCCTGCTGACCGCAGCAAAGTTTTGGGGGCAAATCTCCACCCAACCATAAGCTCAACTGTATGTGATATTTCCACAGCTAGCCACCCCCGAGCCCTCAATCAACGTACTACTGCCAGGGTATCCTTTACCTCACAATACCTTTCTTTCCAGAGAATGGAAGAAAGAATGATCCATGAATCTTCCTCAATGTCTATTAAATAGACCAAGCAATGGAATGGGAACGACATGCACACATTCATTGTGTCAACATGCAACTTAAGTTTTTCTTAATTTAGAGTTTCTCTTAGTTTAACTTACTTTTTGTTAACTTTACTTAATTTAGTGTTTCTCTTAGTTTTATTCACTTTTTGTTAACTTTGCTTGTTTTTATAGTTTCTTAGTTTAACTCTTTCTTAATTTATTCCTTTTTTCCTTTTTACTTTTTATTAATTAATTTTAACTTCACTTATTTGTTTACTGTTTAGGACTCCAGATTATTATTTACTATTTTATTTAGAACTCCATTTATTGTTTACTATTTTACTTATTATTTTTATTATTCTCTTGACTTATTATTTATTTACTTATTTATTTAATTATATTATATTATTTATTATTTATTATTTTATAATTATTAGGGGACATTATATCAAACAAGAGCGCAGCGCCTGGGTGATGCGCGCTTGACAGTCCAACTGTCACAAGATTGTCTAGGATTGTTGAAAAACACAAAAAATTCAAAAATTACCCCAAAATTTTTCAAAATTGGTGAAATGACTGTTGATCATGTGGTTTAGGCATGGAGTGAGGCCTCAACAAGTATATCCAACCTCCTTTTCTCTTCTTTCTTGTTTAGGGCTTCAATCTTTTCATTAGCTCTTCTAAGCTTTGCCCGTGCAATTTTGTCTCTTTTGGCATAGTACTTGGCCATCACTCTTCGAATGTTGTTGTCTTTGTTTTCTTTCTCCGGGAGCTTCTCAAGATGTTGGTTAGCCCTGTCAGGCCATTGCTCCCGGTTCTCATTGATTATCACTGCAGATTTCTCATTGAGAGTGACCTCATCTGCTAGTTCTCTTTCTTTCTGCCTTTCTAGTTCTAGGGCTCTTTTAAAACCTTTAGTTCTTGGCCTTCTTCTTGGAACTTGTTCTTCTGGTTCATCTAGCACACCATATATTTCTAGTGTCTCTTCAAGCAATAATTTATATTTTTCCGCCTCTCTTTGAGTTGTGATGAATTTCACCTCATCAATGAAGTGCTTTGTTTTCAGCTGTTGGTTCTCCTGCTTAAGAAAGTTAATGAAAAATTAAGACCTGTCAAGATTAGTTTGAATCTCTCTAATCTTGGCATATTTTTCCTTGATGACTATGCTAATATCTTCACCATCATCATGCTCATATAGGTCAATAAGGTCAAAATATTGTTCTGTCTCATGGAGGTCCTCCTCCTCATGTCTAATTTCTGCCTGAATCTCTGCCTCTGTCATATTTTACTTCCCTTTGTCTACCTGCTTTGTCATTGTAGAAGGCAAGGCCCCTTCCACTATGTGTGGAGAAAACACATGCTTGTGACCTCTCTGGTATGTTTTTTCCAATAGCTCTATCTCAGCCTGCTTAGTCTGTTGAGGCTCATTGGCATCAACTCTGCTAGGTGACCTAATCTTAGTGTGAAATGGTGATGATGGTGGTGAAATGGGTGAAGGAGACTGATCTGATGAGTATGAATGAACTGTGGGTTGAGATGGAGGAATGGATGTGGAAGGATGAGATGGTGAAGGCACATCTTGTGCATGCTGAAAATATGGATCAGTGAATATGTCATTAGCTATGAAAATACTCCATGAAATGTTCAGTTGTTTGAGGTGATGGAGGACTATGATCTTGATGAGGGAGTGGTGAAAAAAACTTTTCATTTGGTGCTCATATTCTCTCTTTTGGACAATATATGTGATCTTTTCAATGCTCCGGAAGAGGTAATAAGGTATGTTGAGCATCTTGACCCCTGTGAAGTGCATGAGTAGCTGGATATGATAGGTGTAAATTCTAGAGAAACTTCCTTCACAAGAAAAGTATTTCATGATGATTTTCATCACATGGGCATATCTGTCCAGGAGGTAAGAGAAATGAACAACCCTCTTTCTTTCATTCTTGTACCTAGGTTTGATGTATGGCTCATAGTAATTCTCCTCCAAGTCTTTTTGTTTGAACCATTTTTCCCCAACATTTGGGATTCCGGTGGCACCTGATATGATGGTAGTGGACACAGTGAAAGTGACTCCAGCAAGGGTTCCCTGGTTGTCATGGAGATTGGAGATGAATAGTTTTCTCAACATAGGATGGTGTTGGACCCTTTGTATTTTCTCACAAAATTCAAAACATCCTACATGCTTAAAACATGTCACATCCATGGGAGATGCCATGAGTTCCCTGGTATTTGTTGGCTCAAGTCTAAGGATTCTCCCTCCTTTGTTTGGTCTCCTCTCTTCTCTTTCTTCTCCCTCAGTGTAGTTTTCGTGTTCTTTTTCCGTGGTATATTAGAGTTAAAACCCTAGGGAGATGTAATGGAATGGAAATGAAGTTTTGGGGAGCAAGGAATGAGATAGGGAAATTTAGGGAGATGGGGAAGGGGTTTATGATTTAAGGGAAGTGACAGGGAGTATAAATGTAATGGGGTTTGGAATAGGGAATTTTATTATAGGTTAGGGATTTCGAGAGCCTAGGCAAATGAGTAGCCTAGGTCTTAGGATATTGGGAATAAATAGCTTAGGGAAATGGGGATAGTGATATAGGGGGTGAGGATAGGGTCAATTATGATGTGGAAAGGGAATGAAAGTATTAGGTAGTGAAATTGAAATGTAATTTGGGATTCAACTGTGATATTAGGTTTCAAACTGAATAAGACACCAAATACTTTTAAACAAATTCAAACACCATTGAATTTTCAATTAGGGAGAAGAGGGATGGCTTAATTACCCTTTACTTGCTTGCTGGAGATTGAGGAGTAACGTTGCTAAAGGACTAAAGCGATGGCATGGATTTTTGAAGCTTGCTGATCAATTGTTGTGGAAGTCGGGCAAGTGCGCAACGCACAACGCAGGTGCGCACTCTTTTTTCCAGGAGTGCAATGTATAACGCAGGTGCGCAACATAAAACACATGAGTGCCCTCCTTCTACCAGGAGCGTAGCGCTGCCTGTCTGTTGCAAATTTTCGCCTTCTTTCTTGGATTTTCGTGCTTTTGGTGAGGTTTCTCCATGATGGAAAGAGAAATTAATTTTGAATTGATGTCCTTTGGGTTTAAATAATTTGTGGGATATGATTTTTATGACTTTAAAACCCACTTTTGAAATGTTCAATTTCACTTTTAAAACCTTGCAAAATACCCTTTAACTTTGTCTTGTTTGCTTTGCAGATTGATCACGTTGGAGTAGGAACTCTTCATACTTTGAAGTTTGATGTGTTTGGCATATGGAGCTGAGTTGGCAGCTTTGGGAAGCTGAGTACTTATTACATATAATGGACATAAAATTACAAAAAAAAAAAAAAAAAAAAAAAAAAAAATACATCTATTTTTTTGGAATAAAATTACATTTTGGAATGGAAATCACACTTGAAATCAAAATTACAACTTTGGAAACCACATTTACATGCTTGCAAATCCTCTTTAGATGGTAAAGAGATATTATTTGGATCACTCTCATACTTTTGCTAACCTTATGAAATGAAATGGTGTTTTATTTGGATGTTATTTGGATCACTCTCCTACTTTTACTAACTTTATGCAATGAAATGGTGTTTTATTTGGATATTATTTGGATCACTATCATACTTTTGTTGACCTTATGCAATGAAATGGTGTTTTATTTGCACCTTGAAGAATGAAACCTAGTGACCTAATGAAGATTTTGAGTGACCAGACTTCATGGTGACTTGACTGGCATAATGACATGATGAAATGGACTTTCAAGACTAAAGTATGCTCAGTAAGACATGAAGGTAGGACAGTAAGTATGAATTTTTTAGGAAGAGTGAAATTTTTTTACTAGGGCTACCATCAATGAGTAAATTTTTTACATGACCTAATGGAATGATAAAAAATTCCTGATTGGGACTCCTAAAATACTGACACTAACATAGTAGAAGGACCTCTAGATGCATATCGAAATGGGTGATGACGGGTGGTACAGTGCTACCGGGATTGGTACAGTTACCTTCCAGAGACAGTCAGGTAAACCCTTTCTATTAAAATATGTAACGCATGTACTACGCTTGAAGAAATTTAGTTTCAGTCGCAATGTTGGAGTATAGAGGCTATGATGTTTTTTTCAGTGAAAGAAAATCTTTCCTTCGACACAAAGCAACAGGACAAGCCAAGAAGATTTGGGTTCGTGTGAAGAATCTCTATAAACTTGATGTATATGGTTGTGCAACATTGATGGGTAAGGTGGAAAAAGTGGCAGGCCAGGATGAGGGTGAGTTATGGCACAAGAGATTGGGCCATCTACACCACAGAGCCTTGAAGTTCATGCATCAGATTTCTACGGGTCTTCCCAAGGGTACACTTGCATAGTTGGACACATGCAATGGATGTACAATGGGGAAGTATGCAAAGGCCAATTTTCACGAGAATGAGAACCGATTTTCATAAATCCTTGAGAGAGTTCACTCATACGTGTGTGGACCATTCTCTACTGCTTCGAAAACAAATCATAAGTACTATGTGATCTTTGTTGATGATTTTTCTAGAAAGTGTTAAATCTACTTCATGTAGAAGAAAGACCAGACGTTCTTAAAAAATTTTGAGTTCAAAGCACTGGTGGAGAAAGACACGGGGAAGCATGCGAAGGCTCTTTTGAGAGACAATGGTGGTGAGTACATCTCCAATGAATTCAAGAAATTTTGTAGCAAAGAAGGAATTCAGAGAGATTTGATTGCACCTCATAACCCACAACAGAATGGGGTCGCAGAAAGAAAGAATATAACAGTTGTGTGTGCATCACTAGCGATGTTGCATGATCAAGGCCTACCATTTCATCTGTGGGCAGAGGCATGCAAAACAATGGTATTTGTGCAAAACCGTAGTCCTCATCAGATACTTGGCATGAGTACACTAGAGAAGGCTTTTACTGGTAAGAAACATGTTGTTTCATCTTTTAAGATTTTTGGCTCGTCTATTTATGTGCATGTGACCAAAGACGCTAGGAAGAAGCTCGAACCAACAACTGAAATTGGGATATTTTTGGTGTACACTGATACTCCCCACAACTATCAGGTGTATTTTCCAAAAGGTAGGATGACCGTTGTGAGACGGGATATAAAATTTGATGAGGAGAAATCCATGCGATTATCCCTTGAGAGGGAACTATATTTGCATGTAGATGAGGAAATCTTGGTTCCAAAGAATGAACCTCAAGATGTGGATCGGCCACATGCGGAGGATTATGGAGTGGCAGAAAACACTCATGTAGAGCCATCCACCATAAATGGTAGAATTCGCACCACGGAAGTTGATAGATTGAGACTTGATGTAAAAGAGAATATAGGAGCACTTATTTCACTGCGCAGACAGAGACAGTCTCCAGACAGGTTTACTGGATACATGGCTCTTATGAGCAAGTGTATTGTGACATAATCATATTCCTTTGAGGAAGTAGTGCAACAACCAATTTGGGTTGACGCTATAGTAGAGGAGTATGACTCCGTCGTCAAGAAAAGTGCATGGGAAGTTGTCCCAAGACCGGTTGAAAAATCAGTGGTTGGATCTCGATGGATCTATAAGGTGAAGCAGGCGACATATGGGATTGTGGAGAAATACAAGGCCAAATTTGTGGCCTAGGGATTCTCACAAGTTGAGGGGATTGACTATGAGGAGAATTTTGCACCAATCATGAGGTACTCTTCTATTATATATATATCCTTGCACTCTCAATGCAGATGGGGTGGTGCAAACATCAGATGGATGTGAAAACTGCATTTCTCAATGGAGTTATTAAGGAAGAAGTGTACATAGAGCAGCCAAAAAGTTTCGAGACCTTTGATAGTGAGTCGCATGTGCGCCGACTCGAGAGAGCACTATATGGGCTGAAGCAAGCATCTCGTGCTTGGTACACTCAGATTGACAATTATTTCACCAGGTTGGGCTTCACCAAAAGTGAAGAAAATGCAAACTTGTACCAGATTGTGGTTGATGGTAAGCTCTTGATTATCATACTTTATGTTGATGATCTAATTTTGACAGATGATGACCAGTTGATAACTTATGGTAAATAGGATCTTGCAAGGGAGTTCGAAATTAAGGAAATGGGAATCCTTCACTATTTCCTTGGCTTGTAAATATGGCAGCGGGATGGTGAACTATTTGTTTCTCAAGGCAAGTATGCCAAAGAGATTCTGGGTAAGTTTCACATGGAGAGTTGTAAACCCATGGATACTCCTCTTCCACGAAATTGGAGGAAAGAGGATGCTACTTCAGGAGAAGTAATGGACGCTACTATCTACAGGCAGCTAGTGGGTTCACTGATGTACTTGGTGAACACCAGACCATAAATTTGCTACGCAGTTAAGCAGCTGAGTCAAGCTATGGTTAATCTGACCGAGATCTTTTGGAAGGTAGGGAAGCATGTCTTGAGATATGTCAGGGGCACTACAGAGTATGGATTATGGTACATATGGACAGATGGAGTGAAGCTACAAGGCTTCATTGATGCAGATTTGGCAGGCAGTCCATTAGACAGAAAGAGCACATCAGGAGGGATATTCATCATAGGCTCAAAAACAGTTTCTTGGTATAGTAGAAAGAAATGATCTGCGGCACTCAATTCAGCTGAGGTGGAGTACATGGCAGTAAGTCAAGCTGCATTTGAGTCCATTTGGATGAGAAAGATATTGGTTGGTTTGTTTGGGTCTCAGATGGATCTGATGGTGATACATTGTGATAACCAGATTTGCATTAAACTCTCAGTTAATCCGGTATCCCATGATAGGTCCAAGAACATAGACATCTGGTACCACCATCTCAGATATTGTGTTCAGAGGTGCATTATGTTACTTCAGTACATTCACATGGAAGATCAGGATGCAAATATTCTGATGAAGGCGCTCTCCAGGAGAAAATTCAAATACCATAGAGGCAGGATCGGGGTGGCAGATAATCCATTTCTTGTTGAAATGGATTGTTGAAGTCCAACAAGAAATTTCAACACACACACTAGTGTGGGACCACATGTCCTAGTGATACATTAGTGTGAAGGCCAATTTAATTAATTAAATTGGTGTAGTGTCTAATTTAATTTTCCCTTGATTAAATTGGACAATAAAATGTAATCTTATCTCATAATCACTTGTAATAGTTAACTGAGTGTGATAAACTCAGTTATCTCATATATTTCGAGTTGAGGATGGTTGGTGAGGCATGCATAGTGATTCTATTAGTTATGGAGTTCGAATTGCAGTTGGTGCATTAGTTTAATGCATGAGTAATCAGTTAACTCAGTTAGGTGAGTTAAAGTCACTTGGACTAGTTGTAACTGTTGTTGCACCAGTGAGAGATCAAGTGAATTAAATCATATTTAATTCACAATCATTGATCTTCCATGCAACTGATGATTTACAATTAATAGTTGCATGCATGTCGATTCCAGTGGAGACCTAGTCGAGACAAAGGTTAAAGGGATGTTAACTATCAGTTGTGTGATTAGTAGGTTGCCCGCATGGATCAGTTGTTAGAGTTATGGCCTATATTGCAGGCATATATGCTAAGAACTATACTTTCTTTGTTTCTAAAATCTCCTCATGTGCCAACATCTCTTGGGTTTCCTTTTAAGGCCTTATCAAAACTTAGTTGTATGATGCCTAGAGGTGGTAAGGACCAACTTTTAAAACTTTGATATGTGGGTCAAGCTTAGATGAGAGGAAAGAGTAGGCTCAATAGATCTATCCCCTAGCATGTTATGATATTTCGTTCTATAAGATCACGTGTCTTGTCATATACATTCTAGTGAGAGGATTGAATAGATTATTTGATGTTTCTACTAGGCATCACCATAAGTTTTCCATTTTCTTTTAACTATTCTTGAATATTTTTCTATCGATGCTCCTTCCATGTGTCCACATTAGGAAAGCTAATGAATATATGCCATTTTTGGTTGAGGATTAGGTGCAAAAAATGGGTAGGCCTCCAATGTTCTCAGGTTTCTATAAGTCATTTCTATTGAAATCTAATTTCCTAAAGTTTACCACTCCATTATAACACAAGAATTTAATGTTCCCACATGAATTGAATAAGTGTTCTTCCATTTCTTCCTCATACTTGCACATGATAATATAAAGGGAGCTTCAAAGCCTTACATATTTATCATAAATGAGAGCCTTTATTTTTCTTACTATCCAAAGAAAGGAAGAAATATTTAACCATATTGCAAGGTTTTAGATCTTCTTAAATGTTATTGGTTTTTCCACCTCATAGTGTTTAGCTTATATCTAGTATGCTTCCTTGATTGATAAGTTCCCTCCCTCTTAGTATCCCCATTGAAGGATGTATGGTCCCTCGTTAATTTTTAGTCTTCCCATGCCCAACTCTACCTCTAGGTCTTTTGTTGACTCTTTAATGGGTCATATTCGCTAGTATGCCTTTGGTTTCCATATTCTTTAGTTTCGTTGCACTTGGATGGGCTCTTCCACTTAGTATTGTGACATGAACCTCCATTCTATAGCTCAAAAGAGAATTTTGGATTCTCACACAGAGTCGAATAAAGAGGATCTGCACTTTTGTTTCCACGAATCCTCCTAGAAGAGATCTATCTTCCTTGGTCTAAGCTTCCATAAATAATATATTTAAACTAGGTCCCCAAGTTGCCATGCATTGTTTCAAATTATAGACTATATTCTAACAACATCCTCCTCATGAGATTCTCCTATTCTAAGCTTGTTGTGTACTTATGCCTCTAAAAGTCCCCCAAGTGGTTTATCCTTTCTCTTTATCCATCTCCACCATAATTTTTTAGCTAAAGCTTGGCCCATGGCTAGGAGGTCCCTGATGCCCAATTCAATTGCTTCTTTAGGTTTGCAATTTGTTTTTAAGCTAATTTAGGTTTATATTAATATGATATAAAAATTAATATAATCTTGGTTGCCTGAGGCCTACCAAAATGGAAACCAAAATCTAGCCAATCATGCACACAGTTTGCCAAAATAATTGATTATTTACATATAGTAGGCTATGGTAGTTCCAAATGTACTAGATAAAAGCTTAAAATGACAATTGAACTAGTAACTAGAAAACTAATAAGGAATATGGCTAAAGAGACACATAGAAATGAAAAAAAAAAAAAAATTAAGACATGAATTACCAGGGAGGGAGATGAGATGACCACGATTAAGAGGAGGCATTTTATTCATTTCAATTGCTAGGTTATTGCTATAGAAGTTCGTCCTTGATGAAAATTGGATTAGAGTTTGTGCCTCTAGGAGTGTGAGCGCATAAATTTTTTATTCACCTGGTCATTAATTTCATCATTTTTTACTAGTGGTGGTTATGAGCTCCCCTATGTCGTACTCCTTGTGTGAACCTTCATCATAAGCTTTAAAGTTAAGACCAAAAGTTAGTCTATAGAGAATGTTGAATTTGGATTCCAACCTTCAGAGGTTGTAGAAAAATTCATGATTATACATTTTTTGGTTTTAAGGAGAATGTTTACCATAGTTTTAGCAAGCCAATAAAATTACATTTCCCTAAAAAGCTTAGTATCCCGTGACTAAGAAAACCTATAGTCTTGTACCCAACCTTGAATTTGGTGTGCTAAGGTCACTACTTCACATATTTTACCAAATTTTTGACTCCAGACGAGTCTATAGGGTAGCATTTTGCTGAAATTGCTACTGATATTTTCTAGTAGTCCTCTCACCACCTATGCCATGAGGACATATAGAGGCGTGTCTCCAAGGATGCAAATCCTTTATTCTTTGGAATGAATCCCATGCTGTTGGATTTAGGTGCATTCAAATTAATCATTACTACAACAAAATTGAGTTTATAGGTTGGAAAAAAACACTCCAATAAAGAGCTCTATATAATCTAACATCACTCCAAAGAATCCCTAGTGTCACGAAGACATGAACATAATATAGCTGCCACAAAGAGCCAATAGCTAGGTGCCAACAACCAACTAGAATACAATACTTAATATTGTGAACCCAGTGGAAACTGTATCCACCCAAGTGGAAGAAAAATGACTAGGCTAGCCTTTATTTACCCACTAACCAATAAATAGAAGAGCTAGGATGCTTAGAGGGTGAAAAAACATCGGTTCACTACAATCTAGTGGAAGGGGAAAGACCATAGGAATTACGTTTAGGCTGAAATTTCTTAGTGTAGTCCCAATTAAATGAACCTCCCCACACATATTCATTATTGCCCCTGCACGAGCCATTACACTCCTAGATGTGCCTATAAACTAATGCATATTATAACCACCATGGTTAGGGTTCGTTGGTTCTCTAATACTAGCCTTCTCCCATTTCTGCACATGGAACATGCTTGTAGTCCCCCTCCCACTCAAATTCATGAGTGTGAATGTCCCATAATAGGTTCAAAAAAGCATGTAAAGCCACCATGCATCCTACATTAGCCTCCACTTGTCACATGGCTAGATCGATTCCTAAAACCCTCACCAACATCCAATTCAAGGGTAGGTTTTTAGACCTTGTCCCATGAACCAAGTCCCATTTTTTTGTTTCCCTTCTTTGAACCTCCCCATGGAAAGGCCCTATGTAACCTATTGATAGCCTTAATAATTTTTGTAGGGGTTGCCAACAATGAGAATATATACAAGAGCATCAATTGTAGCACCAATTTGATGAGAAGGATATTCCTAGGTGGGGAAAGATGTTTGAAGGTCAAAATATTGAGTTTTCGTTCTATTTTGAATAATAGTTATTTTCAAGAGATGTTTCTATTTAAATTATCAACTAGTGGACAATCAATATATTTTTAGGGCATAGATCCTCTTAGAAAACCTATAATACAAGTTATGTTCCTTTGAATATTCACGGGGATATTGAAAAAGAAAATAATGGATTTACCTTGATTAATAAGAATTCCTGAAGCCTTTAGAAAAGTATCTAGGACTCATTTGATATTTTTTGGGGGGACCCCAAGAGCATTATTTCATTCACACATTAGAGTTGAGATAAAGGATCTACTCCCTAATGGAGACACGTGATTTTTAGATACCCTTTTGCCACTACCTTGTGAAGGCTTCTTCCAAGGTCCTTTGTTATAATTACATAAGATAAGGGACAAAGAAAACCCCTCCAAAGTGGTTGGATGGTGGAGACTAGGAACCATCCATTGGGATTGAAAAAAGACAAAGGAGAGTAGATTCATTACCCAATGGGTCTAATCATTAAAAAAACCAAAGGATCTCAATGTTTTTTCTGTAAAGCTCTAATTTAGGAAATCAAAAGCTTCAAACATATCCAGATTAATCACCATGCCTTGTTTTTTCACTAGATTTTAGTGAGAGAATAATCTCATGGGATATTATGATACCATCCAAGATTTTTTATCCTTCCACATAGCCATCTTGTTCCTACAATGTGATATTATCTTAGCCTATTGGCTATGTTTTTTATTTTGTCTATTGTGATTTTCCATTCTTCTTTTGGGACGAGGGTGAGAAAAGTGGAATTTAGAGCTCAAATGATACTTGTGGATTGTCTAGAGCCTTCCATAATTTCCCAAACATCTCTTACCAATATTACCTACCAGGTTTGTAAGAAATCGACGGTGAATCTATCCAAACCTAGAGGCCACTTTCTGGTTGGCATGTCAAGCAATGTTCATTTAACTTCCTCAAAGATTATATTCATCATTAGATTAATATTTTTCTCCCATCTAACTATTGATGGTATGTAGTCGATGGTGATTTCGATAGCTTTTGACATCCACCAATGATTTAAATAGTGTTTCACAACTCTTCTTTTATTTTTGAATGCTTTTCTAATTTAATACCTTATGATGAATGTAGGAAAACTATCATGTTGTGATGCCTTCTATTTAACATTGAATAATGGAAGAAGTTTGAGTTTTTGTCCTTGTCTTCAGGCCAATCGATTTTGAAATCTCGACACCACAATATTTCTTCTTGTTGCATTTGTGCCTTTCATTAGAGTTGAAGATCTTCCTCCTATTGATTCCTCTCTAGAAACCCCCTTTGTTAAACTATTAATGATTGAATCTCTTCCAACTTCTTTTCTAGTTATATTTTCATGTGGAGTATTTTTCCAAAGACTTTTCTATTCCCAAGTCTTGATTTTGGTTTTTAACCTTTCTAGTATTTGTTAAAAAATGCACATTTTCAAGCCTTTAGGTTAACATTCCTCTTCCCACTAGGTTTTGATATTCCACTAGAAGTTCATGTGGGATATCTACAATTTTTTGAAATAAAAGGACCTAGGTCTTGGACAACATGCATTAGCCCAAGAAAGATTGATAAGCTAGTGGCTCAACCCTACACGTGGAAGGATCTCAACATTCATGGTTCCTCCATGCTTTAACAACAATATGTCACCAAGAAATTTTCTAGCCAAGCTAATATTTAATGATATCATCATTGTTTAGTAGTCTAGATGTAGCATCCATTGTTCATTCTCATGTCCACCAACTTGAGCTCTATAAAGGAATTTCAAAAGGATATGTTTATTTATTCCATGTGGCAGGAGCCTCCATTCCTTTTTAGGAGGAAGGTGAATATGATGAAGCCCCTCTCCCCATGATCGAATGCTTGCCTTCATAATTTGGACCTAAAGCTTGTAAAATGTTTGTACATCTTTCCTTGACTATGAAATTGTGCAGGGAATAAACATCTATGATCAAGCCTATCTTTGAGGAATTAAATTATTTATGGTTGGCTAATATGAATCTCGTAGTATCCATGATGTCATCTAGAATCACATGGCTTGGGTCCCATAGTATGGTTAAGCCTATTGAGAAACCTTTTGAGCTTGTTGCTATTAATTCACATCCCCTGTATATATTTTTGCTTGTTAAAATCATGGCATCCCTATTGCATTATGATTCTTGCTTAGATTGTCATAAACAATTTTATTCTTAAGTTTCCTTTGTTTTCTTGACGCATTGACACCTTTAACAATCCATGAGATGACATTCATATCAACCTTCTGGGTTAGGTGATAAAATACTCATTTGGTAACCTTATGGATTGACCTAAATTGAGTAATTAGCCTCCACCCTCTTGAGTTTTTTTCTTGCTCCATTTTATACCTATTTTTTGTTCTTCTCTCAACCTTTTCAATGCTTTGAACATCGTCATCCTAATCCATAGGGTCGAGTCTACTTGGATTTGAAAGGTAGGGCATAGATTCATCTTCCTTAGATCCATATGAGGGCCGAGAGATTTCCTTCTATCATCTTGATATCCACCATGGGTTTTTCTTCCTCCTATTGATTCTTGGTCTTCCTCCCCCTCCATTTCCATGTCGAGATCCTCGTGATGTTCTCCCCCATTTTCCATCTTCATATTGTTCTTCTCTATTTTTCTCCTCTTGATTTCAACTTGGGGGTTCTGTAATTATCGAGGGCCCACCTTATTTGATTTAGAGGCATCCTTTGATGTTGCCTCCTTTGCTAATAATTGGAAGTTATTGGACTCCCTGATGTTGATGTCTAAAGTAGGATTTTGAGATTTCTTGTTGGGTTTTCTCTTAGTTAGGATTTTGATAAAGCCTTCATTGTCCTCAATTTATTTTTGATATTTTAATATGACTATTTTGATTAGTGGGTAATACCTGAAAAGGTGGTGGATCATGCTCATTCCATTTGCAACATCTAAAGGGGATGTGTTCATAGTCAAGGGTATGAACCCATCTAGAGTTTTAAAATCATATTTAGATAGTTTTTGGAATAACTATAGAGACAATCATGTAAACATGGATTCTTGTGTAGGAGGTGTAGTTATCCATCTTGGTGAATAGAAACCCCCCGCTTTGTAATATAATACAAATTTATCATGTCAATGCGATTTTACTTGCTTATGTTTAGTTTATATCAAACTTATGTGAATGAATGATATATCAATGGGAAGTAATTAATGATGGACAAGAAGATGGTAGATTTATTATGAAGGACAATGCATGCGTTTAATTTTAGATTATTTTAATGTTGGGTTGAATTTAAGCCCAATATATGTCTATTATACGTAAACATTAAAATTAACATGCTTCGATTAATAAATCAAGCACTACATTCAAACATGCCTGGAACCTAACATCATATCTATAATTCAACAATTTTTCAATTTAGGTCATGGTGCATCCAAACCTACAAAATTATTAATCCAATATTGTATTTAAAAATTGTAGCATCAAAAAATTCATCGTATAAACTTGTCAATATAACACTTTATATAGCGAAACCCATGTAAGTAAAACAATTATTAATATAGCTTATTATGACATTCTTCTTTAAAATTAATTACGTTGTAAGGCATCTTTATTTGAAAACAACTCACCTCTCATGCCACGTGTCTCTTTATATGCCTTTGATTTAGATGTTAGACGATACAAATAACTTGTACCATCGGATTAAAAATCCAGTATTATTCAATTACAATTAGTTACTAGTATCTAAGCCCACGCCAATATGTTTTCACATGAATGAGAACTCTGAGTTAATTGGCCTTTCTCCGAGTGTGGGTGGATGCATTTTTATTTATCTTTTCTCTGCACTTAAGCTCGTTCTGAATCATTCAACTTACAAGAAAGTGAGATGAGTGTTTGTGTGTTCTAGCGAGCTGGGAGATATCGCTGACCTAGTGCCTAATGGTGATTAGATGTTGGCAGCACCAGGCATTGGCAAGACAAAAATCAGGTGAAACAGGACTGTGCAAGCTTTTGGGCTCCTGTGACCATTCATCAAGCAAGGTTGTCCTTATCAAGCCAGGTTGCTCCACTTTTATGATTCGGTGCTTTCTTTTTTTATTCATTTCAGCGTTCCTGCTCTCACTTCATCAAGCGCCTTTTTACTATGCTCAGAAGGGTTACCTTCTGCTACCACTCTAGTGCAACGGTTATTTTTACTATCCTCAATGGAGGAGGAAACATTTCCCTCTGCCATTAATTTCACTACAAAAGTTGTATCTGTGTGAGATAAGCTTTTTAAATTCCTTGCTGCAATGTTATGCACAGCCACAATTGAGGCAGATTGATGTAATTTGTTTGTTGCAGTGCCTTCTTGAATCCTGCTAGGTGATGCTTTTAACTGCGCCCGTCCCTCACCTGAGGACCTTATTGGAATGAGGTAATACTTGTGTTGGACAAACAAGTGTTTTTTCTTCAGACCGTATTGACTTAGATGAGTCCTTTATTTCACATGTCACTGACTTGACACATATACCATTTGTGGCAAGATTTTCAAAATTTGCTTCTCGAAATATTAGATACATCTCTTCTTACTTTTCTGGTTCTCATTTCCTTTATTTTTACGTTTTGAATGTCTGATGTATATATACACCTGAGGACCTTATTGGAATGAGGTAATACTTGTGTTGGAGAAATAGGTTTCTTTTCTTCAGACCATATTGACTTAGATGAATCCTTTATTTCACATGTCACTGGCTTGACACATATACCATCTGTGGCAAGATTTTCAAAATTTGCTTCTTGAAATATCAGATACATCTCTTCTTACTTTTTCGGTTCTCATTTCTTTTATTTTTACATTTTGAATATCTGATGTATATATACACCTGAGGACCTTATTGGAATGAGCTAATACTTGTGTTGGAGAAATAGGTTTTTTTTCTTCAAACGATATTCACTTAGATGAGTCCTTTATTTCACATGTCATTGGCTTGACACATACACCATCTGTGGCAAGATTTTCAAATTTTCCTTTTGAAATATCAGATACATCTCTTTTTACTTTTCTGATTCTCATTTCTTTTTTAATTTGATTTATGGAACCTGTTGGGGTTCCCATGTTGTGGCCAGATTGGCAAGACCAAAAGATGAGACAACATCATAACCACTTTCAAACCTCAGGATCTAGCCCTCCTGGGTCCAGAGAGGGATCTCTCTATGATTCTTAAAGGTATATGACTTTGAAGCTCAAAAGGTTAAGATATTAGGCTAGTTATAGGCACAGGGTTTGTTTGTTTGATTGTTAGTTTGGTTGCTGGTAATCAGGAAAGAAGAGCTCAATATAAGAAAAGGCTTAACAAAGAGGATTTTAGGCAGGGGTGAAGTATTCCAGGGAGCATTCATGACCATTGGGCAATGGAGTTAGGAAAGGGTTTACTTGCTATTCAATGTGCAGGCTTTCAGTTGGGCTAGTCATCTAAAACATTGGATCTTAAAGATGATAGTGTGGTATGGAGTGGTAAGGGAAAAGGGAACAATAAAGATTTATAGCACAAAGTTAAAGACCTGAGATCAGACAGAGACTTTGAACTCTCAATGCCTTGGCCTCCAGCTTGAGGGTTCTTATAAAAGGTTCAATTGACTAAAAAGGATCCTAGTGAGATAGAGACATAGTTCTAGACCTCCCAGTGTTCCCAATTCATTCAATGAAATCTTAACAAGAACATCTAAGAAAGATTCATTTAATTCATACACCAGCTAGCAGGCAATAACATCCACTACACTGGTTAAATTAACTGAAATCAACTCTTAGATAACACATTTAGTAGAAAATATAAAAGGCAAGGAGAGCAGAAACATAGGGTACCTAACAAGGGTAAATCCTATGCTAGATTTCTGATGCAAGCCAGTGGAAATGAAATGAAATGGAATGCAAATTAAACACAAATACAAAGATAGGAAAACATCACCGCTGCTTTAGTTCAGGACCCAAAGAAATGTGCTTGTCATATTAAAAAGCAACACCAGTCAAGTAAAACATTGCCAATAGCTAGATACTCAGTTGGAAAACATCTTCCTCAGCCTATCTCACAACTTTACACAGAGACTATGTCTCAAAAGAAACAGCTTGCAATTCTCTGATAACTGATCAACAACCTTTACAATGAGTTTCCTCATGAATTTTATAGTTGTAGAGAGCAGAGGAGGTAGGTGAAAAACTAAATGAAGCATTAAAACTCAGAAAGAATGAGGGCCGAAACCCATTCTGTTTTAAATCCAAGGCATTTATCTATGACACTCTTTTGGGTGAAAAAATGGTCTTCTTCAGGCTTCCATTTACTCCGGGCATGTCTCTGATGTACTCTGCTGCACCATTCTGTAGTACTTCTAGTGAATAAAAAAAAAAAGTAAATAAATGATGCTAGGGTCTGCCATACTGTATAACAAATGCTCTGGTAGCATAGGACTGCTCCGTCAAGGTGGAAATCTTTACTTGGACATAATGTGGACTAAAAAAATAATGTGTACCGTGTCCTTTCATGGAGAAAAACATTCTGCTGATGTAGAAAACTTGATATACATTAATTTATGCGCTTTGTACCCTTTGTGTGATCCACGATGTCTTCAATCTGGTACTTTGCCTCTAAACCACTGAGTTGAGGCACAAAGATCTCCATTTTCATGCCTTAAACTCTCTGCTGCTCCATTTCTGTCTCCGTCGGTGAAATCTACGCTTTTAATGGCTCTGGGGAGGTTTTACAGAGTTCAAACCCTGTTCTTTTAATGCAAGTCTTGTCATGGTTCCTTCCCAGGCTTTCTTCGTGATTTCGGCCTTTGAAAAATGGTTCTTTCTGTGTTTTTTTCCACTGTAATAAAGACTGTATAATCATGGCGACTTTCACCATCTGATAACCCTGCAAAACACGAAAACCTGTTAAAAAAAATCATGCATGGAGGTGGTGGGTGCACCGGGGACGGCGAGAATGGTTGTACAGACTGGTGAGATGGCGGGAAACTGTAGGATTATGGTGGAAAATGCAGTGGGAGGCTTGCAGAATGGTGGCGCAGTGGGAAAATGCAGTTGGAGGGTGGCGAGAACGGAAATTCAATGCAAAACATTAAAATTTGACCTTTGAATGCATATATGTACATGGACGAGTGAGAAATACGATGAAACACGTGGAATGGGTGACGTGGCGAGAGCGGTCAACGGCGGGACATGCAATCAGATCTGGATCGTCCGATCTCGGGAGGAGATCGATGGCTGAAAACACGGCGCAGGGTGGATGAATCTGGACCGTTCGATCTCGGGAGGAGATCGACGGTTGAAAATGCATTGGAGGGCGATGGATGGTGGGCCATGGGTACAGATGCCTTGAATTATCTTCCGCGCATCTTTGGGGTGCGATGACCGTTGTATGGAGAGCCCCAGATTGGACGGTTGACGTGCATATCGCGCCGGGTTTTCTGCCGAACGATAACACGCGATGGGGGGGGGTTTGGAACAGTGTCGGTGCCGCACGTCATGCGATGAGTGGAATCGTTGGCCAAATGAAAAATACCGCCCATCCCTCAAAGGCGGTGCGATAGAAACTGCCGGATTTGGAACAGTGACCGCGGCGTGGCGACCACCGAGGCGGGTAGATTCCGGACCGTTGATCTTGTGGGTTAACGGACAGCGGAGATGTGATGAACGGGGTGAACGGTGGACGCTGCGAGGACACGACGACCGTCCGATCTATATAGATCGACGCTGCAAAATGCGCCCAATATGGATTCTGCGATAAGCGCTTTTTCGGGCTACCGCGTGGTTTCGGCACCCGGGTCACATGGGGGGAAATACGGTTCAGGGGCTGGCCAAAAGGGTGCTAAATCCATATACATGGAAAACATGGTTTATGGTCCATTTTAAGTGCATTTTAAGGCCAGGGAAGGGTAACGGTAGGGGAAAGAGGGGGAAATAAAGCAAACCAGGGGTAGGTGTAGGATTTAAAGGGGATTATGGGAGGATTTAGAAGGTAAAAAGGGGAACTTTAACAAAGGGGGAAAAGGGTTTAAAAGGGACATTTTGCAGGGATATAAGGGGCAAATAAAAGCCTTTTGGAGCACCGTTTTTTGCAATCAGAGAGGATTTATAATGGGAATTAGCAGATGAGATTTAACAAAGGAAAAAGGAACAAGACTTCAAGGATGATGTGTTTTCAGAGGAAATGCATTCCTTGAAGGCTCAAAAACATTTTAGCCCCATGTTTGCTTGTCAAAAAATTTATAGGGGGCTAACAGTGGCTCCACACGGGGATGGCTTCTTCTTGAAGGAGTCAAGAATTCAGAAGCTAAATCTTTGGAGTAGGCCAGATGCCTAGTACCTTGAGCCATATTTCTTCCTTGATTTTTAGCTGCCACAAATATGATAGATCAACAGAAATATCCCCAAACAATCTACCTACCCATCCTACAATCTTAGCAAATTTTTTTTCTAGGGTGCATTTGAACTAGCAGACCCTTTACATCATTTTTATTTTTTACAAACAAGAAAATAAACCTATTCTATTTCTACCCTTATTGCTCCATGAGACCAGATTAAACTGTTGGCCTCACATATTTCTCTACCTAATCTAGTATCTGCTAGGATTAAACTGCCTAGCAGATTTCTTCTCTACATTTTAAGACAGAAATTGAAAACATTCAAGCCGGGATTAGACTATATGACTTGCTGGACCTTGCAGACATTAAAACAACTAACTACATGCTCACAGACTGAGCTTATTTGAGCTTTTCCTACCTACCCTACTCTAACTGGATATCTATGATGCTCTAGGTGATACAATAATGCCAATGCAGCCAGTCAAGCAATAGCAAAAAAGGGAAGAAGAACTGACTGCTCATCAGAGACAACCGTAAGATGCTCTGCATGTGGATCTTCAAAACTGAGGCCACCAGCAGTGGTGACCAATTCTGATGTATGTGGCACTTGCAAAAGATTAATGCTTGAGGGGCTGAGCCAATCAGGGCCTCCATGTATTCTGCCATAGGATCAACAAAAACATGATGAAATTTGTTTTCTTCAAAGCCTCCCATGACTGATAGGCTGTCTGCATCCTAGGCAGTTTCAATCATTGCATCTACAATATGGCCTCTGTAATCACACTCCTCCTTTTCTTGGTTGGGAGTATTTGGCAGATGAGCATAAACTAGGAATACCTCTTCTTCCTCTAGATCAAAACAAAGATGTCTGTGGGAAAGAAGATCTCGCTCATCTTCACTACAGCCTGAGCTAGAGGGCTCATTATATTCGACAATGCTGTCCTCTAGTAACGCAGGCTGGTTCTGCTGAAACGGAATGAACTCTATGAAAAAATCAACACATTCTTGAGCGTGGGCTTCTTTGATTACCTTAATCCTTTCGGGAGAAGGCTCAGGATATTCATTCCTCTCAAGATTTTCTTCATCTCTTTCCTCCTTGTCCTCTATGCTGAAAAGCCGCTGGCTCCCATCTTCTTTGAAATTATTACTGATGATCTGATGTTTAACAAAGTGAAGATTCAAAGAATCTTCATCTGCTATCATGCTTTCAACGCTTTCTTCATCAGTATCATAGATGGCCTGCATTAGCTCATCCCTTTCTTGAAGTTGATGGTCGTGATCTTCCTCCCATGAATCTACTGATGATGGCCCTGCAAGCTCAGTTTCCCTTTGGAAAAATTTATCATCAGACATATCAACATCAGAGAAATCATAATAATAAGCATTGTCACCCATCAAATCTTCAGGACTCTCAGCAAGTCTTTCTTCAAAATAGTCTGCAAGTTCATTTTCTGATTCTAACTCTTGTTCATCATACATGCTTGGCATGCTGCTTACGTCTTGCAGTGATCTGGTTTGTCTTTTTTTAGGACAAGGAGCAGGTCTTTTCCAATTATCCTCTCTGGTTTCATCCTCATATTCCTCCTCTTTTACATTTAGCAAGGAGTTGGCATTCTCTATTAGTCTTTCCAGCTTGTTCTCTAAAGAGATCTGCGATGTTTGCTCTGCCCGGTCTTTCTTTGCTGCTTTTAATCTTTCCTCCCTGCACTTTATGTTATATTCGATAGTGACTGCTATATTCTGCATTTCCTCTAGGCTCGAAGGTTCTCTTTCTCTTATATGGAATTCCACCTCGGGGTCAAAAGAACTAGGATAGTTCAATAGGGCCCATCCTAGAGGTGGTTTTATGTCAGAAGGTATTGCATGATATACCTTATTGAACCTGGCTGAAAATTCTTGTACTGTCTCTCCTGGCTGCCTTTTCAAATTTTGATACTCTCCTAGGATGAGGAGAGCATTCTTAGGGGCTGCCCATTTATCAAGGAAAACTTGAGAAAATTGATGAAAGCTGAAAATGCTTGCCTCTGGAAGGCTTTTGAGCCAACTCTTACATTTCCTTGTAATGACAAGGCAAACATTCTAATGCACACATCATCTTCTTCTATTTCATACAATTCAAGTAAATCCTCAAGGTTTTGAACATGTTCTTCAACAGTGGCCCTTTTATTTTCTTCATCAAAAAGAGGCAGCTGGTTTATAAGTTTTGAAGGAAGGGGTTGGAAAATAAGAGGTAAAACCAGAGGCTTATATCTTTCTATGACCTTTGTAGGTGTAGGTGGTATAAAAATAGGCTCATGGCTGCTTGAAGCTTCTTCAGGAGTGGGAGATACAACATGAGCCTCTTGTTCCACCAAGTTCTTCACAGGAGTATAGGTCTGCACATGGTCTGAAGACTGAGGCTTAAGATCTTTCCCATATTCAGTGTGGGTCTCATCTTTGTACATTTGATCAGGTTTAAAGTAGGACATAACATAGTGGTAGACAAAAACAATGAATCCTTTGAACCAAATCCAGCCAATGTGTTCTACCCTTCTATGAGGCCTGGCCATATTTCAGGTTCTTCCTCCAATAGAGTCTTTGAGAGTGATGGAGTGTGGAGTCGCTAGGTGGATGTATATGAATGTTTGAAGCAGGATGTTGTCCACCATCAGCAATGAGATACCAATCTAACCAGAGATTCTGGGTCTTTTGAGTGCCTAAGCGTATGTAAGATAAATGCACTCAATTCCCCAGCGGAGTCGCCATTATGTTGGGGTTCCCATGTTTTGGCCAGATTGGCAAGACCAAAAGATGAGACAACATCAGAACCACTTTCAGACCTTAGGATCTAGCCCTCCTGGGTCTAGAGAGGGATATCTCTATGATTGTTAAAGGTATATTACTTTGAAGCTCAAAAGGTTAAGATATTAGGCTAGTTGTAGGCACAGGGTTTTTTTGTTTGATTGTTGGTTTGGTTGATGGTAATCAGGAAAGAAGAGCTCAATATAAGACAAGGCTTAACAAAGAGGATTTTAGGCAGGGGTGAAGTATTTCAAGGAGCATTCATGACCATTGGGAAATGGAGTCAGGAAAGGGTTTACTTTCTATTCAATGTGCAGGCTTTCAGTTGGGCTAGTCATCTAAAACATTGGATCTTAAAGATTGTAGTGTGGTATGGAGTGGTAAGGGAAGAGGGAACAATAAAGATTTATAGCACAAAGTTAAAGACCTGAGATTAGAGAGAGACTTTGAACTCTCAATGCTTTGGCCTCCAGCTTGAGGGATCTTAGAAAAGGTTCAATTGACTGAAAAGGATCCTAGTGAGATAGAGACATAGTTCTAGACCTCCCAGTGTTCCCAATTCATTCAATCAAATCTTAACAAGAACATCTAAGAAAGATTAATTTAATTCATACATCAGCTAGCAGGCAATAACATCCACTACACTAGTTAAATTAACTGAAATCAACTCTTAGATATCATATTTAACAGAAAATATAAAAGGCAAGGAGAGCAGAAACATAGGGTACCTAACAAGGGTAAATCCTATGCCAGATTTCTGATGCAAGCCAGTGGAAATGAAATGAAACAGAATGCAAATTAAACACAAATACAGAGATAGGAAAACATCACCGCTGCTTTAGATTAGGATCCAAAGAAATGTGCTTGTCATATTAAAAAGCAACACCAGTCAAGTACAACATTGCCAATAGCTGGATACTCAGTTGGAAAACATCTTCCTCAGCCTATCTTACAACTTTACACAGAGACTATGTCTCAAAAGAAACAGCTTGCAATTCTCTGATAACTGATCAACAACCTTTACAATGAGTTTCCTCGTGAATTTTATAGTTGTAGAGAGCAGAGGAGGTAGGTGAAAAACTAAATGAAGCATTAAAACTCAGAAAGAATGAGGGCCGAAACCCAGTCTGTTTTAAATCCAGGGCATTTATCTATGGCACTCTTTTGGGTGAAAAAGTGGTCTTCTTCAGGCTTCCATTTACTCCTGGCATGTCTCTGATGTACTCTGCTGCAGCATTCTATAGTACTTCTAGTGAATAAACAAAAAAAGTAAATAAATGATGCTAGGGTTTACCATACTGTATAACAAATGCTCTGGTAGCATAGGACTGCTCTGTCAAGGTGGAAATATTTACTTGGACATAATGTGGACTGAAATAATAATGTGTATCGTGTCCTTTCATGGAGAAAAACATTCTACTGATGTAGAAAACCTGATATACATTAATTTATGCGCTCTTTACCCTCTGTGTGATCCACGATGTCTTCAATCTGGTACTTTGCCTCTAAACCACTGAGTTAAGGCGCAAAGATCTCCATTTTCATGCCTTAAACTCTCTGCTGCTCCATCTCTGTCTCCGTCGGTGAAATATGCACTTTTAATGGCTCTGGGGAGGTTTTACAGAGTTCAAACCCTGTTCTTTTAATGCAAGTCTTGTCATGGCTCCTTCCCAGGCTTTCTTCTTGATTTCGGGCTCTGAAAAAATGGTCCTTTCTGCATTTTTTGCCGCTGTAATAAAGACTGTATAATCATGGCGGCTTTCACCATCTGATAACCCTGCAAAACACGAAAACCCGTTAAAAAAAACCATGCATGGAGGTGGTGGGTGCACCGGGGACGACGAGAATGGCTGTACAGACTAGTGAGATGGCGGGAAACTGTAGGATTATGGCGGAAAATGTAGTGGGAGGCTTGCAGAATGGTGGCGCAATGGGAAAATGCAATTAGAGGGTGGCGAGAACGGAAATTCAATGTAAAACATTAAAATTTGACCTCCTTTGAATGCATTTATGTACATGGACGGGTGAGAAATACGATGAAACACGTGGAATGGGTGACGTGGCGGGAGCGGTCAACGGCGTGACATGCAATCAGATCTGGATCGTCCGATCTTGGGAGGAGATCGACGGCTAAAAACACAGCGCAGGGTGGATGAATCTGGACCGTCCGATCTCGGGAGGAGATCGACGGCTGAAAATGTATCAGAGGGCGACGGATGGTGGGCTAGGGGTATGGATGCCTTGAATTATCTTCCGCACATATTTGGGGTGCGATGACCATTGGATGGAGAGCCCCAGATCTGACGGTTGACATGCATATTGCGCTGGGTTTTCTGCTGAACGATAATGTGTGATGTGTGGGAGGAGGGAGGGGGGGGTGCAGTTTTGTAACAATGTTGGTGCCACGCGTCATGTGATGAGTGGAATCGCTGGCCAAACGAAAAATACCGCCCATCCCTCAAAGGCGGTGCGATAGAAACCGCCGGATTTGGAACAGTGACCGTGGTGTGGGGACCACCGAGGCAGGCAGATTCCGGACCGTTGATCTGGCGGGTTAACGGACGACGGAGATGCGATGAACGGAGTGAACGGGTTGAACGGTGGATGCTGCAGGGACGTGACGACCGTCCGATCTATACAGATTGACGGTGCAAAATGCGCTCGATATGGATTCTGCCATAAGCGCTTTTCAGGGCTAGCGCGTGGTTTCGGCACCCGGGTCACATGGGGGGAAATACGGTTCAGGGATTGGCCAAAAGGGTGCTAAACCCATATACATGGAAAACATGGTTTATGGTCCATTTTAAGTGCATTTTAAGTGCATTTTAAGGCCATGGAAGGGTAACGGTAGGGGAAAGAGGGGGAAATAAAGCAAACCAGGGGTAGGTGTAGGATTTAAAGGGGATTATGGGAGGATTTAGAAGGTAAAAAGGGGAACTTTAACAAAGGGGAAAAAGGGTTAAAAAGGGACATTTTGTAGGGATACAAGGGGCAAATAAAAGCCTTTTGGAGCACCGTTTTTTGCAATCAAAGAGGCTTTATAATGGGAATCAACATAGGGGATTTATCAAAGGACAAAGGCACAAGGAGACTTCAAGGATGATGTGTTTTCAGAGGAAATGCATTCCTTGAAGGCTCAAAAACATTTTAGCCCCCTGTTTGCTTGTCAAAAAAATTATAGGGGGCTAACAGTGGCTCCACATGGGGATGGCTTCTTCTTGAAGGAGTCAAGAATTCAGAAGCTAAATCTTTGGAGTAGGCCAGATGCCTGGTACCTTGAGCTATCTTTCTTCCTTGATTTTCAGCTGCCACAAATATGATAGATCAGCAGAAATATCCCCAAACAATCTACCTACCCATCCTACAATCCTAGCATTTATTTTATTTTATTTTTAGGGTGCATTTGAACTAGTAGACCCTTTACATCATTTTTATTTTTTACAAACAAGAAAATAAACCTATTCTATTTCTACCCTTATTGCTCCATGAGACCAGATTAAATTGTTGGCCTCACATATTTCTCTACCTAATCTAGTATCTGCTAGGATTAAACTGTCTAGCAGATTTCTTTTCTACATTTTAAGACATAAATTGAAAACAGTCAAGCCAGGATTAGACTGTCTGACTTGCTGGACCTTGCAGACATTAAAACAACTAACTACATGCTCACAGACTGAGCTTATTTGAGCTTTTCCTACCTACCCTACTCTAACTGGATATCTCTGATGCTCTAGGTGATACAATAATGCCAATGCAACCAGTCAAGCAATAGCAAAAAAGGGAAGAAGAACTGACTGCTCATCAGAGACAACCGTAAGATGCTCTACATGTGGATCTTCAAAACTGAGACCACCAGCAGTGGTGACCAATTCTGATGTATGTGGCTCTTGCAAAAGATTAATACTTGAGGGGCTGAGCCAATCAAGGCCTCCATGTATTCTGCCATAGGATCAACAAAAACATGATGAAGACTTTTTTCTTCAAAGCCTCCCATGACTGATAGGTTGTCTGCATCCTGGGCAATTTCAATCATTGCATCTGCAATATGGCCTCTGTAATCACACTCCTCCTTTTCTTGGTTGGGAGTATTTGGCAAATGTGCATAAACCAGGAATACCTCTTCTTCCTCTGGATCAAAACAAAGATGTCTGTGGGAAAGAAGATCTCGCTCATCTTCACTACAGCCTGATCTAGAGGGCTCATTATATTCGACAGTGCTGTCCTCTAGTAACGCAGGCTGGTTCTACTAAAACGGACTGAACTCTGTGAAAAAATCAACACATTCTTGAGTGTGGGCTGCTTTGATTACCTTAATCCTTTCGGGGGAAGTCTCAGGATATTCATTCCGCTCAAGATTTTCTTCATCTCTTTCCTCCTTGTCCTCTGCGCTGAAAAGCCGCTAGCCCCCATCTTATTTGAAATTATTACTGATGATCTGATGTTTAACAAAGTGAAGATTCAAAGAATCTTCATCTGTTATCATGCTTTCAACGCTTTCTTCATCAGTATCATAGATGGCCTGCATTAGCTCATCCCTTTCTTGAAGTTGATGGTCGTGATCTTCCTCCCATGAATCTACTGGTGATGGCCTTGCAAGCTCGGTTTCCCTTTGGAAAAAATTATCATTAGACATATCAACATCAGAGAAATCATAATTATAAGCATTGTCACCCATCAAATCTTCAGGACTCTCAGCAAGTCTTTCTTAAAAATAGTCTGCAAGTTCATTTTCTGATTCTAACTCTTGTTCATCATACATGCTTGGCATGCTGCTTACGTCTTGCAGTGATCTGGTTTGTCTTTTTTGAGGACAAGGAGTAGGTCTTTTCCAATTATCCTCCCTGGTTTCATCCTCATATTCCTCCTCTTTTACATTTAGCAAGGAGTTGGTAGTCTCTATTAGTCTTTCCAGCTTGTTCTCTAAAGAGATCTGCGATGTTTGCTCTGCGCGGTCTTTCTTTGCTGCTTTTAATCTTTCCTCCCTGCACTTTATGTTATATTCAATAGTGACTGCTATATTCTGCATTTCCTCCAGGCTCTAAGGTTCTCTTTCTCTTATATGGAATTCCACCTCGGGGTCAAAAGAACTAGGATAGTGCAATAGGGCCCATCCTAGAGGTGGTTTTATGTCAGAAGGTATTGCATGATATACCTTATTGAACCTGGCTGAAAATTCTTGTACTGTCTCTCCTAGCTGCCTTTTCAAATTTTGATACTCTCCTAGGATGAGGAGAGCATTATTAGGGGCTGCCCATTTATCAAGGAAAACTTGAGAAAATTGATGAAAGCTGAAAATACTTGCCTCTGGAAGGCTTTTGAGCCAACTCTTAACATTTCCTTGTAATGACAAGGCAAACATTCTAATGCACACATCATCTTCTTCTATTTCATACAATTCAAGTAAATCCTCAAGGTTTTGAACATGTTCTTCGACAGTGGCCCTTTTATTTTCTCCATAAAAAAGAGGCAGATGGTTTATAAGTTCTGAAGGAAGGGGTTGGAAAATAAGAGGTAAAACCAGAGGCTTATATCTTTCTATGACCTTTGTAGGTGTAGGTGGTATAACAATAGGCTCATGGCTGCTTGAAGCTTCTTCAGGAGTGGGAGATACAACATGAGCCTCTTGTTCCACCAAGTTCTTCACAGGAGTATAGGTCTGCTCATGGTCTGAAGACTGAGGCTTGGGATCTTTCCCATATTCAGTGTGGGTCTCATCTTTGTACATTTGATCAGGTTTAAAGTAGGACAGAACATAGTGGTATACAAAAACAATGAATTGTTTAAACCAAATCGAACCCATGTGTTCTACCCTTCTATGAGGCCTGGCCATATTTCAAGTTCTTCCTCCAGTGGAGTCTTTGAGAGTTATGGAGTGTGGAGTCGCCAAGTGGATGTATATGAATGTTTGAAGTAGGATGTTGTCCACCATCAGCAATGAGATACCAATCTAACCAGAGATTCTGGGTCTTTTGAGTGCTTAAGAGTATGTAAGATAAATGCACTCAATTCCCCAGCGGAGTCGCCATTATGTTGGGGTTCCCATGTTTTGGCAAGATTGGCAAGACCAAAAGATGAGACAACATCATAACCACTTTCAGACCTCAGGATCTAGCCCTCCTCGGTCTAGAGAGGGATCTCTCTATGATTGTTAAAGGTATATGACTTTGAAGCTCAAAAGGTTAAGATATTAGGCTAGTTATAGGCATAGGGTTTGTTTGTTTGATTGTTGGTTTGGTTGCTGGTAATCAAGAAAGAAGAGCTCAATATAAGACAAGGCTGAACAAAGAGGATTTTAGGCAAGGGTGAAGTATTCCAGGGAGCATTCATGACCATTGGGCAATGGAGTTAGGAAAGGGTTTACTTGCTATTCAATGTGCAGGCTTTCAGTTGGGCTAGTCATCTAAAACATTGGATCTTAAAGATGATATTGTGGTATGGAGTGGTAAGGGAAGAGGGAAAAATAAAGATTTATAGCACAAAGTTAAAGACCTGAGATCAGAGAGAGACTTTGAACTCTCAATGCTTTGGCCTCCAGCTTGAGGGATCTTAGAAAAGGTTCAATTGACTGAAAAGGATCCTAGTGAGATAGAGACATAGTTCTAGACCTCCCAGTGTTCCCAATTCATTCAATAAAATCTTAACAAGAACATCTAAGAAAGATTCATTTAATTCATACATCAGCTAGCAGGCAATACCATCCACTACACTGGTTAAATTAATTGAAATCAACTCTTAGATAACACATTTAGCAGAAAATATCAAAGGCAAGGAGAGCAGAAACATAGGGTACCTAAAAAGGGTAAATCCTATGCCAGATTTCTGATGCAAGCCAGTGGAAATGAAATGAAATGGAATGCAAATTAAACACAAATACAGCGATAGGAAAACATCACCGCTGCTTTAGATCAGGATCCAAAGAAATGTGCTTGTCATATTAAAAAGCAACACCAATCAAGTACAACATTGCCAATAGCTGGATACTCAGTTGGAAAACATCTTCCTTAGCCTATCTTACAACTTTACACATAGACTATGTCTCAAAAGAAACAGCTTGCAATTCTCTGATAACTGATCAACAACCTTTACAATGAGTTTCCTCATGAATTTTATAGCTGTAGAGAGCAGAGGAGGTAGGTGAAAAACTAAATGAAGCATTAAAACTCAGAAAGAATGAGGGCCGAAACCCATTCTGTTTTAAATCCAGGGCATTTATCTATGGCACTCTTGGGTGAAAAAGTGGTCTTCTTCAGGCTTCCATTTACTCTGGGCATGTCTCTAATGTACTCTACTGCAACATTCTGTAGTACTTCTGGTGAATAAACAAAAAAATTAAATAAATGATGCTAGGGTCTGCCATACTGTATAACAAATGCTCTGGTAGCATAGGACTGCTCCGTCAGGGTGGAAATCTTTACTTGGACATGATGTGGACTGAAACAATAATGTGTACCGTGTCCTTTCATGGAGAAAAACATTCTGTTGATGTATAAAACCTGATATACATTAATTTATGCGCTATGTACCCTCTGTGTGATCCACGATGTCTTCAATCTGGTACTTTGCCTCTAAACCACTGAGTTAAGGCGCAAAGATCTCCATTTTCATGCCTTAAACTCTCTGCTGCTCCATTTCTGTCTCCGTCGGTGAAATATGCACTTTTAATGGCTCTGGGGAGGTTTTACAGTGTTCAAACCCTGTTCTTTTAATGCAAGTCTTGTCATGGCTCCTTCCTAGGCTTTCTTCGTGATTTCGGCCTCTGAAAAATTGTCCTTTCTGCGTTTTTTGCCACTGTAATAAAGACTGTGTAATCATGGCGGCTTTCACCATCTGATAACCCTGCAAAACACGAAAACCTGTTAAAAAAAACCATGCATGGAGGTGGTGGGTGCACCGGGGACGGCGAGAATGGCTGTACAGACTGGTGAGATGGCGAGAAACTGTAGGATTACGGTGGAAAATGCAGTGGGAGGCTTGCAGAATGGTGGCGCAGTGGGAAAATGCAGTTGGAGTGTGGCGAGAACGGAAATTCAATGTAAAACATTAAAATTTGACCTTTGAATGCATATATATACATGGACGGGCGAGAAATACGATGAAACACGTGTAATGGGTGACGTGGCGGGAGCGGTCAACGACGGGACATGCAATCAGATCTGGATCGTCCGATCTTAAGAGGAGATCGACGGCTGAAAACACGATGCAGGGTGGATGAATCTGGACCGTCCGATCTCGGGAGGAGATCGACGGCTGAAAATGCATCGGAGGGCGACGGATGGTGGGCCAGGGGTACGAATGCCTTGAATTATCTTCCGCGCATCTTCGGGGTGCGATGACCGTTGGATGGAGAGCCCCAGATTGGACGGTTGACGTGCATATCGCGCCGGGTTTTTTGCCGAACGATAACGCGCGATGGGGGGCGGTTTTGGAACATTTCCGGTGCCACGCGTCATGCGATGAGTGGAATCGTTGGCCAAATGAAAAATACCGCCCATCCCTCAAAGGCAGTGCGATAGAAACCGCCAGATTTGGAACAGTGACCGTGGCATGGGGACCACCGAGGCGGGCGGATTTCGGACCGTTGATCTGGCGGGTTAACGGACAACGGAGATGCGATGAACGGAGTGAATGGGTTGAACGGTGGATGCTGCGGGGACGCGACGACCGTCCCATCTATACAGATCGATGGTGCAAAATGCGCCCGATATGGATTCTGTGATAAGCACTTTTCCAGGCTAGCGCGTGGTTTCGGCACCCGGGTCACATGGGGGGAAATACGGTTCAGGGGCTGGCCAAAAGGGTGCTAAACCCATATACATGGTGTTACACAGTAATTTGTCACCGTCCCTGCAATCCCCATCTCGCCCATTGGAGGGTCGTTTCTGTGACCATTAAGCAGTGTCATGCCTTGCAAATACCATCATTGCATCCCTTTACATGAGGACAACATTCCTTCTGTTGATCATTTCCTGAGCAGAGCCCTAAAAACACCTGTTTTTGCATTGGCGCTGGTAGCCCGTTATGTACCCGCGCCAATGGGGGAAAATTAACACTGAGCCCGCGCCACTTGGCGCTCTGTCCCAGTGTTGTACCCGCGCCACTCTGTTTATGGAAAGTTTTTTAAAAAAAGAGGCGAAGTTTCGATTACAACAACTTCGTGGATGAGTCATCAGGAGTGGTTTCGCCTGAATAACCACGACCTTCCTCCTTTGGCCTCTTGTTTCCACCATATGGGGAACCTCCCAAAGGATAAGGCCTCCCTTCCACTATTGTAGGGATCCCAACCTCCTCCTCTCCTCTATAAATATAGCCTTCATCCATTGATGAAAGGGCTGAAGGGCTGAGGGTCTTGAAGTGCTGAAGCTTTGCATCTCCTATTCCCAAGTGCCTTTGTGCTGAAAAGAATCCTTCCTTTCCCTTAAGGCCCATTCGAGCAAGGAGACCATTGTCACGAGACTCTGGAGAGGTTTCCCTTTCCCCCGGCGAGCTTTGCGAGACGTGGACGACCGGAGACCCGCGCGAAAGAGGCTGCAGCGTCAGAACTTGGTTGTAACTTCTATTCGTTTACCACTTTAATAGATGACTATGATTATGTTTCCACTCCTTTTTCCATCATGTTAATGCGAGTAATATCTTTTCGACCGATATTTAGTTGCATTGTCTTTGGTTCCTATGCATGTATACGTGCATACACTTACGTACGGTGTTGATGAGGAGATCGTGGAAGGATTGTGATCTGCCAGGGCTGAAGGACGGGGGCATCTTCTTCTTCAGAAGCTTCTTTTGGTCAGTACTTTGCTTCTGGGTTTGTTTTAGATTCAGCTTGAAGTGGGAAGTCTGGTCTTGGTTGGGAGGAATTCTTTGTTTTTTCATTTTTAGGCAGTGGCGCTTGTTGTCAGTTAGCAACCCGCGCCACTTGGCCATTGGCGCTAGTTTTCAAGTAAAAGGCGCGCCAAGTGGCGCTAGTTGTCAATGTACAAGTCGGGCCACTTTCAGGGTGTATGAAAATTGAGTTTTTTTCCCTTAATCCTTCAACAGTGAGTCTTTCCCTTCGGGTATTTCCTCTGTATGAGCATAGATTACATTGCTCATTATTTGGAATGTCTTCAGTAACAAATTGCTTGATGTAAAAGGGAATGAATGATCTCTTGCTTTGGAAGTCCTCTTTGTGTTTTGTCACCTTTTGAGGAATTTCGTTACAAAGTGTTTTGAAACAACGCTTGCATTCTTAGTGTTTGATTGCATCCCTTTTGCCTTCATCCTTTCATTAAGGAGATTTGCATTCATTCAGTTTTTGTCTCATAGTTTGCTTTTCGTTAAAATGCATTAGATCACATTGAATTGAAAATTATTTTTTGAGATCCATCATTGAACTTAGATTACATTGTTTAATGATTGAAAACTAGAAATCACTTTTATTGCATTCTCTTTTATTAAAAGCATGCATTAAGTAGATTCTCATTTCATCGAAAAATGCATTGAGTGCATTCTTATAATTTGAAAAGGAAAAGGAAATTGTGCATAGATTACAATTGCATAGTTTTCGAGAAAAAAAAGAGGATTTTGCATAGATTACATTGCATTATTCGCATCTTTGAATGTTTTAGATTACTTTTGGATAGTGAAAATCATCTAGTTTGGAGAAGTTTCGTTTTCAGTTTTGCTATTTGTTGCATCATTGCTTGAAGCTCTTCCCTTAACTAGATAGCATTCATCGAATGAAAAGTTTTCTTTTCTCATATAGTTTTGCATTTAGGAGTCTTTTGAGACACTACATACGGTAGGGCCTGAAAATTGAAACTTAATTGAAGATCAACTGTAAAATTTATCTCAATTAACCTAAGGCAGCATTGGAACTTAACGAAACACATTTAGAAGGTCTAGGCTAGAGACGTGTTCCGGCGTCGTTAAACCTAGCAGCTGTCGTTCGCCTATTGGCTTTAGACAGCGCTAGTACGGACTTGTGCTCCCCGTACCGTCGCGTATATAAAGGGAGACCCCCATAGGTTTTCAATCCTTTATCCACAGGAAGCCGAGTCTGCCGCCCTATACCCGTGATACACCGAACACAGCATTCGGGGAGACTACCTGCACGTACGGAAAGTCCTTGGTCGATTTCTGTTTCATTTTTGAAACCAAGGTGTATAATGCAGTTCACGGATATTTGGTACACCCTTTGTGCCTAGTTTTTCCTGAGCAGTCATTTGGTCTTTTCTGACTCCCTAAACTTGAAAAGACCGTCAAGCGCTTGTCCTTTCACGCTTGTGTCAACTCTGAAAGAGATAGAGTCATCTTTATATCGTTTCTCGACTCTTAAAATATGAAACGGTAGAACTTCTTATTTTCCAATGTGGTAAAATTAATCGCCCACGATTTCACACCTATTTAGACATTGCTTGTTGACCGTTTGATCGTGTGTCTTAACTCGTTTTCAGCCCGTGTGTGGTTTTGAGTTTGATGGCAACTTTTTCAGAGTTCACTAACCAAGGAATCCCCTCAGAAGGGAATCCTGGTCATTTTCCTCCTTTTGGAAATGTTGGTGCTCCTTACATGGCGACGTTGTCCCTTCCCGGATTAACTGTTGGGTTGCCTGTTTGGTTGTTCTCAACCTCTGTCGTTCTGAATGCCTCTGTTACTGGTCAATTAGTTCCTCCACCGGAACAACATCATGTTGATTCCAAGGTGGACCTCTCCCCTTCTTCGCCTGTTTCTGCGTCCTCATCTTCTACTTCGCCTGGTGAAAGTCTGGATTCAAGTAGCCAGGTGGCTAAGAAGAAGAAGAAGAAGACAAAGAAGAAGAAGTCCGATAAGCGAGAGGTTAAAAGTGGAACTGCTGTCTCTGAAACGTCTCCTCTTGATAACCCTTCCAACCCTCCTCGGAAAGTCAAGTTCCCCTGCATGTTGTGCACGGGAGACCATCTTCTTCGAGACTGCCCTGGCATTCCCAAGGTACTCGAAGTATGGTCCAACGGTCCCCCACCGTTGTCTTTGGCTTCCGGGAGGCAGGTTGGGGGCACTGGTAAGGCTCCTAAGAAGCAGGGTAAGATCACCAATCCCTGTAAGTTGTGTGAAGGGCACCATGCTATTCACCTTTGTCCTTATATGGATGAAGCCAAGCGAGTCTTGGACAACCTGACTGTTTCTACACCACGCCTTCCGGCTGGTTATAAACAACTTTCTTTGAGTCTTCCACCGGCTGATGCCGTGATTGGTCAAGGGTCATCCTTGGTCGATCCCACTCCTCCAGAAATTCAGATTCAGGAATCCGTTCCCGACCAACCATTGGTCATGGGATCGATTGAACTGGCCCCATCTGCAGTGCACCAGGTCTTTTCTGTTGAGAGTGGACCCCATAACACTCATGTTCTTCTGGTTTCTTCAGATTTTTCAGACTTGGAGAGAGATTCTCCTGTCCCTGTACTTCAAGAAGTTTCTCCTCCGCCTCCCAAGATGGAGGCTACGGAGGATTTTCCTCCCGCCTTCGAGATGGAGGTCATGGAAGAGGCTTCTGCTTTCGTAACATCAGGGGAAGACCTTCGTATTTCGATGGTAGCCCCTCCGAGTAGTTTGGTCGCTTCCTTTGACTGGAATCGATTTGCAGGATTTCGCCTTCCGTCTTATGTGCCTTTCGAGATCACAGTACAGGCTCTTGGTCTGGTCGTACCCAGCACCATTATAGACGAAGGTGCCTCCGTTAGTATTCTGTCATCGACTACCTGGCAAGCCTTCGGTTCACCGCCGCTTGCGCCTGTTACGCAGAATCTGTTAACATTCAATAGAAGAACGAGTCAACCGTTGGGGATCCTTCCAAGGTTGCCTGTTACTTTGGGAGGCAAAACAGTCCATATGGACGTGATGGTTGTTCCAGGCCCCTTGGATTTCAATCTGCTCCTGGGGCGAGATTACACTTATGCCATGGGAGCGCTCGTCTCCTCCCTCTTTCGTGTGGCCTGTTTTCCACATGAAGGAAGGATCGTGACCATTGATCAGCTGTCATTCTTTGGTCCTAATGTGGCAACTGGTCCGCCATCACCCCCTCCTGGTTTTTATCCACCTGTTGTCTCTGCCCCACTGCAGGTCAACTATGTGTCTACCTACCCCGTGCCTGTGCCCAGTGATGATGCCGTCGTGCATCAGGTGCTGGGGGCATTGGGTCCTGACTTCCAGAATGTTTTTCTTCCATCGGGAGTGGAACTCTTGGAAGCATTGACTTCTTATTCATTATGATGAGGTCTTGTCGGAGCAGAGTTCCTTGTCTTGTGTCAAGCTCCTTAAAAAATGAAACAAGGTTCAGAGCAAAGTTCCTTGTCTTGTGTCAAGCTCCTTAAAAAATGAAACAAGGTTGTCGGAGCAAAGTTCCTTGTCTTGTGTCAAGCTCCTTAAAAAATGAAACAAGGTTGTCGGAGCATAGTTCCTTGTCTTGTGCCAAGCTCCTTAAACCATGAAACAAGGTGTCTTGAGGATAGTTCTTTTAATGTGTCAACCTTGTTAAAATAATGAAACATGTTCCTGGTCAATTCGAGTCTTTGATAAGTTCTCGTAAAATACCAGTCGAGTCTTTAGGTCTCGTAACTTGAACCTTCATTCCCTCCATCTGTTTACTCAGGTGCATGGAATGAAGCTTGGGGGGCATGTACCTCGAATTGAGTCACCATGCTGGGGGCATGCTTACTTTTTCAAGCATAGTTTGTTTCCGTTTCAAGCTTGTGTAAAAATGAAACCGGTTTCAAGCACAGTTTATCTTTGTTTCAAGCTTGTGTAAAAATGAAACCAACTTCAAGCAGAGTTTCCTGATTTCAAGCTTGTGTAAAAATGAAACCATCCCCATTTTACCTCTTGTGATTGCCATTTTATCAGCCTGTTTTTGCCAGATGAGCCTTGGTTTTCTCACTCCATCGTCACTATCTGCTTGGTCGATCATATGCCTTCACTTGGATGTTTTACCCATTCCCGAGGAACCGCTGCAATGAGTGGTCTTGTTAGCCAGCCTATTGACCTTTATTTGTTCTGAGCAGTTCCACCATTACCGGAACCAGTTGCTACCCTTTATACCACTCGTTCCTCCAGGAGGAGTCATCTTTCATCTCTTTTCTGACTCTCTAAATATGAAAAGATCGCCGAGGCCCTTGTCGTTTCGATCTCGTTAAAATGGACACGAATCGACATCCACTCAGTATAAGTTTAACCCTTTTTCGGGCTGGGATGGATTGATTACGAAAAAGGAATACCCTAGCCTATCGCGACTAGGAGGTTTTCCCGGATATTGTTTTCTACCTTTTCGGATCTGGGGAACTATTTACGAAAAGGGACTGCTGGAGTTTTCTTTTCCGCTGTCTTTTCAAACTCTCTAAACATGAAAAGACGCCGAGTTCTTCCTTTGTCAGACTCGTTAAACCCTGATGACATCGGAAATTGTCAATCATGACGTTATTCGAGTTTTTCCTTCCTAGGGCTCGTTAAATGTACTAGGATGGATTCGTCCGAAGGACGGGTTTATATGACAAGCATATGGTATCCTCTTCAAGCTTGTGTAAAAATAAAGAGGTACTCACCGAAATGGTGGGGGAAAAATGGAACCATCGTCGTTGTCGTCGGCAGTATGTCGCTCTTGAACATGGCATTTGTCTGCATTCGTGTCGGGTTGGGGACATCTCATCTCGTTGCTTCACTTTGCCTCCGTGGGTTTGGGTGATCTCTTTTGACCTCTCATCTGTTCACTGCCTCGTCACCATGACCTCTGATCTGTTGATGTCAAATACTGCCAAACTCACTGTCGTGCCGTCAATATGTTCAAGAGAAGTTGGCCTCTGCAAATATCAACCTTCCTCTGTTTCTCATACGATTCTGATTCACAAAAAAAACATCATGTTCCTCTGTCTCGTATCGATGATGTGGGAATCATTATGGCCCACCTTCGATCAAGGTCACTTCCTGTCGACATCAACTCATTATCCAGGAAGTTGGTCTAGAGACTCCTGATGGTACCTTGGAGCCTGCATGCCTCAATGGCAGGTTCGTCGCATTCGACGTGAGGTTTTCATCATTGACCTCCGATCGAATGATTCTGCAGGTGTTCGACGTCAACTCATTTATTCGCACGCCGTGGATTGTACCTATAGTACCTTGAGGGCCATTGTCATTATTGGTGGTTCCTCTCGCGTCTGTTAACAGCTTTCATCATTGGCTGGTAATCAGACGATGTTCTTGCATGTTCGACTTCAGCTCACATATTCACATGCCTGAACTTGTACTCCGTTGGGTCGAGATGGAGCGCAAGACCCTGGATTGTGTCTGTTGTAATCCAGGCTGCGATTGTGGATTATTATCATTATGTACATGACTCATTGATTGGATGGCTGCGACCATACCTGAGTCTATTTGTTTGATCTTAGTTGGATGGTTGCGCCCATACCCTGGATCCGGATTATAGCATACTCTGTTCGGATGGCTGCGTCCATACCATAGATATACATCATGTACTTGAGATATCAGTTGTATCTTTCTGTGCAGGTTTTCCGACGGCGGGCCTTCAGTTGGACATGTTCTCGTAAAGCATTTCACCCCTCTCTCTCTCGGGCCGCATGCTTTAGGGGGCATCTGTTACACAAGAATTTGTCACCGTCCTCGCAATCCCCATCTCGCCCATTGGAGGGTCGTTTCTGTGACCAATAAGCAGTGTCATGCCTTGCAAATACCATCATTGCATCCCTTTACATGAGGACAACATTCCTTCTGTTGATCATTTCCTGAGCAGAGCCCTAAAAACACCTGTTTTTGCATTGGCGCTGGTATCCCGTTATGTACTCGCGCCAATGGGGGAAAATTAACACCGAGCCCGCGCCACTTGGCGCTCTGTTCCAGTGTTGCACCCGCGCCACTCTGTTTATGGAAAGTTTTTTAAAAAAGGAGGCGAAGTTTCGATTACAACAACTTCGTGGATGAGTCATCAGGAGTGGTTTCGCCTGAATAACCACGGCCTTCCTCCTTTGGCCTCTTGTTTCCACCATATGGGGAACCTCTCAAAGGATAAGGCCTCCCTTCCACTATTGTAGGGATCCCAACCTCCTCCTCTCCTCTATAAATATAGCCTTCATCCATTGATGAAGGGGCTGAAAGGCTGATAGTCTTGAAGTGCTGAAGCTTTGCATCTCCCTATTCCCAAGTTCCTTTGTGCTGTAAAGAATCCCTTCTTTCCCTTAAGGCCCATTCAAGCGAGGAGACCATTGTTACGAGACTCTGGAGAGGTTTCCCTTTCCTTGGCGAGCTTTGCGAGACGTGGACAACCGGAGACCCGTTCGAAGGAAGCTGCGACGTCAGAACTTGGTTGTAACTTCTATTCGTTTATCATTTTAATATATGACTATGATTATGGTTCCACTCCTTTTTCTATCATGTTAATGCGAGTAATATCTTTTCTGACCGATGTTTAGTTACGTATGCTGGTTCCTATGCATGTATCCGTTCGTTTCTTCTGCGTGCAGGTGTTCATCCACGGAGATCGTGGAAGGATTGTGATCTGCCAGGGCTGAAGGACGGGGACATCTTCTTCTTCAGATCTAGCGTTGGAATCCAGGTAGGCTCTTATCCCAAGTCTTTCATTTCGTAACTAGGAGCTTGCGTCATAGCATTGTTTGTTTGTTGCTAGACCCCTGCTGGGCTAGTAGGGATCGCCTCTGTCCGCAGAGGGGATTTACCTCCTCAACACATGGAAAACATGGTTTATGGTCCATTTTAAGTGCATTTTAAGGCCAGGGAAGGGTAACAGTAGGGGAAAGAGGGGGAAATAAACCAAACCAGGGGTAGGTGTAGGATTTAAAGGGGATTATGGGAGGATTTAGAAGGTAAAAAGGGGAACTTTAACAAAGGGGAAAAAGGGTTAAAAAGGGACATTTTGTAGGGATACAAGGGGCAAATAAAAGCTTTTTGGAGCACCGTTTTTTGCAATAAGAGAGGCTTTATAATGGGAATCAGCAGAGGGGATTTATCAAAGGACAAAGGCACAAGGAGACTTCAAGGATGATGTTTTTTCAGAGGAAATGCATTCCTTGAAGGCTCAAAAACATTTTAGCCCCCTGTTTGCTTGTCAAAATATTTATAGGGGGCTAATAGAACCCACATGGACAAGGTGTTATTATATAATTATATTAATTATATGTAACGTGTTCTTGTATAAATGTAATTATATTATATTTGCTTGGTTGAATAAACTTTTTTTTTTTTAATGCAATTTTTTGTTAAATATTTTTCATCTTAATATAAATATCTGTTAAATAATATTTTAGATTATAAGTTATATGTTTTTATTGAAAGTCAAAATATCTAATTTTTAATTTGTTTGCTTGAATAAACTTTCCTTTTTTTATGCAATTTTTTGTTAAATATTTTTCATCTTAATATAAATATCCGTTAAATAATATTTTAGATTATAAGTCATCTGTTTCATTGAAAGTCAAAATATTTATTTTAATATATATATATATATATATATATATATATATATATATATATATATATATATATATATATATATATATATATATATTGTGCTTTTAATTTAATTTATGGAACCCATCGGCAAAACATTATTATATAATTATATTAATTATATAATGTAACGTGTTATTATATAATATGATTATATAATTATTTTAAATTTGTTTGGTGGAATAAACTTCATTTTTTATGTAATTCTTTGTTAAATACACACATCATGTAAAAATTTCATTGTTAAATTGCATTTCCACAAATATTTGAATTTTTTTATTATCAGTTATTTTTATTTTATATGTTCTAAAAAGATTATGGCTATTTTAGATTGATCTTAACTCCTCTTGAGATAAAAGAGATTATGACTAGCCTAGATCCATCTTAACTCCCAGTCTACCAAGTGGGAAGAGGGATTAAATCTCTTGAGATAAAAACCTATTTTAGAATGAAAATAGGTTTGAACACTTTGGCTGTTTAGTGCTTGATAGATCCATGGTTGAAATGGATTTCTCTATCTTATACACACATAATGTAAAAATTTTCCATTGTTTACATTGCATTTTTGAATGTATAAATGGATTGAATGCCTTGACAATCCCATTAGGAAATTGGATTGTGAAGTGGGAAGAGGGATTAAATCTCTTGAGATAAAAACCCATTTTAGAATGAGAATAGGTTTGAACACTTTGGGTGTTTAGTGCCTGATAGATCCATGGTTAAAATGGATTTCTCTATCTTATACACGCATCATGTGAAAATTTTAGTTGTTTAAATTGCATTTTTGAATGCATAAATGGATTGAATGCCTTGACAATCCCATTAGGAAATTGGATTGTGTAATATACATACTTTAAACATGCAATTCCCACATATTTGAATTTTTTTATTATCATTTATTTTTTATTATTTTTTTGCTTTCGATTACTCCCTATCTTTGCATATTGAAATATTTTAAATTATTTTATTTTGTACACAACAAATGGCACATAGAGTTAGTAAACAACATGCAAAAATTAAAAGGTTTTCCTAAAGTTTTCTTAAAAAATCAACCCTTGAGGGTGATAAAGATATTTTAATGAAATCTAGTGCAATCTAGCGCCTTTTTCTTTGATAGTCATGAGGGTTACAGAAAGCACAATCAACACACAGAGAGATGCATTTGCTTGTACAAGACTCAATATCATGACATGGAAGCCTTGACGTTCAAGAAGCCTTAAAAGAAGGAGGATGACAAACTCCCACATTATTAATGAGCCATATCTTTGCATATTGAAATATTTTAAATTATATTATTTTGTACACAACAAATGGCACATAGAGTTAGTAAACAACATGCAAAAATTAAAAGGTTTTCCTAAAGTGTTCTTAAAAAATCAACCCTCGACTCTCAAGGGTGATAAAGATATTTTAATGCAATCTAGCGCCTTTTTCTTTGATAGTCATGAGGGTTACAGAAAGCACAATCAACACACAGAGAGATGCATTTGCTTGTACAAGACTCAATATCCTAACATGGAAGCCTTGACGTTTAAGAAGCCTTAAAAGAAGGAGGATGGCAAACTCCCACATTTTTTATGAGCCAAATTACCTCAATGATAAGAAGGGAGGGAGAGAGTGTTCAAAATTTATATAAATGCAAGAGCATGGAGAGCCAAAATAGAAGAAAATAGAAGAAGACATTGCACATTGTTATGCTTCCAAAATTTCTCCAAAGAAATCAAGCATACCAATGCCAAAAGGACCCATCATTGAGAGAGTTTTCTTTGTTGTTTTGAGAGAGAAAGAGCATGCAAAAGAGATTGGCAAGGGGAAATACTTGTTGAGATCTATTGAGCACCATTTCTCAAGAAACTATTTTCAAGTGTCTTTGAAAATTCAAGCCTTGACGTTCAAGAAGCCTTAAAAGAAGAAGGAAGGCAACTCCAACATCATTTATAAGCCAAATTACCTCAATGATAAGAAGGGAGGGACAAAGTGTAAAAAATTTCTAGAGGGAGAGAGTGTAATTTTTTTTTTATAAATGCAAGAGCACAGAGAGCCGAAATAGAAAAAGACGTTGCACATTTTTATTCTGACAAAGTTTCTCCAAATAAATCAAGCATACCAATGCCAAAAGGATTCCATCATTGAGAGAGCTTTCATTGCTGCTTTGAGAGAGAAAGAGAATGTAAAAGAGATTACCAAGGGGAAATATTTGTTGATATCTATTAAGCACCATTTCTCAAGAAACTATTTTCAAGTGTCTTTGAAATTCATTTGCACCTCTTCTGCTACCAACAATTAATATAGAGGAGAGAAAGAGCACGTAAAAGAGATTTCCAAGGGGAAATACTTGTTGATATCTATTAAGCACCATTGCTCAAGAAACTATTTTCAAGTGTCTCTGAAATTCATTTGCACCTCTTCTACTACCAACAATTAATATAGAGGACCTTTTTCGCATTACATTTTTTATTTGTTTAGCTTCATTTGCTTGTTTCAAGTTTTTTGGTTTAGATTTGTTTTAGTTTTCTTTATGCATTATTGTCATTTAATTCAATGTTTTTTTGGTCAATATTTGATTAGTAACATCATTCATTGTTTATATATTTTCTTGTAGGATGCAACCAACTACTAGATAAGTGAACTTGGGACTCATATGCTACCAATTACACCATACAAAATGGTGACTCCACTTACTTCTCTTTTTTTTCTCTAATTATTAATTTATTTATTTTTTTTTTTTAACAAGAACAGTTATTTCTATTAAGAGGAGAAAAAAGTTACATATAATAGAAGCTTTTGAAGGAATTCCAACAGATAGCTGTCCATGAGTGACCATTTCAAAGCAAAAACCCAGTTATAAACATATCCAGGGAGGCCATATATCATAAAATACATTAAGAAACTATAAAAGATGATGAGTCCCTCTTCTCTAATTATTTTTTTTACAAGCATTTTGTTATTGATTTTCCATTTGGTCTCAGTCACATAATTTTTCAAAAGCTTTATAGGTGTTCCTTGGACTTGTCTGTCACTTGAAAGCCAAGCCTCTTCTTCCAATTTGATGTTTGCAAAAACAATCTCATGAGTCTCACGACCCACGAGACATATAGAGGACAAAGTTTCTCTTTGTAGTTTCCTTTTCCTATGTGTTTTCACATCCTTTATTGGCCTACCTACACTCCTAATTTTTTTACTGTTTAGATAGGCTTTAATTTTACTTTGCTAACCATCACAAGTAGAGTAATTTTTCTTATCCTTTACTTTAAAACTTTGCATGTTGGGATTGGGTGTATTTTGACTAAGAATTGTGTTTTGTTGCATTTACCTGGAATGTGATCTATATATATTGTCTGTATATATTGATAATTTCTGGTTGAGAGGACTCTCAATTGTTGTGTGTCTCTTACCCTCTCTGCCACAAAAATCAGAAAAATCTCACTTCTCCTGGAGCTTGTATTGTTATCCACTTTGGCTGAGTCCTCTTAATTTTATTTTATTTTAATTAAATCAATTGACACGATATAAATCTCATGCACTTTCAATGCTCATGCACCTTCAATTCATTGTAGGACAGATTCCCCATGTCTGACGATTCTCTGTGTACATTCACCCACTAGTAGCAATACATGTCCTCTCTTACAATGCACTTTTCACATGTTCCCAATAGAATACATTGACATGTCAAGCTCAACTAGAAAGAGAGTATTGGAGAGTGAAAATCGTATCACAAACTTCAATTACATGATGAATTCAATGATTGGAATATCGTTGACCCAAATTTTCACCTTCAACTACAAGCCACTCGATCCATATGCATCTATGAGTAAGTAACTCAATCCTTTTCCCCTATGTTTTCACACTTCATACCTTATTAATTTTTCATTTAAATGCTAATAAGTTAAAAATCTCTTCATTTATGCACTTTTTACATACTCTTCATTTATGCACTTTTTTCATATTATGCAGACTTACGACGTTTCCTTTGCAACATTTGGTGCAATTGCTAGTTAATACTTTCACAAACTAGCGTAAGAGTTTTGACATAAAATTACACTAAAACGTTTAGATAAAATATAAGTACAAAAAAAAATATTATCTAAACTAATTATTATTGTGATTTTTGCATAAAAAGAAAATTGATTAGCTAATCGAGTTACATCGAAATTCCTCTTTATAAAGACATGCAATATGTTATTACTACAAAGAACATTAATTTTCTGAACTAATTTTGTAGCTTTGTAATGTTGATTATCTGTTGATTCATTGGATAGTCATGATCATAATTAATGATGTCTAAAAATAAATATAATTTTAATTAGTTTTTTTTGGATGGTTGCTTAGAGAGTTTGTTCTACTAGTCACTTGGATTCAATTCCCACAAATGACATGTTGACTCATTATAATAAGGCTAAAAAAGATAAATGCCCCCCTCACGAGTAGGAGCTCCATCATCGCTGTGTCTTCAAATATTTTGACCCTTACTAAATCATTAACTTCCTTGCTAGGCATTAACTTGCAAACTATTAACACTTTCCTAAAAATTATCGTAATAACTTTAAATCTAAACTTCAAATACCATAACCAAATTACCCATTCTTCATTGAAAAAAAAAAGAAAAGACAAAACACTTTAAAATTATCATGATAGCTTTTAACCTAAACTTCACCCAAATAATGTCACTGCTAAATTAAATTAAATTAAAAAAGAAAAAAAGAAAAAAAAGGAAAAAAACACTAAACACTTCGCTTTAGTTAACCAACAACAAAACACTTTAGTTTGGAAGGCTAACACAGTGACAACCTGAGCGAGGCCTATGCTTTGAAATCAAACCCAAAGCATACACTTTAGTTTGGAAGGCTAACACGGTGACAACCTGAGCGAGGCCTATGCTTTGAAATCAAACCCAAAGCATATTACAAAGCAAGCTTAAAACAAACACTAAATCTTGATACGAAATAATAAATAATACTAGACCAACAATTACGATTACTATAGTCCCATGCCGGATACTTAAAAAAAAAACAACACATCGCATCAAGACTCCCATTTCAGGTTTGATATTTACCTTCATTTAGTTACATCGAATATGTTCACAGTATTTAAATATGATTAAATATGCTCATAAAATTTGAACAACTGTTTAAAGCTGATTTGCGGCTATATCCGTGCGAGAGTAGTGGCCATAAACTTGTGAGGGTCAGATAAACCCAACATATCAGCAGCGGCGGAAAGAGGAAGAGCGCAGCGACCAGCCAAACCCAAATTTTCTGTTATTGGAGGTAGAGCTCTTTGATACATATATCTGCTTCAACATTGTTATTTCCCGCCCACATGATATGCTTGCTCTTCTGCCTCCAGTTAATGAGTCAAGAAAGGATAATCACTCCTATAATTACATATACAGTAACAAATTCAACGATAATTTCAATGCATAAAGCAAATATTGAGCGGTGTAAACCCCTCACCATTGTCCTTCTACAGAAATGAACTGACGACCTGCGGTGTAAACCCCTCACTATTGTCCTTCTACAGTATTGAACTGACAACCTCCCGTGGGTTGGAGACGAACTTCTTGCTGTTCGCATGGTCATTTGCGTTCTTTAGCAGGTTCCCCAGGAAAAGGAAATTGTAAGCCGATGATTGCATTCATCTTCGAGCTCATGCTTATTCCATTGTTTTTGGCGTACACAATCTTCTTAAGGGGTCTTTAAAATATTTCATCTTCCAACTTTGTATTGTATTGTAGGTTGTGCAAGCTGGTGTTTGCAGTTTCAATTTCCTAATTTATTCCACAAATGCTCATTTTAATTCTCCAGCCGACTCACTACTCTATCTAACCGAAATTGAAGTGGTTGTGTCAAGCATAAGTGTTAATTTTGGGCAACTAGGTCCAAACTCCATGTTGCACGGCTCATATGATGATTATATTTTTGTTAGATTCCTCTTTCGGAGAGGTGCAAGATTGATCTAAAGATCATCTTGTTTGGATGAGCATAACATATATTTTGATTTTATTTTCCATACATGTGCAAGGTCGGCCAGATTTGTAATGTAGGCTTGCAAGCCCAATAGATGTGTCACACACCCTCACTGATGGATATAAACTGGAGAGACTTGAAGCTCATTTGCTTATCAACTCATCACACACATCCTCTTGTGATATGATTGGTTCATTCAGCTTTTGGAGGCCTCTCTCTCTCAATCATGCGGATCTGAAGTTGAAGAAGTTCGGATTGTTTTAGGGCTCTTTTGTTGGTGCGTTGACCAATGTTGACCGTGCGTCAAATCTTGGATTTTGACCTCCAACTTGTGCAGAAAATCCGATCTCTTGAGGCCGCATTAGAGGGCACAAAGATCGAGGAAAAGGGAGACCTTTGACCGCAACCCTAAACCGTAGGGTTGACCAACGCTTTTTCTGTTAACGAGCATTGACTTTTTTGGAGCTGTCTTTGAGGGGTGTGTGTGACACTTGGAGGATTGGCTGATCTGATGTTGAGAAAGACTTTGCTAGCTGGTAACGGACATTACTCTCTATATTTGCTGGACAAGAAGAATTGTAAATTTTGACCTATATTATTGGTTTGTCTTTTGTTGATCTATTATTATGTTCTATCAACATTTTACTTTCATGTTTATGTGATTGCTAAATTGAATCGGGCCCATAAGAAAGATTGAAGTAAAACTACATTAAGCATAGAACATACCATGGTTATCTAATTTTAACAATAAGTTATACGTTCATCATAATACAAGAAGCTGACTTGGACTATTAAGATAAACAAAATATGTACCCAGAGGGCCCCTTTTTAAATAAAAAATGTGGGTTCCAAACGCTGCTACCGCAAGCTTGTAGCCCCGGAGCCTAGATAGGTTGAATAGTTTTGTCATTTAGATAATATGGTTTGGTCTTAGTGGGATATTGTAAATTCGAAATCCCCTATTTGGTCGAACATCTTTTGTGAATCATTACCTATCCTTCTTGTAGCCTAGTACCACAAAGGCTTGCTCATTTATGTAAAAGTGTCGATATCATTTCCTTTGCTATCTGACTTCTGGCCATGCTAGATGGTAGGTATTTGTACCGAGATTTTTTTTTTTGATTCATGTGCAATTCTTTTAAAAAAAAATTCAAACTTCATTGTTATTTACTTTTTTTGATATGCTATCTTCCTTTAATTGGTTGTCTTGTAGAAAATTTCAAATCATTCTCTTTATACAAACCCAAATCTTACACTTTTACTTTGATTATAAATACTCTGAAATTATGGTTTTGTATACAATCATTCTAGTCTTTTTTGGCTATGAAATCAATTCTAAGATGTTTGTATCAATGTTTTTGGCTATGAAATCAATTCTAAGATGTTTCTATCAATGTTATCAGAACTCGACTAGAACTGGCAAAATTGCCTGGTTCCGATGTTGTATTGGTCCAGTTCAGTGAATCAGCCAGTTTTGTAAGACATCATATGATGTAACTAGGGACAACCAAAACTCATTAAAAAAAATCTAAAAAGATAATTAATGTGAAGGACAAAACCTAACCTTTATAATTAATGGTAAGATGACATTCTCTTTTATATTTCCTCTTTTACTTGTATTTTTAACATTACCATTCATTGTTTCAAGATGTTTGAGAGTGGTTCCAATGCCTTTGAACTTCATATGAAGAAAGTATAATTTTAGGTCCCATTCAAAATTCAGTAACTTAACAGTTTTTCAGGATTGGTAGGAGTGCAATGTTTGCATTGGATTTTATCATGCACGAGGGTATGGGATTGGCATTCAATTAAGAGCACCAAGCCCTCTATGTACCTTGATGTTGGTGGCATTGATTATTGAACTCCTTGGGACTCTTTCATGACCCTAGTGAAAATATACCCTTCAATCAAGCAAAATCATTGAATAGGCACGTTAAGTAATAACCAAGCAACAGGAAAGAGGGAAGTTTTCGATCAACTTTGCAAAGATGGGCATACGAGATTGCCAGAAGAGGTCGTACAAGTTAGCTAGAATGTAGATTTGGATAGTAGATCAACTTCCGATTGCTAGAGACAGTGTCGGAGGAAGTGCGAGTTGTCTAGTGCAGACTGCAAAGTGAAGAAGTGTCCTAGAAAGGGACCAAGCTCAAAAGCAGATAGTGGGGCACCAGATCCAAGTGGAGGAGTATGAAACTCGAGTGTGCCGGATGGGCAGGATCTAGTGCAAAAGCAACAAGGAGATCAGTTAGATCAACTAGTTGTTGGAGCAGGATCATCACCTTTGCTATTGGTGGCCCACATATCTAAGTAGCAGGTTCAATGTCAGCAGATGCAGCTAGTCATTTAGATGACAATTGCAGATCTAGTTGCAGTCAATACACGTGAGACAGTTGCAGAGCTAGATGCAGAGACACAGGCAATATGAATTTCCTAGTTGCAGTATGCAGGTGTAATTCCAGGCAAAAGACTCCTAGCGCAGAGCTACACAATCCAGTTTCCAATACAGGAGGACAGTGCGAGCTGCTAGGACGGAGCAGAGAGATTTCCCATAGGGAGATTGAGACTCAAAGGGAGCAACCTTGTGGAAGCTAGTACTTTAGGATTTGGGGAGATCAGACTCATTATTGCAGTAACTTTAGGATTTGGGGAGATCAGACTCATTATTGCAGTAGTTGCGGCAACAGTGCAGAAGCATCAACATAGTGGTAGCAGCAGCAGTATGAGTAGATCAGATTTTGCTATGTTTACGACTATACCTTCAGGAGAGATGTGGGGTGATATGGAGTTATAGCCCCAAACAGTTGTAGACTTCGACAGGGTCCTTGAGGAGTCCACCTCATGGATCATTACCTGGCTATGGGGGCCTACAGTATTTAGTAGCAGGATGGATCAATGTCAGAGGTGCAGTCAGAATTCCAGAGCGACAATTGCAGACTAGTAACAATCAGGTGTTGGGGACCGTAGTGCAGAGTTGGTAGTAGTGTAGAGTGGCACAGTGCAGAGTCAACAACAATGCAGATTCTTCAGTGATAGTGCAAAGGCTAGTAGTAGTCAGGACTCGGGAGACAGATGCATCATACTGAACACAGTTGATTCAGTATTTTGGATGCTTCTCAGTTGTAGTAGTTGCAGTTGCAACGACAACAAATGAGAGGGAGTTACAATGCAGATGCAGAGTTGGAAGCAATATGGCAGTGTCAACAACAACACAGATGCAACATTAGAGTTGCACAGTAGTTGGTAGGCAGTGGAAGGCAGTGACAGTGACAAGACATCAACAACATGATAGAGGATGATACAGAGACAGAGTGTTGTGGCAGGCGGTGCAACAGTAGAACACAATCCTCGCTAAGAGGGAGTGTTAGTTTTTGTAGCATCAAATGTGTTCTAGTCATGAAACTAGGTGGAGAGGCTAGAATACATGAGATCTCCATAACCTAGAAATTGTTTATGGAAATCCACCTAGAGATGACTTAATTAGATTATTAACCTATTTTTTAATGTTTCCTAAGTCTAAACTTAGGGAAACTGGTTAATTAATCAAAATTAATTAAGTTAAGGTGAGAATAGTCTAGAAACTCATACGGATCGATTTCAATATGATACTAGCCCTTGATTAAGATTTAATATTGGCCGTTGGAGTCCTAATAGAGGATTCTAAGAAGAAGTCAATGGGCACTTAGAGAAGAAACTTCAACAGTTCGATTTCCTTGGCAGATCGATTTCCAGAGAGTAGCAATAGTTGTCGGAGAACCAAAGATTGATGCAGAGTCAGTGAGGGGCAGGGATAGTGATCAGGAGGAACTTTTCCAGATCTGGAGAGGCGGAAACAAGAGGACGAGTTATTCCCAATGAGGTAGTGCATAGGACTGCGTACTCGCTTCAAAAGAGCAATTTGATTTGGTTGGAGGAAAATTCGATTCAGCTTCCAAAGGTTGGGAAAGTCTTCTAGAGGGTCGGAGAATAGTTTCCTCAGTAGAGATAGGCAAAACGACTTGATCAAAGGCAGTTTCGGGCTAGACGTCCAAGGGTCCGAGCCGCACTGCGCAGAAGCTGACGCAGAGGGTTCAAGAGGATGATTTTTCTGAGGTAGAGTTGTGGCGGGGTTGCTTGTGGAGGAAGGGAAATTCCCTTAGATAATTTTGGCCAGATTTACTTGCTGTTTGGATTGCTAGTTGAGCATCCATAGATTGTCAAATGTCATTGTTGCTTAATAATAAAAACCCTTAGCTGCTGCACCGGTTTTCCCAAGTTGGGTTTTTCTGGGGACATTTGTCCCAAAATAATGGTGTCAAATTTATGTGTTGTGCGCTAGATTTTTCTTAGCTTCCAACACTATTATTTTTCCGCAGTTTATTTATGAAGGTTGCAGTGTGATTAATTTGGTATTTGCTGTAGCAAATAAATTGTTAAATTAATTAGCAATTAGAAGAATTAATTTCCAGTTGTTGCAATAGGAGTTCAGATTTGAAATTTTCACACCTTTATTTGGAGAAATTCTAAGAATGATGAGACAAATATAAGATAATGGAGATGATAAAGCCCATATTGCTAATGATGATATTCTAACTTTTGTACCAAACCTCTTGCCCTTATAAGCAACACTAAACAGTGTGAAACCATTAGAAATTCTTATTGTGATCTTGAATGAAAATGGCAAAATGGGATTCCTTTTCCTGCACAAGATGCCACTGTTGAAATCCTCATAAAACTTTCAATACTTGAGAAACTTCTTCAATATATAGGATACATGTGTAACTTGTGAAGAGTTTGTTGCCAACTGTAGATATGGTAATGCAACTTCAAACTCGTTAGATGACATCAAATGCACCATCTAACATGTGAAGTTCTTAATCATATTATCACTGTTGTGAGTCTAGGTTGGACTGTTGCTTGAATGATAATAAAGTTGGCTTCAGATTGGCTTCACTTCTTTGACTGGCATTGGAACATGTATGTATATCACGTCAAACTCCTCTTCAAATAACTTCGCATTTTTTAGAATTGTGTAATGATTGAGGTCTTCCAAACTTTGATTTCTTGATGGTCTAGTAATACTCTTCTTTGCTGGTCTGAACAAGCTTTCAAGAGATGACCACAAAGAATAGGCCGCAAACATAACATAAGGCTTCGATCTTGTCACAAAAGCTTTAGATAATAGAGCCACAAGGGAGGAGGGCTTCTTTGCTGATCAATTTCCTTCACACGTTCAAAACAATCATATGTGTCCACGCAAGCAAGACTTTCCTTCTTTACTGGGTTGTTGATGAATTGGAGCTTGATTGTTTCATCTGACTTCAGTTTTGGTCATTCAAATAGACAATGACCTAGCTGCAGATGTAGCATCACCTTCCAGACTTCAGATTACAAGAATGAGGGCTTCAAAATTTGGTTTCGTTCTGCACAAACCATACCTTAAATATCAACAAGGATCCACAAATTCTTAGGTAACCAAGCCACAAAGATGTAGTTTCTTTACAAAATTTCGATGCCCTAATGAGGGCCGAATTTCAGTGAGCCAACAACAAAACCTTCGGTCTTCTTTGGAGCCTCTTCAACCAAAAATTGCACGTGATATGTCTTGAGTTGGTCCCTTAAAGAGGGGCTGAAGTCCTTTTCTTGCAGTAGACCACTACAAACCCAAGCCAAATACCCTAAGCAAGATCCAAATGCCTCAAGCCTCTCATTGATCTTATCAATGCTTTACTGGGCCGAATTTTAGATTAGAGCTAATCACAAAAAGATAATCATCAAATGCATACCTTGGAGAATAGATTGTGTGCCTTTTATAGACTATGGAGGGGCTTCAAGAAGGCACTTGAAATCCACTCTTTTTGGAGCGAGAGTTTTGAATTTAAATTTAAATTGAGAGGGGAAAACCTCTTTTGGGGTTTTTATTTTTGAATTGAATTTGCCAAAACCCTCACGTGCTCTTATTTTAGAAACAAATACTCACAATTAATCTTTGAGATCCTCCACGCCATATTGTGATCAGAGACATTTGATAGAACTCCTATTTTCATGATTATAATGTGCTAGCCAATGATAGAGTGCCACATCACCATCCTTTGGGGTTTTTGCCCACAGATTGGGTCCCTCATCTTTAAACAGTCATAACTAACAAACTGTGAGGCCTCTTGTGGCATGCCACATACCACCAGAAACAACTCGATGAGGAAAATCCAACAAGGATGACCTTGACTTGAAACATCATGAATTGCCATGTCATTTTGGTCAACAAAAAGCGGGGCATCGTCTGGTGTTGCTTGGGTTGACATCAATGACAACCATATTCCAACAATATGGATATTTATTTTTTCAAAATTTGAATATTTTTTGTATTTTTTGGTCAACTAGTTTTGTGGTGCGCTTTCTTCTAGGTCTAGTAAGGTTTAGGTTTCCGGGGTTGACTAGTTCGATGATCATTCAATTTTGATAACATTGATTTGTTTGTTTGTTCTTGTCAAGTTGCATCCATCAGGTGGGAATCAACATATATATTTTAAGCATTTTTATTTGATGATTATATTAATGTTTTCTCCATGTTCACAAATAGCCACGATCATACTAAGGTTATAGAGAATCATTACTTGTTTGTTCATGACTTCTATGTTACAAAGTCGTATTGAAGTATCATTCACATAAAAGAGAAGTATGATCATTGGGCTTGCCAATGAAATTATTTTCTTGTGGAATGCATATCATCCCACTCTCACCTCTGGTAGACCCAAGCTAGAATTTTATCCAATTCAATTGCGCATGGAAAAGCAGTACTGCATCATACCAATTGGGAGGTTAGAGGATATTGAAGTTCAAATTGTGGGGTTAAACACCTATGCAGACTTTGAAGTAATAGATATAATGGGAGATAAGGATCCTTACCCAACACTTTTTGGAATAGATTATGTATTCGAGAACTATGTAGTGTTAGATTTGAAAAAGAGCTAATAATTTTTGAAGTTGAAGGGGTTAGAGTAATCCAACCCCTAGATCCTTATCAAGGGCCAAGATTCACTGAACCAATAGATGAAAGGGAAGAGCTTGGACTACTAGACCAGTTATACCAGTTAGACATAGGGAAGGGGGGAGATTATATCAACCCAACAACAGAAGGGTCAATCACTTGGCGTAGTGTTCAGAGATCAAACATTGGATCATAGGTTTCTTGGGATGACTAGAAACAAGGAGGATACAAAATCAATACCCGACGATGTGCAAAATTCCGAGGAGTTAAGTGGACCAAAACAAAGGTAATAGGATATCCTACTTTCACTAATATGGACTCAGTTAATAGTTTTATTAGTAAGTGATCCGAATTTAGGCGGGAAGGCAACAAAATACACATATAACCATAAATACAAAGATTCAATGGAAATAAGATTTCATTTCATTAATATCAAAGAACTGAAAATTGCTTACAGATAGAATGGAAATAAACTAGCTAGGTGAGAACAAAGTTGTTACCTTGCTAGCCCCCATCAATAATCGACTCTTGAAGAGTCCAATCAACAGTTGACTCATGAAGAGCGAACGTATCACAACTAGGATTTGAACCTGAATGGAGAAGATAACAACTCTCCTCTCAGGCACTCTTGCTAGACCCAATTGGCAACTTATGAAATTAGTGAACAACTTTCTTCTTTTAAGCATCATCTTAATTTGTTCATATATGGTCCAATAAGGTTTGTGGTTAATGAGAATCTTGACTCTTCGTCCATTTCTTATGTTTCTCTTCCTCTTTGCATCCATCCATCTCTCTCTTCTTTTAAAGACACAGAAAGGCAATCTTTGTTGTAAAATAGGATTTATGCGAAGACCCTAGTCTAAAGCTTCTAAGATTGAATCTATAAGGCAATTTACATAAGTAAGGCTGATTTTATTTAGACGTAATTCTCTAATTAGTGACTTACTTTTGGCAGGACTTGTTTACTCTAGAGTCTAGACTATATGGGAAGCTTAGATAATATAACATTATCTATTTTTTCCAAGGGCTACCTTTTGGGATTCCCTTCCTTATTTTGGTATCACTAATTTTTGTTTTTGTAGGTATTGGGGAGTTACACATGTCTAACCTTTTCTCCTCAATTGGATTCCTCACCACCTCTATGTCTCTTCCTTTAGCTTTCTCTTCATTGGAAGCATTTTTTGACGCAACATCTATTTAGCTCCTTATCTTTCTAACTTTTCCTTTATGGAAGTACTTTGTTTAAATCCTCTTGATGGCCATTTTTAACTCTTTCTTTTTTTCGAACTAAATTAGCATAACTAATTTTGTTTTTGGAGGTGTTGAGGAGTGACACTTGCCTAACCTTTCCTTATTAGTTGGACTCCTCACAACCATTGCATCTTTTGCTTTAACTTTCTCTTCATTGGAAGCATTTCTAATGCAACATCTAATTCTCAGCCATAAAGAAAACCTAGATGTCTAGGGCTTTCTTGCATATTTTCAACTTAAAATCGTAGGGTTTTCTTGCATGTTTTTGACCTGCCATTTTATTTGAGAATCAACCTTGCTAGTTTATATGACAACAGTTTTAGGGCTAAATGTCCTAATTTAATTTGCTGTTATATGTTTTTTATTTTTTAAGATTTCACAAGTTGTATAATGTTGAGATTTTGTGTATTTGGGGTAGCATCAGTTGTGCTCTAGCTCCCAAATTTTGAGGAAGGACTAGAGTACACTTGATCTACAAGACCTAGAAATTGATTTGGAAAATTTCATCTGGTTTAGGAGATATTAAATTAATTAATTATTTTAATGTATTTCCTAAGTTAAAACTTAGGGAACTAAAATAATTAAAGTGAATTTAATTAAACATGTGATGAAATTGTCTTAAGTCACACGGATCGAGTTTTCTTTTAATCTTAGCCATTGATTCAAGATCTGATCATGGCCGTTGGTTTCCCAACGAGAAAAGTATAAAGGAAAGGCTTGGGGTCATTTGTAAAGACACACAGAGGCAGAGCATTGAAGCTAAGCTGAGATTCTAGGGCGGGTTTGCTAAGAATTCTCAGAAGTGTTTCAGCTGCAGAGAGGGGAATTTAGGCCAGGGGGATGATCTGATCTCGGGGTCTAGAATCAGCAAGAGGCAGAGATCAGTTCAGAGAGGCAGCGCAGAGAAGCAGGAGAGTAGCAGCAGGAAGCGCATCAACTGTGCTACGCAGTCCCTCAAGGACAACATGATTTTTTGTAGGAAACCCTCAGGGGTTACGTAGAGACCCTAAGGGGCAGCATAAGGACTGCATCACCCAGTCTGGGGTAATGCAGCCCTTTTCGGAGCAGCACTGAGAGACAGAGGGGCTTCGGAGGCTGACGTAGAGGCTTCAGGGTTTATAGGCCCTAATTTTGGCTGAGTTCTGTAAATCTCGTTTGAGGGTGTGGATCAGTCATTATTTTGGCCCTAGATCAGCGAGTGAGCTGTAGATCTATTATTTCTCTGTCAGGTTTTCTAGATCTGGAACCTAGGCTTGTTGTATTCAGAAAATTCTTAATAATAAAACCCTCCAGTAGCCAGAAGATCGGTTTTCCCGCATTGGGTTTTTCCAGGGACTATTTGTCTAGAAATAACTGTGTCACTTTGTCTATGTGTGCATGAACTTGTTCTAGATCTGAATTGGTGGAGATCTATTATGTGTTTTGCTTCGAGTTTAACTTGAATATTATTCAGTTAATAACTTATCTAAGTAGGAGGAGCATAACCAGATTAACAGTAAAAATTTCTGCATAAAGTGTAAAGATTCAGAAATTTCCACATGGTATCAGAGGAATTGCAGATCTAGGAGGGTCATCAGCAAGAGATTGAAGGTTCTAACTGTAGAAAGTAGCTGGAAAAGCAGAAAAGACGCAGATCTGAATGGACAACGCAGTTTTCAGAAGGGAGATTCACGTAGAGGGAAGGGTGATGCAGTGTAACGCTGTCTCCTAACAAGCCCATGCAATTACTACGCAGAGGCAGCTCAGAAACAACACTGGATTGGTCTGAAGCCAACCAGTGTGATGCAGATTTGAATCTGTCAGATCTAGAAAAGACTGAAGTTTAGCTGCAAAAATTTAAAAGGTGCTGGTGGGGTTAAATTTCTAAATATTTCAGATTTTTAGCCGAAGCACAAGTGACAAAGAGCAGGAGGAGATCAACTTCTCAGAGAGTTTCTAGCCAAAGAAACTTGTAGATTGATCTGAGGATCAAAGAGAGCTGAATCATTGTTGATTTGGCAGATTTCCAAGGAGGGAAATCAATTGCCAGAGGGAGTAGAAGGTGCCTGTTTCGCCAAGGGCCTTAGATCCATTTCTCTAGCAAAGAGAAAAGGAAGTTCCGACACATTCTGAGCAGATGGCTCCTCATGGACTGCGTGATCAGGACAGGCTAGATGGCCTCTCAAACTTTTCAGTTTGGAAGGCAAGGATCCTGATAGTCCTTGAGGCATACAATCTTAGAGACCATGCAGAGCAAACTCTGGCCACACCAACCGATCTAGATCTCCTTTGGAAGCATAAGGAAGTTGCTAGGCATGCCAAGCGGCTGATTATGGATGGAATTAAGGACTATTTTGTACCACACTTAGTTGAGAAGAAGACAACTAATGAGATGTGGAAGGCCTTAATCTCCCTATATGAGGGAAAATCTGTCCGAAGGAAGATGCTGTTGGAGACACAGATGAGGTCATTCATGATGACCAAGGGAGAAGACATGCAACATTTCCTCTTCAGACTGCAGTCAATCAGGGATCAGTTGATTGCAATTGGTGCTAAGGTTGAAGACGATGTGATGGTTAGGACTGCCCTCAATGCAGTCACATATGAGTGGGAAACCTTTGTCCAAAGTATCTTGGGCAGAGCGAACTTCCTAGATTGGGACAACTTGTGGTCAATTCAGCGTCAAGAAGAACTCTGCAGATTCACCAAGAAGCAGTATAGCTCTGGATCGAGCAAAGTAAAGAAGGAAGATGAGGAAGATGCAACCTTGGCATCAAAGAGGCAGTAGAGAAAGAAGAAGAAGGATTTGTCAAAGATCAAGTGCTTCTAGTGTGGTGAAATAGGACATTTTGCCAGCAATTGTCCTCAGAAGAAAAGGGACAAGGAAGCTTCTTCTTCCAAGGTTGCTGTGGCAGATGATGGGTCAGAAGTTGATGCAGCCATGAGCGCTCATGAACCACGAAAGTGGGGTGACATGGATATGTAGAGGAGCTACATACAAGCAGGTGGGATCCTTGAGTAGCTCATCTCTTGGATCACATGCGAGCTATGACAGCCTTAAGACAGTAGTGGGACAAGTGAAGCAGTGGGTGCATAGATCACAAATGAAGCAAAGGCAGATCTGAAGACTGGGAGGAGTAGCGCAGAGTACAGCAGCGACAACGTAGAAGCAGCAGCAGCGCAGAGGCTGATGTGACTTTAGCAGCGCAGAGCAGAGTTGCTTACGTAGTGCAGAACTGCAGTAGCACATAAGGCAGTGCAACAACAACGTGAGAGATTTCAGCACAAGGGGTTGATGTGACTTCAGTAGTGTAGAGGGAGTCTGCTTACACAGTGCAAAGCTATAGCTATGCATCATCCTTCAGATGCCAGCGCAGATATGTAGCCTATGGAGCTTCAGTGATGAGGATGCAACCCATCTGACTTGTTTGTCAAAGATTGGGCAGGGGGTTCAGTTGTTCTCTCAACAATTGAAGTTGCAGTGCAGCAAATCAATAGTGGTAGTGCTATGAGCAACAGAGATGCAACAAATTGAGAGGGAGTTGCAATGCAGATGTTGCAGTGGCAGTGGCAGAGTCATGGGCAGTAGTACAAAATGGCAGCAGCAGTGCAGAGTTGAGTGGCAGCAGGCCAAGCATCAGTAACACAAAACCAGTACCCAAAGTCTTGTAATGCATAGTGTGATGTATTGCTAGAGCACACCCTTGATGCTAAGAGGGGGTGTTGAGATTTTGTGTATTTGGGGTAGCATCAGTTGTGCTCTAGCTCCCAAATTTTGAGGAAGGACTAGAGTACACTTAATCTACAAGACCTAGAAATTGATTTGGGAAATTTCATTTGGTTTAGGAGATATTAAATTAATTAATTATTTTAATGTATTTCCTAAGTTAAAACTTAGGGAACTTAAATAATTAAAGTGAATTTAATTAAACATGTGATGAAATTGTCTTAAGTCACACGGATCAAGTTTTCTTTTAATTTTAGCCATTGATTCAAGATTTGATCATGGTCGTTGGGTTCCCAACGAGAAAAGTATAAAGGAAAGGCTTGGGGTCATTTGTAAATACACACAGAGGCAGAGCACTGAAGCTAAGTTGAGATTCTAAGGCGGGTTTGCTAAGAATTTTCAGAAGTGTTTCAACTGCAGAGAGGGGAATTTAGGCCAAGGGGATGATCTGATCCCGGGGTCTAGAATCAGCAAGAGGCAGAGATCAGCTCAGAGAGGCAGCACAAAGAAGTAGGAGAGCAGCAATAGGAAGGGCAACAATTGTGCTACGTAGGTGCTGTGCAGCCTGTCAAGGACAATGTGATTTTCTGCATGAAACACTCAAGGGTTACGCAAAGACCCTAAGGGGCATCGTAAGGACTGCGTCACCCATCCTGGGGCAATGCAGCCCTTTTCAGAGCAGTGCTGAGGGACAAAGGGGCTTCAGAGGCTGACACAGAGGCTTCAGGGTTCGCACTGGGGTTTCTAGGCCCTAATTTTGGCTGAGTTCTGTAAATCCCATTTGAGGGTGTGGATCAGTCATTATTTTGGCCCTAGATCAGCCAGTGAGCTCTAGATCTATTATTTCTCTGTCAGGTTTTCCAGATTTGGAACCCAAGCTTGTTGTATTTAGAAAATTCTTAATAATAAAACCCTCTAGCAGCTAGAAGACCGGTTTTCCCGCATTGGGTTTTTCCAAGGACTATTTGTCCAGAAATAACTTTGTCACTTTGTCTATGTGTGCATGAACTTGTTGTAGAATTGAATTGGTGGAGATCTGTTATGTGTTTTGCTTCTATTTTAACTTGAATATTATTCAGTTAATAACTTATCTAAGTAGGAGGAGCATAACCAGATTAACAATAAAAATTTATGCATAAAGTGTAAAGATTCGGAAATTTCCACTTATAAGCCCCTAGATTTATCCATTGTTTTAGCCCTAATTTTTAACTTGATTATAACTTTGTTAAGGGGCTAAATTGTATTGCTGTTGTGACTTGTTTACTGCTGTAATGTTTTTATTTTTTATAGAAGTTTTATAATAGCCACTAGTAATTTTCAGAATTGCATCATTTGGGGATAGTTTTGCATTAGATGATAACTTGATAAACCCCACTAAATCAGCCTTGAAGCAAATAAAACCCAAACCTGGAACTTACTTTGGGTAACCACCTAATCCATAACTTGCTACATGGGAGGCCTTATACTTGATTGTGTCTTGCCTTAGGAACTAGGTGTTGAATTTGTAACTATGGTTAGACTTCATAATGTACATTTGGCCACTTGATGTAATTATATTTATCATTGTAAAGCATATTTATAAATGCTTGAGTCAAAAGAAAAATTATTCTAAGTCAAAGTCCCATTGCGACTTTTAAAAGATGTAAATTAAAATTTTTGAAATGAATTTTTTGGCTCCAAAAGTGACAAGTCAGCTTCCCTTCAAGTCAAGTTGGCCCTGGCCAAGAGACACGTCCATTCACCCTAGACAGACCACTATATAAAGGCAACTCGAGCTCCTCATTTGGGCAATTCACATTCCTCTCACAAGACAGTGCCTAGGCAAGTAAGCGAAAGGCAATAAAGACAAAAGAAGGACGAATTTTCTCTCTCCTCTCTCCCTCTAGCAACTCGCACATGCAAAGGAATCTCTCCCTCTCTGATTCATAGTTTTTGGGGCAACTGTTGCAGGGGGCTGAAATTTTCTAGGTTACTAGGGCAACTGCTGCAAGGCCGAAATTCTGGGCAACTGTCTATTTTAGAGGAGCCGAAATTCTGGAAATGCAAGATCAAGAGCAAAGTGCAGGATCAATTTTGGTGACTTGACTTGGAGGAGAAGACCAGGTTTGACCATAGGTCTAGGTGTGTTTCTCATTGAACAAGAAGAATTTCTCTATTGAAACGGTTGTTGGGCTTTTCCCCGAAGTGGGTTTTCCGAGGGTAAATCTTGTCTCTCTTTTGCGCATTGTGATCTCTAATATTCTACTGTTTTTTATTGTCGAATTTCTGAAGTATAATTGCTGAATGATATATTGAAATAAGTTAAAAGAAGATCTACATCAAAAGGAATTATCAAAATTTCAGAAATATTGTGCTAATCCTAAATTCCTAATTGCACTAAAAAATCAACATGGTATCAGAGCTTTGTGAAAGAAGGAAGGACCATTGGGATCACTTTGACAAAACCTTAGAAAGTGTTCTATTCAAGTTCTTCTTGTAGATTGGTTTCAATGGCTACATCTATGAAATCTGAAAACAAGCTAGACGAAGCATCAAATTTCAGAGCATGGAAAGTTAGAATAGACATTCTTCTTTCCAAGAACAAGGTTTTGGATATTGTTACAGGGAAGTTTACTGAACCAAAAGATGATGCAAGAAAAGCAAAGTTCAAGGAAGATGGCGTCAATGCTATGAGCATCATAGTAGAATCTATTAGGGATCATTTGGTTCCTACATTGCAAAGCATGATACCTCCAAGATGTATGATGCCCTAATAAATCTCTACACTATCAAGAATGTTGGTCAGTGCTTGAGTTTAAAGAATGAGCTCTGAAATACAAGGATGACTAATGATGACACTGTGGCTTCATAATTCGTGAGGATTTCGTAAATAAGAGATCAAATTCAAGCTATTGGAGAATCAGTTCTCGATCAAGAACTTGTGACTACAACACTCAATGGTGTCCCTAATTCATGGGATGTGTTTGCAACATGTATAAGCAGTTGAAAAGAAGCTCCTACATTTGAACAATTATGGACATCTTGTGCTCAAGAAGAAGCAAGATTGATGACCATAGATCGTCAAGATGAAGAAGTTCAAGCCCTTACAGCTCGCTTTAAGAACAAAGGAAAGAAGTTTGGAACTCAATATAAGAAGTCAGAAAAGGGATCTTCTTCCTCTAAGAAGAAGAAAGACTTATCAAAGATACAATGCTATAGTTGTCAAGAATATGGACATTTCAAGAGAGATTGTTCCAATATGGCTCACTAGAAAAGAAAAGGGAAACAACATGCTTCTGCAGCAAAAGTTGAAGAAGATGAAAAACAGAAGAAGTCCAAAGGTGAAAAAGTTTTTTTCTACTACTCTGCTTTGATAGGTTCCTTTGCAGATGATGATAACATGTGGCTAGTCGATAGTGGAGCATCAAGACACATTATTGGAGAGCATATGAATCTTTCAAGCATGACAAAAAAGAAGTTGTCTCAAAGGGTTGAATTGGGAGACAATGACAACTATGTAGTCAAAGGAGTAGGAAAGGCATCCATAGAGCTGGAATCTAGTAACAACGTTCATCTCAACAATGTCCTTTACATACTAGGTTTGAAAAAGAATCTTGTCTATGTTTCTTGTTTAGAAGATAAAGGAGATAGGGTTGCTTTTGTGGATGGAAAAGTACTTGTGTGGTCAAAGGGTTCTATTATAGATGATGCTAGGGTTATTGGGATTCGTGATGGAAGACTGTATAGACTTGTGAGTCAACTAGATCAAGCATTACTACGTGAAGAAATAGATCCAAGTGAGTTATGGCACCGGAGGTATGGACATCTTCATTTTAGAGCATTGCTTGAATTAAGTGAAATAGTTTCAGGGGTTCCTGAACTACATATAAAAAACAATGGTGTATGTAAAGGCCGTGCTCTTGGGAATAACATCAAGAAACCATTTCCAAATAGTGATAACAGATCTAAGGAAGCTTTGTGCATGATTCAGTTTGATGTATGTGGTTTGATGCCCGTAAAATCGCTTGGTGGTTCGTTGTACTACGTGACATTCATTGATGACTTCTCCCGTGGGCCGTAAGACATGGATATATCTCTTGAAGACAAAAGATGAAGTATTCAACAAGTTTCAGGATATCAAAGCTGAAGTGGAAAACTTGACAAGTAAAATGATCAAGATACTGAGATCTAACAATGGAGGAGAATACAACTCAAAGGAGCTTGTTGCTTTCTGCAAGTACGTTGGGATTTAGAGGAAGCTAATTTTCCCATATAGTCAACAACAAAATGGTATAGCAGAGTGAGAGCACAGATCCATGAAGAATTTGTCAAGGCCATGATGCATGATCTGGACTTGTCATAAATGAATTAGGCAAATCGAACTCTTTAGAGATAATGTAAATAGATGAGAGGTGATTTGTTTCTCTCATCATCACTTGTTTGGGTTTAGTAGCTACTTGAAGAATTTCACATTCCCTTTTGGAGGACGAGTTTGTTTTCATGGATGAATTTTGATGTTTGAATACTATTCTCTTGTTCTTGGAGCTTAATTCTTGTCATGATCTTATGATTGTATATACTCATTGTACATGTAAGTGATCTCTTTTTTATGTTTATTCTTGTATTTATCATATCACATGAATGTTGTTGGGATTTTCACTATATAGGTATGAAATTTACTACTAGCGAAATTGTGGAGATTTTGATCCTGTGAAGCATTGCATCATTGCATGTGTCATGTATGAACGGGTGAATATTCCTAGATGTTATTTTTGTTGAATATACCTTGAGAAGTCATCAAACATTGCACATCGAAGTATAAAATCTTCTGGTAGTTGCTCTCATGCCCTAATTGCCATGCGAAGATGTGTCTAGAGTCTAGAGGTCTCCTTGATTGGGTTAATTTTCTCCAAATCATAAATTCACCTTGACTCCATCTCTCCCAAAGGCAAGGCACTGATCCTCGCATCCTCTTGGTGGTCAAATTTATCTTTCTTTTCTTCACCCTTCCCAATTCTAGGCCTAACCCTAGAGGGTCACCTAGAGCATCAAGCGAAATCGTTTGTAGCCATCCAAACACCTTGAAAAGTGGCCCACAACCACAATTGTGCTGGGGTCCTCTCAAGGGGTCCTCCAAGTTTGAACACAATTCGACGGTGGAATCTCGAGATATAGCAAGCCCTAGATATAAGACCATTTCTCTCTCTTGGTTGATTTGGGTTAGTGTCCTCGCTAGGATCATTGCATTCAAATCTAAAAAAAAAATAGTACTTTGATCCTATTCTCTTCCCTAGTTAGGTCAAGCCCCTCCTTGATTGATCAACTCCATACCCTTGATCTAGTCTCGGTCCACTTGGGTTCTTTGTGGTTCCGCAACTCTACAACTCAAATTCCACGAGGATTACATAGAATCCATTTCTTCACAAGGATCCTTAAGCCCAGGAAGCCCCTTGTCAAGGCATACCCTCCAAACCTAGGCTCAAGTGTCGTCTTAGCCCTTCCCAAAGAGTCTAACACCGTGCTTTTCAAGCAAGTAAGCTATCTATTTGAGCCTCTCTTGTGAATAGGCTTTAGGAATCACCCCATGTCTTATCATTGATCCATTTATTCTTGTGATTCCTCTCATACCAAGACTCCTCCCATTAGTGAAAGTTCGTAAAGGGTAGGGAGCTTTAGCTGAGGTCACAGTGGGCTATCAACCCATTGTTGCCCCTTAACCTAGTAGTTGCTCTATAGGATCCTATCTTAGCGTTGAAATATGTAACTAGGTTCGGTCTTCATGATGTCATGTAATCATGATTTTATGTAGTTGTTGTAATGAGAAAAATGAATTTGTTATTGTTTCCTTGAGACATGGGTTCATGCTCAAGAGGAATTTATTTTGTAAGTCAAGCTCCTAGGGATTATGAGTCACTGCCATGTATGAAAGACCCAATTGGGCAAGTTACATATTGTAAAAGAAAATTATTTAAGTCAAAATAGAGTCAAGGAACCCTCCAAGACCAAGTCAAAATGCATGCAACAAGTCAGCCTTCCCAAAAGATAAGTCGGCCTAAGGGACAGTGACAAGTTGGCCTATTTGATGTGACACGAAGCCTATATATACAAGGCTAGTTGACCACTTTGAAGGGCATTATAAGTAGCATCACAAAAGTTCTATCATTGGATAAGAAAGAGTCTCACATCAAGCGAAGAAAAGGAGGTCAAGAAAGAAGGAAGAGAGAAATGATTTTAGAACTGTTTTGGGCTATTTTTGTTCACACGTGTGAGGAGATTAGGGTTTATCCTATTGCAGTAAAAAAAAAGGTACAATCAACTCAAGGAGGTAGAAACAAGTCAAGGAAAAAGGATATCTTGCAAGCCGAAGTCACTAAGAGACTAGCACAAGCCAAGTGAAGGAGGAAAAGGGCTAAAGTTCCCTAATTTTGTCACACGTGTAGAAGTTGTAGTCAACTGCAGAAGGATGAGAATTGTAGGAAGAGAGGCCAAAAATTTTAGACTAGGGTTGCAGGGCCGAGGGTTAAAGAAGGAGAAATTGCAGCTGCATCAAGAAGAAATTGATTTTGACTTCAGGCAAAGATTTACTTGGTCTTGGAGGGGTTTTTGGTCAAGGGTCTAGGTCTTGGAATTTGTCGATTCTATATGAAGAAGAATTCTTGTGGGTTTGTAATATCCCTAAGGAAAATTTACAGTAAATAGTAGGCATGCATAGACATAAAATTTACAGAAACAAAAAAATAAATCAGGTGCACAGTTTCACACCAAAATTGGACTGCTGAGCCATTTTATTACTGAATAAAGGTGTACAAGAAGAGGTGCTGGAATGTATGCACGTGGGCTTGCTCTGGGCAAGCTAGCGAAGCCCAGAATGAAGTACACATCACCCTTTTCAGTTCAATCATTGCGCTGTCCGACACTGCGCTGGAATGGCGCAGAAATATGTTGCTACCTCCAAAGATCTGCTGTTGGAGCCCTCTCCACTGCTCAAAATATTTTGGGAAATTAATCCCAGCCTCCCCACACAATACCCAGAAAAAACCACGAAGGGTTTGGCCAAAGGTTGGCCCCAGAAAATCGACCTCCTTGTGCTTGGGTGGCTCTACTGCTGGGTATAACGCTCCTGCTGTGAAATCTGTTGTCCAATGCTCCCCAAATATCAACAATCCCTGTTAGAAGGCTTCCCAAGCCTCCCCACCAAATATCCAACTCCAAATCCTCTCACTCCCCAAGCTCTCGGAGTGACTCCTCCAAACACTGCGCAGTCCCTGCGCTGCTGTGACTGTCTTTGCGTTGCTGTGACTCTCTCTGCGTTGTAGTACGACCTCTCTGTTGCTAGTACAAATGGGACTTAGGTAGAACTCCCTCCTTGGGTTGGCACTCGAAGTCCACCGAAGTAGGGGTTGGGATTTCCGATCGGAAACACCTGTGTGTTGAACAACACTGCAAACTTGGCACTTGCTCAAGCATGCTATGTCAAAAGACAAATTCAGAAATGATGAGTGAATGCCCAAATGAGAGCCTCTTGCTCTTTTTATCAAAGCCCATGTGGGCCCAACTTGACTTTCCCCCATCGACTTCACTCCAATGAGAGCGTATTCCACATGTGGACCGTAATCCTCCATGGGATGGCCCCCGTGCTCCACTAGAGCTGCAATATTTATTTCCTTCCTAATGTTTGGGCCCCCACTTAATCCCAAAATTCATGCAGGGCCTCGAAACCCACATCTCCTAGGTGCAAACGTGAAATAAGGCAAAATTGGACAAGATTGATATTTCCCTTAGCAATATTGCTAAGTGGGAATATCACAGTCCTCGCCACCAAAACGTTGCTTGTCCTCAAGCAACTTTCGAACAAGCGCTCTCTCCGTGCTGTCCCAATTACCACTACGAGCAATACCAGGATCCCAATTATGCCACTGAGTCTCTCTCGATCCCTGTGTGAACCTATCATAAAGGAGTCCCAATGGAAAATCTGGGTGGCCTCCCCCTGTGGGAACCCACTCTCCCCATTCCGTAATCCAACTTCTCAGCCCTGTAGCTCCCGGGTCCCAAACTATTCTAAGAAGGGTGCCACCATGTTATCGCTGCGCAACTCTAACCATGACAGTCTGCGCCTCATGCGCTAGTTGTATCCTCTCCTCTTGGGACCTAATGGCAAAATATCTATGGAGTCTCAGTGCATCCAACCCAAGCACCTCAACGATGTCACGACCTACCCATCCAACTCTTGCTCTAATCCGTAGCAGTGACAAGGAAAACCCGCTTTGCATAGCGACAAAGGCCTCATCACCGCAAGTAAGGTCCACCATCTGCTGTAGATACTCCTAAGACACCTCAGAATGTCTCACCAAAAGGGGGTCATGCATCTCCCTTAGCGTGGGCTCAAAGGTGGTGCAAGTGCTACCTCTACAGAAGATCGGACTATCCCCAAGCCTGCATCCACCAACTCGCTTCCTGACCATATGCCACATCTCAATAACCTCTCTCCCAATGTATAGTGACCTGTTCAACTCTCTCAGATAATCCTCCTGGGTCTTGTGGTTCATGATGAGAGCATCAAGAGATGATATCCAGGTCCCCTGTGTCACTGTGCAACGCTGGAGAGTGATAAATGGAAGCTCACGGTTGGCCTTGTGATCAACTTGCGCTCCAAATCTGAGTGTGCAAACCCAATGGCGTGCATGATGTCCTCATCAGGAGATCTCTCTGGCAACAACACTCCGACAACTTGTTGTGTATCATCATGTTTGACTGTACACAAGTACGTACCCCTACACTCCTCTGCATAACAATGAACTCCATGGCACAACTCCATGCACCATAGGTTACCTAATACCAACACTCTATGCCCTTCCCCCATGTACCATAGGGCATCCCATATGTGCCCATGCATCCATCATTCTGCTAGTACATCTGCCATGATGTGATCTACACCTCCTCTGCTGCCTAGGTAAACCTGAGCGACCTAACGCCACACTTGCTAGAGAGAATATCTCTGCCCTGCCGATCCTTGGTGGCTCATGTGCCCAATACCCCAATGGGAGAACATCATCTCCATACAAAGCTTGATCTAGTGGCCTAATCATGCCACCTCCTCCCACTAGCTCCTGCTAGAGAATGCTAATCATCTTGCGACCCCATGCATCAACATGCCAAAACCCACAAAGCCTGCTCACAAACCACTTGTACGCTAGTACCGAGTGGAACTTCCCTAAGGAATGCATGTGTTCAGTCGCTGGGTCGATTACCTCATCAATGCTATAGCCATCTCGCATGTCTAATATCAGATAGGAAGCCCCACCTGGATCCCAATGCCAACCTATACCTCCAGTTCCCTCGGTGTCTAAAAGCCCCCACTGTGCTTTACTCCAGACTACGATCATCTCCATGGGTCCAACCCACTCTATCGGGTACCGACTCAAAATCTCCTGCCATCCAACCCCTAGAGAGGAATCGAATGCAAGAATCCCCGCGCATAGAACAAGCCATCCATCTTGTGAGTGTTGCACCCTGCGCAACTCATGTCGCCTCATCTCACCATCCTGGTCGACATCCAAAATCTATCGAGGTGACTTTGCCTCTCCCTCTCCAATGTGTAGAGGCAACTTGCTAGTGTTACAAGCCCCATCTATGTATGTCTGAAGAGGGCTGCTCAGATGCCCTAATGTGCACTCTAGCTGGACCATTAGGGAATCCAATCGCTCCCCAACGTGAGTCAATTTGGCTGTTGACTTGGCACAAACTACTCTCATGAGCTCCAACCCCTCGTTCTGTTGCAGAATAGCCTTTCACACTGTCGTGGCCTTCTTCTTCAACGCTATATGGTCTGCCTGGAACTGATGAAATTGTTTTGGGCGATCATCATCTAATACCACTGTATCCCTTGGCACCTCATCAATGGTGGACATGTCTCCCAGTACCTCGCCAATCAACTGTGCACTGCTATCACCTGAAAATTCGAATACTACCTTGGACATCTCACAAATGGATATCTCAACAACGAATTGCACCTCCTCAATGGTGGACACCTCTGTGTCTCTGGCACCTCGTCAATGGATGGCCCTATGGGTGTATTCTCCACTTTCTCCTCTAAGATGTCAATCATAGCAGTCAAGGGAGTCTCCAACAAGCATCACACTAGGTGTATCTACAAACTCCCCACAATAATGTGTGCCCTCATCCTCTAAGTGCGAGGTAGCCATTTTGATGGCTTCCCCCTCTGTCATCTGGTTAAGTTGGAAAAAGGCATCCAACTTTTCCACCCGAGCTCGAGTCGTGCACTTGGTGGATCCATCATATGTCGGAAAAGGTATCCTCCCAATGGTACGCCGCAACTTTGAACTCTGCGTGCTAGACCCCCAATGTTCTTGTCTTTTTGGTCCTGCTTGAGCTGCAGTAATCTATGAAGGACAAAGTTGCTTTGAAGTTTTCCCCCTTAGACTGCCATTCTCAGAAATAATCTCCCATGGGTATATGATTATCCCACCTACCTTGCTCACTCGGTACTGATGGTAAAAATGTAGGCAGCGTGGTCCTCTTTGGCCTACTAAAGGCTGGTGGGTGAGTGGCTAGTGAAGGGTGGTCACACTGTTGTGAGACCCTTGAAGTCTCTCCAAATAGGAACTCATGATGGATGCTCTTATCCCTATTCTGCTGCTTGAGTCCCTCCAACATCCCCTTTTCCCCTTTGGCTAGATCATTTAGGGCCTTTAAGAGGCTACCAAATGTTTCTTCCCATTTGCTCCTTGACTCCCCTATATTTGTCACCTTTACTACCTTCGATGAGTAATGTTCTGCCTAATACCATTGTGGTATTCCTAACAGAAATATACAATGATACACAACAAAAATAGAAAAAATACACATAAAATATACATAAAACTGTGCTATTCTAAGCCATTTTATTATAAAATCATGGGGTTACAATCTGATAGTTGGAAAGTGTGCACCTGGGCTTGCTCAAGGCAAGCTAGAAAGCCCAGGTGATGAAGGCAAGGTCCCCAAATGCTGTTGGTTGATCTTTCTCTGCCTCTGCGCTGAATTCCCCAGAAACTGGGCTAATGGCTGCAAGAAATGGCTGTTAGGGCGTCCTTCGGTTCTCAGAAAATTCCAGGAAATTAACCCTGGGCTTTCCACCAATAACCCACAAAAACCTACGAATGAATTGGCCAAATGTTGACCTCGGAATTTCGGCCCAATTTTCCCCTAGTTCTTCTAGCTGTTGGCTGAGTTCGGATCTCTGTTTGACCCCTAAAATCTGCCCAAATTTTTTTGCCAAATTAATCTTGGCCTCTCCTTAATAAACCCAGGAAAACCCAGAAAAGAATTGGCCAATGGTTGACCTTGGAATTTCGGCCCTCTTTGCCCTTAATGGCTCTTCTTTTGGGTAATTCAATCCACCTGTGAAATATGCTACTAAGGGTCCCCAAAATGGCTGCAATCTCCCACAAAATACTCTCCCGAACTCCACAAATTTCAGCCCCTAACTCCCTTCACTCCTCAACCTCCAAGCGTGCCTCCAAGAATTGCCTATCCTCCTCGTTCATAGGAAAAGATCCCCATGGCTGAGCCAAGAACGAAACTCTGATACCACTGTAATATCCCTAAGGAAAATTTACAGTAAATAGCAGGCATGCATAGACATAAAATTTACAGAAACAAATAAATAAATAAGGTGCACAGTTTCACACCAAAATCGAACCGCTGAGCCATTTTATTACTGAGTAAAGGTGTACAAGAATAGGTGCTGGAATGTATGCACCTAGGCTTGCTCTAAGCTAGCTAAGGCCAGAATAAAGTACGCATCACCCTTGTTAGTTCAATCACTGCGCTGTCCTGGCTTTGCGTTGGAATGACCAAGAAATATGTTGCTACCTGCAAATATCTACTGCTAGAGCCCTCTCCAATGCTCAGAAAATTCTGGGAAATTAATCCCTGCCTCCCCACACAATACCCAGAAAAACTCACTAAGGGTTTGGCCAAAGCTTGACCCCGAAAATCGACCTCCTTCTATTTGGGTGGCTTTACTGTTGAGTATAACGCTCCTGCTGTGAAATGTGTTGACCAATGCTCCCAAAATATCAACAATCTCCATTAGAAGGCTTCCCAAGCCTCCCCACCAAATCTTTAGCCCCAAATCCTCTCACTCCCCAAGATCCTAGAGTGACTCCTCCAAACACTGTGCAGTCCCTGCACTGTTGTGACTGTCTCTGCACTATAATATGGCCTCTCTGCTGCTATACGAATGGGATTCAGGTAGAACTCCCTCCTTGGGCTAGCACTTGAAGTCCACCGAAGCAAGGGCTGGGATTTTCGTTTGGAAACACCCATATGCTGAACAACACTGTAGACTTGGCACTTGCTCAAGCGTGCTATGTCAAAAGACAAATTCAGAAATGATGAGTGAATGCCCAAATGAGAGCCTCTTACTCTTTTTATCAAAGAGCCTCCAAAATGCCCATGCGGGCCCAACTCGACTTCCCCCCACCAATTTCGCTCCAATGAGAGCGTATTCCACAAGTGGGCCGTAATCCTCCATGGGGTGGTCCCCACGCTCCACTAGAGCTGCAATATTTCTTTCCTTCCTAATGTTTGGGCCCCCACTTAATCCCAAAATTCATGTGGGGGCTCTAAACCCACATCTCCTAGGTGCAAACATGAAATAAGGCAAAATTGGACAAGATTGGTATTTCGCTTAGCAATATTGCTAAGTGGGAATATCACAGGGTTTTTATCTCAAGTTGGAGAGGTTTTGGCCCTGGCTGATTGCCTATATCTCGTGTCCCGTGTCTTATTGTTCTTTATGGTTTGGTAGCTGTTTGATGAGGAAAACACTAATAATAATAAGTGAAAGAAGAATCTAACTAAGCAAAGTAAAAATACATCACAAACAGTTATTGAAGAAGAGAAATCACCTACACTTACTGCCCCTAGATTTCTCAACACCTAGGACCCCTGCTAGTTTGAGCGGCAACACATACCAATTCTGAGTATTATTTGCAGCCAAGTTCTCTCACCTTCTGGAGGCTGAGTTGGTCATTTCTCAGCAGACTGAAATCCTTATTTGGGAGGTCGAGTTGAGGCTCGAATTGATGTAGTAGGCAGTGTAGCTCCTTGCATGGCAATAGGACAGTTTTGAAGGTTATACTGACAGCCCTTCATCTACAGCCAGTCATGCCATTCCATGAGCAACTACATGTTTTCCCAATTTTTCTAAATGGCGTGTAACACCATATTAGTAATAAGTTGGTGGAGATATTACTGTCCATTATTGTGGAGTTTATTGTTTTATATGCAGGACGAGGGTTTCATTCTTGGATACAATCAAAGTGTTTGTATAATTGTTTCTTTCATTCTGTTATCAACTACTTTGCACCCAAACTGTTTGAAGAAAGAAATAGCATACAAAGAGAGTTTTATGAGTTTTAACAAGCTTATTGGTGATCTCTAGAAAAGGGGACATTACATCTGGCTATATCAGAATATGATACAAGCGCTCCTGCCCAATTTTTTTTTTCTTTCTTAATTATGGTCTATTTATACATGATAAGCCACTCAATGGTGCATTAGTTGGGTTTGCAGGTTGGCCTCCAAATACACACAGATACAAGTAAGATACACAAGCATGTGGAACATGCATGCTAATAATCCATTACATCAAAGCATTGAAAACATCCTTAATATAAGGGCATAAAGTGCTTTTAACTTGAGCACTAATCATGGTGCAATAGGCAAGTATCTGTGATTAAGATAACAAAAAGAGGTAGAGACTCAAGAGGACCCCCCTTGAATTGTGCAGAGAAAATAAAATCTCCCCAAATATCATAATAAATAGGACAACTGAAAATGAATTGCTCCTCTTACTTAGCCTTATATGGAGAACACAATTTGCAAATCTTGTCTTCCCACAGAATGTGGTAATCTTGCTCGATTTGTAATTGATGAGGGCACACCCTCATTTGGTAAAGGTGGATCTTAATGTCAGACAACTAGTATTGTTGAAGGTAATTTGGATAAAGAATAAGCCAATCAACAATCAACAAAAAACATTTCAAATTAAAAGTTGTCTTGGGACTAAGAGGTTTATAAGGAGAGACCTAAGTAGTATAGATATATTGCTAATAGATGTCTTCCCTAATTACCTTATTATTCTCATATTTAAGGGAGAGTGGAGAACACAATTTGCAAATTTTGTCGTGCCACATAATGTGGTGATCTTGTTCGATTTGTAATTAACGAGAGCAGATCCTCACTTGGTGAAGGTGGATCCTATGGTCATGTGACTAGTATTGTTGAAGGTAATTTGGATGAAGAGTAAGCCAATCAACAATCAACAAAAAACATTTTGTGTAAAAAGTTAGCTTGGGACTAAGCGGTTTAAAGTGGGACGCCCAAGTAGTATAAACAAATTGCTAATAGATATCTTCCTTAATTGCCTTATTATCTCATCTTTAAGGGGGAGAAGGCAAGGTGGGGCTTTCAAAGACTATTTGAAAGGAGGAGGAGATCAATAGAAGGTAAGCTGGATGAAGAATAACCCAATCAACATTCAACAATCAACAAAAAACATTTACATAAGAGGCTAGCTTGGGATTAAGAGGTTTAGAGGGAGAGACCTTGTAGTATATATAAACTGCTAATAGATGTCTTCCCTGATTGCCTTATTAATCTCACCTTTAAGAGGGAGAAGGTAAGCTAAGGGCATCTGAAGACTATTCGTTGGAAGGAGGAAATCAATAGAATTACTCAGAAAGGTTGATAGACCTACAAACATCAACACCATCTTGGCCTAAAAGAATGTAGGGAAACAATATTGGGAGCAATATATATCTAATAAATGCTTCTGCAAAAAAAGGTTGATTTCATGTAGAATTGCCATTCACACGGGAAGATAATTGAATCACAAATAGGAAATATAGCTTGTTATGATTAGAGATTGTATAATCAAATAAAAGGATAAGATCAAGGGATATAAAGAATATACCTACTACCAACCATACTTTTTAATGAGGAAACTCTAAAAATTAATTTTTTCAAGTGAACTTGCACAATTTTCCTATCTTAACATTTCTTATTGTGCTTTTGATGTATCAGTGCTTGCATTTGTTATTTAGAAGTAATAGCCAAAGCATTGTTGAACATTTTTACTTTCTCATATTTTGTTGGAACTAGTTGGGAATGTTCTCATTCATCCTTGGATTCGATTATATGATGGTTATGATGTTAATAGGTCTATCATATTTAATTCTAACAGAAGTAAATGGAATTGTAATATCTCTATGTTTTGCTAGTATTTCATTGAAATAAAGATCATGTTAAACACACTAAATGGTTACAATCATCTTTTTGGCTATAATGACAGGGTAGAATGGCAACCACATTTTCATGTGCTTTAAGTGGCTCCACGTTTGCATCAATAAGGAGAGGCACTGAAGCTTCCTTTGGAAAAGGTATGGAAGTGGGTAAGACTCTAAGTACTTGATTGTTTTAAAGGCTCTTGTAAGTTCTTCCCAAAAGAAAATTGAAGTTACATTTATCATGTTCTTGTACATACTTGGATCATTTCCATGCTAGAAATTATTACTTTACAATTACTTATTTAGGTGCATTAAACTCCTTAGCACCTAGTGGAAGAGAAAAAACAGTTATTCTAGTAACTATGATTGAAACAAGAGCATCCTAAACGTTGAGATCACAAATAAAAAGATGGGATTGAATGAACCAAAATGCTAAACAAAAAATTTTCACTAAGAAGATATAAACATCAATAAAGAAGTGTACTAGTGTTGCACTGTGGAAATTTGTAGGAGTTTAAGATCAATTGCGTTAACTCCCAACTTTTACTTAATGGTAAAAACCTTTATCCACAAGGGAGACCCCGAGAGGGAACTACTAGAAAGGTCAGCATAGTCATCTAAGTAAGCTATCCTCTACATTATGGGTTGGATCTCCTTCGGCTCAAGGGGGGTTTCCCTAGTAGGATTACTAAAACTAAGCAATGAGGCACAAGGGTTGAGGGTCATTTGGAAAGTGACACACGGAGTGAATCTTGAGATAGAATTCTTCTGACGGAGCAGTGCTCGGACGAAGATCAGATCTAAGTGATTCAGTGCAGTGAGGGGTAGAGTAGCTTCCGGAGAGAGATTTTCTCAGCCGGAGAATCATCAACAGAGAGAGGTAGAGAGACGTCCAACATAGCCAGCGCGGAGCCAAACAGGTTGACGCAGAGCTAGCGCAAAGCCATGCAGAGGTTCAAAGGGTTTCTGAGATTCAACTGTCGGATCAAGTCCAGAGGTCGGGTGCCGGGGTGTGAGACCGGGAGGCCCAGATCTGTGATTTTGGGAGTCAGATCGATCCTTTGCTAGGGTGACGCAGTGCCTAGAGGAGGTGACACAGGGCCTACGCAGTCACTGCGCGAACACCTCTAGAGGCAGCTTTTCCAGTGACCGGATCAGCCAGATTTTCCAGTGATTGAGTGAGGTAGTCTCACATTTTCTTTCTATCAGTATATCCTTCTGTAACCGAATAATCCTTGAGGTATTTAGAGATGTATTCAGGATTTGCTACTACTTAATAATACAAACCATCAGATCTACTGCACCGGTTTTCCCACATTGGGTTTTTCTGGGGACTTAGTCCAAAAATAATGGTGTCCTATGTGTGATTGATTTCTTGCTCAATTTCCTTGTTTCATAATCATATTTTATTCAGTGTAGGCTGCTTCAGTAGTTACTTCAATAATTCAGATCTGAATTAATTCTGTAAAAACAACTTACATAATAGAAGAAGTTAACTCGGATTGTTGCAGTACGATTCCTTAGATTGTAAGATCTAGGAATTTTCACAAAGACTAGCCATCGATTAAGATTTAATCATGGCCGTTGAAGTCTCAACGAAGGATTAAAAGAAGAAGTTGATGGGGCTTGGAGAAGACACACCAAAACACTTGAGCATTTGATTTTGCTGAGAAATCGATCTCCAGAGTAACAACATTCAGTTGCAAGAGGTGATTCAGTGAGGTCGAAGCAGTGAGAGAGTGGCAGAGATAGTGAGGCCAGAGGAAGCTTTTCTAGTTATGGCGAGGACATTGCAGAGAGGTAGTGCTTGCCATAATGAGGCAATGCAGAGGCAACGCAGAGCCCTTTATAGGAGATTTCCGTTTTGCTGGGGAGAAGGCAAGATTATGAGCCAGAAGTTGGGGAAAGGGTCCAGAGGCAGAGAATATCAGTTTTCTAGACAACAACTGACGAGACATTGAGAGGAGACGTAGTTCTGAGCTTGAGGGATGCAGTAACTGTGTAGGCAGATGCAGTGACTGCGTAGAGGTAGCAAGGGACAACTCAATTCGAGATGAGGTCAATGTCGGATCGCCTGTGGAGTGAGGAATTTTTTGCACTAGTTATTTCTTCCAGTATTTCTCTATTTGGATTGCCAATTCGAGCATCCATAGTTTGTACTCAGATTTTCACTACTGCACAATATCAAAACCCTCAGGTGTTGCACCGATTTTCTCAAAGTTGGGTTTTTCCGGGGACTTAGTCCAAAAATAACGGTGTCATATTGTGTGTGTGTATCTATTTCTTCCAACGCTTTTATTTCTTCCGCAATATTTTATTTGTGAAGTTTGCAGTGAATTTAATTCGATATTTCCCGTAGGAAATTGCAAGTAAATTGTTTGTTAATTAAACAATTAGAAGAATTAACATCAGTTGCTGCAATAGGATTTGGGGTATCCGAATTTGCACATGGTATCGGAGAACAAATTGTAAGCTGGAGAGCTCAGCAGCAGAAGGGAAGAGGAATTTTGTAGCTCTGTGTAAGCAATAGTTCGAAACCTTTAGAGGTAGCATAGTCCTTTGGCCAGGAGGGCCAATTTCTTGAGGAAAAATCAATTTCTCTAAGAGAGCGACAGAGAAATCAGATTTCTCCAGATCGAGGATTACCAGAGGTATTGGAAGTAACCAATATTTCCCTTACAGAGCAGATCTCTAGCTGGACGCAGTGTTTTGTAGCAGTTGCTAGTGCAAAATATTGTCAAGAGGAAGAAGGAGCACACACTGAACGAAAAATTTCCTCAAGAAACTTCTAGTTCAAAAGTTCGATTTCTCTTGCAAAACAACAGTCGTTGTGAATAGATTTACTCACTGCTGCAGGGAGTGCATAGAGCCTAGCAACAACTGAGTAGAAGAGAAGAGGAAATTTTTGACTTATTTTTTGGTTGAAATGGCATCCGCCAGGTTGTGAGATCATGATAGGTTGGATGGAGCATCCAACTATGTGATTTGGAATGCAAGGATTTCCTTCCTTCTGGATGAGTACAATCTCAAAACATACATCGATAATGTGGTGGCTATCCCCACAGATTCAGATCAACTGAAAGAGTACAAGGAGGAGATGGCGAGAGCGAAAAGAGTGATCCTCGATGGGGTTCGAGATCATATGGTTTCTCACATAGTAGGCCTGGGAACGACCAAGGAGATGTGGGAATCCCTTTCCACGCTATACCATGGATCTTCTGAGCAGCGGAAGATGTACTTAGAGGAGAAGCTGAGATGTACTCATATGCAGGAGGGGGAGTGCATAAACCCCTTTCTCACCAGGATTCAGGAGATCCGAGGTTTGTTGGTAGCTGTAGGGTTAGTGCCTCAGGCATCAGAGATGTTGCGTATAACTCTCAATTCTGTCTCCGAGGTGTGACAAGTGTTTGTCCAAAGTATTTTGGGCAGAGAAACATTGCCAAGATGGGACATAATGTGGGAAGATTTGCAACAGGAGGAGTTGAGGTGAGATCTAGTGAAGAGCACCAATAGTAACAGTGGGTCGAAGCAGGCGAAGGAAGAGGAAGATGTGGCCCTCGCATCAAAGGGACATGGGGAGCAATGTAGGAAGAAGAAGGACCTGTCGAAGGTCAAGTGCTTCAGGTGTGGCGAGCTAGGCCACTACAACACTCAATGTTCTCTCAGGAAGAAGGAAAAGGAGGAGAAGTAGGACCAACATGAAGCTTTTGTCGAGATCGATAGGCTATCCTCCAGGTTGGAGGAAGACTTTGCCATGATAGCAGACATCCCTCTAGGAGTGAGATGGGGTGACTTGGTTTTGTAGCCCATAGTGCTACAGGTTGGGCAGGATTCTTGAGGAGGTCCACCTCTTAAATCAGTACCTTGCTACGGGAGCCCACAATACGCAGCAGCAGGATGGACCAGTGGCAGTTGGTGCAGTTAGATGCCAGATGTGAAAATTTCTGAATTTACTAAACAAAAACCCTACTGTCAAATCTTGATTTACTTCTCTTACTTACATAAGTTATTAATCTGAAAAATTCAACATTAACATCGAAATTAATACAGTTAACAGCCTACACATACAGATCTAAACTGAATAACATGCTCATAGACAAAGTGACACACAAGGATTTTCTGGACAAATGTCCCCGGAAAAACCCAATGCGAGAAAACCGGCACTGCTAGCTTCTGTTGGGTTTTTATTATTATGCAAATTCCAAGTACAACAGATCTGGGCACCAAACTGGTTAACCCGATAGAGAAAAATAAACGGCAGCAATACCTCTATCCCGGAGACAGAAAAATTTGACTGATTCACACCCTCAAAAGGGATTTACTGAACTCAGTCCCTTTCCGGCCTCTGGAAACCCTTGCGCTGCTCTAAAGCCCTTTGCATCAGCCTGCCTGGCCTGCGTCAACCTCTGCGCTGCTCAGGAAGGGCCTGCGTCACCCTAGAAAGAGTTATGCTGCCCTAGCTAGGCCTGTGTCAGCCCTCCTGGCCTCCTGCTGCCTCTGCGCTGCCCCTACTGGGCTCTCGACTGCTCTGCGTAGCTGCTGCCTTTGCGCTGCTCTGGATTGCTCCTTCTCTGCTTTCGTTGTACTCTTGGCCTATGACTAGACCATCCCCCTCGCAAATACTACCCCTCGTTGCAGCTGAAACAATTACGAAATTCTTAGCAAACCATGTAGAAATTTCTGAATCTTAATTCTTATGTAGAAATTATTTTTGTTAATCTGATTAAGCTTCTCCTACTTATACAAGTTATCAACTGAATAAATTCAATTTAACATCAAAGCAAAACACATAATAGACCTCTACCAATTCAGATCTAGAATAAGCACATGCACACATAGACAAAGTGACAGTTATTTTTGGACAAACTATCCCCGGAAAAACCCAATGTGGGAAAACCATTCTCTGGCTGCTGAAGGGCTTTATTATTAAGAATATTTCTGAATACACAACTCTGGGTTCCAGATTTGGAAAAGCCTATAGAGAAAACTCTAGAATTGCAGCACCTGGCTGATCTAAGACCAAAAACACTGACTGATGCACACCCTCAAACGGGATTTACAGAACTCAGCTAGATCTAGGCCTAGAAACCCCAGATCTGCCCCTAAAAGACACTGCGTCAGCCTCCAGAGGCTCAGCGCTGTCACTGGAAGGGACTGCATTACCCCAGACTGGGTGATGCAGTCACTACGCTGCCTCTAAGGGTCTCTGCGTAACCCTTGAAGGGTTTCCTGAAAATCATGCTATCCTTGCTGCTGCTGCTGCTGCCTTCCTCTGCGTTGTCTTTCCTAATCTCTTCTCTGCTTCTTGTTGATTCTAGACCCCGGGATCAGATCATCCTCTTGGTCTAAATTCCCCTCTCTGCAACTGAAACACTTCTGAGACTTCTTAGCAACCCCGCCCTAGAATCTCAGCTTAGCTTCAGTGCTCTGCCTCTGTGTGTGTTACAAATGACCCCAAGACTTTCCTTTATACTTTTCTCATTGACAAATCAAAGACCAAGATTAAATCTTTAATCAATGGCTAAGATTAAAAGAAAGCTTGATTCGTGCGACTTAAGACAATTTCATCACATGTTTAATTAAATTCACTTTAATTATTTTATTTTCCTAAGTTTTAACTTAGGAAATACATTAAAATAATTAATTAATTTAATATCTCCTAAACCAGATGAAATTTCCCAAATCGATTTCTGGGTCATGTAGATCAGGTGAACTCTAGTCCTTCCTTAAAATTTGGGACCTAGAGCACAACTGATGCTATCCCAAATACACAAAATCTCAACACTCCCTCTTAGCATCAAGGGTGTGCTCTAGCAATACATCACACTTATGCATTACATGATTTTGGACACTGGTTCTGTGCTGTTGAAGCTTGGCCTCTTGCCACTCAACTCTGCACTGCTGCTGCCATTCTGTACTGCTGCCCATGACTCTGCCACAGCCACTGCAACCACTATACTGCAACTCCCTCTCAATATGCTACATCTGTGCTGCTCATAACACTGCCACTGCTAATCTGTTGCACTGCAACTTCAGTTGTTGAGAGTAACAACTGAATCTCCTGCCCAATCTTTGAGAGACAAGTCAGATGGGCTGCATCCTCATCACTGAAGCTCCATAGGCTACAGATCTGTGCTGGCATCTAAATAACGATGCACAACTACAACTCTGCCTGCGTAATCAGACTCCCTCTGCACTACTGAAGTCACATCAACTCCTTGTGCTGAAATCTGTCACGCTGCTGCTGCACTGCGCTGTCCCTCTGAAGCTCTCTGCGTTGCTGCAACTCTGCACTACGCTGCTGAAGTCACATTTGCCTCTGCGCTGCTATTGCTTCTACGCTGCTGCTGCTATGCTCTGCGTTGCTCCTCCCAGCCTCCAGATCTGCCTCTGCGTATGCCTCATTTGTGATCTATGCACTCACTGCTCCACTTGTCCCGCTACTGTCTTAAGGCTGCCATAGCTCGCTTGTGATCCAAGAGATGAGCTGCTCAAGGATCCCGCCTTACTTCCATGTAGCTCTTCTACATGTCCATGTCACCCCACCTCCGTGGTTCATGAGCGCTCATGGCTACATCATCTCCTGACCCATCATCTGCCACCACTGCTTTGGAAGAAGATGCTTCCTTGTCCTTCTTCTTTTCTGGACAATGGCTGGCAAAATGTGCCATTTCGCCACACTGGAAGCACTTGATCTTGGAAAGATCCTTCTTCTTCTTCCGCTGCAGCCCATGAGGAGCCATTTGCTTAGAATGTGTCAGAGCTCCTCTTCTCTATGTTAGAGATCTTGGATCTAGGGTCCTTTACGAACTTGGCACCCTCTGCCCCCTCTGACACTTGATTTCCCTCCTTGGAAATCTACCAAATCAACTATGATTCAGCTTCTTCTTTGATCCTCTGATCGAACTGCAAGTTTTCTTTGGTAAGAAACTCTTTGAGAAGCTGATCTCTTCCCAAACTTTGTCATTTGTGCTAAGGTTAAAAATCTGAAAACTTCAGAAGTTTAACGCCACTAGCTCTTTTGAATTTCTGCAGCTTTTCTGCAGACTTTTTCTGGATTTGACAGATTCAAATATGGGGCTGGCTTCAGACCCAACCAACATTATTTCTGAGCTGTCTCTGCGCAGTAATTGTGTGGGCTTGCTAGGACACAACGCTGGACAACGTCACCCTTCCCTCTGCGTGATTCTGCTCCTGAAAATTGCGCTGTCTCTTTAGATCTGTTTTTTTGCTGCCTTTCCAGCTGCTTTCTGTAGCTAGATCCTTCAGATTCTTCAGCTGGTGATCCTTCTAGATCTGCAATTGCTCTGATACCATGTAGAAATTTCTGAATCTTAATTCTTATGTAGAAATTATTTCTGTTAATCCGGTTAAACTTCTCCTACTTATACAAGTTATCAACTAAATAAGTTCAAGTTAACATCAAAGCAAAACACATAATAGATGTCTACCAATTCAGATCTAGAATAAGCACATGCACACATAGACAAAGTGACATAGTTATTTCTGGACAAACTGTCCCCGGAAAAACCCATTGTGGGAAAACCGGTCTCTGGTTGCTGGAGGGCTCTATTATTAAGAATATTTCTGAATACACAACTTTGGGTTCCAGATCTGGAAAACCCTACAGAGAAAACTCTAGATCTGCAGAACCTGGCTGATCTAAGACCAAAAATACTGACTGATCCACACCCTCAAACGAGATTTACAGAACTCAGCCAGATCTAGGCCTAGAAACCCTAGATCTGCCCCTGAAAGACATTGTGTCAGCCTCTGAAGGCCTCCAAGTGCTCAGTGCTGTCACTAGAAGGGACTGCGTTACCCCGGAGTGGGTGACGCAGTCACTACGTTGCCCCTAAGGGTCTCTGCGTAACCCCTGAAGGGTTTCCTGAAAATCACGCTGTACTTTCTATTGCTGCTGCGTTGCTGCCTTCCTTTGCGCTGTCTTTCCTGATCTCTTCTCTGCTTCTTATGTATTCTAGACCCCGGGATCAGATCATCCCCTTGGTCTAAATTCCCCTCTCTGCAACTGAAACACTTCTGAGAATTCTTAGCAACCCCACCCTAGAATCTCAGCTTAGCTTCAGTGCTTTGCCTCTGTGTATGTTACAAATGACCCCAAGCCTTTTCTTTATACTTTTCTCGTTGACAAATCAACGACCAAGATTAATTCTTTAATCAATGGCTAAGATTAAAAGAAAGCTTGATCTGTGTGAAAGACAATTTCATTACATGTTTAATTAAATTCAGTTTAATTATTTTATTTTCTTAAGTCTTAACTTAGGAAATACATTAAAATAATTAATTAATTTAATATCTCCTAAACCAGATGAAATTTCCCAAATCCATTTCTGGATCTTGTAGATCAGGTGAACTCTAGTCCTTTCTTAAAATTTGGGACCTAGAGCACAGCTGATGCTAACCCAAATACACAAAATCTCAACAAACCACGCCCTAGAATCTCAACTTAGCTTCAGTGCTCTGCCAGTGTATGTGTTCTCCAACTAACCCCAAGCCCTTATCTTATACTTTTCTCGTTCGAAAACCAACGGCCGTGATCTAATCTCTAATGGACGACTAAGATTAGAAGTTGCTTGATTCGTGTCACTTAAGTCATTTTCATCACATGTTTAATTTAATTAACATTAATATTTTAATTTTATTAAGTTAGACTTAGGGTCCTTAATTAAAAAGACTAATTAATTAAATATCTCTTAAACCTGATGGAATTTCTTCAAACACTTTCTAGGTCTTGGAGATCTTATGTACTCTAGTCCCTTCACAAAGTTTGGGAGCTAGAGCACATCCGATGCTACCCCAACACCTCAAAATCTCAACACTCCCTCTTAGGGAGGAATGTGCTCTAGCAATACACTTCACCCTGAAGTACTGCTCTGATCTCTGGTGTTGGTCTTTGCGCTGATGCTTGGCCTTCTGCCCTTCATCACTGCGCTGCTGCTACTCTTCTGTACTGCAGCCCATGACTCTGCCACTGTCACTCTACATCCATACTGCAGCTCTGTCTCAAATTGCTGCTTCGTGCTGTCCATAGTACTGCCACTGCTAACTGCTGCACTGCAACTCAGTTACTGAGAGTAAGCAACTGAAGGACCATCACCCAATCTGTGACAGACAAGTCAGTTGGGCTGCATCTCATCACTGAAGCTCCATACGCTGATGCTTTGCGTTGTCCTCCGGAGGCTACTGCGTTACTGCAACTCTGCACTGCATAAGTAGATCCCATCTGTGCTACTGCCCTCTACGCTGCTGCTACATCTGCACTGAGCTGCTCCCTCTACAACATCCAGCTTTGCCTCTGCTCGATCTGTGATCCTCTGCACCCACTGCTCCACTTGTCCTGCTATCGTCTTAAGGCTCCCGTAGCTCGTATGTGATTTAAGAGTTGGGCTACTCAAGGATCCCACCATCACTCTGTAGCTGTTCTACAGATCAATATTGCCCCACTTTCGTGGTTCATGAGCGCTCATGGCTACGTCATCATCAGAGCCATTGTCTGCTACAATAGTGTTGGAACTAGAAGCTTCCTTGTCCTTCTTCCTTTGAGGACAATTACTGGCTAAGTGTCCAAGTTCGCCACATTGGAAACATTTGATCTTTGATAGATCATACTTCTTTTTCCCTTGTTGCTTCTTTGATGCCAGGGCTGCATCCTCCTCTTCCTCCTTCCTCATCTTGCTCGAACCAGTACTGTACTACCTCTTGGTCATTCAACGGATCTCCTCTTGTCGAAGGATAGCCCACATATTGTCCCAGTTAGGAAGGTCCCCTCTGCCCAAAAGACTTTGGACAAATGTTTCTCAGTCCTTTGTGATTACATTAAGAGCAGTGCCCACCATAACATCATCATCCACCTTGACCCCCATGCCAGTCATCTGATCCCGGATCGACTGCAGTTTGAATAGGAAATGATCAATTTCCTTTCCCTTGGACATCATAAATAAACTCAGCTGGTTCTCCAGAAGCATCTTCCTCTGGACGAACTTCTCCTGATACAATGTGGTTAAAGCTTCCCACATCTCATTAGCCGTATTCTCGGCTGTGTGGTACCACATGATCTTTAACCCCGTCCATATGAAGCGCTTGGCATGTGCCGCTGCTTCATTATGCTCTGCCAGGAGTTTTGCATTGGTCAGTGTAGCCAATACTTTCTCTGCATGCTCCCTCAAGTCGTATCCCTCTAGGTCTACCAGGATTTTGGCCTTCCAGAGAGCAAAGTTGAACAGGCCGTCCAACCTATCCTGATCATGCAGTTCGAGTGGTGCCATTTGCTCAGAAATGTGTCAGAACAGATCCTTCTCTTTCTGCTAGAGACTCGGATCTAGGGTCCTTGGCGAGAAAGGCACCCTCTGCTCCCTCTGACAACTGATTTCCTCCTTGAAAACCTGCCAAAAACAACGAATCAACTCTCTTCGATCACTCTACGATCGATCTTCAAATTTATTTGGCAATGAAATCTACTAAGAAGCTGTTCTCCTCTTGCTCTTTGTCCGCTTAGCTTAGGCTTAATTTTGCACGTCAGAATCTTCATCCCACCAACAATTGCCGAAGAACTGCAGCTCAGCTTCCAGTTCACGACACTCGGTGCAGCAACCAAAATTCTAGACTGCGTCATCCTGGCTGGCCTCTGCGTGAGCAGGCTGGCTCAGTGCAGCCTCTGTGCAGCAACTGCGTAGCACAGGCTGCTCCTGTGTCCCTCTAGAAGGTACTGCGCTGTCTCTATGTCACCCAACTAGGACTGCACTGCCCTCTGCGTGGCTTTAGCTGCCTCTGCGTCCTTCTGCTGCTGTGCTACCCTCTTCGGTTTATCTGCTGCTGCTGCTGCTTTTTGCAACGCAGATTTCTTTAGCCGTCTTGCTGGAGATCCAACTTGATCTGCAATCGCTCTGATATCATGTGAAAATTTCTGATTTTACTAAACAAAAACCCTACTGTTAAATGTTGATTTACTTCTCCTACTTACATAAGTTATTAATTTGAAAAATTCAGCATTAACATTGAAGTAAATACAGTTAACAACCTACAAATACAGATCTAAACTAAATAAGATTCTCATAGACAAAGTGACACACAAGGATTTTTTGGACAAATGTCCTCGGAAAAACCCAATGTGGGAAAACTAGTGCTGCTAGCTTCTGGAGGGTTTTTATTATTATGCAGATTCTAAGTACAATAGATCTGGGCACCAAACTGGTTAACCCGACAGAGAAAAATAATCGGCAAAAATACCTCTATCCCGGAGAGAAAAATCTGACTAATTCACACCCTCAAACATGATTTACAGAACTCAGTCCCTTTCCGACCTTTGGAAACCGCAATGCTGCTCTGAAGTCCTTTGCGTCTTCCTGCCTGGCCCGCGTCAGCCTCTGCTTTGCTCAGGAAGGGCCTGCATCACGCTAGAAGGGGTTACGCTGCCCCTGCACTGCCCTAGCTGGGCCTGCATCAGCCCTCTTGGCCTCGTGCTGCCTCTGCACTGCCCTTGCTGAGCTCTCGGCTGCTCTCTGTAGCTGCTGCCTCTGCGCTGATCTAGAGTGCTCCTTCTCTGCTCTCGTTGTTCTCTTGGCCTGGGACTAGACCATCCCCCTCGCCAATACTGCCCCTCGCCGCAACTGAAACACTTATGAAATTCTTATCAAATCAAGCCCTAGGATCTTAGCTTAGCTTCAATGCTCTGCCAGTGTGTGTGTTCTCCAACTGACCCCAAGCCCTTCTCTTATACATTTCTCGTTAGAAAACCAATGGCTGTGATCTAATCTCTAATCGACGGCTAAGATTAGAAGCTACTTGATCCGTGTCACTTAAGTCATTCTCATCACATGTTTAATTTAATTAACTTTAATCTTTTAATTTTCCTAAGTTAGACTTAGGGTCCTTAATTAAAAAGATTAATTGATTAAATATCTCTTAAATTTGATAGAATTTCTTCAAATGATTTCTGGGCCTTGGAGATATTATGTACTCTAGTCCCTCCACAAAGTTTGGGAGTTAGAGCACATCCGATGCTACCCCAACACCTCAAAATCTCAACACTAGAGTGACAGATGCAGTGGCTAGTAGTGGTCAGATACTGGGCAGCGCAGTGCAAAGTTGGCAGTAGTGCAGTTGGCACAATGCAGAGTCAGCAGCAACGCAGAGGCTTCAGTGACAGCGCAAAGACTAGCAGCAGTCAGGACTCGGGTGACAAATGCATCATGCTGAACACAGATGGTTCAGTGAATCAATACTTTTGGATAGTTCTTAGCTGCAAATGTTGCAGTTGCAACAACAATAGATGAGAGGGAGTTGCAGATGTTGTAGTAGTAGCAATAACAAAGTTGTAGTGCAAATGCAGTGTTGGCAGCCATTCAGCAGGGTCAGCAGCGGCACAGATGCAACGCATATCAGAGTTGCACAGTAGTTGGTGGGAAGCAATAGCCATACATTAGTAGCGTGACAGGAGATGATGCATAGACAGGGTGTTGTTTCAGTGGGTTGCAACACTAGAACACTTTCCTTGCTAAGAGGGAGTGTTAGTTTTTGTAGCATTGGATGCGTTCTAGCTGCAAGATTTGGCAGAGGCTAGAATACATGTATTTTCCAATCCCAGAAATCGTTTTTGGAAATTCCACCTAGAGACGACTTAATTAAATTAATTAGTCAGTTTTTAATATTTCATAAGTCTAAACTTAGGAAATATGATTAATTAAAATGAATTAATTAAGTCATGGTGAGAATGTTCTGGAAAAGTGCATGGATCGATTTCTAGTTAATCCTAGCCATCTATTAAGATTTAATCATGGCTATTGAAGTCTCAACGATGGATTATAAGAAGAAGTTTATGGGGTTTGGATAAGACACACCAAAACACTTGAGTAATCGATTTTGCTGAGAAATCGATCTCTAGAGTAGCAACATTCAGTTGCCGAAGGTGATTCAGTGAGGTCGAAGCAATGAGAGAGGGGCAGAGATAGTGAGGCCGGAGGATGCTTTTCCAGTTCCTGTGAGTACGTTGCAGAGAGGCAGTGATTGGCACAGTGAGGCAGCGGAAAGTCCTCTAGAGGAGATTTCCGTTTTGTTGGGGAGAAGATGAGATTTTGAGCCAGAAGCTGGGCAAAGGGTCCAAAGGCAAAGAGTATCAGTTTCCAAGACAACAACTGGCGAGACGATGAGAGGAGACACAATTCCGAGCTTGAGGGACGTAGTAATTGCGTAGGCTTACGCAGTGACTGCACAGAGGTAGCAAAGGACAACTCAATTCGAGCTGAGGTCAGTGTTGGATCGCCTGTGGAGTGAGAAATTTTTCTCACTGGTTATTTTTGCTAGTATTTCTCTGTTTGGATTGCCAGTTTGGGCATCCATAGTTTGTACTCAGATTTTCACTACTGTATAATATCAAAACCCTCAGTTGCTGCACCAGTTTTCCCTAGTTGGGTTTTTTCCGGGGACTTAGTCCAAAAATAACGGTGTCATATTGTGTGTGTGCATCTATTTCTTCTAGCGTTTCATTTCTTCCGTAGTATTTTATTTGTTAATGGTGCAGTGAATTTAATTCGATATTTGCTGTAGGAAACTGCAAGTAAATTGTTTGTTTAATTAAATAATTAAAAGAATTAACATCAGTTGCTGCAATAGGATTCGGGGTATCCGAATTTTCACAAACCTGTGGAAGTGCTGCTGGGCTCGAATTGGCAAATCCTTCCGATTATCGACAACTTGTGGGGGCCCTGATGTTCTTGGTAAACTCCTGTCTGGACATATGCTTTGTTGTGGTTACATTGAGTCAATTCATGATTGAGCCTCATCACACACATTGGATTGTTGCTAAGAATGTCTTGAGATATCTCCATGGCACAATCAACTATGGTTTGAGACACATTGCCGGGAATTTGAGGCTAAATTGATATGCTGATGCTGACTGGGCTGGCAGTGTGGTGGATCTAAAAGCATGTCTGGATGTTGCTTCTCATCGGGGTTTGCTTCAATATCTTGGATGGGTAGGAAGCAAAAATCAGTTGCTTTAAGCACCGCCGAGGCCGAATACATTTCTGCTCGTATGGCTTGTTATGAAATTTTTTGGTAGAGGGAGCTCTTTAGTGAGCTTTTTGAGCATGTGCTGGATACCACCATGATCTACTGCAACAACCAAAGTGGGATTCTCCTTTCAGAGAATCTCGTGTTCCACGACTGCTCCAAGCACATTGATATCAGGTACCACTCTATCCGGGATATGGTACAACGGGGAGCAATAAGGCTCCAACACATTAGGATTGATGAGCAGGTCGCAGACATCCTCACGAAGCTCTTAGGAAGGTAAAATTCTTAGCCTTCCGAGAGAGACTTGGAGTCATGGAAAGACCCTCCTATGAAGGTCTAGCTTGAGTTGGACACTGAGTTCTGGGAGCTCTTGGGGACTTGGGGTACTTCTTGGATCTATGAGCGACCATAGGGTGAGTGGTTCATCTTTCCCTATTGGTACGCTATGTACAGGGTGAGTGGTTCACCTTCCGCTACGATTGACATATGCATAGGATGAGTGGTTCACCTTCTCCTATGGCATATTAGCAGGATGAGCGGTTCACCTTCTCCTACCGATGCCTCAGCGTACATCCTACCCATGTAGTCTGGGACTCACGGGAAGTACCTCTCATCTTTCCAATGAGTTGGGAAAAGTGGATAGGGACCATAGCACTACCAATGGACACATTGCGTAGTGTCGTACTCCCTATGTCTAGGATGCATGGTGTTTAACAACTTGATATGGGATCAATTGAGGTTCTACCTTTGGACTGACTTTTGTCAGTAGAGAGTGGTAAGGTCTTGTGACTCATTGTCGATCAATTCTTCTTCATTATTACATCATGGTTCAGTAGGGTAGAGATGAGATGACAAAGATGGTACATGACAACAGGATGGCATGATGATCAATGATGGATTGGCAAGTGGAATTCTCCCTAGTTGAGAGGGAGTGTTAAAATTGGCAACTAGGGCCAAGCTACACCTTGGGACAACTCATTTGATGGAGCTGATGATTGCATTAGATTCCTCTTTTCGAGAGGACCAAAATTGATATAGAGAACATCCAGTTTGGACAAGTGGAAGTGTGACTTTGAATTTATGCCCACATATGTGCAAATTGTTTAGGTCGGCCACATCAACATGTAGGCTCAAGAAGCCCAATGGATGTGTCCCTTCACCCACAGTGAATTGTATAAATACAAGTGACTTGTCACCTCATTTGGCATCTTCATCACTCACACATTCTCTCTTCTTTTCTCATTGGTTCATACTACATTGGGCATTCTTCTCTCTCACACGTGTGGATCAAGAAGGACGAATTTCAGAAGGTGAATTACAGGGCCGAAATTACAGAGTTGACTGCAGTTTGACTAGCGTTGACCAACATCTTCTGAGCATCATTTGACATCGATCTTTTGGGGATATATCTGTTTCAGCAGGCCGCAGCTTTTGGCACAGAAACCGAGATTTTCTGAATACTTTGACTGCAAACCAAATTGCAGGTTGACCGTAGATTTCAGGACAGCAGTTTGACTGTTGACTTTGTCACTGTTTTGGGCTGACTTTGACCTCCTTTTCAGGACGAGTTTGACTGGGGAAGACCGAGCTATTTTGAGGACATTTTATTGCTGCTTTGACCAGCGTTGACTTTTTGGTTAGGGCTGAAGTTTGATTGCAGAAATTGACAGGACTGTTTTGACTTTGAATTGGGCAAGTCAATTTGACTTTTGTACTCTCTCTCTGCTGAACATTTTGATATAATAATAAGAATAATTCGTCAAAGAGGTTTCTCCACATTGGGGTTTTTCCCTGGCATCTGCCAAATCTGGTGTCCTCTTGTCTTGGCTTGTCTTTTGCATTTTGTTTCATGTTCTATCTACTTTTACTGTCAATGTGATTAATGGTTAATGTGATTGCTACTGGAAATGTAAATTGGAAATTATCATTGTGCTGCTAAAGGAACATTGAAGTAATTGTGCTAAGCGTAGAACATACGATTGGTATCTGAAATTTAACACACATGCATCCCCATTTCTGCTTTCTATGTAGTTACATTCCCTTATTATTTATGAATGGCATATTTTCATTTGTTCTCGGAAAATTCATTTGCATCCATATTTGAGGATATGGTAGCCTTATGATCTGCCTGCATGAATATCCAGAAGACTGAATTGCTTATAACACTAAGATTCAGTAGCACTGAGGGAGACTGGGAAATTGGTAAATTTGTTGGTAGAGGATTAGTTGTTCTCATCTCTTTGTGCATAATCCATGGGTACTTTTTCATCCTTTGTGTGTTTCCCTGTACAGTTGTAGTTCCATACTTAAGGTGCTTGCATCTTCTGCTAATTGGTTTATCGTATCTTGATTCCATCTTATGCAATTATGTTACATTGCTTCCTTTGGAGCCACAAGGAAAGGATCGTATTGAAAAGGCATCACCGTAGCAATTAAACCATTTAATTTTCAATATGGTTAAGACTCAAGAGTTAGATAGACTTTTAGCTTTGAGAGTGTTTGATAATCATTAATGTGTGTTCATTTCTCCAAGAAATATAATTTTGGTATGCTTTTTCATGGCATGAAAATTTTTCCTTAGTAATTTGCAGCTTCTTTTCAAATGCAGCATATGAGAGAAAAGTGTTTAGGAGACGTCATTGTCTGCAAGCAAACTTTTTTGGAGGAAGGAAGGTCCCACATGTCATAAGATCCCTGACATCCAGGGATAATTTCTTTGGAAAATCTCTGAGTGTCACATTTTCCCACAAAGAAAAGAATGTGAGGTATGTGTCTTTCTACAATTTAAATCTGTGAAGGCCATTTGTCTAATCCATGGATAACATTTTCTCTTTCAGGAGTTCAAGTAGAGGAGGCTGCAATCACTGATCTAATTAGAACTTCTCTACTTCAGAGCAGGTGTTTGTAGATGTGCTACCATTGAAGAAATAGAAGCTGAAAAACAATTGATTGAAGAAGATGCTGTGAGTATTCCTAGATGGAATTTCACATGGATTCACAATTTATGAAGTGGTTAATTAAAAGTTTTCAGGTCAGATATAATAGTATGACTGATTGTATGTCATCCTAAACTTTAATGTTGGAATGAACTCTCTAATTAATGCTTGCAAATATGTTGGGATTCAGATTGAGAGGATGGAGAAAACTTTGGAGACGATCAAGACAAACTTTAATTCAATAAGGACAGGAAGAGCAAGTCCAGCATTGCTAGATCGAGTTGAGGTATGTTCTAAGACTTTTTCAGTGATCCAATGTGACCAAAGCCAGACTATCACTCAAATGTCTTTTTCTGATCAAATATCTTTTCTGAATGAATTGTTCTGGTAATAGAAAAATAGTATGCTGGAATTTTTTAGATCTGAAGTGTAAATTTTTGTAGATGTTCTATGCTAAGAGCAGTTTTACTTTTCCCACAGCAATCATACAAATAGTTAAGCAAAATGCAGATAGAACATATAAGTAGATCTTACAGAAGACAAATCAGAAACAGGAAAATGTGTGTTCGTTACGGCGGTCAACAGGATGCTTCAACCAGCAAAGTCTCCTTGGTCAGCCAGCCCAGCATGTGTCACAACAGACCTCCAATCAGCAAATGAGACAACCCAAGTCAACTCCCAAAAAGTCAACGCTGTCCTGAAAAAGTCAACGCAGGGCAGCAAGCTAAAAGTCAACGCAGCAGCAAATTGGTCAACCCTTTGACCTCGATTTTTGTGCCAAGTAGTACGGCCTTCCAAAATCGAACTTCCCACAAGTTTTCAGCTTGATTGGACCATGCGTTGACCAAAGTCAACGCTGGTCAAACTTTCTGCGAAACCCTAGCTGCAGAAAAATCGTACTTCAACTCAGCCGTACGATTTGTCCCCCTTCTCCTTCCCACGTGTGGCTGAAACTCGTCCTCCAGGTAGCTCGTACTATTTCAGATGAGAGAGGAAGATGTGAGTTGTGTTGTGATGAAATGCTCTCCAACTTTTCCTGTATTTATATCCATCATTGGGGCGTGTGACACATCTGCTGGGGGCGTGCAACCTTGAGGCCGACCTGCACATATAATTTATTAAGAATAATAAATTCAAAATAAATGTTCTGCTCATCGGATTAAGACATATTATATATGGATTTTACACCTCTCCGAAAGAGGAATCCAACAAAAATATTGGCCTCTTAATCTGAGCATCATAACATGGAGTTTGGACCTAGTTGTCCAAATTTAACACTCCCTCTCAACTAGGGAGAACTCCATCCATCAGTGCAATCAAACATCGTGCATCATCCCGCCGTAACTTGCTTTGCTGGCCTCTTTATTTCAGAACAGAAGTGGGTCAGTCACAAAGACATCATCCCCCGACTGACATAATCAGTCGAGAGGTTCCAAACCTCTATCAAACTCATGAAGAGTATCCAACCAACCCAAAGTTGGTTCATCTGACCCGAAGTCAGGCAGAGGTCCCAGACCTCACAAAACTTGATCCCAGATCAAGTGGTTGGACCGTGCCATCCTAGATAGAGAGTACGGCAATCTCTGATGCGTCCATCAGTTTTTGCTAATAGTCTCTAGCTTTTCCCACCTCATTGGCCAAATGAGAGGTACTTCCCATGAGCCCTGAACTCAATAGGTAGGATGCATACGGGGCACAGATAAATGAGAGGCGAACCAGCTCAATAATCACAAGGGTGGGGCAGAAGCATTATGAGTGCTTATAGCTCCGAGAAGCTATCCCCAAAGCCCCCCAGAGCTCCCAGAGCTCATCGTCCAAGAGGACCCACATCATAGGGTCTTTCCACGACACCAAGACTCTCACGGAAGGTTAGGAACTTGACCTTCCCCAGGGGCTTAGTGAGAATATCCGCGACCTGCTCATCGGTTCCTATATGATCGAGCCTTACGGCGCCTCGCTGTACCATATCCCGGATAAAGTGGTACCTGATATCAATATGCTTGGATCGGTCGTGGAACACAGGATTCTCAGTCATACGAATCCCACTCTGATTATCACAGAGTATCACAGTGGTATCTAGCACATGTCCAAACAACTCACTAAAGAGCTTCCGCAACCAAACTGCTTCACAACAGGCCATACTAGCAGCAATGTATTCGGCCTCCGCGGTGCTCAAAGCCACCGACCTCTGCTTCCTGCTCATCCATGAGATCGAAGCAGAACCAAGATTGAAGCAGCATCCAGATGTGCTCTTACGATCCACCACACTGCCAGCCCAATCGGCATCAGTATATCCACGGAGTATCACACTCCCGGCAGTGTATCTCAGCCCATGGTTTATCGTGCCCCGAAGATATCTAAAAAGATTCTTGGCACCAACCCAGTGAAAATGATGAGGCTCAACCATCTGTTGACTCAAAGTGTTCACTGCAAAACATATGTCCGGACGGGTGTTCACTAAGAACATCAAAGCTCCTATGAGTTGACGATACTCAGTAGGATTGGCCAAGATAGGCCCAGCATCGCTGCCACTCAACTTCTTAAAGTTGAGTTCCATTGGTGTCGACACGGACTTACAGTCCACCATACCAAATCTTTCCAGAAGCTTCACAATGTATTTTCCTTGAGAAAGGAAAATCTCTCCAGGTCTCTGCCAGACCTCCAGGCCTAGGAAGTAGTGCATCGGTCCTAGGTCCTTCATCTCGAACTCAGCAGCGAGCTCCCTCTTACATTGATGAATGAGAGGGTCAGCACCTGTCAGGAAGAGGTCGTCCACATACAGCACTAGAATGAGAGGCTTCCCCTGCACAACCTTGAAGTAAAGGTTCGGATCAGCATTACTTCGAGTGAAGCCCAGCTTTATCAAGTAACTATCCATCCTCTCGTACCAAGCTCTGGGTGCTTGCTTTAACCCATAGAGGGCTTTCTTCAACCTGCAGACATGAGTGTCTCGATTTTGAACTTCAAATCCCAGAGGTTTTTCCACATACACCTCTTCCTTTATTGCACCATGCAGAAAAGCGGTCTTGACATCCATCTGATGAAGACTCCATCCTTGCGTAGCAGCAAGGGCTATGATTGATCGAATGGTGGTATATCGTGCCACGGGTGCAAATATGTCATCATAGTCAATTCCTTCCTTTTGAGAGAAGCCACGGGCAACAAACCTTGCCTTGAACTTTTCAGCACTCCCATCAGATCCATGTTTAATCTTGTAGAGCCATTTAGCGGTGACAACAGATTTGTCCTTCGGTCTCGAGACCACATCCCAGACATCATTCTTCATAATAGACTCATATTCTTCATGCATAGCATCCTTCAAACTTGATGCTTGATGGCTTCCTCAAAAGATCCAGGTTCAGATTGTACAATAGTACTCATGGCAGCTAGATACCCTTGGTATCTACACGGCTTCTTGCTTTCTCGGAATGTCCCTCTTGGGGCAGCATGACCCTCAGCATCTTCGAGGGTGTCCCTGAGCCATGATGGTCTCTTTCCAAGTGAAGGGGGTGGATCAATAGGGTCCATTGGCCCTTCAATATCAGGCATAGTCTCATCCTGGGGTTCTTCCAGATTTCCAGGTCTTTCTTCATGATTTTCTTCAGATCTAGGAAGATCTACTACTTTCTTCGGGGAAGCATCTTCGTCAAAAGTGACATCATGGCTTATCTCTACTTCCCTTTGACCAGGTACATAGACTCTATATGCCTTAGAAGTCTCACTGTAGCCCACAAACATTCCTTTCTTCCCAGTAGCATCCAACTTACTTCTCTTTTCTTTCGGCACATGAAAATAGACGGGACATCCAAAAATTCTAAAATGTGAGACATCAGGTTTCTTACCAGAGAAAACCTCTTCGGGATTTTTGGAGTCCAAAGTGGAATGAGGGCATCGGTTTTGAATGTACACAGCAGTGTTTGCAGCTTCTCCCCACAGAAACTTAGGTAGACCCTGGTCACATAGCATGGCACGAGCAGCTTCCACAATAGTCCTATTCTTGCGTTCGGCAACACCATTCTGCTCAGGAGTATATGCAGTGGTAGTCTCCCTCTTAATGCCAGCTTCTCTGCAAAAGTCTTTGAACTCATTTGACTCATATTCGGTGCCATTGTCAGTCCTCAAAATCTTGATCTTCTTTCCGGTCATATTTTCCACCAAGGCTTTGAAGGTACGGAACCACATGAAAGCCTCATCCTTCTTCTTCAAGAAGTATATCCAGGTTTTGCGAGAGAAGTCATCAGTAAATGTCATGTAGTAAGAACATCCCCCTAGGGATGTTACGGGCAACATACCAGATAGATCAGAATGGACCAGTTGCAATATATCAGATGTCTTTGTGACACTTGAGGGGAAAGGTCCCCTTGTATGTTTTCCTTCGGCACAGCCCTTACATACACCTTCATGATTATTTCCAAAGTCAGGCATCCCTGTCACCACCTTCCTTGCTTCGGGAAGGGCCTTATAATGAAGGTGTCCAAATCTTCGGTGCCATAGTTCGGTTTGTCGGATAGTATCACAAGTCATAGCTCCCAACGGACTCCCTCCAGGCACAGTGCAGGTGTACCAACTCTCATTAATTCTGGACAGCCATGAAGCTCTTCTTCCCAAAATTTTGCTTCTGTCGAAAGGCTGATTGAATCCTTTGTCTTCCATAGCGGATATAGACACGAGGAGGTTCTTCTTCGTTACGATGCCTTAATTTACCATCACAAGCAGAAAAGGACTTGTCACGCCCAGGCAAATGGAGGGTCGGTCCCTATCCCTTTCAGGATGTTAGCCGCTATCCCCAAGGATAATTTCTAGATTAGTATCCCTTTCAACCATGTCAGAAAGTGCTTCCTTGACTCCGGTGATGTGTCTTGAGGCACCACTATCGATTAGCCAGACATCCATAGTGTCGGGCGGAGATGCAGCTGAGAGAGCAGATACAAGAATATACTCATTTCTTTTATCAACAACATTAGACTCCTCATACCTGGTATTCTGGACCTTTTAGAAGGTTGATTGTTTCCACCAAAGTGAGCCTTCCTCTTTCCTTTGGATTTGTCATTTCTTCGATTCCCATTCCTTCGGTTGTTGTTATCATCACTATCGGGAGAATCCTTCTTGAAGGGGCATTCTCTAGCATAGTGACCAGGCCTATGACAGGTGAAACATTTTCCCTTCTTCTCTTGAGTCTTTGTCCTTCCTTTGTCCTTAGAACCACCAGAGTTCTTCTTTCGGGAATGAGCACCATAGGCAGCATTTCTTTCATTATCGAATTCCTTCATCCTTGTTTCTTCTTGCATACATCTTGACAGAAGCTCATCAAAGTTAGGAATGGTATTATTGTTGAGAATGGTAGTTGTGAATACTTGCCATTCATATGGAAGTCCTCCAAGTGCGGTGAGAACCATCTCCCGATCAGCTATTGTCTCCCCAATAGCTAGCAGATTGTTCCTGGTTTCGGTCAACTTCATAAAGAAAGTTTGAATAGACTCGTCTCGGCCCTTCTTCATATTCTTCAACTTGTTCTTGAGGAATAGTACTTGGTTCACATTGTTTACTTGGAACATAAGTATCAATTTGTCATACATCTCCTTGGATGTGCCTAGTTCAGATATGTAGGCAACCAGACTCTTATTTATGGATTCCCTGATCAGCAGCTTTGCTCTGATTTCTCCCTTCTTATACTTGTTTCTAACAGCTGCAGAGGCATTGCATGGAGGTTCTTGAATCTTCCCCGTCACATGATCCAAGAGATCATGATCTTCCAATTTGAGATCTAATATCATCTTCCAGGCATGGAAGTCATTACTTCCGGTCAGCTTGTCATTCTCTTTGAATTCAAGACTAGTGGAACCCATTTCTTCCGGTGATGATTGCTAAAGATAGAGTTTGTCTTCACCTCACCTCTGGTACCATGTAAATTTTTGTAGATGTTCTATGCTAAGAGCAGTTTTACTTTTCTCACAGCAATCATACAAATATTTAAGCAAAATGCAGATAGAACATATAAGTAGATCTTACAGAAGACAAATCAGAAACAGGAAAATGTGTGTGTTCGTTACGGCGGTCAACAGGATGCTTCAACCAGCAAAGTCTCCTTGGTCAGCCAGCCCAGCATGTGTCACAACAGACCTCCAATCAGAAAATGAGTCAACCCAAGTCAACTCCCAAAAAGTCAACGCTGTCCTGAAAAAGTCAACGCAGGGCAGCAAGCTAAAAGTCAACGCAGTAGCAAATTGGTCAACCCTTTGACCTCGATTTCTGTGCAAAGTAGTACGGCCTTCCAAAATCGAACTTCCCACAAGTTTTCGGCTTGATTGGACCATGCGTTGACCAAAGTCAATGCTGGTCAAACTTTCTGCGAAACCCTAGCAGCAGAAAAATCGTCCTTCAACTCAGCCATATGGTTTGTCCTCTTTCTCCTTCACAGGTGTGGCTGAACTCGTCCTCCAGATAGCTCGTACTATTTCAGATGAGAGAGGAAGATGTGAGTTGTGTTGTGATGAAATGCTCTCCAACTTTTCCTGTATTTATATCCATCATTGGGGCGTGTGACACATCTGTTGGGGGCGTGCAACCTTAAGGCCGACCTGCACATATAATTTATTAAGAATAATAAATTCAAAATAAATGTTTTGCTCATCGGATTAAGACATATTATATATGGATTTTACACCTCTCCGAAAGAGGATTCCAACAAAAATATTAGCCTCTTAATCTGAGCATCATAACATGGAGTTTGGACCTAGTTGTCCAAATTTAACATGAAGAAATGAAAATCTGATTATACACATCTAAAAATTGGACCAATGCAACTTTCTGGTCTTTTAACAGTGTAGTCTAGCATTGTAGGTCCCACAAGAACCCATCTGTAAGGCACCTGCTGTCATGTACTTACTTGAGGATTTGTTAGCCATATTTATCTGTAACTGCATATCCCAGCTTAAATCATGAGAAAATATCATTTTACAAATTACAATTAACTGAAGCATTGCAAAGGAATGCCTAAATAGGGTAAAATATTGTAGAATTTAAATAGCAATAAGATGGAAACAAACTCAACCTTTGCTCCCACCTTTATAATTCTATAGTCAAATTGAAATTGCAAACAAAATGGAATCATGCCTCATCTTGCCTACATTGTGAGTAGCAATACATTTTCAAGAGGTTGAAGAAATTGGAGTATGTCACTTGGAAGTTGGAGCACAAATAATATGTATATATTTCAGACCACTGGGATAAATCTTTGCAAATGAAATGAAATGAACTAATATAAATGTCCACGAATCACCAAAATATATTAATGGCACTCTAAAGTACAATAGCTAATAGCAATGAAAGAGAAACAAAGAAAGATCAAAATAAAAATCTAATACAGTGTGAATTCAAATGGGTAAACCCTAGACCATGTAGTAAAGAGTAAGACAATCTCTTTAAGGAGAAATATCTTTGTAGCAAAAGAACCCGATGTAAATGTATATCCTTGAAATGTGCATATAGATGGGGAATCCAAATGGATAAACCCTTAGACCATGTAAGAAAGAGTAAGACAAACACTATAAGCAGAAACATCCTTGTAGCAAAAGAAGCTGATGTAATTGTGTATCCTTGCAATGTGAATATATAACCTTCTAAATAGTACACACAGGAATAAACAAGATAATCAGTGTACATAGATGCTGTAGCTTTGTTGATGCCTAATGGTATGACCCTTCTTCCTTGACACGTCAGCTTTTATAATCTTGGATAAATTTACCCATTTGGTTATTATCAAAACAAGATTGGCAGTTAAGGTGTGTTAACTAAGAGATTTTTGAAGTGTATTTTGTTATTTGGTGTCTGTTAGTGCGGGTAAGAACGAAGGACTTTTGCCCAATTTTTTTGGGAGAGTTATGCAAGCACAAATCATGTAAGGTCAGTTACTGCGTTTTGTATGGAGATTTATTTGGTGTATTAAATAAGGGATTTTGATTAAGTTAGGTATAAGTCTAGGTTTCTAGGGTATCTGGGTTGGGGGATGGAGATGTGGATGACACTTTTTGAAACAAGGATTGCCAGGCTTACTCTATATACATATATTATATTTTTTTTATAATATATATGAAAATTTACTGAAATTTTAAAAAATTATAAACATGCAGCTTGCATAATGCCATAATGATAATACCCTACGTTGCATGGGTCCCTGCACCCAGGGGTAGGGTTCCCGAACCCGTACCGGGTTCCTGTCCCCAAGTACCGAGTGCTTGACGAGTTCTTCTCAGAAGCACCCTAAAGAACCCGGTTCTTCATGGAAGAACCCGAGACTTCCCACACAAAATCAGGGTTCTTTTGCTGATTTGGGGACAGAGAACCCCAAAAACGGGTTCTTTTCGGGTTCTTCGGCAGCAAGTTTGGTTAAAATTTTATTTTATTTTATTAAATTTGACTATTACTAATCTTTATTCAAATTAAAATTTAATATTTTTTTATTAAAATTAAAATTAAATATGACTCGACTATTCTTATTTCGATTTTTTTTTGTGTTAAAACTTACCCACTCGGACTCCGCAACCCACAGCAATCGTTACTTCACCTCACCGCACAACAACTCACCCTCACCGCACAGCAACGTCCGCACAACAACTCACCCTCGGCACAACAAGCAGCAACTTCACCCACTTACTAAGTGAGCAACTTGAATTCATTAATAGAGATGGAGGAACTTGAAAAATTCATGAAATCAGAGAAGGGAATGAAAGAATACCAAATCTTGAGGAAACTGGAAGACTGCACACATTTCTAGTAAGTGTAGTTGCAAAGTTACAAGTGCAACTAAAAGTGGGTTCAACATGGAAAATTTTAGTTGAACAGACAATATTTACTAACAACCAATACCCCATATGCTTAGGTATTCCCGAAAGAAAAGAAGACACAATATTAATGCACCCAAATACCAAGGTCGTTGATTCGAGATTAGACTACTAGATACATGCACGGGAACAAGGCAAAAGGGGTGTGTTTAATTCATCTTCCTTCTATATCTAAAGTGTTATAAGTGAAAATAATTGCTGACACTATAGTCTTTAAAATTGATGAAATTGTAGATGCTCATGTTCAGTTGATTCTAACTGCATGGAAAAGTCCTGCAAAGGAAGTTTTCAGAATGTTGTCATTTGTTACTTGTATAGTAGCTTCACTTGGATGGCATTACCATGATGCAAGTATCATCTTCTGATGGGTATGTTGTGACAAAGACATTCTTACTATGATTGTAGTGTTTTCAGCAGTAATTTTCTATATCATTAGGGCATACATTGCTATTAGTAGTGACAGTGGGAACTCATATAATCATTGCACTCTTCAATCTATCTTAATCTATTAAGAAATTTTGAAATTTCAATGTATTATCAATTTTAATTTATCTGAAGAGTCAAGACTAATATGATATATCATTATGTGAATGTTGAATGTTCAATGATGTGCATGTTTAAAATTTTGAAGTTTAAACTTTAATTTTTAAATAAATTTTTTTTTTTTTTTTTTGAAGTTTAAACTTTAATTTTTAAATAAAAAATATTTTATTTTTCTTGTTTTATACAAATTTTCACACACACACACACACACACACATATATATAGTATATACCCCCGACGAACCCATGCACCCTGTTTCAAAAAGTGCCGTCCCCGTCCACATCCCCGCACCCGCACCCACGTTTCCTGGCAACATAGATAATACCATTTTTAGCAAGTAACAACAAAACCATGGAGATTGCTTCTTTGAAGTTTTCAACAATCAACAATCATATAGTGATTATAAAAACACTGAACAGTTAACTTGATCATTATCATTTGAAAATTCAAAATTGAAATTGAAAATGACATATATAAGTCCAGCCTCACAAATCCTAAAAAGTTACCATTTGGCAAGTCGTATGTTATACTACATTGAAAATTTTCCTAATGGCATTTCCAAATATAAAATAGAAAATTCAAGAAACATTGAACAACATAGCTATCTATTGTTATCGACAAATTTTTAGTGAGAATATATTACAAATAAAAATAATAAATAATAAAAATTAGCTAGTAAGGGTGCATACTGTACATAGCCCCTCACTCGTGACTAGTCGATGCTATATAGCACACAGTCCGAGTGACATTGTATTTCATTCATCTTATTCAATAATAATTATTATCAATTCATATCTACAGGGTTTCTTGTTACATTGGTATCAAAGCTAGTTTCTTCCTCGAGTGCCTTCACTACACTGCATGCGACCTTATGCATTGCCATAACAACCATCCGTACATTATGTATTCTCTGCCAGCCATACATTGTTTTGTACTGCCATTGTTTTTGTGCTATACCATTTGACCTGCCACCATTTTGTCTGTTTGTTCCGCCTCTATCTTGTGCTCCCTCCTCTTTCACCATTGTTTCCATATTCTGCCTTTTTTCCTCCACTGTCACCATTTCACTATACGCCACACAAGGAACGAATGTATATATTTGTGGTAAAACGTCATCCATGACCGCAAGGAATCAAGTGAGTTTTTTCTTTCAAATCAATAAATAATACACACACACACACACACACACACACATTTTATAAAGTTATTAAAATTACTTTAATAAACTTTATAAAGTTACTTTATAATAATAATAAACAAAGTAAAATAATAATAATAATAAAAAGAGAGGAAGTGGGGTCTGCAAGGAAAAATGGTTGGCAACGAAGAATGCTTGCAAACATTAGTTGATACAAAGATGAGGTCAATAGAGTAAGACATCATTCGACAAAATTGAAAAGGCACAAATGGAGTTGGGGGAGGACAAAAAGCGTTAATAGAGGAATTCAATAAACTAATAGAAAAGGGAGATGGAATTGATAATTTAATATTAGTATCTGAGGATCAATCAAAAACCGTGTTAAGAATGTGGGGCAAGAAGAAGGACAAAACTACAAGGACACTTAACTACCATGGCAAGCGAATTGGCAAGCTATCTTTATAGGCTTGGTGGTAGAGAAGGCTTCTAGTTTAGAGGGAGAAACCAAGGTAGTAGATATAGGTCCAGGATCGAAGACAGTTCCAGTGGGCATAAATACCTCCCTTGCTAAGAGGGAGCATTGATTTTTGTAGCTTGGGCAGGTAATTCTGCACAGGCCTTGTGTCTAGGTGTGCAAAAGTTGCCCACATTCTCCGTAGAACACTTGCTTAAGTGTGAACAAGTTGTTGATGTAACTTTGCCTAAGTCTAACTTAGGAAAAAACACATATTAGTGGGTTGGCTTATTGAGTTAAAAGAAACTTAGGAAAAGTAAAGTAATTTACTTTAGTAAGTTTTAATCTTAGCCATCAATCTCAAGTGAGGCAAGATCTAATCTCGACTGTTAATTACTTTGAGATTAGGGTTAGGGTTAGGATTAAGGTTTTAGATCAATGTAAAGTTATAAAGGCAAGGCTAGGAAGAGGGAGAAGACACACTATACAATGACACTATCGTCAGGAAGAGGAGTGTGATACTCTAGTATGTCAGGTCTGACGATGACGCAAGGAGCAACGAGAGAGACAAATCCAAATCAACAGAGGAAGTTCAAAGGATAGATTGAGGGCTTGATTAGGTGGATGACTCTAGGTTTATTGTTGTATATGTAATTCCTCAGTTGGGCCATTATCCCAGGATGAGAGCCCAAGTAGGTTCAAATTAATTTATTAATGAAGAATTGTGATTGGGAAAAAAATTGTATCATATGTGATTGATATTGGTTGTGTAATTTTGCTTCCTTTGAATTTGTTAGGAACCTAGCTGTGTGTTTATTTAGTAAGTTTTATGCTAAGAATTAAATGCTAAGTGTTGGGTTCATAAACTAACATTTGGACCTAGCTAGGAGTGGCCTCTAGCATGGCATTCTTCGGCCTTCTGTGCGAGTGTGTGGTGAAGTACACATTCCCTTCTCGGTTGAAGCTTCCTATTGGAATAGTTCAATCATGATTGGAACGATCTACCTATTGATTTTTGGTAGCATCGAAAGTGCTCTAAGTCTCAAAATTTGTGGAGAGGCTTAGGCACATGTATTTTAAATAACCCAGAAATCGTTTGTAGAAATTCTACTTGGAATGTGTTTTATTAAAATAATTAATTATTTTAATGGGGACCCTAAGTCTAAACTTTGGGAAATTAAATAATTAAAGGGTATTAATAAAACAAAGTGTGAATCTTCTAGAGAACATGGATCAAGTCAAGTTATGATTTTAGCTGTTGATTTAAAGATCTATCTCGACCATTGATTTCTCAACGAGAAGATTATAAAGGAAGGCTTGAGGGTCATTTGGAAGACACACTGGTGCTGATACTCAGTTGCCCAAGTAAATTGATTTTCTCAGTGGCTGAAGTTCAACAAGAGAAAATTGATCTAGAGGGAGAGTTGCAGGTGGAGGAGAAACAAAGAGGGTTGGACATCAATCCGGGCTGCAAGAGCAGGTGACGCAATGAAAGGAAGAGGCAACGCAGAGGCAGGAAGGGAATAATGCAGAAGGGTGACACAGTTCTGCGCAGTGCCCACGCAGAGCTAGCGTAGTGGTGACGCAGGAGTAGGAGGGTCCTTCTAGGGTCATTTCTCATCATGAAATTTTGTGAGAAATTTCTCTAGTGTTATCATAGAGAATTTCTCTTCATTACTGCTGATTGTAAATTGTAAACGAAGATTTTTGCTGAAGAATAATAGAAACCCTCATCTGCTGCACCGGTTTTCCCGTATTGGGTTTTTCCAGGAACAATTGTCCAAAAATCTTTGTGTCATTCTTGTGCTAGTATTTCCTTATATTTTGCTCAATAATTGTATGGTGAAGTCTGCATTTGAATTTATTTCAATATTTACTGAAGAGATTTTTGCAAATAACTTATTTCTGAATAATAAGTAGGAGAGATAATATCAGATATTGCAGTCGGATTTCAAGTTGAAATTTTCACATGGTATTGGAGCAAGGTTGGGCAATAAAGCACGAGGGTCTACCCTAAAGGGAACTCGTGGTGTTTCTCTAGTAGCAAATCGTACTCCTGAGGGCTTACGCATTCCTTCTGCCAAAGCTGTTGGGAAAAGGAAAAGCACGAAGAAGATGGAAGATTGCGTTATTTCAGAGTTGGCCTCAAGGCTGGAAAAGGAATGTTCATGTTTATCTAGCTCTGCATCATTAGCTGATTGGTATATTGATAGCGAGGCTTCAACTCATATGATTGGAGAAAGAGATCATTTCTCCAGCTATCAAGAAGAACGGATGGACTTCCAAATTACTATGGGAAACAAGACAAAGTGTACCCCTGTAGGAAAAGGGACCGTAGCATTTCAGACAGAAGCATGAGACGATCTCCGAGCCACAAATGTGCTGCATGTGCTAGGTATGGGAATGAATTTACTTTCAGTATCTCAATTGCAGGGCAAGGGATATGATGTATACTTTATCGGAAGGGAAGTCTATGTTAAGCATCCAAGTTGGAAGAAAAATGCTCAGATTGGAACTTGAAGTAATAGAATATACAAGTTGCAGCTCGTGTCTTCAATGGTACTGGTAGGCAACAATCTAAGTGGCAAATCATATTTGAATGAGCTATGGCGCAGACGAATGGGGCATCTACACCATGGACCTCTGAGAATGCTCAGAGAAACTGTTATGGGAGTTCCCTTCCTTAGCACCAACCATGATGACGTGTGCAAAGGGTGCGTACTAGGGAAGTATGTTAAAGCAACATATTCCAGAAGCAACAATAGGGCAAAAAGTGTATTGGGACTAACACACTCAGATATCTGCGGACCAATGTCCACTAGAGCTCTTGGTGGAGGTAAATACTTTGTCACCTTCATTGATGACCATTCCAGGAAGACTTGGATTTACTTCTTAAAGACCAAGGATGAGGTCTTTGATTGGTTCAGGGAATTTAAAGCTCTGGTAGAAAATATGACCGAGAAGAAAATCAAAGTATTGCGTTCAGATAACGGTGGGGAATATACTGATAAGGAATTCATAGATTTCTGGGCAAGAGAGGGCATCAAAAGAGAATGGACTGCTTCTTCTAATCCGGAGCAGAATGGATAGTAGAACGGAAGAACATGACTATTGTTGGGGCAGCAAAGGCAATGCTATATGACCAGGATCTGCCTAGATTTCTATGGGCAGAAGCATGCAACACAGCGGTATATATCCAAAATAGGGCCCCTCACAGAGCATTGGGCAAGACAACGCCCGAGAGTATCTTCACAGGGATGAAGCCGAAGGTAAGTCACTTCAAGTTTTTTGGGAGTGTGGCATATTGTCACATTCTAGATGAGAAATGAAGCAAACTAGATCAGAATGTTGTTAAAGGGTATCTTGTAGGATATAACGAGACATCTAAGGCATACAAAATCTACATTCTGGGTAATAGGAAAGTTGTAGTAAGGAGGGATGTAAAATTCATGGAGGATCGAGCCTTCAGAAAATCCCGAGAAATGGCTATTGAAGAACAGTCTGAGGACGTACCTCTTGTCCAACAGTAGTTAGGAGAATATCCAACAGATGGACAACCATCAGGATCTAGCACTGTGACTAGTACTAGTATTTCTTCAAGAGAAGTATGCTACAGACGACAGTGTAGAGAAGTACAAGTCTAGGTTCGTGTCTAAGTGATATGCTCAGAAGGAAGGGATAGACGATGAAAAAACCTTCGCCCCGGTAGCCAGATATACCCCTATCAAATCCATTATATCCCTTGTAGCGCAGATGGGATGGGAGATTCACCAGGTGGACGTTAAGACTGCATTCTTGAACGAGGTGATAGAAGAAGAGGCTTACATCGAACAGTCGGAGGGCTTCGAAATGCATGAGAATAAAACTCATGTATGTAGGCTGAAGAAAGCCCGGTATGGACTCAAACAAGCACCTAGAGCATGGTATGGTCGAATTAATGGTTACTTGCAGCAGATGGGATTTGTCAAGAGTGACGTTGATCCCAATCTCTACTATCTCACAGTAGAGAATGAGCCTCTGATTTTGGTTTTGTATGTAGATGATTTGTTTTTGACAGGATCATCTAGGCTCATCAAAGACTGCAAGAAGAATATGGCAAACGAATTCGACATGAAGGATCTGGGGCTGATGCACTATTTTTTGGGATTGGAAGTTTGGCAGCAGAAGGGAGAAATCTTCCTTGGGCAAGGGAGATACGCTACAGAAATTCTAAAGAGATTTAGAATGCAGGACTATAGACCCATGGCTACTCTAATGATTACCAATTGGAAGAAAATTGATGCATCTGAAGATAAAGAAGTGGACCCCACCTTGTATAGGAAACTCATAGGGTCTCTTATGTATCTGTTCGACACCAGGCCAAACATTTGCTACGTTGTTAATTCCCTCAGTCAGTTCATGATAGAACCAAAGAGGGCGCACTGGGCAACTGCTAAGCACATTCTCTGATATGTGCGAGGAACAGTCGAATATGGATTAAAATACAACCAAGGCGATGATATCAGACAACGTGGATTCATAGATGCAGATTGGGTAGGAAGTTCGGTAGATCAGAAAAGTACCACAGGGAATCGCTTCAACATTGGATCAGGAATGACCTCTTGGTGTAGTAGGAAGCAGAAGTCTAGAACAATGAGCTCGGGTGAAGCATAGTATATGGCAGCTAGCACAACTTCTTGTGAGGCCATATTAGGAAACTGCTCGTGAATTTATTCAGAAGGAAGATGGAGGCGACCAACATTCTATGTGATAATCAGAGTTCGATTTAGCTCTTTGAGAATCCTGTTTTTCATGATCGGTTGAAGCACATCGACATCAGGTGTCATTTTATCAAAGACTGTGTTCAACAAGGGGCAATACAGTTGTGGTACATTCCCACGGGAGATCAGGTAGCAGACATTCTCACCAAGGCCCTAGGGAGAACAAAGTTTGTTCACTCAAGGGAAAAGATGGGGATGGTTGAAAATCCGATTTAGTAGCAAAAACATATGAGGCAACACTTGAGAGGGAGCTGTACTATGGATGCGGCAGTGGCAGTGTCATGGGCAACAGTATAGTGGTAGTAGCAGCGCAATGGCTGATGGACATCTTGTCAAATGTCAGCAGTGCAAAGGATGCTTCAGGGTCAGAACAATATGCAGTAGGCGTGTTTTTAGAGCACCTTCCTCAATTAGAGGGAGTGTTGATTTTTGGTAGCATCAGAAGTGATCTAAGTCTCAAAATTTGTTGAGAGGCTTAGGCACATGTATTCCAAAGAACCCAGAAATCTTTAGTAGAAATTCCACTCGGAATTTGTTTTATTAAAATAATTAATTATTTTAATGGGGACCCTAAGTCTAAACTTAGGGAAATTAAATGATTAAAGGGTATTAATAAAGCAAAGTGTGAATCTTCTAGAGAACATGGAGCAAGTCAAGTTATGATCTTAGCCGTTGATTAGAGATTTAATCTTGGGCGTTGATTTCTCAGATACTCAGTTGCCTAAGTAAATCGATTTTCTTAGTGGCTGAAGTTCAGTAAGAGAAAATTGATCCAGAGGGAGAGTTACAGATGGAGGAGAAACAAAGGGGGTTCAACATCAATCCGGGCTGCAGGAGCAGCTGGCATAGTGAAAGGAAGAGGCAGTGCAAAGGCAGGAAGGGAACAATGCAGAAGGGTGATGCAGTTCTGCGCAGTGCCCACACAAAGCCAGCGCAGTGGTGACGTAGGAGGCCAAAGAGGATCCTTCCGGGGTCATTTCTCATCAGGAAATTTTGTGAGAAATTTCTCTAGTGTTATCATAGAGAATTTCTCTTCATTACTGCTGATTGTAAATTGTACAAGAAGATTTTTGTTGAAGAATAATAGAAACCCTCATCTGCTGCACCGGTTTTCCCGCATTGGGTTTTTCCGGGGACAATTGTCCAATAATCTCTGTTTCATTCTTGTGCTAGTATTTCCTTGTATTTTGCTTAGTAATTGTATGGTGAAGTCTGCATTTGAATTTATTTCAATATTTACTGAAGAGATTTCTGCAAATAACTTATTTCTGAATAATAAGTAGGAGAAATAATATCATATATTGCAGTAGGATTTCAAGTTGAAAATTTCACACTACTTACAGCAAAGAGAGAAAGTGATATTTCTCTCTAGTTTGTCCCCTCCACGTGGCTATGTAGCCCCTCATGTTTCAATCCTCTAGCTTTTTTGTAATCTTACTGGTTAGAAAAATATTAGATTAAAATGAATATCACAATAGATGAAGAACAAACCCACACAATGCAAAAAATATTACATTGGTTTGCAAATGGAGTTCTTTATGAATGACATTAATCTCACAAAACAACAACTACCTTTTGTTAAAGGGAAGGCTAGCCTTTTATAAATATATTTCTAATGGCTAGATAATGGCTAGGTAACCTTTAGTTGGATTTCTCTTCTAGAAAATGTTTACTAGTCATTCACGTATTGGAGACTTAGTAACTTTTCAATAAAATATTACAGTATAACTGTCATTTTACCCACTATGTGGTCGAATTGGTTCACAAACCTCAAATAGGTCCAATGTTCCCTTTGAAAATGGTCTGGAAGTTTAAGAATGGTCCAAAGGTAATCCAATGTTCCAGTTGAATTTTCAAGCTGCTATTTTGAAGCTCTAATGGGTAGTTGACTTGAATTTTAACGTCTAGTAAACTCGACCTTGCCATTGTTTTGCTTCATCTCTGATGTCTTGATGATTTTTCCAATTCTGCTAGCTAGGATTGCTGTAATTCGGCCTAATTCATGTGGGTCTTTCTTCATTTGAACAAATTATGCTTTGCATTGCCACATCATCATCAACTTTGCCACATCATCTATAACACCCTTGTGAATTTGGAGAAAACTGAGATGTGGGTTTTGTTTCTCTTCTTTTGTAGACCAATTTTCCTTTATTGCATGTCAAATTTTGTGAATATCTGCGCCTACTATGTCACTTAGAAACCTGTAATCCTTGTTGACTACCTTTGACTAGTTGTAACTTGTCATCCTCTCATCAAGTTGGACAATATGGGACCAAGTTGACTTTTGACTTTCAGAATCACTTGCATTGGGAGACATGAACTACCTTGGCAAACATGAATAGTTGACTTTGTGAGACTAACCTGTATGAGAATTGTTTTATGGATACTACACCAAAACCATGGCCACATACAAACTCGATAGACACAACCATATAGTAAGACATATGTGCACCGTGATGTTAGTTTTTGTAGCATTGGATGTGTTCTAGCCACAAAACTTGGTGGAGAGGTTAGAATGCATGAGATTTCCAAAACCCAAAAATCGTTTCTGGAAATTCCACATAGAGATGACTTAATTAGATTATTAACCTATTTTTTATTGTTTACTAAGTCTAAACTGAGGAAAACTGGTTAATTAACCAAAATTAATTAAGTCAAGGTGAGAATAGTCTAGAAACTCACACAGATCGACTTCAAGATGATCCTAGCCCTTGATTAAGATTTAATCTTGGCCGTTGAAGTCTCAACAGAGGATTATAAGAAGAAGTCGATGTGCACTTGGAGAAGATACACCAGAAGTCCGATTTCCATGGCAGATCAATTTCCAAGAGTAGCAACAGTTACCGGAGAGCCAGAGATCGAAGCAGAGATAGTGAGGGGTAGGGACAGTGAGGTTGGAGGAAGTTTTCCAGATCCAATGAGTACATTTGCAGAGAGGTCGAGATTTCTCTAGGAGTCTGCGTAGAGCCTAAGAAGGCAGTTTGATTTGCTGAAGAGGGAAGAAGTTTTCAGTTCCAAAGGCCGGGAAGGAGTCCCAGAGTATCGGAGAGACGTTTTCCCAGTCAACAGAAGGCAGGATGGTTAGACTAGCAATCAGTTCGGGCAACAGTTGTAGTAGGAAACGTCAAGTTGACGTAGAGTTTGCACAAGCCCAGTTGGATGACTTGCTTTCCAAAAGTAGTTCAGTGCCGAAATTTGCCCAGAGTCGAGGTAATTTCCCTCTAGTATTTTTGCCATTATTTTCTCTACATGATTGCCAAATTTCGGCATCCAGATTATTGTACTTAGAATTTCTCACCATTTCATAATAAAACCATTAGTTGCTGCACCGGTTTTCCCAAGTTGGGTTTTTCCCGGGGACATTTGTCCAAAAATAACAGTGTTATTTTTATGTGTGTATGTGTATGTGTGCTAGTATTTTCTCAGTTTCCAGCGCTATTATTTCCGCAATTTTATTTGTGAAGATTGTAGTGTGATTTATTTGATATTTGCTGCAGCAGATAAATTGTTAAAATAATTAACAATTAGAAAAATAAATTCCAGTTGCTGCAATAGGATTTCATATTTGAAATTTTCACACTTGATGCGTGTTGGACTAGGCCATACACTGGTGATCACCCTTACAAAAAGTAGGCTCCCCTGCAACAATGAGTCCTTAAGTAAGCCCATCCAAGGCCCTCCAATCCTATCCAAGATGAAAGGAGATAAAAAAGAAGCCAAAGGGACCAACCATGGTTTTGTTATCCAAACTTTGTCAACAGTCCAAGAAACAGAGTACAATGCAGTGGACCAATATTTTCGAGGATCATTATCATCATTCATCATCAATTTTGTCATTGTAAAACCAAGTTTTGCGAATTTATATTATAAATGATTCTAGTATGACTGTGAAGCCATGTAATAATATCTAGGTAAGCCTATGATTCTTCTTAAAGGGTTTCATCCTAGGGAGTTTTTAACCTCCCCAAATTATGTGTGCTTGTAAACAAGAATAGTCGACAGAGTTTTTCTCCCAGTTATAACCCCAAAGCTAGGGTGGAATTCTTTGACAAGGTCTTAGGTGAGTCCTAGTGTTAATTGAGTCTATGTATTTTTCATGCTAGATCATATTATGTTGCAGAATTGGGTACTGTCTTGAGGGTCTATGTCTAAATGTGTATTTCCCTTCTAATGGTTATTAATGTAATATTTAATGTAAAAGTGTGCTTAGGAATAATTTAGTGCATGGTTACTCATATTTAGACACCATGTCTGAATTATTTTATTTTATTATTTTAGACAATAGTTATATGTTGGGAAAAGGTTTGTACGTTAACTTGAGATGAGCTCTGGAGTATGGTAACTTCTTTGACTTCCTCAGCCTCTGGGGTGGGATGCAAAGGAGGCACAGAGGTATTTACTGATTCTGCTTCGTCTTTTATCTCAGAATGGTCTAAAGCCGCGTTATTTGGGGGATACTCAAGTACTCGCGCTGAAGAGCCAGTGCTGTAGACTTCAGCTTTCTGAGATGAGGACAAAGAATCTTCTAACGAGAATGAGGGTAGTTCAGTTTGGGCTGGTTGCTTTTCTTTCCAAATTCTCTTGAATATAATTTTTTTCAGGATCAGATACAGACGGGGTTCTCGATTGAGAGGTATCTGACCTAAGATGTGGCTTGGTGTAAGCTAGTATTGCGGCTGATTTAAATTTTGCTAACAGTAGAGTTGCCAAGGTGAGGGCTATGCAACTCTCAACCCTTCGTGCCCACCTTATTGAAGGGTGAAAACAATGTCGTATTCCTGAGGAAATATTTTCAACTTTGTTCTCCGGCAACGACGCCAAAAAAACGTTCACTCCTAGAGACAACCTTGAGTTGCTAAAGACCAGTGCCTAGACACCTTAGAAGAGGAAGTCATCTAGGTTCTCTTCATTTTCTTTAACAGGAACCTCTTGATATTAACTGGATGGAAATATTTAATATGTGGTTTTGGATCACAAGGAGAGCAGAGCAATAGCTGGGAACTTTGAATTTTAGGAGAGAGGCTTGCTCAAAATGGCCCTGTGGCTGTCGTGAAATAGGATTTGCTGCAAACAGGGTTGGATGTGAAACTAACGAACAATCATTAAAGTTAATCAGGATGAAGACCATGAAGAATGTGTATGGTAAGTCAGAGTGGGTTGGGCTTAAGAGATATAAGAATCCACCCTTCAAGGACTTAAGAGGAAAGCGGTGAAGAGAAAGAACTTGAAACGTAAATCATGCACCGAGCCTAATTAAGGCAGTATTATAGATCATGATACGAGTATCATTCAAGATAAATTCATACATAACCTATAAGCCACCCGCATTTCGAAAGCATGATAACAAGAAGGAAAATATAATGGAATAGAGCGTTAAATTCTACCAAACACAATAGAAACATACATACTGTTCAGAATTCCAGTAGGAATCCATTCTTGCAACAAACAATCGTTATATTATTCTTCAAAATGGCTCTTCAGATATACATTAAGAGCAAATCTCAAAACTACAAAATGTGTTACGCAGACTATACACTTCCAACTTTCAGAGAATTCAGAACCTTTACTTAGTTTGCCATTTGGCCTTTTATAGCTAACTGTTTACATGGACCGCGTGATGAACTCTTTCTTCAAACAAAATATTCCTTGCTGATATTACAATTTCCCATCTAAATAAAAAATGATGAGGCATAACGACATCTCATTCGAAACAGTATGGTCCGACACAGACTATAACAAGAACATAACAGAAAATATGAAATGCAAAGAGTGCGTAGGGTGAAATCGAGATTTCACCCGTTTTTACATTACATAGAAATTGTAAATAAAAAATTAAACAAAGGCCGCATGGGCCAAATCATGATATCCATCAATTGGTACGACGAGGAGTGCTCGAGCCTTCTCGACGACGTGGTCGAATTGAAGACGTGGAGGAGGCATGCTGATGACGCGGCGGGGGTGGCAGTTGCTGTGAAGTAGAGGAAGCTGGAGAATTATCGAATTCATAACAATTTTGCCACAAAATTCCTCCGGGTAGTGGTGCTGTGGTGTAGGTCTCAAACATAGACTGCAATTGTGTAAGCTCCATATAATCCACGCGGACAACAAAGAATTTCTTAACCTGATAGAGAAGGAAGAATTCCTTACACAGTTTAGCTATTATGGTCTTTGCTTTTAGCCGGGAGGTTTTCTCTAGCATTATGTTTGCCTTGCACATGATTTTTGACATTTTTTGATCATAGGCCGTTAGGGGAAATAGTGCACCTGACTGTGGACCCCAGCATAGCGGGAGGGCAGCTTCTACCAACTTGCGCCACTCCTGATCGAACTTTTCCACTCCCTTTGATACCAGCGCTAAAAACCCCAATGTGTTCACGCGTGCGTTCTCTTTCTCAATCATCTTACTGACGTCCATAACTGTCCTGAAACGGTCGATCACTCCTTGTGTGCGCAATTCTTTAGGTGAGAGCTCATTAAGGTATCTGACATATTTCTTTGCTATTGGATCCTTCTCTTCTCCTTCCTTGCGTCCAACTTCCAATTAGGCCTTAAACTCGTGAATCACAATCTTCTTGTCATTGATCAGCACAAGAAGCTCCCAATGCTGCTTGACCTCTGCTATGATTTCCCTGCAGACAAGTCGTCTCGCTTCTATGAGCGACATGTTACCTTTGATCTGCCCTTTTAAGTCTCTAATAGACTTTTCATGCTCCTGAGCTTCCTTGCGGAGGTTCTCAAGCTCTTTCTGTAGGGATGAAACCGTCCTTTGATTTTCTGCTTGCGCGGCCTAGGCCTCGTCTAAGAGTCGGCAAATGGAGCGGGTCTCATATTTTGACATACTTAAATCGGCCAAGGCCTTGGTGAGCTGCTCCGGGGCAGTGTGGAGATATCCTGATATAGGAACCACGCATGTATGCCCGTCCCACTTAAGTTGCAACTCTGAAAACCTCTCCTTAAGTCCAGCAATCTCTTTATCCTTTTGAGCGTTCTCTTCCTCTTTTTGAGCAAGGGAATCAGCGAGAACGGACTGCTCCCTCTCTACCTGGACCATTTCCTCAGTCTGAATATGTTCAGAGCGAGGCATATTCAGCTTCCTTCTCTTGTACCTCCAAGTCTGATTTGGTAATGCTGCATTGGTATCAATCCCCTTTCCTCTTATCATTTTCCTGGTGTTCTCCAGCTGAGTAGCGACAGCCTTAGCACTAACCCTGTCTCTTCGTTGGTTTTCCTTCATTTGCTTTAGCTTCCTTTCGAGTCTCTGTAGAGCGACTGTATGCTTCACTACTTCAGTTCGTAGCATGTCCCCAATACATTGGTGCAAATCCAGCTTATCCATCAGGGGAATGTTGCCCCGTGGCAGTGCTATGAGCAGCACAGATGCAACGTATTGAGAGGTAGCTGCAGTACAATGGTTGTAGTGGCAGTGGCAGAGTCATGGGAAGCAGTACATAATGGCAGTAGTAGTGCAGAGTTGAGTGGTAGCAGGCCAAGCTTCAGCAGCACATAACCAATACTCAAAGTCATGTAATGCATAGTGTGATGTATTGCTAGAGCACACCCTTGATGCTAAGAGGGAGTGTTAAGATTTTGTGTATTTGGGGTAGCATCAGTTGTGCTCTAGATCCCAAATTTTGAGGAAGGACTAGAGTTCACCTGATCTACAAGACCCAGAACCGGATTTGTGAAATTTCATCTGGTTTAGGAGATATTAAATTAATTAAGTATTTTAATGTATTTCCTAAGTTAAAACTTAGGAAAATAAAATAATTAAAGTGAATTTAATTAAACATGTGATGAAATTGTCTTAAGTCATATTGATCAAGTTTTATTTTAATCTTATCCATTTATTCAAGATCTGATCATGGCTGTTGATTTGTCAATGAGAAAAGTATAAAGGAAAGGCTTGGGGTCATTTGTGAAGACACATAGAGGCAGAGCACTGAAGCTAAGCTGAGATTCTAGGGCGGAGTTGCTAAGAATACTCAGAAGTGTTTCAGTTGTAGAGAGGGGAATTTAGACGAAGGGGATGATCTGATCCCAGGGTTTAGAATACACAAAGAGGCAGATAAGAGATCAACTCAAGGACATTGCAGAGGAAGGCAGCAACAGCAAGGACAACGTGATTTTCAGGAAACCCTTCAGGGGTTGTGCAGAGACCCTTCAGGGGTAGCACAGTGACTGCGTCACCCATTCTGGGGTAACGCAATCCCTTCCAGAGGCAGCGCTGAGGGTTTGGAGGCCATCCAAGGCTAACGCAGAGGCTTTCAGGGGCTTCAGAGGCTGACGCAGAGCCTTTCAAGGGCAATGCTGGGGTTTCTAGGCCTAGATTTGGCTGAGTTCTGTAAATCCCGTTTAAGGGTGTGGATCAGTCAGTATTTTTGGCCTTAGATCAGCCAGGAGCTGTAGATCTAGAGTTTTCTCTGTAGGGTTTTCTAGATCTGGAACCCAGAGTTGTGGATTCAAAAATATTCTTAATAATAGAACCTTCCAGCAGCCAGAGACCGGTTTTCCCACATTGGGTTTTTCTAGGGATAGTTTGTCCAGAAATAACTGTGTCACTTTGTCAATGTGTGCATGTGCTTATTCTAGATCTGAATTGGTAGAGATATGTTATGTGTTTTGCTTCGATGTTAACTTGAATTTATTCAGTTGATAACTTATATAAGTAGGAGGAGCGTAATCGGATTAACAGTAATAATTTCTGCATAAGAATTAAGATTCAGAAATTTCTACAGAACTAAGTAAGTTCGGCCCTTAACCTTTCTCTTGTGAGCTTGTTCCCGGTCTCAATCTTGTCCCTTGCATCATATCTGCCCAATGTGACCGCTTGTGAAAGCTCTGAGGGGGCTAAAGATGAGGCGGAGTCGAAGGAGAGTAGAAAACCCGACTTTCCTCTGTCAGGACCCCTGAGCACGGGGACCTCATCATTAGATAACTCGGCCTCTAGGTCATCTGGCCCTTTAGTTCTCTGTTTTTTACTAGGGTGAGTTTCCTCATCAACATCCATGACCTCTTGACTTCCCGAGGGGTCCCCCTGTTCCTGCCCTTCTGCCTCAATGGGCACATTATCTCCTTTTCCTTCAGCAACTGAGGATTTGGCTTCCATCTGTGTATCCAAAGGCCACGTATCAAAGTTAGCTTTCCATTTGATGAGGGGCCTAGGTTCATGCGCATATGCTGTAGATTTAATCTTCTTCTTCCTGTTTCTGATGAACCTCTTAGGATCATAGTGCCAGACGTTTGCCTGAGGCAAATTCATCTCTTGCAACATCCTTTCCATAGTGGAGAGGGCATGCCTTGAATTAACGGTGAAAGGGCCTATAGAGTTTGGGAGTTTGAAGATGTACCCCTTTTTAGCAGGCACGAATTGGATTTGATCAGCACTTAAGAGTTGGCGGATAAATTTGAGGGCAAAGATCGTCATGGACGGGAACACTGGCAGGTGTATGGGGGTACTTCAGTACCGTAGATCCTGATCACAGTGTGGTCTTCGAACAGGTACCAATCGCCTGTGCAATCCGTGTCACTGAACTGGAGTCAATCTTTTTGTTCAGGAAAAATTCTAGGCTGGGGGCTGTCGTGTATGATGGAATAGGCTATGGACATGAAATATTTAACGAATTTCGCATACCCCTTCCCCTCTGGCTGTTGGTGAACTGTCGGAGTCCACTCGAAAATAGATCTGGGTTGGGCGTTTCCCCTGGAGAACCTGTTCAGGCCTAGACCTTCAAACTTATCTGCGTGCTCAAATAAGAATAGGTAGAAAACGAGGGAGCAATATTTGAAAGAACAGGAGGCAGACACTCTTGAAACTGGGCCTTGATAGCAGAGGCTAGGAAGGAGGGGATATCGAAAAGGATCTCTGCCTGCATTATGAGCCATAGGAAAGCTACACCCGCTTTAGTCACCAACTCGGCATCCTTAAACCCTAACATTCACGAGATGACCGCTAGAATAGGTTTTATGGTGCTAGGGAATGATTGCAATGGAATCGACTCGGTGTGAGGGAACGATAATAGGCGTGAGTCTGAGATGAGGTCAAGGAAACCACTTTGTTTTTCCAAGGATTGATTTGAGAAATGGCAGGAGAGAGTGACTTCAGAGAACTTGACGCAGTCCTGAGCGGAATGGTAACATAGGGATTTTCTTCTGAGTTGGGGGGTAATCTCAAGGATCTTGGTGCCCCGAGTGGAAAGGAAAATGTTCTTACGCTCGATGTAGGCCTCCCCAAGCCTGACAATAAACTTTGGGAACGGATGTGTCGTCGGGCAATTTGATAATACAGACTTGACTCGACAACCCTAAAGATATTCTCGCCCCTTTGCCGATAGTTGAAGAGCTCGGCTCTGGTGTGGGCTACATTGAAGGGATAGACTTGGTCATAGAGTTGGGCGTGAGCATCAGTGAGGGGCTCGGGTCTAGGAGCAGTCCTGACCTCGCGGACTTAGGGGGTTTCGGGCGCGGAGCGTTTCTGTTTTTCCATGATAATTTGAAATAAAAGTGAAAGGGAAATAGTGAAAGGGAAAACAACGAAATACCTGAAATAACAGTGAGGTAGCAAGGGAAAATGACGTGAGAGTGAAAGCGACCAACACCTGAGTTTTTAACCTGCCTGATAGAGCGAAATACCGTTAAATAACCAGTAACATTGCACAATCAAGAGTAAAACACGCTATGGAAAACAGGGTTTTACAAAGCATCAAGGCGAGGTGACACTTGTAGGGCTGACGTTGTAAGGATGTTGACAGTGAGACACGTGGCACTAGGTGGTTGGCTGGCAGCAGTCGGGTAGGTGGGGGCCACGTGCTGGACAAGGCAGGTACCGACTTTCTTACCGCCTTCTTAGACTTACCTTACCGTGAAATTACCTGAGCCAACTATTGGTCGTGGTGGGCCCTCTTAATTTTCGGTGGGGTGGACATAGGCCTCCATCCCCTTTTCTTTACCCCACGGAACCACTTTGATTGGCTCGGAGGAGGGATGATGTCACGTCCTCCATGGGGTCGGCTTCAACCACCTTAGCGCCTTTTGGATGCCGACGGAATGGTTATTAGCCGTTGGTTCTTGGAGCACGGTTTCGCCGCGGAACTGTGCGCGCTGCCTTAGTGAAAAATCTATATTGTATCACCGCGCTCGTTCTTTGAAAGCTGTTTCTATGAATTTTTCTGTTCCCCTTCCTCGGCTTGCATTTTTTTCTTTCTGTTTATGCGACAACTCCTTTTTCTTAGATATCGTTTTTGGGATTCAACTGCGTTAATTTAGTCATTCATCTATGACCATTTCCATGAGAGGTAGTCGTAATTGACTAATTTCTCATGATTTTTGAATAGTCCACTTAGCACTCATTGCATCGGGTGATGCTCACAGGGGTGAAGAAGTGGGATTGAAACTAGTGAAATGAATCACATAGCGTCAATCAGCACTTCCGGGGCTTGCACCCGATAACCAGGACTTCCCGAGAGGTCACCCATCCCAGAACTCCTCTGGCTCAAGCGCGCTTAATTATGGAGTTTTCCCCACAATCAAGCCCACTTAGCTTGCTACCCCATTTTCAAATGGGGTAGCAAGCTAAGTGGGCTTGATTGTGGGGAAAACTCCATAGTTAAGCGCGCTTGAGCCAGAGGAGTTGCAAATGGGGTAGCAAGCTAAGTGGGCTTGATTGTATGGAAAACTCCATAGTTAAGCGTGCTTGAGCCAGAGGAGTTCTGGGATGGGTGACCTCTCGGGAAGTCTTGGTTATCGGGTGCAAGCCCCGGAAGTGCTAATTGACGCTATGTGATTCATTTCACTAGTTTCAATCCCACTTCTTCACCCTTGTGAGAATCACCCGATGCAATGAGTGCTAAGTGGACTATTCAAAAATCATGAGAAATTAGTCAGTTACGACTACCTCTCATGGAAATGGTCATAGATGAATGACTAAATTAACGCAGTTGAATCCCAAAAATGATATCTAATATAATGCACTACAGAAACCCCTCATACTTAAAACTCCTTTTTCTTTTATCAGTGAGGTCACAAGCCAACATATTTATTCCTCATACTTATTATTTCAATAAGTTATTTTCAGAAATCTTCTGGCAAATATCGAAATAAATACTACTGCAACATTCACAAATACAGATGCAGAGAAATAAATAGCAAAGGACATAAGCACAAGAATCATTCACATGTACAAAATTATTTTTGGACAATTGTCCCCGGAAAAACCCAATGCAGGAAAACCGGTGCAGCAGATGAGGGTTTTATTAGTTCTTCAGGAATTGATTTCTTTACAAGGAAAAATACTGGTAGATAAAATTTGTAACACCTGAGATAGGATTTCCGGCTCCTTCCGACAAATCTCTGACACCCTGATCAGGCTTTGCTATCACTTGTCCCTGTCTGTGTGTTCCTCTGTGCAGTCCTAGCACTGGACTACGTAAGTCTACGTAGGGTCTACATGGGTTCTCTGCGCTGCAGCCTAGAGTTGCCTCCAGTGACCCACTTCTTCCCTCTGTCCTTCACGTCGATCACTAGCTGACTCCCTCCTTCTGTTTTTGCAAAATCCTCGCCCTGCAACTCTCTCACTAAAATCGAATTATCTTGCTTCAGAATCGATCAACTTCGGGTACAGAGTGTATGCTTGACTTGTTTTCCAAATGACCCTCAAGCCTTCTTTTATAATCTTCTCGTTGGAGAACCAACAACCCATATTAGAAGTTTAATCAATGGCTGAGATTAAAACTTGACTTGATCCTTGTTTTCTAGAAGGTTCACACTTTGACTTATTAATACCCTTTAATTATTTCATTTCCCTAAGTTTAGACTTAGGGTCTTCATTAAAATAATTAATTATTTTAATAAGTCATGAAACGAGTGTAATTTTGACAAACGGTTTCTGGGTTCTTTGGAATGGTGTTGTCCAAGCCTCCTTGCAAAGTTTGAGATTTGGAACACTTCCAAATGCTACAAAAATCAACATTGTGTAGCTGCTGCTGCTCTTGATCTTCTGCGTTGTCCCTGAAAGCTACTTTTCTGCCTCTTGCTGTCACTTGGCTTCAGAATCAGATCATCCCCTTAGCCAATACTACCCCTCGCTGCAGAAAACTCCTCCGGAAATTCTTAGCAAAACCTGCCCTAGAATTCCAGATCAGTCTCTTAGCTCTGCATCTGTGTGTGTGTCTCTAATTGACCCTCAAGCCTTTCTCTTATACTTTTTTGTTGAACACTTCAACGACCAAGATTAAAACACTTATCAACGACTGAGATTAAACGTCTGCTTGATCCGCGTTGTTTAGAACATTTTAGCACATGTGTTAATTAACTCACTTTAATTATTTAATTTTCCTAAGTTTAGGCTTAGGAAATACATTAAAATAATTAATTATTTGAATAACTTGAACACTAGCTGAAATTTATTCAAATGCTTTTTGGGTTTTGGAGTTCAAGTGTGTCTTAACTCCACAAAATTTCAGGGCTATAGCACACTTGATGCTACCCCAACTACCCAAAATCTCAACAACCAGGACTTTCTCTGCATGCTTCCTCAAGCTGTATGCCTCCATGACTACCAGGATTTCAGCCTTCCAGATTGCAAAGTTGGATAGTCCGTCCAACCTATCTTATTCACGTAGTCCATGGGGTGCCATCTGCTCAAAAAATGTGTCGGAACGAATCCTCCTCTTTATGCTAGAGACTCAGATCTAGGGTCCTTGGCGAGAAAGGCACCCTCTGCTCCCTCTGACAACTGACTCCCTCTCTTGGAAGTCTGCCAAACAAAACAAATCAACTCTCTTTGATCCTCTAATCGATCTTCAAACATCTTTGGCATTAATTCTTTTGAGAAGCTGTTCTCCTCCCGCTCTTTGTCAACTTAGCGTAGGCAAAATTATGCACTGACATAATTTTCACTCCATCAACAACTATTGAAGGTCTGCAACTCAGCTTTTGACTCTCTGAACAACAATCAACTTTTGGACTGTGTCACCCTCGCTGGCCTCTGCGTGACCAGACAGTCTCAGCGCAGCTTCTGCGTTGCCTCTGCACGGTAAGTGCATAGGTCTGTGTGAGTCTGCGTGGAGATTACGTCACCCTTGCCTCTAGTAGGTTTTGCTTCCTTTTGTTGTTGCGCTTCCTTCTCTGGTCCAGTTTATCTGCTGCTACTGCTGCTTTTTGCAACAAGGATTTCTTCAGCCCTCTTGCTGGAGATCCAACTAGATCTGCAATCACTCTGATACCATGTGAAAATTTCTGAATATCTCAAACAAAAACCTTACTGTTAAATTTCAGATTTACTTCTCCTACTTACATGAAGTTATTAATGTGAAATCTTCAGCATTAACATCGAAGTAAATATATTAACAACCTACACATACAGATCAAAACTGAATAACATGCAAAATGACAAAGTGACACACAAGGATTTTTTGGACAATTGTTCCCGGAAAAACCCAATGCGGGAAAACCGGTCTTCTGGTTGCTCGAGGGTTTTTATTATTAAGCAGAATCGAAGTACAACAGATTTGGGCACCAAACTGGTTAACTCGACAGACAAATAAAATAATTGCAGCTATACCTCTGTTTTGGAAACAAAAAAACTGATTGATTCACACCCTCAAATGGGATTTACAGAACGCAGCCCTTTTCAGTCTTCAAAAACCCCAGTGTTGCCTTTTCTGGGCCTCTGTATAAGCCCTGATGGCCTGCGTCAGCCCCTGCGCTGCTCATGAAGGGCCTGCGTCGCCCTAGACTCGGTTACGCTACCCCTGTGCTCCCATGGATGGACTTACGTTAGCCCTGCTGGCCTCTTGTTGCCCCTGCACTGCCCTTTCTTGGTCTACGTCAAGCTTGCATAGCCCTTGAAGCCTCTGCGTTGCCCCTGCTGGGCTTTTGGCTGAGTTGCGTAGCTGCTGCCTCTGCTCCGCCTCGGACTGCTGCTTCTTTGCCCTCGTTGCATTCTTGGCCTGAGATCAAACCATCCCTCTCGCCAATACTGCCCCTTGCTGTAACTGAAACACTTCTGAAATTCTTAGCAAACCACGCCCTAGAATTCCAGCTTAGTCTTAGTGCTCTGCCACTGTGTGTGTTCTCCAACTGATCCCAAGCCCTCTTCTTATACTTTTTTGGTTGAAATATCAACGGCTGTGATCTAATCTTGAATCGACAGCTAAGATTAGAAGATGCTTGATCCGTGTGACTTAAGTCATTTTCATCACATATTTAATTTAATTAACTTTAATCTTTTAAGTTTCCTAAGTTAGACTTAGGGTCCTTAATTAAAAAGATTAATTAATTAAATATCTCTTAAACAGGATGGAATTTCTTAAATCTTTTTCTGGGTCTTGGAGATCTCATGTACTCTAGTCCCTCCACAAAGTTTGGGAGCTAGAGCACATCCGATGCTACCCCAACACCTCAAAATCTCAACAGGCCACAACCCTTGTGTGGTCCTTTTACCCTAGCGGCAGCCTCTAAAGCCTAGTGCAGGCCTTATTGGCCTCTTTTGGGCAAGCTGCTACCCCTTTGGGGCTTATTTTTAGTGGCTGCAACCCTCTTAGGGATTGAAACCCCTGGCGGCAGCCCTTTAGGGCATAGTTGTGGGTCTTAGAGGCCATTTGGGCGCAGCTGCTACCCTCTTGGGCTTGGCTGCAGGCCTTGCTAGGCTTGTAGAACTAGGCCGTAGGCCTAGGTGGCCTTCTCACCCTAGACGCTGGCCTTATTAGGCCTTTATCCCGTTTTTGCAGTCATTTTTGGGCTATTTTCTGAGTTGGGCACTTGAATTTGGCACTGATATTTGTGGTTGCAGGCTTATGGCAAGTTGGTAAGGGTTTCAGGTTGATTTCTAGATTATTTTCCATTGATGCATTGATTTTCCAAGCTAGCATTTGGTTTTGCAGACTTGTCATTGAGGATTCAAGGGCTTGAGGCCTCATTAATTCCTCATTTAGCCCTAGAAGCCATAGCTTCAGTCATAAGAGGGCTGATCCTTTATTTATTAAGGCTAATATTTGCGTTGCAGGTGTTTAGAGGAACTCTAGTGCACTTTGAGAAGCCAAGAGTTTGCTCTCTAACCCCATTATCCTCCTTACTGTTTTATGATCTGATCTGAAGTCATCTAATAACAACGGTAAAATCTCTTAATACACACCTTAAAAAAGCCCTAAAATACTTTAAAGTAAGTCAGTGACCATCATACATTTAATTTCAAGTGATAAGAAAGATTTGGGTTATTGCATTTCTGATGTTCTAAGTAAATTTAGAGGACTGCCATATGATTTTTAAGGTTTGATATTTGCATTCACAGTTCTGATATAAATCATAACAGTGATAAAAGGAACATCTAAATTCACAAGAAATTCATTTAAGTAGTTTTGCTCTATGTGGTTAGACTAATCATTGTGGAAATATGATTGTTGTCTTGCTGGTCGCTATTTGCATTTTGCATTATACATTGCATCATTGGCATAATTTGGCATTTGCCTCCATTTGCATTGTATATAAACATCTAAAGCAATGTTAAAGAAGTTGTGCCCTAAGGAAAGTATTCTCATTTCCATCTAATTGAGGATCTTGTTGTAAGAAGCTTGAATGATTGATAATGCTCTAAAGTTATATAGATCTTGCATAAGTGTATCTTACCCTTTCTCTTTTTGTTTTTTGAGCATCTTGCTTATTGAAGAGCATTGTGTCTAATTGCTAAAGTGATATAGTATTGTTCTTGCTCTTTATTGTTATTGCTTAAAGAACGTTGAGATTGCGAATTGATAATATCACTTTATATCTTTTGGGCATTCCTCATTGTCTCATTTGGATTGTTAAGTCATTGAATAAATCTCGTGATTAGATAATCTATCGGAAGTTGCTAGTCTCATGGATTCATTGGATGAATTGGTTTTGAAGCACTTTAATTAGCAAATCAAGTGGTTCATTGGTACATTTGCTTTAGTGAGATTGGCTCTTATAATTACCCTTCAAGTACTTCTTTTATTCTCGTGTTGAACATCATTAATCTAACTTGAAGTATTTAAAATTCATTCAATAATCTTACTTAAAGCTATCACTCATAGCTTGCACATCATTCTAGGATTACAAGTGCATCTTTAAAATAAACCTCCAAGCATAAGCTTTGTTGTAAAAAGAGAGGAGCACTTTTCTCACTCAACTTGCGAAGTTTAGACCCCCATTTGTGGTTAACACAGTGACCTTGCAGTTCTCTTGTGGGAAATCCCTTGTAGGAAGGTAGGCACTCAAGTGGTTAGAAGTCCATAGGAGGAATCGTTAATAAGGCCATAGCGTCCTTCTCATGGACTTCTCTCTACAACTTACTTTCGGGACTAATTTCAAAATAGTTGAGAGAAAGGATTCACCTAGAATAGGCATTCTAACTAAAATTTACCAAGATCCCGCATCTCACTTAGTCCTAGGTATTGCATCTCATATAGGATAGTTTTCATCCTAGCAGCAACTGTTCATCCAGTGACTTGGAGTTTAATCTATATTGTGCAAGTAAATAATTTATAAAGGAATTGGTCTCACACTTAAAAGTCTTTAAATCTAATCGAATTGTGCTAAATAATTAAACTTAACAAATTCTCTTTGACCAAGTTGCTAGGCCATTCAGTTGTGTCTCTTGAATTCATCATTTCATCCATGTGAAAATTCGGCTACTCGAATCCTACTGCAGCAACTGATTAGATTTCTCCTATTTGTTAATTATTGAACAAATTATTTACGATGTTACGCAATAAATATCGAAATCAAATACACTGCACCCTACACAACATAAAATACTGCGGAAAATACAACGCAGGAAAGATAGAAGCACACCCACACAATTACACTATTATTTTTGGATAATCATCCCCGGAACAACCCAACTTGGGAAAACTGGTGCAATAGCTGAGAGTTTTAATATTATACCGTAGTAATTTGAGTACAAATCGTTGGATGCCCAAACTGGCTATCCAATACAGAGAAATACTGACGAAAGAGTTAGTGAGAAAATCTCACACTAACAATAGCAATCCAACACTGATATGGATTGGAGCAGAGATGCCCTGCGCTGTCTCTGCACAGTAACTGTGTCAGCCTATGTAGTCACTGTGTCACAGCTCCTGGAATTGCGTCACTTTCTCCTTCTGATCTTCTGCCCACTGGAAACTCGACTCCCTGGCCTTTCGGACTTACACCCTGACTTCTGACACTGGATCTTGGCTGTCTCCCAGCGAAATAGCGGACTCCCTCTGAAGCTCTGCGCTCATAGTTTTAAAGATTTTCATTCATGTTTCCAAACTAAAAGCATTAGAATATAGAGAGAAGACAACATATGATCAAAGTATGCTCATGAATATATATATATATATATATATATATATATATATATATATATCAAAATGGCACCCAATGCACTATCCAATACATGTAATATATAGAGATCATATAAAAAACACATAACCAAGGAGGCTCTAAATGGCCTCTACAACAAAACATCACTAGTCACTACTGCTAAACAAGGCAAGATCATCTGGCTCAGACTATGAATCAGAGTCAGACAGGGAATCCCATGGCTCCTCCTCACTATTGCTCCAAAAACCAACTCCAACTTTTCACAAACTCCTCACAAATGCCCACACAAATGCAATGAGATAGCTGTGAGTAAATGTGAGGGGGTTGGTGTGAAAATTCCTAGATCTAAGTAGATCTAATGAATCTTACTGCAACCAACCAAATTACTTCTTCAATTATGTAATTTACTTTACACAATTATTTCTGAATCATACATGAAATATTGAGGCAATCACTGAAGCAGCCTACACTACAATACTCATGATTCTTAAACAAGGAAACTGAACTAGGAAAATCATTCACACATATGACAACTTTATTTTGGGCTAAGTCTCCGGCAAAACCCAATGCGAGAAAATCGGTGCAATAGATCTGAGGGTTTTATTATTGAACATTAGCAATGTTTGAATACATCTCTGAATACCCCGAGAGTAATTCAATTATAGAGAGAAAGACTGGCAGAAGAATTTGTGACGATTTACCTCACTCAATTATTGAATTTCCGACTGATCTGGATGAAGAAAAAAACCTCCCCGGGGAGACTCTGCACAGTCCCAGTGCTGCAACTTGCAGCCCCTGCGTCGCCCCCTCTCATGCTCAGCGTTCAGCCCCAACCAAGTCGTTTTGCCTCTGTGGACCTTGAGGAACAACCTCCCGGTGTCACTTTCCGGATCCCAGCCTCTGAAACTAGTCCACTAACAAAATTCTGAAAACCCTTCCTCTGCCTCTGCGCCGTTTCTGCTTGAGCCCTACGCAGTCACTGTGTAAGCCCTCTTCCTTCAGTGCTGGCTCGGTTAGATCACCTTTGCCTCTCTTTGATTGATGCTTCTCCTGCTGTGAAAATTTCTCTCCGGATGTTATCTCTTCCCTTCATTGCTCAAATCTCTAGCTCGAATTTCTGAGCAAACCACGACCCAGAAATTTCGAACTCTTGATCAATTCAATGTCTCTGTGTATTTTCCAAATGCCCATCAAGTTCCTTCTTATAATCTCTCGTTGACATATCAACGACCAAGATTAAAACATAATCAAAGGCTAAGATTAAGTGGGAGTTGATCCGTGTCTTTATCTAGAAGATTCACACCCGATCTAATTTATACACTTTAAATAATCACATTTCCTAAGTTTAGACTTAGGAATACATTAAAAAATGATTAATTATTTTAATTAAATCATTTCTGGGTGGAATTTCCCGAAACGCTTTCTGGGTATTGTGGAATGCATGTGTCTTAGCCTCTTTGCAAATCTTGATGTTAGAGCACATCCGATGCTACAAAAAACAACACTCTTTCTTAGCGAGGATAGTGCTTTAGCAATTGTGCTTGCTGCACACTGCTTTGTCTCTGAAGCATCCTCTGCGCTGCTGAAGTCCATCAGTCTCTGTGCTGCTGCTGCCACTGTACTGCTACCCATGATATATCCACTATCACTACTGCATTTGTACTACAACTCCCTCTCAAGTGCTACATTTGCTATGCTGCTAACACTGCCACTGCTAACACTGCATCTGTACTGCAACTCAACCGCTGAGAGAAACAATGGCACTGACCCAAAACTGAACAAGTGTTCAGTGGATGCTCCTCGGTGTTGAAGACTTTGACTACTGATAACTACTGTGCTGGCCTTATGATGCTCTACACTGTTGTTGCTATGCACTATGCTGCACCACTGTGCACTGCTCCAGAAATGAACACTGCTATCTAGTGCACTGTCGTCTCCATCACTCCTCGGCTCCATCTGAATCCCCTCGATCCCGCTACTACTAATTATGGGCTCCCGTAGCAAGGTAATGATCCATGAGGTGGGCTCCTCATGGATACTGCCCAAATGAAGTCCAAGAGACTACAACTCCATGTTGCCCCACTTCTTATCACTAGAAGCATGAGCACTCATCGTGAACTCATCCTACTTGATCTTTGCGATTGCAACCTTTGAGTCATGCTTCTCATATTTGTCCTTTTTCTTCAGATGACACTGAGATGAATAGTGGCCCATCTCGCCACATCTGAAGCACATGACCTTGAAAGCATCACGCTTCGGTTTTTGTCGCGCCTACTGTCCCTTCGATGCAAGGGCTACGTTCTTCTCTTCCTCCACGGATTTCAATCTACTTTCACTGCTACCATCAAGTTTGCACTTGATGAGGTCTCTCCTCAGCTCTTCCTCCTGAAAAGCTGACCACAATTGCTCCCAACTAGGTAACGTTGTCCGACCCAGTATGCTCTTGACAAACACTTGCCACTCCTCTATGACACTGTTAAGGGCCATCCATAGCATGGTTGCAGTTGTAGGTGTAGCACCTACTGTCGACAACTGATCTCGAACCTCCTGAAACCACATGAGGTATGAAGCCACGTGCTCCCTTTTCCGCATCTGGATCATACAGAGCTTCTGCTCTAAGTACAACTTCCACTGCTCGGAAGATCCCTCATATAGGTCATGCAAAGCTACCCACATCTCTCTGGAAGTACACTTCTTAGCCACATGTGAGAAGATGTGATCCTTGACACCATCAAGGAGCAACCTCTTTGCCTTGGCCATATCTACCTTGTACTTCTTGAGCTGATCCACATCCATAGGAACAACTACCACGTTATCCACGAATGCCTTAAGATCATATTCATCTAGAAGAAACATAGCCTGTTCCTTCCAGATCATATAGTTGGAGGGGCCCTCCTACCGATCCTGATCACGAAGTCTATGAGATGCCATCTCAGGCGAACTCTGTCGAATCAACTCTCTCTTTCTCCCTACTACGTAGTCCCTGGAAAGCTTATGTTGATTTTTGTAGCATTGGAAAGTGTTCCAAGTCTCAATATTTGTAAGGAGGCTTGGACATCAGAATTCCAAAGAACCCAGAAACTGTTTGTGGAAATTCCACTCGGTTCATGACTTATTAAAATAATTAATTTTTTTAATGGAGACCCTAAGTTTTAACTTAGGGAAATTAAATAATTAATGGGTATTAATAAGACAGTGTGAATCTTCTAGAGAACGAAGACAAGTCAAATTTTAATCCTAGCCATTGATTAGACTTCTAATCTGGGCCGTTGATTCATCAACGAGAAGATTATAAAAGAAGGCTTAAGGGTCATCAAGTCAAATTTTAATCCTAGCCATTGATTAGACTTCTAATCTGGGTCGTTGATTCATCAACAAGAAGATTATAAAAGAAGGCTTAAGGGTCATTTGGAAAGCAAGCCGAGCATACACTCAGTACCCGAGGGAGATCGATTCTGAAGTAATAGAATTCAATTTCAGAGGGAGAGTTGCAGGGCAGAGTTGCAGAGGCAGAAGGAGAAGAGGGAGTTAACAGTGACTGAACACAAGGACAGAGGGACGTAGAGGGCCACAGAAGGCAACGCAGAGCTACAGTGCAGTGAACCCACGCAGTGTGACACAGTCCAGCGCAGGGACTGTGCAAAAAAACACACAGACAGACGCAGAGGGAGTCAGAGGCTCTTCCAGGTGTCAGAAAATTTCGGGAGAGTCCGGGAATTTTGTCTCAGGTGTTTTCTGAATATATTTGCCAATGTATTCTTTGTAAAGATTCATTTGCTGAAGAATAATAATAAAACCCTCATATGCTGTGCCACTTTTCCCACATTGGGTTTTTCCGGGGACAATTGTCCAAAAATAAGTGTGTACATGTGATTGTTTCTTATGCTTATGCTTCTTACTATTCTTTTCTCAGCATATGTAATTGTGAATGTTGCAATAGTATTTATTTTGAAATTTACTGATAGATTTCGGTAAATAAGTTATCAGAGTAATAAGTAGGAGAAATAAATCTATCACTGCAACTGTATATTTCTAGATTGAAATTTTCACATGTTATCAAAGTCAGAGATGAGTAACAGGAACGAAGAATTGACAAGTGAACGAAAATCTGACATTGCTGTAGCAACTCGGAAGGGTTCACGCAGTTCTCTCCAACTACCGAGAAGAGCAGATGAACTTTAAAATTACCATGGGTAATAAAGCAAAATGTACCGCTATTGGAAGAGAAACTGTAGTATTTCAAACTGAGGCTGGAAATAAGCTTCAGGCCACTAATGTACTGCATGTGCCTGGGTTGGGATGAACTTACTCTTAGTGTCTCAACTTCAAAACAAAAGGTTACGACGTTTACTTCATTGGCAACAAAGTTTACGTCAAACACCCGAGTTGGAAGAAGAAAGCACAAAATCGGAGTAAGGAGCAACAAGCTTTATAAGTTACAACTTGAATCTCCAATGGCACTAATAGGCAACACTGATGAAAAGGACTCGAATGAACTATGGCACAAAAGAATGGGACATTTGTATCACGAGGCGTTAAAGATTCTCAAGAAAACTATCACAGGAGTTCCATAACTAAGCACCAAGCGAGACGATGTCTGCAGAGGGTGCATGTTGGGAAAGTATGCCAAGGCAGCGTATCAGAGAAGCAGCAATAGGGCAAAGAGTGTATTGAGCTTGATACAATCGGATATCTGCGGACCAATGTCCACTAGAGCTCTTAGTGGTGCTGAATATTTCGTCACCTTTATTGATGACCATTCTAGGAAGACCTGGATCTACTTTTTGAAGACCAAGGACGAAGTCTTCAGTCGTTTTAAAGAATTTAAAGCTTTTGTAGAAAATATGACAGGAAAGCAGATCAAGGTGTTGCATTCAGATAATGGTGGAGAGTAAACTGATAAGGAATTCACAGTGTTCTGCGCAAGGGAAGGTATCAAAAGAGAGTGGACCACTCCATATAATCCAGAGCATAATGGTGTGGCATAAAGGAAAAATAGGACTATTGTCGAGGCTGCAAGGGCAATGCTGTATGATCAAGACATGCACAAATTTCTGTGGGTTGAAGCTTCTAATACAACTGTCTATGTTCAGAACAAGATTCTTCACAACAAATTGGGAAAGATCACGCCAACAAGTGTCTTCACTAGCAGCAAGCCTGAAGTGAGTCACTTTAGGATATTTGGCAGTATGACATATTGTCATCTGCCCAATGAAAAGAGGAAGAAGTTGGACATGACTGCGGAAAAGGGGAATCTGGTAGGATACAACGAGAATGCAAAGGCTTACTGCATTTACATTCCAGAGAGCAGGAAAGTTGTGTAGAGGGATGTGAAATTCATGGAGGAGAGGGCCTTCATAAGATCTCGAGAGATGCCTTCTATTACGCAGTCTGAGGAGGATCTGCTGGTTCAACCACAATGACCTGCGGAAGATAATACGGTTGCCTCTCCAAGGCATGGGGATCCAAGGGACACTTCTCTTGAGGACTTGCAGGAGGGAGAGCAGGTAGATCCACCCACTACTAGTGGGAGAACGAGCAGGGAACTACGACAAATTCTGAGGGACGCAAAAGACTTTGTTGGAGCTCCCTGAGATGTGAAGAGACAGCGCAGGCAGCCTGAGAGGTACCAAGCCTTGGTTGCACAGGTTGGGGAACATTCTAGTTTTCGGGAAGCATCGTAGCACTAGGTATGGGTAGATGCGATGGTGGAAGAGTACAGTTCCAACATGACGAATGATGTCTGGGAAGTGGTTCCCAGACCTCAGGATAGATCAGTTGTAGGTTCAAGGTGGATCTACAAGATCAAGTATGCTGTAGATTGCAGCATCGAGAAATTTAAAGCCAGGTTTGTGGTTAAGGGGTATGCTTAAAACGAAGGGATAAATTATGAAGAAACCTGTGCCCCAGAAGCCATATATATTTCCATTAGATCCGTGATATCCCTTGTTGCGCAGATGGGATGGGAGATTCACCAGATGGACGTCAAGACTACGTTCCTAAATGGGGTGATAGAAGAGGAAGTGTGCACTGAACAACCAGAGGGCTTCAAGACGCATGAACAAAAGACTCTTGTGTGCAGGCTTAATAAAACCTTATATGGACTAAAGCAAGCCCCTAGAGCTTAGTATGGACGAATTGACGACTACTTGCAGAAGATGGGATTCATTAAAGAGTGATGCATATCCCAATCTCTACCATCTAAGGGTGGGGAGTGAGCCCTTGATACTGGTTCTATATGTAGATGATCTATTTCTGATAGGGTCATCGAGGCTCATGAAGGACTGCAAGTAGAATTTTGCTGTAGAATTCGACATGAAGGAGCTAGGGTTGATGCACTATTTTCTGGGGTTGGAAGTTTGGCAGCAGAAGGGGGAGATCTTCCTTGGTCAAGGAAGATATACTACAAAAATTCTGAAAAGATTTTTTCAGATGGAGGGCTGTAGACCCATGACGACTCCAATGATCACCAACTGGAAGAAAATCGGCACGTTCGAAGATGATGAGGCTTATCCTACTCCTGTATAGGTAGCTCATATGATCTTTGATGTATTTGGTGAACACTAGGCCAGACATCTATTATGCTATCAATATCCTCAGTCAGTTCATGGTGGAACCTAAAATGTCTTATTGGGCAGCAACCAAACATGTTCTCAGGTATCTTCAAGGAGCAATCGAGCTTGGATTGAAGTACACCTGTGGCAATGACATCAGGTTAAGTGGGTTAATCGACGCAGATTGGGTAGGGATTCCAGTAGATCGGAAGAGTACCAGTGGGAACTGTTTCAATCTTGGATTAGGGATGACCTCCTAGTGCAGCAGGAAATGGAAATCCATGGCGCTGAGCTCAACAGAGGCTGAATATATGGTAGTTAGCATAACTTTGTGTGAGACCATATGGCTTTGGAAACTGCTTGTGAACCTACTAAAGGAGAAAATGGAAGTGATCCGTATTCTATGTGATAATCTGAGTTGCATCAAACTCTCTGAAAATCCTGTGTTTCATGATCGGTTGAAGCACATTGACATCAGGTGTCACTTCATCAGAGACTGTGTCCAACGAGGAGCTGTATAGTTGCGGTACACTACAATAGGAGAATAAGTGGCAGATATCCTCACGAAGGCTCTGGGGAAGACCAAGTTTGTCTACTTCAGAGAGAAGATGGGGATGATTAGGAATCCATTTCAGAAGCAGGAATGGATAGGATTAGGATTCAGAGGGAGCTGCAGTACAAATGAAGCAGTGACAATGGCAGTGTCATGGACAACAATACATAAGGCAGCAGCATAGCAGATGAGGGGCAGTAGCCAGAGATCATCAGCGCAGAGGGCGCTTCAAAGCAGAGCAGCATGCAACAGGGATATTGCTAGAACACCTTCCTCGCTAAGAGGGAGTGTTGATTTTTATAGCATTGGAAAGTGTTCCAAGTCTCAAAATTTGTAAGGAGGCTTGGACATCAGTATTCCAAAGAACCCATAAATCGTTTGTGGAAATTCCACTCGGTTAATGAATCATTAAAATAATTAATTATTTTAATGGAGACCCTAAGTCTAAACTTAGGGAAATTAAATAATTAATGGGTATAAATAAGACAGAGTGTGAATCTTCTAGAGAACGAAGATCAAGTCAAGTTTTAATCTTAGCCATTGATTAGACTTCTAATCTGGGTCGTTGATTCATCAACAAGAAAATTCTAAAAGAAGGCTTGAGGGTCATTTGGAAAGCAAGCGGGACTTACACTCAGTACCCGAAGGAGATCGATTATGAAGGAATACAATTCGATTTCAGAGGGAGAGTTGTAGGGTGGAGTTGCAGAGGCAGAAGGAGAAGAGGGAGTCAACAGTGACTGAGCACGAGGACAGAGGGATGCAGAGGGCCACAAAAGGCAGCGCAGAGTTGCATTGCAGTGAACCCACGCAAAGTGATGCAGTCCAATGTAGAGACTATGCAGAGAAACACATAGACAAACGCAGAAAGAGTTAGAGGCTCTTCTGGGTGTCAGAAAATTTTGGGAGGGTTCGGGAATTTTGTCTCAGGTGTTTTTTGAATATATCTGCCAATGTATTCCTTGTAAAGATTTATTTGCTGAAGAATAATAATAAAACCCTCATCTACTCCACCGATTTTCCCACATTGGGTTTTTTCCTGGGACAATTGTCCAAAAATAAGTGTGTACTGTGATTGTTTCTTATGCTTATGCTCCTTGTTGTTCTTTTCTCTGCCTATGTAATTGTGAATATTGCAATAGTATTTATTTCGGAATTTACTGATAGATTTATGTAAATAACTTATCGAAGTAGTAAGTAGGAGAAATAAATCTAGCACTGCAACTGTGTATTTCTAGATTGAAATTTTCACAGCTTACGCACTCCCTAATGAAGTTGTAAGTTATGCTGCTCGTCTTGTGCTCAACAACTGAGAAATGCTGACTTCCTTGGCTAGGAAATCACTGAGGAAAAATTCCCTCAATATGTGCTCTTGACTCCTTCTGACACTTTTCTTCCCAGCAACAGCTTCAGAAAACTGCATCCCTCTGTCTTCTGCGTGGAGACTTTGCGTTGCTCCCTCTGCCACAGCGATATCTCGAATCTAGAAGCCCTTTCTCTCTATTGACGCACTGAGAGAGACTGCCACGAAAATCTCAGCTCACCTAGCCAAAACTATGCAATCCTTTAATGGATTCGTTCTGCTGCACTGCAACAAAAACAACCTTCACTTCAAAAATCAGATCCGTCCTTTCCGTTTCACATCAATTATCTGATACCATGTGAAATTTCCTAGATCTAAGCAGATCTAATGAATCCTATTGCAACTAACCGAATTACTTATTCTTGTTGAGTCTTCTTGAGTGTTGGGGTAGCATCGGATGTGCTTTAGCACCCAAAATTGTGGAGGGACTATAGTACATGAGATTGCCAAGACCCAGAAAGGGATTTCGGAAATTCCATCCAGTTTGGGAGATAATTAATTAATGAATATTTTTAATTAAGGATCCTAAGTCTAACTTAGGAAAATTAAAATATTAAAGGTAATTAATTAAAACATGTGATGGAAATGACTCAAGTCACACGGATCTAGCTTTCTTTTAATCTTAGCCATCAATTTAAGATTAGATCATGGCCGTTGGTTTCCCAACGAGAAAGTATAAAGGAAAGGCTTGGGGTCAGTTGGCGAACACACACACAGAGGTAGAGCACTCAGATTAAGTTGAAATTCTAGGGCAGGGTTTGCTAAGAATTTTCAGAAGTGTTTTATCTGCAGAGAGGGCTAGTGTAGGCAAAGGGGATGGTCTGATTCCAGTGCCTAGAATCAATAGGAGGCAGAGAGAAACATCTAGAGGCAGCAACAGTAGTTACGCAACAACTGTGCAATGCAAAGATAGCTTCAGCTACGCAATCCCTTCTGGGGCAGCGCTAGGCAGTAGGGGACCCCCCAGGGTTACACAGAGACCCTTCTAGGGCAACGTAGGGTCTGCGTCACCCATTCTAGGGTTACGCAACCCTCTCTAGGCCAACGCAGAGGCACACAAAGGTTGACTAGGCTGACGCAGGGGCTTCAGGGGCAACGTTGGGGTTTCTAGGGCCAAAATTTGGCTGAGTCTTGTAAATCCTGTTTGAGGGTGTGGATCACTCAAGGTTTTGGCTTCAGAACAACAGGTTAGCTGCAGATCTATCTTTTTCTCTGTCGGGTTAACCAGTGTGGTGCCCAGATTTGCTGTATTTAGAAAACTACTTAATAATATAAACCCTCCAACAGTTGGAAGACAAATTTTCTCGCATTGGGTTTTTCCGGGGATAGTTGTCCATAAAATCTTGTGTGCCACTTTGTCTATTGTGCATGTACTTTTCTGTTTTAGATCTGAATCAATGAAAGTTTGTTATGTGTTTACTTGGATGTTAATCTGAATATTTCAACATTAATAACTTGTTTAAGTAGGAGTAGTCTAACCAAATCCAACAATATATTTCTGCATAAAGTAATATTCAAAAATTTTCACACTTCTATTATGTAATTTACTTCACACAATTGTTTCTGAATCATACGTGAAATATTGAAGCAATCACTGAAGCAACCTACACTGCAATACTCATGATTCTGAAACAAGGAAATTGAACAAGGAAAATCATTCACACATATGACACCTTTATTTTGGACTAAGTCCTCGGAAAAACCCAATGCGGGAAAACCGAGGCAGCAGATCTGAGGGTTTTATTATTAAGCAGTAGCGATGTGTGAATACATCTCTAAATACCCCTAGGGTAATTCAGTTACAGAGAAATACTGGCAGAAGAATTTGTGAGGATTTACCTCACTCAATCATTGAATTTCTAGCTGATTCGGATGAAGAAAAAAATTGCCCTAGGGAGGCTCTGTGCAGCCTCTGCGCAATCCCCGCATTGCAACTTGCAGCCCCTACGTCACCCGCTTCCAGGCACAGCGTTCAGCCCCAACCAAGTTGTTTTTCCTCTGTGGACCTTGAGGAATAACCTCCCAGTGTCACTTTCTAGATCTCGGCCTCTAAAACTGATCCACTAGCAAAATTCCGAAAACCCTTCTTCTATTTATGCGCTGCTTCTGCGTGAGCCCTACACAGTCACTGCGTAAGCCCTCTTCCTTCAACGTTGGCTCGGTTAGATCACCTCTGCCTCTCTCTGACTGATGCTTCTCCGACTGAGAAAATCTTTCTCTCCAGATGCTATATCTGCTTCTCATTGCTCAGATCTCTAGCTCGAATTTCTTAGCAAACCACGCTCCAAAAATTTCAAACTCTTGATCAATTCAGTGTCTCGATGTATTTTCCAAATGCCCGTCAAGTTCCTTCTATAATGTATACGAGAAATAACTTGATAATACACGAGAAATATGCCCGACCAGGATATACAAAATACAATGCTGGAACCAGATCATGGAACAAGTACACATAGAATGCCAGAAAACTAAGCCATTTTATTAATCGGAGAATACATATAGAGAGGTACAAGATAATCAGAATGAGTGCACCTATCCTTGCCCTAGGCAAAGTGGAACACTCTCTCGCAGTCGCCGGCCGCGAATAAGGACAACGCCTTAGCCGTCACCGAAGAACCGGGCGATGAAGAGGCCGGGAGAAGCTGAACGCTGCCTCAGCTTAGTGACAGCAGTAAGATCAACGCCGCCAAATTCTTCCAGATGAGACGATCACTCAAGGTCGCGTAACATCAAAAACGCTAGTCCCCACACATAGCACTCGCCATCGTATCGCGCTCCTTCCTCGACCGACTGCGTCGCCGCCTGGCTCCGCCGATTCTTCCTCGAAGGTCTCGTCACTCCAGACCGCTCTTCCAAGGTCGATCTCCACACCTCCAGAGTCCGCTGCCGTCCAAGGCCGACTGCTGACATCAGATTCGCTGTTTCAAGGCCGACTTGGCATTGATCTTCATTTCGCTACTTGAAGGACTGCCAATATTCAGATCGCCCCGCCGACGCTTACTTCCAGGTTTTCCGCCTCCAAGGTTAGATTCGCCGATTTTCCAGATTCCTTCGCCTTCCTCGCCTGTCGCCGGGACGCCCTCGCTCTTCACCACGCTCGACAGTTTCGACAGTTCATCTCCTCGACGCGTTCTCAAGAAGGCTCTTCCTCCATCTTCACCAGGTCGCCGACATCAACCTGGGGAGCGATGCTCGCAGGTAACCCAGCCGCAGCAGCATAGTGCTCCTCGAAGGTGATACGCAGTGTCGCACAGCAGGCACCGCGCCCCCGGTGTTGGCAAGGATCTCGGTCTTTGCGACTACGGCTAAGTATTGCATAAATATCGCCGTACGCGCACGGTCTAGCTCACACACATTAAATCATGCATGTCCAAATGAGGAACCCTCCACGCTTCGCTCGCTACAGCACCTTGGGGTCGTTTGCTCTCGCGCCCATGTGGAGTTCCCAAGCCCCTTCTTAGTCATAACGCCAATCAACTAGGAAAAACACTTTACTTTATAAAGGTGACTTTATTTCTCACTTTATTTATTATTCTCACTAAAAATGCTAAATTAAATAAAAATGAAATATTTAATTAGCAAGTTTAATTTGACATTATAGTCGTTTCACCGCATATCCTCGCTAATCAGCGATGGATGCCGTATTAGCAATATCATTTTTTCCATCTTCACCAGAATTTTCGTTCAATATTTCGTCATAGGGATTGATATTCTCATAGATATATTCTTCATACCGCGTTCGTCTTCTCGCATGATACGAGATGTGTTATGAATCCCGCCGCTTCGGCAGCTTTCACATCGCACTTCGCCGATCTCGCCAGATCACTCGCATTTGTCCATAAAAATGGTGGTTTTGGGGTTTCTCCCGTTTTCTCGCTGGTTAAGATCGGCCAGACACCGCATCGCAGGTGACCGTCTCTACAGTAAATGCCCCATCGTATATCAAGATGAGAACTTCGCCGATTGGCCGTATTAAGGCTAACACTGAGATGTCTTGTCTCTGGGATCCACTTGGCTCGCGGAGCTCGGGCACACAAACACATATCCACAAAAGATAGAATGATATCCATACAGCATACAAAGGTGTCATACCGGAATGGATTACGGTATGGTGGGGGCCAGGTTAGCAGACACTCTCCGCCCTCAAATGTAGCTTCATTGTCTACATACTTTGCGACATTTGCTAGTAGTTTCTCCAAATACCCACTTGTTAACTATCCGTTCTTCGCCGCCCGCCTCGGAACCTCTTGGAATGATAATCTGCGTCGGTAGTCACTGCTCCACTAGGCTTAAGAGTTCGCCAATAATCCGCCCATAAAACGGGCACCCGTCGCTGACAATGGTCTGTGCGGTGACCATGGCTCCCGAATCTCCTCAAAATACCTCCCCGCCATTCGTACGCCGTAGATGCCGAACAATAAAAGTGAGCATGGCTTTCGCTACCAGCCACCACCTTAAGATGGCACCAAGACCGCAGCAACCTCGCGGATGAAGTCCATTAGCCAGCCTTCATTTCTTCCCGACGAGGTTGCACACCGCCGACTATCTCCTGCTTCGCCGGGCAATCTTCGCTCGACATGCTGAGTATTCTGAGTTTTCCACGTAAATTCTCCGAGCTGCCCCCGCATGTCTAGAACCTCGAGCAGCCGCCAATGGTGAATCATGCTCGGAGATCTTTCTTCGAAGCCAGATCCTCGCCAAGAAGATCCGTCTCGGTTTCATGACTTTTCAGGCCACCTCAGCACTGCTACTGCCCATCTGCAACCTCAAGATGTAAACCCACTTGAGAGCTCACCAGTACTCTTAGCCAACGGGCAGCTCATGAGTGATAATCGCAGCCGTCTATTCGAGAAAGGGCATCGCTACCACGCATTTTTTCCCTGATATACTCTATGTCAGCAAATGAAGCTCGATTCGACCCACTCGCTCTCGCACCCGCTTCGCCTGCACTGTCGCTATGACTGCTCACTCAGTTCATCTACCAGTGGTCGCCGGTTTGGCCAATGCATGATGGCCAAGATCCTTGTCATATAGTTGGATTCGTAGGGAAGAGCTTCCCGGCCGGTCACATCGGATTCTCTCGGTGGTCAAAATCGTAGATTGTCTCGCATCGAGACTCTAGACAAAGGGCCGGGCGCAGGCCCACCGCCATCACTCATCAGCTGCAGGCAGACACACCGGAATGCCTCTTCCTCGCCCGGGCCAAGTGAGGGGTGCGCCAGGGCCGGCATATTCGACAACTTCGTAGTAGGTGCAGATACAATAGACCCCCACTGGCTGGCCCGTGGCTCAAGCCGCCCTATAGTCTCGATCTCTTCTCGTGATTTCACTCCGCTCCACTCCTATAATGTCCTGCATGATCTGCCAACCCAAACTCACATCTGAGAGCTTGGCAAAGAACCGCGCCTTCCAAAATGCAAGACGTCTATGTGCAATGAGATGTCCTCGGCTGTATAAGGATTATCATCAAAGAAAATAAAATACTCAGTCTCGTATCCCTCGAAAATGTAATTACAAGATCGAGGTATAGTGCATTGGTCAATTCAGTCGGCATGACTGCAACTCAGCGCCTAATGACACTAAAGCTGTTTTGGGAATGTCTGCTTTCATAAAACTGATGGTTCTATCTCAAATCAATCTATCATATCATCAGCCTGCCTGACCTCGGAGTAACTCTCGTGGCTGAGCCTCAACATGTGTAATGTTTAGTCCTTCTTCGCAGGGGCCGGGTGAAGAAGAAGGATGGCACATTACGCATGTGCATTGACTATAGGTGGCTCTGAACAAGAAAATCTCCCGAAGAAGCAGTACCCCACCCATTCCCCGTGGATCGACGAGGCCGATGGATGAGTTGAGGAGGCAAGGTTCTTCTCAAAGATTGATTTGAGATCCGGCACCATCGAGATACGCATGAGGGAACAAGACATTCCCAAGACCGCTTTAGGGTGTCATTATGGAGGCACTTTGAGTTTCGGTCATGCCATTTGGGTTGACCAATGCTACCCGTTACTTTCCAGCCTTGTATGAACCACATTTTCGGAGATCATCTCGAGAAGTTTTGTGGCTGGGTTTCTCTGATGATATCCTTTATATACAAGCAGACTTGGGGAGGAGCATCTCTAGCACATTGAGACGGTCTTGCACATTTTGGAGGAGCAGTAGTTCTTTGCCAAGCTCTCCAAGTGTGAGTTTGGGTTGACGAGACGTCAGTATTCGGGACACATTTATAGGAGTGTGACGCGGGTGAGAGTCCACGAGGAGAAGATCGTGAGCTATCGTGGACCGCGTAGAGCCACTGGAATGTAACGATGTAACTTCGAGGGTTTATTGGTATCTCGCACCTACTACTCACAGGGAAGTTCGTCTAAGGGCTTCTCTCACCTTGTCGCACCCCTCACTGAACCGACGAGGAAGGGGGCATTCGAGCTTGGCCTGATACATACGACGAGCTTTTATGACAAGCTCAAGGAGGTGATGGCAGCTGTCCCGTGTTAGCATCGCCGCGATTTTACGCGACCCTTTGTCCTAGAGTGCGATGCATCGGGAGGGGATTGGTGCGCTTTGATGCAGGGAGGGTCATCCCGATCAGTGCTCGAGAGCCTAAGCTCCTTCCCACACGAGAGCTATATCCCATATATGACAAAGGAGATGCTTTCCGGCCATCATGCATGCATTGGCCAAATTCCGTGATTACGCAGCTGCGGTAGGCGTGATCTAGGTGGTGACGGATGATCATAACGGCTCGAGGTACTTTCTCTCTGGAGCGGTAAGGGTCGCAGGGAGAGACAGTGGAGTCGGATCAAGAAGATCCGGGCTTACGACTTTGACATAGAGTATGTCAAGGGGAAAAATAACGTGGTGAAGCCGATGCCCTTTCGTCATGACCGGCCACGTTATCACTCATGAGCCTGAGACGGCCGATCTGGAAGGCTCGACTACCGGTTGAGTACTCCAAAGATAGATTTGCATGCGAGGGTCTCGGGATGCGGGTAGCTGGGATCAGCCGGATACAGTGGTGGCCCGATGAGGTCATCTATTACAGACGGGACAGATCTTCTTGATCGAGGATCTCAGCTCGAGAAGAAGATACTCCCGTGCTTCACATGATCTCACCATTAGTGGAGCCATCGTGGGTTCACTAAGACATACAGGGGCTATCTGAGAGAGATTTGCATGGAAGGGCCTCAAGGAGGACGTACTCCGAGCATGTCGTGGGTGCGAGGTTTGCCACGGCAGAACAAGGGGGAGATGAGTGATCCCGCTGGGGTTGTTGCAACCTCTTCCCATTCCGGAGGAGGAAGTGGGAGAGCATTTCAATGGACTTCATCACAGGGGTTGCTCATGCAAGGTGGCAAAGATTGCATCTTCGTGGTGGTTGACATGTGGCGATTAAGTATGCTCACTTTTTTCGCCATTTCAAGACATCACACGGTTGTGCACGTGGCGAATCTGTTTTTCAGGGAGGTTTTCGTATTGCATGGTCTACCCAAGACCATCAGTCAACGAAAGGGGGGACAGCCTGCTTTATGGGGCGGATTCTCGCAGGGGAGCTCTTCCGCCTAGTGGGGACGTAATGTGACACCCGAGCACTAGTTATCATCCACGTGACGGACGTGCAAGACGGAGATAGTCAACAAGTGGCCGGGAGGGCTACTTGCGTAACTACGTCGCTGCTGGGCAGAGAGCATGGCTGAAATGGCTACATTTGGGCGCAGTATCGCTACAACACAACCCACCATATGTCCATCGGTATGACACCTTTCTATGCTTTGTATGGATATCATTCCCTATCTTTGTGGATATGATGTTTGGTGTTAGTGGCTCACATGAGCCAGTTATGGATCCAAGAGAGCCAAGACATCCTCCAGCTCTCAAGGACAACATAGCCACGAGCGATTTATCGGCAGTTGTATCGTCGATAAGGGCTCTGGGTGGAGAGACACTTTGAAGTAGGGGACCTGTCTACCTACGGCCATGACCCATGACCGTGAGCTTATGCTCAAGCGAAGGGGGCTGAGAAGCTAAAAGCCTGCTTTTATGGACCATACAGGTGATACGCAGGATCGGGCGAGTTGCGTGAGAGTTGAAGTCGCCCCAAGGCAAACCTGATTCATAACATCTTTCATGTATCATGCCCAAAAAAGGCACTGGCCGCATGTGAGGGTCACCGAGGAGCTACCGCCTACGAGATGCATGAGGGGCATCTCGGTGTTACGGCCTGAGGCTATTATCGACACTAGGGAGAGACACATGCGGAGCGTGAAGATCAGAGAATTCCCGTGAGATGGAAGAATTTGCCGGATGAGGATGCCACTTGGGAGGATGAGAGGATCTTACAAAGATCCATCACTTCGGGCTTGCTTGAGGACAAGCAACGTTTTGCTCTGGGAGATCAGTAATATTCCCAATTAGCTTTGCTAATTGGAATATTTCATTTTTTGTTTAATTTTTACCGCTTTAGTCGTAAATAATAAATAAATAAAGTGAGAAATAAGAGGGGTCACCTCACTTTAGTCACCTCACTTTATAAAATAAAGTGTTTTTCCTAGTTGATTGACGTTATGACTTAGAGAGGGGGCCTTGGGGGTCCACATGAGTATGAGGGGGAGGCATAAGGTACGACCCAGGTTAATGCATGCAGCAGGCCAAGGAGAGTGAAGGACGCGAGTCAAGGTTTTGGAGGAGTTTAGCACTATAAAAAGGTGGGGTTCTCACCTCATTTGGACATGCATGATTTGATATTGATATTGAGAGCTAGACTGTCATCCGCTAAAGACGCCGGCTGTTTAGTCGTGTCGTGACAAGACTGTTAGTGCAACCGAGTGTCTCCCGTTCGAGATCCCACCCTTAGCCTCTGAGGACTTTCGAGTGCCCGCCCTCGGGATAAGGTTATTTTCTACGTATCACCCTTAGCCTCGGGGGACTTCGAGTGCCCTGCCACCGTAGGGTTACTTTCTCGAGCATCATCCTTCGCCTTTCAAAGTGGTAATTAGCGCGAGCTTTCCGGTGGAGATTTGGAGAGGAGAAACCCCCTTCTTGAGGTCGCGCAGATCCGGGGAGATAGGACGTTGATCCGCGAGGGGGAAGGACGCGAGATCCGCGAGGAGGATTCGGATGCGAAGAGTTGAGGACGCCGATCCACCGACCAAGGCAAGAGAGGACGTGTATCCGGAGAGGAAGCAAGAGATCTAGCCTTTGGAGGACGCAGATCCGGAGAGATAGTAGCAGCATCTAGCCTTGGGGGACGGCAGCTCCTTCACATATTGCGTACTCCAGCCTTGTACCAACGCATCCGAGGAGATATCGCGCATCCAAACCCTTGGGAGGACGCAGACCGAGGAGATATCGCGTATCCAAACTTTGGAGGACGCAGAGTCCGGAGAGATAGTAGCAGATCTGCCTGAGGACGCAGACCGGGAGTGACAGGACGCATCCGGGGCAGGGAGGACTTCCGCATCCGTACAGACCGCGAGAGGACGCAGATCTGGGCCGGGAGGGACGCCGATCCGATGAGCAGGTCTTCAGGTGGGGTTTGGCAAATAAGCCAAAGGTTACCGGCCTTGAGGAGGATCATCTCATCTCGAGGATTTAGGCCGCCGTTTCCCTTCGTCTTCTCGCGTCATTACCACAGACAATGGTTAACGTTGTGCCTCTTCATAGCAGATTCTTCGGCCAGCTAGGACGTTGTCCTTATTTGCAGCCATCATTTGTTCTGAGAGGGTCTGCACTTGCCTAGGGCAAGGATAGGTGCACTCATTCTGATTATCTTGTACCTCTCTATATGTATTCTCCGATTAATAAAATGGCTTAGTTTTCTGGCATTCTATGTGTACTTGTTCCATGATCTGGTTCCAGCATTGTATTTTGTATATCCTGGTCGGGCATATTTCTCGTGTATTATCAAGTTATTTCTCGTATACATTATAGAAGGAACTTGACGGGCATTTGGAAAATACATCGAGACACTGAATTGATCAAGAGTTTGAAATTTTTGGAGCGTGGTTTGCTAAGAAATTCGAGCTAGAGATCTGAGCAATGAGAAGCAGATATAGCATCTGGAGAGAAAGATTTTCTCAGTCGGAGAAGCATCAGTCAGAGAGAGGCAGAGGTGATCTAACCGAGCCAACGTTGAAGGAAGAGGGCTTACGCAGTGACTGTGTAGGGCTCACGCAGAAGCAGCGCATAAATAGAAGAAGGGTTTTCGGAATTTTGCTAGTGGATCAGTTTTAGAGGCCGAGATCTAGAAAGTGACACTGGGAGGTTATTCCTCAAGGTCCACAGAGGAAAAACAACTTGGTTGGGGCTGAACGCTGTGCCTGGAAGCGGGTGACGTAGGGGCTGCAAGTTGCAATGCGGGGATTGCGCAGAGGCTGCACAGAGCCTCCCTAGGGCAATTTTTTTCTTCATCCGAATCAGCTAGAAATTCAATGATTGAGTGAGGTAAATCCTCACAAATTCTTCTGCCAGTATTTCTCTGTAACTGAATTACCCTAGGGGTATTTAGAGATGTATTCACACATCGCTACTGCTTAATAATAAAACCCTCAGATCTGCTGCCTCGGTTTTCCCGCATTGGGTTTTTCCGAGGACTTAGTCCAAAATAAAGGTGTCATATGTGTGAATGATTTTCCTTGTTCAATTTCCTTGTTTCAGAATCATGAGTATTGCAGTGTAGGTTGCTTCAGTGATTGCTTCAATATTTCACGTATGATTCAGAAACAATTGTGTGAAGTAAATTACATAATAGAAGTGTGAAAATTTTTGAATATTACTTTATGCAGAAATATATTGTTGGATTTGGTTAGACTACTCCTACTTAAACAAGTTATTAATGTTGAAATATTCAGATTAACATCCAAGTAAACACATAACAAACTTTCATTGATTCAGATCTAAAACAGAAAAGTACATGCACAATAGACAAAGTGGCACACAAGATTTTATGGACAACTATCCCCGGAAAAACCCAATGCGAGAAAATTTGTCTTCCAACTGTTGGAGGGTTTATATTATTAAGTAGTTTTCTAAATACAGCAAATCTGGGCACCACACTGGTTAACCCGACAGAGAAAAAGATAGATCTGCAGCTAACCTGTTGTTCTGAAGCCAAAACCTTGAGTGATCCACACCCTCAAACAGGATTTACAAGACTCAGCCAAATTTTGGCCCTAGAAACCCCAACGTTGCCCCTGAAGCCCCTGCGTCAGCCTAGTCAACCTTTGTGTGCCTCTGCGTTGGCCTAGAGAGGGTTGCGTAACCCTAGAATGGGTGACGCAGACCCTACGTTGCCCTAGAAGGGTCTCTGTGTAACCCTGGGGGGTCCCCTACTGCCTAGCGCTGCCCCAGAAGGGATTGCGTAGCTGAAGCTATCTTTGCATTGCACAGTTGTTGCGTAACTACTGTTGCTGCCTCTAGATGTTTCTCTCTGCCTCCTATTGATTCTAGGCACTGGAATCAGACCATCCCCTTTGCCTACACTAGCCCTCTCTGCAGATAAAACACTTCTGAAAATTCTTAGCAAACCCTGCCCTAGAATTTCAACTTAATCTGAGTGCTCTACCTCTGTGTGTGTGTTCGCCAACTGACCCCAAGCCTTTCCTTTATACTTTCTCGTTGGGAAACCAACGGCCATGATCTAATCTTAAATTGATGGCTAAGATTAAAAGAAAGCTAGATCCGTGTGACTTGAGTCATTTCCATCACATGTTTTAATTAATTACCTTTAATATTTTAATTTTCCTAAGTTAGACTTAGGATCCTTAATTAAAAATATTCATTAATTAATTATCTCCCAAACTGGATGGAATTTCCGAAATCCCTTTCTGGGTCTTGGCAATCTCATGTACTATAGTCCCTCCACAATTTTGGGTGCTAAAGCACATCCGATGCTACCCCAACACTCAAGAAGACTCAACAAGAATAAGTAATTCGGTTAGTTGCAATAGGATTCATTAGATCTGCTTAGATCTAGGAAATTTCACATGGTATCAGATAATTGATGTGAAACGGAAAGGACGGATCTGATTTTTGAAGTGAAGGTTGTTTTTGTTGCAGTGCAGCAGAACGAATCCATTAAAGGATTGCATAGTTTTGGCTAGGTGAGCTGAGATTTTCGTGGCAGTCTCTCTCAGTGCGTCAATAGAGAGAAAGGGCTTCTAGATTCGAGATATCGCTGTGGCAGAGGGAGCAACGCAAAGTCTCCACGCAGAAGACAGAGGGATGCAGTTTTCTGAAGCTGTTGCTGGGAAGAAAAGTGTCAGAAGGAGTCAAGAGCACATATTGAGGGAATTTTTCCTCAGTGATTTCCTAGCCAAGGAAGTCAGCATTTCTCAGTTGTTGAGCACAAGACGAGCAGCATAACTTACAACTTCATTAGGGAGTGCGTAAGCTGTGAAAATTTCAATCTAGAAATACACAGTTGCAGTGCTAGATTTATTTCTCCTACTTACTACTTCGATAAGTTATTTACATAAATCTATCAGTAAATTCCGAAATAAATACTATTGCAATATTCACAATTACATAGGCAGAGAAAAGAACAACAAGGAGCATAAGCATAAGAAACAATCACAGTACACACTTATTTTTGGACAATTGTCCCAGGAAAAAACCCAATGTGGGAAAATCGGTGGAGTAGATGAGGGTTTTATTATTATTCTTCAGCAAATAAATCTTTACAAGGAATACATTGGCAGATATATTCAAAAAACACCTGAGACAAAATTCCCGAACCCTCCCAAAATTTTCTGACACCCAGAAGAGCCTCTAACTCTTTCTGCGTTTGTCTATGTGTTTCTCTGCATAGTCTCTACATTGGACTGCATCACTTTGCGTGGGTTCACTGCAATGCAACTCTGCGCTGCCTTTTGTGGCCCTCTGCATCCCTCTGTCCTCGTGCTCAGTCACTGTTGACTCCCTCTTCTCCTTCTGCCTCTGCAACTCCACCCTACAACTCTCCCTCTGAAATCGAATTGTATTCCTTCATAATCGATCTCCTTCGGGTACTGAGTGTAAGTCCCGCTTGCTTTCCAAATGACCCTCAAGCCTTCTTTTAGAATTTTCTTGTTGATGAATCAACGACCCAGATTAGAAGTCTAATCAATGGCTAAGATTAAAACTTGACTTGATCTTCGTTCTCTAGAAGATTCACACTCTGTCTTATTTATACCCATTAATTATTTAATTTCCCTAAGTTTAGACTTAGGGTCTCCATTAAAATAATTAATTATTTTAATGATTCATTAACCGAGTGGAATTTCCACAAACGATTTATGGGTTCTTTGGAATACTGATGTCCAAGCCTCCTTACAAATTTTGAGACTTGGAACACTTTCCAATGCTATAAAAATCAACACTCCCTCTTAGCGAGGAAGGTGTTCTAGCAATATCCCTGTTGCATGCTGCTCTGCTTTGAAGCGCCCTCTGCGCTGATGATCTCTGGCTACTGCCCCTCATCTGCTATGCTGCTGCCTTATGTATTGTTGTCCATGACACTGCCATTGTCACTGCTTCATTTGTACTGCAGCTCCCTCTGAATCCTAATCCTATCCATTCCTGCTTCTGAAATGGATTCCTAATCATCCCCATCTTCTCTCTGAAGTAGACAAACTTGGTCTTCCCCAGAGCCTTCGTGAGGATATCTGCCACTTATTCTCCTATTGTAGTGTACCGCAACTATACAGCTCCTCGTTGGACACAGTCTCTGATGAAGTGACACCTGATGTCAATGTGCTTCAACCGATCATGAAACACAGGATTTTCAGAGAGTTTGATGCAACTCAGATTATCACATAGAATACGGATCACTTCCATTTTCTCCTTTAGTAGGTTCACAAGCAGTTTCCAAAGCCATATGGTCTCACACAAAGTTATGCTAACTACCATATATTCAGCCTCTGTTGAGCTCAGCGCCATGGATTTCCATTTCCTGCTGCACTAGGAGGTCATCCCTAATCCAAGATTGAAACAGTTCCCACTGGTACTCTTCCGATCTACTGGAATCCCTACCCAATCTGCGTCGATTAACCCACTTAACCTGATGTCATTGCCACAGGTGTACTTCAATCCAAGCTCGATTGCTCCTTGAAGATACCTGAGAACATGTTTGGTTGCTGCCCAATAAGACATTTTAGGTTCCACCATGAACTGACTGAGGATATTGATAGCATAATAGATGTCTGGCCTAGTGTTCACCAAATACATCAAAGATCATATGAGCTACCTATACAGGAGTAGGATAAGCCTCATCATCTTCGAACGTGCCGATTTTCTTCCAGTTGGTGATCATTGGAGTCGTCATGGGTCTACAGCCCTCCATCTGAAAAAATCTTTTCAGAATTTTTGTAGTATATCTTCCTTGACCAAGGAAGATCTCCCCCTTCTGCTGCCAAACTTCCAACCCCAGAAAATAGTGCATCAACCCTAGCTCCTTCATGTCGAATTCTACAGCAAAATTCTACTTGCAGTCCTTCATGAGCCTCGATGACCCTATCAGAAATAGATCATCTACATATAGAACCAGTATCAAGGGCTCACTCCCCACCCTTAGATGGTAGAGATTGGGATATGCATCACTCTTTAATGAATCCCATCTTCTGCAAGTAGTCGTCAATTCGTCCATACTAAGCTCTAGGGGCTTGCTTTAGTCCATATAAGGTTTTATTAAGCCTGCACACAAGAGTCTTTTGTTCATGCGTCTTGAAGCCCTCTGGTTGTTCAGTGCACACTTCCTCTTCTATCACCCCATTTAGGAACGTAGTCTTGACGTCCATCTGGTGAATCTCCCATCCCATCTGCGCAACAAGGGATATCACGGATCTAATGGAAATATATATGGCTTCTGGGGCACAGGTTTCTTCATAATTTATCCCTTCGTTTTAAGCATACCCCTTAACCACAAACCTGGCTTTAAATTTCTCGATGCTGCAATCTACAGCATACTTGATCTTGTAGATCCACCTTGAACCTACAACTGATCTATCCTGAGGTCTGGGAACCACTTCCCAGACATCATTCGTCATGTTGGAACTGTACTCTTCCACCATCGCATCTACCCATACCTAGTGCTACGATGCTTCCCGAAAACTAGAATGTTCCCCAACCTGTGCAACCAAGGCTTGGTACCTCTCAGGCTGCCTGCGCTGTCTCTTCACATCTCAGGGAGCTCCAACAAAGTCTTTTGCGTCCCTCAGAATTTGTCGTAGTTCCCTGCTCGTTCTCCCACTAGTAGTGGGTGGATCTACCTGCTCTCCCTCCTGCAAGTCCTCAAGAGAAGTGTCCCTTGGATCCCCATGCCTTGGAGAGGCAACCGTATTATCTTCCGCAGGTCATTGTGGTTGAACCAGCAGATCCTCCTCAGACTGCGTAATAGAAGGCATCTCTCGAGATCTTATGAAGGCCCTCTCCTCCATGAATTTCACATCCCTCTACACAACTTTCCTGCTCTCTGGAATGTAAATGCAGTAAGCCTTTGCATTCTCGTTGTATCCTACCAGATTCCCCTTTTCCGCAGTCATGTCCAACTTCTTCCTCTTTTCATTGGGCAGATGACAATATGTCATACTGCCAAATATCCTAAAGTGACTCACTTCAGGCTTGCTGCTAGTGAAGACACTTGTTGGCGTGATCTTTCCCAATTTGTTGTGAAGAATCTTGTTCTGAACATAGACAGTTGTATTAGAAGCTTCAACCCACAGAAATTTGTGCATGTCTTGATCATACAGCATTGCCCTTGCAGCCTCGACAATAGTCCTATTTTTCCTTTATGCCACACCATTATGCTCTGGATTATATGGAGTGGTCCACTCTCTTTTGATACCTTCCCTTGCGCAGAACACTGTGAATTCCTTATCAGTTTACTCTCCACCATTATCTGAATGCAACACCTTGATCTGCTTTCCTGTCATATTTTCTACAAAAGCTTTAAATTCTTTAAAACGACTGAAGACTTCGTCCTTGGTCTTCAAAAAGTAGATCCAGGTCTTCCTAGAATGGTCATCAATAAAGGTGACGAAATATTCAGCACCACTAAGAGCTCTAGTGGACATTGGTCCGCAGATATCCGATTGTATCAAGCTCAATACACTCTTTGCCCTATTGCTGCTTCTCTGATACGCTGCCTTGGCATACTTTCCCAACATGCACCCTCTGCAGACATCGTCTCGCTTGGTGCTTAGTTATGGAACTCCTGTGATAGTTTTCTTGAGAATCTTTAACGCCTCGTGATACAAATGTCCCATTCTTTTGTGCCATAGTTCATTCGAGTCCTTTTCATCAGTGTTGCCTATTAGTGCCATTGGAGATTCAAGTTGTAACTTATAAAGCTTGTTGCTCCTTACTCCGATTTTGTGCTTTCTTCTTCCAACTCGGGTGTTTGACGTAAACTTTGTTGCCAATGAAGTAAACGTCGTAACCTTTTGTTTTGAAGTTGAGACACTAAGAGTAAGTTCATCCCAACCCAGGCACATGCAGTACATTAGTGGCCTGAAGCTTATTTCCAGCCTCAGTTTGAAATACTACAGTTTCTCTTCCAATAGCGGTACATTTTGCTTTATTACCCATGGTAATTTTAAAGTTCATCTGCTCTTCTCGGTAGTTGGAGAGAACTGCGTGAACCCTTCCGAGTTGCTACAGCAATGTCAGATTTTCGTTCACTTGTCAATTCTTCGTTCCTGTTACTCATCTCTGACTTTGATAACATGTGAAAATTTCAATCTAGAAATATACAGTTGCAGTGATAGATTTATTTCTCCTACTTATTACTCTGATAACTTATTTACCGAAATCTATCAGTAAATTTCAAAATAAATACTATTGCAACATTCACAATTACATATGCTGAGAAAAGAATAGTAAGAAGCATAAGCATAAGAAACAATCACATGTACACACTTATTTTTGGACAATTGTCCCCGGAAAAACCCAATGTGGGAAAAGTGGCACAGCATATGAGGGTTTTATTATTATTCTTCAGCAAATGAATCTTTACAAAGAATACATTGGCAAATATATTCAGAAAACACCTGAGACAAAATTCCCGGACTCTCCCGAAATTTTCTGACACCTGGAAGAGCCTCTGACTCCCTCTGCGTCTGTCTGTGTGTTTTTTTGCACAGTCCCTGCGCTGGACTGTGTCACACTGCGTGGGTTCACTGCACTGTAGCTCTGCGTTGCCTTCTGTGGCCCTCTACGTCCCTCTGTCCTTGTGTTCAGTCACTGTTAACTCCCTCTTCTCCTTCTGCCTCTGCAACTCTGCCCTGCAACTCTCCCTCTGAAATTGAATTCTATTACTTCAGAATCGATCTCCCTCGGGTACTGAGTGTATGCTCGGCTTGCTTTCCAAATGACCCTTAAGCCTTCTTTTATAATCTTCTTGTTGATGAATCAACGACCCAGATTAGAAGTCTAATCAATGGCTAGGATTAAAATTTGACTTGATGACCCTTAAGCCTTCTTTTATAATCTTCTCGTTGATGAATCAACGGCCCAGATTAGAAGTCTAATCAATGGCTAGGATTAAAATTTGACTTGTCTTCGTTCTCTAGAAGATTCACACTGTCTTATTAATACCCATTAATTATTTAATTTCCCTAAGTTAAAACTTAGGGTCTCCATTAAAAAAATTAATTATTTTAATAAGTCATGAACCGAGTGGAATTTCCACAAACAGTTTCTGGGTTCTTTGGAATTCTGATGTCCAAGCCTCCTTACAAATATTGAGACTTGGAACACTTTCCAATGCTACAAAAATCAACATAAGCTTTCCAGGGACTACGTAGTAGGGAGAAAGAGAGAGTTGATTCGACAGAGTTCGCCTGAGATGGCATCTCATAGACTTCGTGATCAGGATCGGTAGGAGGGCCCCTCCAACTATATGATCTGGAAGGAACAGGCTATGTTTCTTCTAGATGAATATGATCTTAAGGCATTCGTGGATAACGTGGTAGTTGTTCCTATGGATGTGGATCAGCTCAAGAAGTACAAGGTAGATATGGCCAAGGCAAAGAGGTTGCTCCTTGATGGTGTCAAGGATCACATCTTCTCACATGTGGCTAAGAAGTGTACTTCCAGAGAGATGTGGGTAGCTTTGCATGACCTATATGAGGGATCTTCCGAGCAGTGGAAGTTGTACTTAGAGCAGAAGCTCTGTATGATCCAGATGCGGAAAAGGGAGCACGTGGCTTCATACCTCATGTGGTTTCAGGAGGTTCGAGATCAGTTGTCGACAGTAGGTGCTACACCTACAACTGCAACCATGCTATGGATGGCCCTTAACAGTGTCATAGAGGAGTGGCAAGTGTTTGTCAAGAGCATACTGGGTCGGACAACGTTACCTAGTTGGGAGCAATTGTGGTCAGCTTTTCAGGAGGAAGAGCTGAGGAGAGACCTCATCAAGTGCAAACTTGATGGTAGCAGTGAAAGTAGATTGAAATCCGTGGAGGAAGAGAAGAACGTAGCCCTTGCATCGAAGGGACAGTAGGCGCGACAAAAACCGAAGCGTGATGCTTTCAAGGTCATGTGCTTCAGATGTGGCGAGATGGGCCACTATTCATCTCAGTGTCATCTGAAGAAAAAGGACAAATATGAGAAGCATGACTCAAAGGTTGCAATCGCAAAGATCAAGTAGGATGAGTTCACGATGAGTGCTCATGCTTCTAGTGATAAGAAGTGGGGCAACATGGAGTTGTAGTCTCTTGGACTTCATTTGGGCAGTATCCATGAGGAGCCCACCTCATGGATCATTACCTTGCTACGGGAGCCCATAATTAGTAGTAGCGGGATCGAGGGGATTCAGATGGAGCCGAGGAGTGATGGAGACGACAGTGCACTAGATAGCAGTGTTCATTTCTGGAGCAGTGCACAGTGGTGCAGCATAGTGCATAGCAACAACAGTGTAGAGCATCATAAGGCCAGCACAGTAGTTATCAGTAGTCAAAGTCTTCAACACCGAGGAGCATCCACTGAACACTTGTTCAGTTTTGGGTCAGTGCCATTGTTTCTCTCAGCGGTTGAGTTGCAGTACAGATGCAGTGTTAGCAGTGGCAGTGTTAGCAGCATAGCAAATGTAGCACTTGAGAGGGAGTTGTAGTACAAATGCAGTAGTGATAGTGGATATATCATGGGTAGCAGTACAGTGGCAGCAGCAGCACAGAGACTGATGGACTTCAGCAGCGCAGAGGATGCTTCAGAGACAAAGCAGTGTGCAGCAAGCACAATTGCTAAAGCACTATCCTCGCTAAGAAAGAGTGTTGTTTTTTGTAGCATCGGATGTGCTCTAACATCAAGATTTGCAAAGAGGCTAAGACACATGCATTCCACAATACCCAGAAAGCGTTTCGGGAAATTCCACCCAGAAATGATTTAATTAAAATAATTAATCATTTTTTAATGTATTCCTAAGTCTAAACTTAGGAAATGTGATTATTTAAAGTGTATAAATTAGATCGGGTGTGAATCTTCTAGATAAAGACACGGATCAACTCCCACTTAATCTTAGCCTTTGATTATGTTTTAATCTTGGTCGTTGATATGTCAACGAGAGATTATAAGAAGGAACTTGATGGGCATTTGGAAAATACACAGAGACATTGAATTGATCAAGAGTTCGAAATTTCTGGGTCGTGGTTTGCTCAGAAATTCGAGCTAGAGATTTGAGCAATGAAGGGAAGAGATAACATCCGGAGAGAAATTTTCACAGCAGGAGAAGCATCAATCAAAGAGAGGCAAAGGTGATCTAACCGAGCCAGCACTGAAGGAAGAGGGCTTACACAGTGACTGCGTAGGGCTCAAGCAGAAACGGCGCAGAGGCAGAGGAAGGGTTTTCAGAATTTTGTTAGTGGACTAGTTTCAGAGGCTGGGATCCGGAAAGTGACACCGGGAGGTTGTTCCTCAAGGTCCACAGAGGCAAAACGACTTGGTTGGGGCTGAACGCTGAGCATGAGAGGGGGCGACGCAGGGGCTGCAAGTTGCAGCACTGGGACTGTGCAGAGTCTCCCCGGGGAGGTTTTTTTCTTCATCCAGATCAGTCGGAAATTCAATAATTGAGTGAGGTAAATCGTCACAAATTCTTCTGCCAGTCTTTCTCTCTATAATTGAATTACTCTCGGGGTATTCAGAGATGTATTCAAACATTGCTAATGTTCAATAATAAAACCCTCAGATCTATTGCACCGATTTTCTCGCATTGGGTTTTGCCGGAGACTTAGCCCAAAATAAAGTTGTCATATGTGTGAATGATTTTCCTAGTTCAGTTTCCTTGTTTAAGAATCATGAGTATTGTAGTGTAGGCTGCTTCAGTGATTGCCTCAATATTTCATGTATGATTCAGAAATAATTGTGTAAAGTAAATTACATAATTGAAGAAGTAATTTGGTTGGTTGCAGTAAGATTCATTAGATCTACTTAGATCTAGGAATTTTCACACCAACCCCCTCACATTTACTCACAGCTATCTCATTGCATTTGTGTGGGCATTTGTGAGGAGTTTGTGAAAAGTTGGAGTTGGTTTTTGGAGCAATAGTGAGGAGGAGCCATGGGATTCCCTGTCTGACTCTGATTCATAGTCTGAGCCAGATGATCTTGCCTTGTTTAGCAGTAGTGACTAGTGATGTTTTGTTGTAGAGGCCATTTAGAGCCTCCTTGGTTATGTGTTTTTTATATGATCTCTATATATTACATGTATTGGATAGTGCATTGGGTGCCATTTTGATATATATATATATATATATATATATATATATATATATATATTCATGAGCATACTTTGATCATATGTTGTCTTCTCTCTATATTCTAATGCTTTTAGTTTGGAAACATGAATGAAAATCTTTAAAACTATGAGCGCAGAGCTTCAGAGGGAGTCCGCTATTTCGCTGGGAGACAGCCAAGATCCAGTGTCAGAAGTCAGGGTGTAAGTCCGAAAGGCCAGGGAGTCGAGTTTCCAGTGGGCAGAAGATCAGAAGGAGAAAGTGACGCAATTCCAGGAGCTGTGACACAGTGACTACATAGGCTGACACAGTTACTGTGCAGAGACAGCGCAGGGCATCTCTGCTCCAATCCATATCAGTGTTGGATTGCTATTGTTAGTGTGAGATTTTCTCACTAACTCTTTCGTCAGTATTTCTCTGTATTGGATAGCCAGTTTGGGCATCCAACGATTTGTACTCAAATTACTACGGTATAATATTAAAACTCTCAGCTATTGCACCAGTTTTCCCAAGTTGGGTTGTTCCGGGGATGATTATCCAAAAATAATAGTGTAATTGTGTGGGTGTGCTTCTATCTTTCCTGCGTTGTATTTTCCGCAGTATTTTATGTTGTGTAGGGTGCAGTGTATTTGATTTCGATATTTATTGCGTAACATCGTAAATAATTTGTTCAATAATTAACAAATAGGAGAAATCTAATCAGTTGCTGCAGTAGGATTCGAGTAGCCGAATTTTCACATGGATGAAATGATGAATTCAAGAGACACAACTGAATGGCCTAGCAACTTGGTCAAAGAGAATTTGTTAAGTTTAATTATTTAGCACAATTCGATTAGATTTAAAGACTTTTAAGTGTGAGACCAATTCCTTTATAAATTATTTACTTGCACAATATAGATTAAACTCCAAGTCACTGGATGAACAGTTGCTGCTAGGATGAAAACTATCCTATATGAGATGCAATACCTAGGACTAAGTGAGATGCGGGATCTTGGTAAATTTTAGTTAGAATGCCTATTCTAGGTGAATCCTTTCTCTCAACTATTTTGAAATTAGTCCCGAAAGTAAGTTGTAGAGAGAAGTCCATGAGAAGGACGCTATGGCCTTATTAACGATTCCTCCTATGGACTTCTAACCACTTGAGTGCCTACCTTCCTACAAGGGATTTCCCACAAGAGAACTGCAAGGTCACTGTGTTAACCACAAATGGGGGTCTAAACTTCGCAAGTTGAGTGAGAAAAGTGCTCCTCTCTTTTTACAACAAAGCTTATGCTTGGAGGTTTATTTTAAAGATGCACTTGTAATCCTAGAATGATGTGCAAGCTATGAGTGATAGCTTTAAGTAAGATTATTGAATGAATTTTAAATACTTCAAGTTAGATTAATGATGTTCAACACGAGAATAAAAGAAGTACTTGAAGGGTAATTATAAGAGCCAATCTCACTAAAGCAAATGTACCAATGAACCACTTGATTTGCTAATTAAAGTGCTTCAAAACCAATTCATCCAATGAATCCATGAGACTAGCAACTTCCGATAGATTATCTAATCACGAGATTTATTCAATGACTTAACAATCCAAATGAGACAATGAGGAATGCCCAAAAGATATAAAGTGATATTATCAATTCGCAATCTCAACGTTCTTTAAGCAATAACAATAAAGAGCAAGAACAATACTATATCACTTTAGCAATTAGACACAATGCTCTTCAATAAGCAAGATGCTCAAAAAACAAAAAGAGAAAGGGTAAGATACACTTATGCAAGATCTATATAACTTTAGAGCATTATCAATCATTCAAGCTTCTTACAACAAGATCCTCAATTAGATGGAAATGAGAATACTTTCCTTAGGGCACAACTTCTTTAACATTGCTTTAGATGTTTATATACAATGCAAATGGAGGCAAATGCCAAATTATGCCAATGATGCAATGTATAATGCAAAATGCAAATAGCGACCAGCAAGACAACAATCATATTTCCACAATGATTAGTCTAACCACATAGAGCAAAACTACTTAAATGAATTTCTTGTGAATTTAGATGTTCCTTTTATCACTGTTATGATTTATATCAGAACTGTGAATGCAAATATCAAACCTTAAAAATCATATGGCAGTCCTCTAAATTTACTTAGAACATCAGAAATGCAATAACCCAAATCTTTCTTATCACTTGAAATTAAATGTATGATGGTCACTGACTTACTTTAAAGTATTTTAGGGCTTTTTTAAGGTGTGTATTAAGAGATTTTACCGTTGTTATTAGATGACTTCAGATCAGATCATAAAACAGTAAGGAGGATAATGGGGTTAGAGAGCAAACTCTTGGCTTCTCAAAGTGCACTAGAGTTCCTCTAAACACCTGCAACGCAAATATTAGCCTTAATAAATAAAGGATCAGCCCTCTTATGACTGAAGCTATGGCTTCTAGGGCTAAATGAGGAATTAATGAGGCCTCAAGCCCTTGAATCCTCAATGACAAGTCTGCAAAACCAAATGCTAGCTTGGAAAATCAATGCATCAATGGAAAATAATCTAGAAATCAACCTGAAACCCTTACCAACTTGCCATAAGCCTGCAACCACAAATATCAGTGCCAAATTCAAGTGCCCAACTCAGAAAATAGCCCAAAAATGACTGCAAAAACGGGATAAAGGCCTAATAAGGCCAGCGTCTAGGGTGAGAAGGCCACCTAGGCCTACGGCCTAGTTCTACAAGCCTAGCAAGGCCTGCAGCCAAGCCCAAGAGGGTAGCAGCTGCGCCCAAATGGCCTCTAAGACCCACAACTATGCCCTAAAGGGCTGCCGCCAGGGGTTTCAATCCCTAAGAGGGTTGCAGCCACTAAAAATAAGCCCCAAAGGGGTAGCAGCTTGCCCAAAAGAGGCCAATAAGGCCTGCACTAGGCTTTAGAGGCTGCCGCTAGGGTAAAAGGACCACACAAGGGTTGTGGCCTGTTGAGATTTTGAGGTGTTGGGGTAGCATCGGATGTGCTCTAGCTCCCAAACTTTGTGGAGGGACTAGAGTACATGAGATCTCCAAGACCCAGAAAAAGATTTAAGAAATTCCATCCTGTTTAAGAGATATTTAATTAATTAATCTTTTTAATTAAGGACCCTAAGTCTAACTTAGGAAACTTAAAAGATTAAAGTTAATTAAATTAAATATGTGATGAAAATGACTTAAGTCACACGGATCAAGCATCTTCTAATCTTAGCTGTCGATTCAAGATTAGATCACAGCCGTTGATATTTCAACCAAAAAAGTATAAGAAGAGGGCTTGGGATCAGTTGGAGAACACACACAGTGGCAGAGCACTAAGACTAAGCTGGAATTCTAGGGCGTGGTTTGCTAAGAATTTCAGAAGTGTTTCAGTTACAGCAAGGGGCAGTATTGGCGAGAGGGATGGTTTGATCTCAGGCCAAGAATGCAACGAGGGCAAAGAAGCAGCAGTCCGAGGCGGAGCAGAGGCAGCAGCTACGCAACTCAGCCAAAAGCCCAGCAGGGGCAACGCAGAGGCTTCAAGGGCTATGCAAGCTTGACGTAGACCAAGAAAGGGCAGTGCAGGGGCAACAAGAGGCCAGCAGGGCTAACGTAAGTCCATCCATGGGAGCACAGGGGTAGCGTAACCGAGTCTAGGGCGACGCAGGCCCTTCATGAGCAGCGCAGGGGCTGACGCAGGCCATCAGGGCTTATACAGAGGCCCAGAAAAGGCAACACTGGGGTTTTTGAAGACTGAAAAGGGCTGCGTTCTGTAAATCCCATTTGAGGGTGTGAATCAATCAGTTTTTTTGTTTCCAAAACAGAGGTATAGCTGCAATTATTTTATTTGTCTGTCGAGTTAACCAGTTTGGTGCCCAAATCTGTTGTACTTCGATTCTGCTTAATAATAAAAACCCTCGAGCAACCAGAAGACCGGTTTTCCCGCATTGGGTTTTTCCGGGAACAATTGTCCAAAAAATCCTTGTGTGTCACTTTGTCATTTTGCATGTTATTCAGTTTTGATCTGTATGTGTAGGTTGTTAATATATTTACTTCGATGTTAATGCTGAAGATTTCACATTAATAACTTCATGTAAGTAGGAGAAGTAAATCTGAAATTTAACAGTAAGGTTTTTGTTTGAGATATTCAGAAATTTTCACATGGTATCAGAGTGATTGCAGATCTAGTTGGATCTCCAGCAAGAGGGCTGAAGAAATCCTTGTTGCAAAAAGCAGCAGTAGCAGCAGATAAACTGGACCAGAGAAGGAAGCGCAACAACAAAAGGAAGCAAAACCTACTAGAGGCAAGGGTGACGTAATCTCCACGCAGACTCACACAGACCTATGCACTTACCGTGCAGAGGCAACGCAGAAGCTGCGCTGAGACTGTCTGGTCACGCAGAGGCCAGCGAGGGTGACACAGTCCAAAAGTTGATTGTTGTTCAGAGAGTCAAAAGCTGAGTTGCAGACCTTCAATAGTTGTTGATGGAGTGAAAATTATGTCAGTGCATAATTTTGCCTACGCTAAGTTGACAAAGAGCGGGAGGAGAACAGCTTCTCAAAAGAATTAATGCCAAAGATGTTTGAAGATCGATTAGAGGATCAAAGAGAGTTGATTTGTTTTGTTTGGCAGACTTCCAAGAGAGGGAGTCAGTTGTCAGAGGGAGCAGAGGGTGCCTTTCTCGCCAAGGACCCTAGATCTGAGTCTCTAGCATAAAGAGGAGGATTCGTTCCGACACATTTTTTGAGCAGATGGCACCCCATGGACTACGTGAATAAGATAGGTTGGACGGACTATCCAACTTTGCAATCTGGAAGGCTGAAATCCTGGTAGTCATGGAGGCATACAGCTTGAGGAAGCATGCAGAGAAAGTCCTGGTTGTTGAGATTTTGGGTAGTTGGGGTAGCATCAAGTGTGCTATAGCCCTGAAATTTTGTGGAGTTAAGACACACTTGAACTCCAAAACCCAAAAAGCATTTGAATAAATTTCAGCTAGTGTTCAAGTTATTCAAATAATTAATTATTTTAATGTATTTCCTAAGCCTAAACTTAGGAAAATTAAATAATTAAAGTGAGTTAATTAACACATGTGCTAAAATGTTCTAAACAACGCGGATCAAGCAGACGTTTAATCTCAGTCGTTGATAAGTGTTTTAATCTTGGTCGTTGAAGTGTTCAACAAAAAAGTATAAGAGAAAGGCTTGAGGGTCAATTAGAGACACACACACAGATGCAGAGCTAAGAGACTGATCTGGAATTCTAGGGCAGGTTTTGCTAAGAATTTCCGGAGGAGTTTTCTGCAGCGAGGGGTAGTATTGGCTAAGGGGATGATCTGATTCTGAAGCCAAGTGACAGCAAGAGGCAGAAAAGTAGCTTTCAGGGACAACGCAGAAGATCAAGAGCAGCAGCAGCTACACAATGTTGATTTTTGTAGCATTTGGAAGTGTTCCAAATCTCAAACTTTGCAAGGAGGCTTGGACAACACCATTCCAAAGAACCCAGAAACCGTTTGTCAAAATTACACTCGTTTCATGACTTATTAAAATAATTAATTATTTTAATGAAGACCCTAAGTCTAAACTTAGGGAAATGAAATAATTAAAGGGTATTAATAAGTCAAAGTGTGAACCTTCTAGAAAACAAGGATCAAGTCAAGTTTTAATCTCAGCCATTGATTAAACTTCTAATATGGGTTGTTGGTTCTCCAACGAGAAGATTATAAAAGAAGGCTTGAGGGTCATTTGGAAAACAAGTCAAGCATACACTCTGTACCCGAAGTTGATCGATTCTGAAGCAAGATAATTCGATTTTAGTGAGAGAGTTGCAGGGCGAGGATTTTGCAAAAACAGAAGGAGGGAGTCAGCTAGTGATCGACGTGAAGGACAGAGGGAAGAAGTGGGTCACTGGAGGCAACTCTAGGCTGCAGCGCAGAGAACCCATGTAGACCCTACGTAGACTTACGTAGTCCAGTGCTAGGACTGCACAGAGGAACACACAGACAGGGACAAGTGATAGCAAAGCCTGATCAGGGTGTCAGAGATTTGTCGGAAGGAGCCGGAAATCCTATCTCAGGTGTTACAAATTTTATCTACCAGTATTTTTCCTTGTAAAGAAATCAATTCCTGAAGAACTAATAAAACCCTCATCTGCTGCACCGGTTTTCCTGCATTGGGTTTTTCCGGGGACAATTGTCCAAAAATAATTTTGTACATGTGAATGATTCTTGTGCTTATGTCCTTTGCTATTTATTTCTCTGCATCTGTATTTGTGAATGTTGCAGTAGTATTTATTTCGATATTTGCCAGAAGATTTCTGAAAATAACTTATTGAAATAATAAGTATGAGGAATAAATATGTTGGCTTGTGACCTCACTGATAAAAGAAAAAGGAGTTTTAAGTATGAGGGGTTTCTGTAGTGCATTATATTAGATATCATTTTTGGGATTCAACTGCGTTAATTTAGTCATTCATCTATGACCATTTCCATGAGAGGTAGTCGTAACTGACTAATTTCTCATGATTTTTGAATAGTCCACTTAGCACTCATTGCATCGGGTGATTCTCACAAGGGTGAAGAAGTGGGATTGAAACTAGTGAAATGAATCACATAGCGTCAATTAGCACTTCCGGGGCTTGCACCCGATAACCAAGACTTCCCGAGAGGTCACCCATCCCAGAACTCCTCTGGCTCAAGCACGCTTAACTATGGAGTTTTCCATACAATCAAGCCCACTTAGCTTGCTACCCCATTTGCAACTCCTCTGGCTCAAGCGCGCTTAACTATGGAGTTTTCCCCACAATCAAGCCCACTTAGCTTGCTACCCCATTTGAAAATGGGGTAGCAAGCTAAGTGGGCTTGATTGTGGGGAAAACTCCATAATTAAGCGCGCTTGAGCCAGAGGAGTTCTGGGATGGGTGACCTCTCGGGAAGTCCTGGTTATCGGGTGCAAGCCCCGGAAGTGCTGATTGACGCTATGTGATTCATTTCACTAGTTTCAATCCCACTTCTTCACCCCTGTGAGCATCACCCGATGCAATGAGTGCTAAGTGGACTATTCAAAAATCATGAGAAATTAGTCAATTACGACTACCTCTCATGGAAATGGTCATAGATGAATGACTAAATTAACGCAGTTGAATCCCAAAAACGATATCTAAGAAAAAGGAGTTGTCGCATAAACAGAAAGAAAAAAATGCAAGCCGAGGAAGGGGAACAGAAAAATTCATAGAAACAGCTTTCAAAGAACGAGCGCGGTGATACAATATAGATTTTTCACTAAGGCAGCGCGCACAGTTCCGCGGCGAAACCGTGCTCCAAGAACCAACGGCTAATAACCATTCCGTCGGCATCCAAAAGGCGCTAAGGTGGTTGAAGCCGACCCCATGGAGGACGTGACATCATCCCTCCTCCGAGCCAATCAAAGTGGTTCCGTGGGGTAAAGAAAAGGGGATGGAGGCCTATGTCCACCCCACCGAAAATTAAGAGGGCCCACCACGACCAATAGTTGGCTCAGGTAATTTCACGGTAAGGTAAGTCTAAGAAGGCGGTAAGAAAGTCGGTACCTGCCTTGTCCAGCACGTGGCCCCCACCTACCCGACTGCTGCCAGCCAACCACCTAGTGCCACGTGTCTCACTGTCAACATCCTTACAACGTCAGCCCTACAAGTGTCACCTCGCCTTGATGCTTTGTAAAACCCTGTTTTCCATAGCGTGTTTTACTCTTGATTGTGCAATGTTACTGGTTATTTAACGGTATTTCGCTCTATCAGGCAGGTTAAAAACTCAGGTGTTGGTCGCTTTCACTCTCACGTCATTTTCCCTTGCTACCTCACTGTTATTTCAGGTATTTCGTTGTTTTCCCTTTCACTATTTCCCTTTCACTTTTATTTCAAATTATCATGGAAAAACAGAAACGCTCCGCGCCCGAAACCCCCTAAGTCCGCGAGGTCAGGACTGCTCCTAGACCCGAGCCCCTCACTGATGCTCACGCCCAACTCTATGACCAAGTCTATCCCTTCAATGTAGCCCACACCAGAGCCGAGCTCTTCAACTATCGGCAAAGGGGCGAGAATATCTTTAGGGTTGTCGAGTCAAGTCTGTATTATCAAATTGCCCGACGACACATCCGTTCCCAAAGTTTATTGTCAGGCTTGGGGAGGCCTACATCGAGCGTAAGAACATTTTCCTTTCCACTCGGGGCACCAAGATCCTTGAGATTACCCCCCAACTCAGAAGAAAATCCCTATGTTACCATTCCGCTCAGGACTGCGTCAAGTTCTCTGAAGTCACTCTCTCCTGCCATTTCTCAAATCAATCCTTGGAAAAACAAAGTGGTTTCCTTGACCTCATCTCAGACTCACGCCTATTATCGTTCCCTCACACCGAGTCGATTCCATTGCAATCATTCCCTAGCACCATAAAACCTATTCTAGCGGTCATCTCGTGAATGTTAGGGTTTAAGGATGCCGAGTTGGTGACTAAAGCGGGTGTAGCTTTCCTATGGCTCATAATGCAGGCAGAGATCCTTTTCGATATCCCCTCCTTCCTAGCCTCTGCTATCAAGGCCCAGTTTCAAGAGTGTCTGCCTCCTGTTCTTTCAAATATTGCTCCCTCGTTTTCTACCTATTCTTATTTGAGCACGCAGATAAGTTTGAAGGTCTAGGCCTGAACAGGTTCTCCAGGGGAAACGCCCAACCCAGATCTATTTTCGAGTGGACTCCGACAGTTCACCAACAGCCAGAGGGGAAGGGGTATGCGAAATTCGTTAAATATTTCATGTCCATAGCCTATTCCATCATACACGACAGCCCCCAGCCTAGAATTTTTCCTGAACAAAAAGATTGACTCCAGTTCAGTGACACGGATTGCACAGGCGATTGGTACCTGTTCGAAGACCACACTGTGATCAGGATCTACGGTACTGAAGTACCCCCATACACCTGCCAGTGTTCCCGTCCATGACGATCTTTGCCCTCAAATTTATCCGCCAACTCTTAAGTGCTGATCAAATCCAATTCGTGCCTGCTAAAAAGGGGTACATCTTCAAACTCCCAAACTCTATAGGCCCTTTCACCGTTAATTCAAGGCATGCCCTCTCCACTATGGAAAGGATGTTGCAAGAGATGAATTTGCCTCAGGCAAACGTCTGGCACTATGATCCTAAGAGGTTCATCAGAAACAGGAAGAAGAAGATTAAATCTACAGCATATGCGCATGAACCTAGGCCCCTCATCAAATGGAAAGCTAACTTTGATACGTGGCCTTTGGATACACAGATGGAAGCCAAATCCTCAGTTGCTGAAGGAAAAGGAGATAATGTGCCCATTGAGGCAGAAGGGCAGGAACAGGGGGACCCCTCGGGAAGTCAAGAGGTCATGGATGTTGATGAGGAAACTCACCCTAGTAAAAAACAGAGAACTAAAGGGCCAGATGACCTAGAGGCCGAGTTATCTAATGATGAGGTCCCCGTGCTCAGGGGTCCTGACAGAGGAAAGTCGGGTTTTCTACTCTCCTTCGACTCCGCCTCATCTTTAGCCCCCTCAGAGCTTTCACAAGCGGTCACATTGGGCAGATATGATGCAAGGGACAAGATTGAGACCGGGAACAAGCTCACAAGAGAAAGGTTAAGGGCCGAACTTACTTAGTTCTGTAGAAATTTCTGAATCTTAATTCTTATGCAGAAATTATTACTGTTAATCCGATTACGCTCCTCCTACTTATATAAGTTATCAACTGAATAAATTCAAGTTAACATCGAAGCAAAACACATAACATATCTCTACCAATTCAGATCTAGAATAAGCACATGCACACATTGACAAAGTGACACAGTTATTTCTGGACAAACTATCCCTAGAAAAACCCAATGTGGGAAAACCGGTCTCTGGCTGCTGGAAGGTTCTATTATTAAGAATATTTTTGAATCCACAACTCTGGGTTCCAGATCTAGAAAACCCTACAGAGAAAACTCTAGATCTACAGCTCCTGGCTGATCTAAGGCCAAAAATACTGACTGATCCACACCCTTAAACGGGATTTACAGAACTCAGCCAAATCTAGGCCTAGAAACCCCAGCATTGCCCTTGAAAGGCTCTGCGTCAGCCTCTGAAGCCCCTGAAAGCCTCTGCGTTAGCCTTGGATGGCCTCCAAACCCTCAGCGCTGCCTCTGGAAGGGATTGCGTTACCCCAGAATGGGTGACGCAGTCACTGTGCTACCCCTGAAGGGTCTCTGCACAACCCCTGAAGGGTTTCCTGAAAATCACGTTGTCCTTGCTGTTGCTGCCTTCCTCTGCAATGTCCTTGAGTTGATCTCTTATCTGCCTCTTTGTGTATTCTAAACCCTGGGATCAGATCATCCCCTTCGTCTAAATTCCCCTCTCTACAACTGAAACACTTCTGAGTATTCTTAGCAACTCCGCCCTAGAATCTCAGCTTAGCTTCAGTGCTCTGCCTCTATGTGTCTTCACAAATGACCCCAAGCCTTTCCTTTATACTTTTCTCATTGACAAATCAACAGCCATGATCAGATCTTGAATAAATGGATAAGATTAAAATAAAACTTGATCAATATGACTTAAGACAATTTCATCACATGTTTAATTAAATTCACTTTAATTATTTTATTTTCCTAAGTTTTAACTTAGGAAATACATTAAAATACTTAATTAATTTAATATCTCCTAAACCAGATGAAATTTCACAAATCCGGTTCTGGGTCTTGTAGATCAGGTGAACTCTAGTCCTTCCTCAAAATTTGGGATCTAGAGCACAACTGATGCTACCCCAAATACACAAAATCTTAACACTCCCTCTTAGCATCAAGGGTGTGCTCTAGCAATACATCACACTATGCATTACATGACTTTGAGTATTGGTTATGTGCTGCTGAAGCTTGGCCTGCTACCACTCAACTCTGCACTACTACTGCCATTATGTACTGCTTCCCATGACTCTGCCACTGCCACTACAACCATTGTACTGCAGCTACCTCTCAATACGTTGCATCTGTGCTGCTCATAGCACTGCCACGGGGCAACATTCCCCTGATGGATAAGCTGGATTTGCACCAATGTATTGGGGACATGCTACGAACTGAAGTAGTGAAGCATACAGTCGCTCTACAGAGACTCGAAAGGAAGCTAAAGCAAATGAAGGAAAACCAACGAAGAGACAGGGTTAGTGCTAAGGCTGTCGCTACTCAGCTGGAGAACACCAGGAAAATGATAAGAGGAAAGGGGATTGATACCAATGCAGCATTACCAAATCAGACTTGGAGGTACAAGAGAAGGAAGCTGAATATGCCTCGCTCTGAACATATTCAGACTGAGGAAATGGTCCAGGTAGAGAGGGAGCAGTCCGTTCTCGCTGATTCCCTTGCTCAAAAAGAGGAAGAGAACGCTCAAAAGGATAAAGAGATTGCTGGACTTAAGGAGAGGTTTTCAGAGTTGCAACTTAAGTGGGACGGGCATACATGCGTGGTTCCTATATCAGGATATCTCCACACTGCCCCGGAGCAGCTCACCAAGGCCTTGGCCGATTTAAGTATGTCAAAATATGAGACCCGCTCCATTTGCCGACTCTTAGACGAGGCCTAGGCCGCGCAAGCAGAAAATCAAAGGACGGTTTCATCCCTACAGAAAGAGCTTGAGAACCTCCGCAAGGAAGCTCAGGAGCATGAAAAGTCTATTAGAGACTTAAAAGGGCAGATCAAAGGTAACATGTCGCTCATAGAAGCGAGACGACTTGTCTGCAGGGAAATCATAGCAGAGGTCAAGCAGCATTGGGAGCTTCTTGTGCTGATCAATGACAAGAAGATTGTGATTCACGAGTTTAAGGCCTAATTGGAAGTTGGACGCAAGGAAGGAGAAGAGAAGGATCCAATAGCAAAGAAATATGTCAGATACCTTAATGAGCTCTCACCTAAAGAATTGCGCACACAAGGAGTGATCGACCGTTTCAGGACAGTTATGGACGTCAGTAAGATGATTGAGAAAGAGAACGCACGCGTGAACACATTGGGGTTTTTAGCGCTGGTATCAAAGGGAGTGGAAAAGTTCGATCAGGAGTGGCGCAAGTTGGTAGAAGCTGCCCTCCCGCTATGCTGGGGTCCACAGTCAGGTGCACTATTTCCCCTAACGGCCTATGATCAAAAAATGTCAAAAATCATGTGCAAGGCAAACATAATGCTAGAGAAAACCTCCCGGCTAAAAGCAAAGACCATAATAGCTAAACTGTGTAAGGAATTCTTCCTTCTCTATCAGGTTAAGAAATTCTTTGTTGTCCGCGTGGATTATATGGAGCTTACACAATTGCAGTCTATGTTTGAGACCTACACCACAGCACCACTACCCGGAGGAATTTTGTGGCAAAATTGTTATGAATTCGATAATTCTCCAGCTTCCTCTACTTCACAGCAACTGCCACCCCCGCCGCGTCATCAGCATGCCTCCTCCACGTCTTCAATTCGACCACGTCGTCGAGAAGGCTCGAGCACTCCTCGTCGTACCAATTGATGGATATCATGATTTGGCCCATGCGGCCTTTGTTTAATTTTTTATTTACAATTTCTATGTAATGTAAAAACGGGTGAAATCTCGATTTCACCCTACGCACTCTTTGCATTTCATATTTTCTGTTATGTTCTTGTTATAGTCTGTGTCGGACCATACTGTTTCGAATGAGATGTCGTTATGCCTCATCATTTTTTATTTAGATGGGAAATTGTAATATCAGCAAGGAATATTTTGTTTGAAGAAAGAGTTCATCACGCGGTCCATGTAAACAGTTAGCTATAAAAGGCCAAATGGCAAACTAAGTAAAGGTTCTGAATTCTCTGAAAGTTGGAAGTGTATAGTCTGCGTAACACATTTTGTAGTTTTGAGATTTGCTCTTAATGTATATCTGAAGAGCCATTTTGAAGAATAATATAACGATTGTTTGTTGCAAGAATGGATTCCTACTGGAATTCTGAACAGTATGTATGTTTCTATTGTGTTTGGTAGAATTTAACGCTCTATTCCATTATATTTTCCTTCTTGTTATCATGCTTTCGAAATGCGGGTGGCTTATAGGTTATGTATGAATTTATCTTGAATGATACTCGTATCATGATCTATAATACTGCCTTAATTAGGCTCGGTGCATGATTTACGTTTCAAGTTCTTTCTCTTCACCGCTTTCCTCTTAAGTCCTTGAAGGGTGGATTCTTATATCTCTTAAGCCCAACCCACTCTGACTTACCATACACATTCTTCATGGTCTTCATCCTGATTAACTTTAATGATTGTTCGTTAGTTTCACATCCAACCCTGTTTGCAGCAAATCCTATTTCACGACAGCCACAGGGCCATTTTGAGCAAGCCTCTCTCCTAAAATTCAAAGTTCCCAGCTATTGCTCTGCTCTCCTTGTGATCCAAAACCACATATTAAATATTTCCATCCAGTTAATATCAAGAGGTTCCTGTTAAAGAAAATGAAGAGAACCTAGATGACTTCCTCTTCTAAGGTGTCTAGGCACTGGTCTTTAGCAACTCAAGGTTGTCTCTAGGAGTGAACGTTTTTTTGGCGTCGTTGCCGGAGAACAAAGTTGAAAATATTTCCTCAGGAATACGACATTGTTTTCACCCTTCAATAAGGTGGGCACGAAGGGTTGAGAGTTGCATAGCCCTCACCTTGGCAACTCTACTGTTAGCAAAATTTAAATCAGCCGCAATACTAGCTTACACCAAGCCACATCTTAGGTCAGATACCTCTCAATCGAGAACCCCGTCTGTATCTGATCCTGAAAAAAATTATATTCAAGAGAATTTGGAAAGAAAAGCAACCAGCCCAAACTGAACTACCCTCATTCTCGTTAGAAGATTCTTTGTCCTCATCTCAGAAAGCTGAAGTCTACAGCACTGGCTCTTCAGCGCGAGTACTTGAGTATCCCCCAAATAACGCGGCTTTAGACCATTCTGAGATAAAAGACGAAGCAGAATCAGTAAATACCTCTGTGCCTCCTTTGCATCCCACCCCAGAGGCTGAGGAAGTCAAAGAAGTTACCATACTCCAGAGCTCATCTCAAGTTAACGTACAAACCTTTTCCCAACATATAACTATTGTCTAAAATAATAAAATAAAATAATTCAGACATGGTGTCTAAATATGAGTAACCATGCACTAAATTATTCCTAAGCACACTTTTACATTAAATATTACATTAATAACCATTAGAAGGGAAATACACATTTAGACATAGACCCTCAAGACAGTACCCAATTCTGCAACATAATATGATCTAGCATGAAAAATACATAGACTCAATTAACACTAGGACTCACCTAAGACCTTGTCAAAGAATTCCACCCTAGCTTTGGGGTTATAACTGGGAGAAAAACTCTGTCGACTATTCTTGTTTACAAGCACACATAATTTGGGGAGGTTAAAAACTCCCTAGGATGAAACCCTTTAAGAAGAATCATAGGCTTACCTAGATATTATTACATGGCTTCACAGTCATACTAGAATCATTTATAATATAAATTCGCAAAACTTGGTTTTACAATGACAAAATTGATGATGAATGATGATAATGATCCTCGAAAATATTGGTCCACTGCATTGTACTCTGTTTCTTGGACTGTTGACAAAGTTTGGATAACAAAACCATGGTTGGTCCCTTTGGCTTCTTTTTTATCTCCTTTCATCTTGGATAGGATTGGAGGGCCTTGGATGGGCTTACTTAAGGACTCATTGTTGCAGGGGAGCCTACTTTTTGTAAGGGTGATCACCAGTGTATGGCCTAGTCCAACACGCATCAAGTGTGAAAATTTCAAATATGAAATCCTATTGCAGCAACTGGAATTTATTTTTCTAATTGTTAATTATTTTAACAATTTATCTGCTGCAGCAAATATCAAATAAATCACACTACAATCTTCACAAATAAAATTGCGGAAATAATAGCGCTGGAAACTGAGAAAATACTAGCACACATACACATACACACATAAAAATAACACTGTTATTTTTGGACAAATGTCCCCGGGAAAAACCCAACTTGGGAAAACCGGTGCAGCAACTAATGGTTTTATTATGAAATGGTGAGAAATTCTAAGTACAATAATCTGGATGCCGAAATTTGGCAATCATGTAGAGAAAATAATGGCAAAAATACTAGAGGGAAATTACCTCGACTCTGGGCAAATTTCGGCACTGAACTACTTTTGGAAAGCAAGTCATCCAACTGGGCTTGTGCAAACTCTACGTCAACTTGACGTTTCCTACTACAACTGTTGCCCGAACTGATTGCTAGTCTAACCATCCTGCCTTCTGTTGACTGGGAAAACGTCTCTCCGATACTCTGGGACTCCTTCCCGGCCTTTGGAACTGAAAACTTCTTCCCTCTTCAGCAAATCAAACTGCCTTCTTAGGCTCTACGCAGACTCCTAGAGAAATCTCGACCTCTCTGCAAATGTACTCATTGGATCTGGAAAACTTCCTCCAACCTCACTGTCCCTACCCCTCACTATCTCTGCTTCGATCTCTGGCTCTCCGGTAACTGTTGCTACTCTTGGAAATTGATCTGCCATGGAAATCGGACTTCTGGTGTATCTTCTCCAAGTGCACATCGACTTCTTCTTATAATCCTCTGTTGAGACTTCAACGGCCAAGATTAAATCTTAATCAAGGGCTAGGATCATCTTGAAGTCGATCTGTGTGAGTTTCTAGACTATTCTCACCTTGACTTAATTAATTTTGGTTAATTAACCAGTTTTCCTCAGTTTAGACTTAGTAAACAATAAAAAATAGGTTAATAATCTAATTAAGTCATCTCTATGTGGAATTTCCAGAAACGATTTTTGGGTTTTGGAAATCTCATGCATTCTAACCTCTCCACCAAGTTTTGTGGCTAGAACACATCCAATGCTACAAAAACTAACATCACGGTGCACATATGTCTTACTATATGGTTGTGTCTATCGAGTTTGTATGTGGCCATGGTTTTGGTGTAGTATCCATAAAACAATTCTCATACAGGTTAGTCTCACAAAGTCAACTATTCATGTTTGCCAAGGTAGTTCATGTCTCCCAATGCAAGTGATTCTGAAAGTCAAAAGTCAACTTGGTCCCATATTGTCCAACTTGATGAGAGGATGACAAGTTACAACTAGTCAAAGGTAGTCAACAAGGATTACAGGTTTCTAAGTGACATAGTAGGCGCAGATATTCACAAAATTTGACATGCAATAAAGGAAAATTGGTCTACAAAAGAAGAGAAACAAAACCCACATCTCAGTTTTCTCCAAATTCACAAGGGTGTTATAGATGATGTGGCAAAGTTGATGATGATGTGGCAATGCAAAGCATAATTTGTTCAAATGAAGAAAGACCCACATGAATTAGGCCGAATTACAGCAATCCTAGCTAGCAGAATTGGAAAAATCATCAAGACATCAGAGATGAAGCAAAACAATGGCAAGGTCGAGTTTACTAGACGTTAAAATTCAAGTCAACTACCCATTAGAGCTTCAAAATAGCAGCTTGAAAATTCAACTGGAACATTGGATTACCTTTGGACCATTCTTAAACTTCCAGACCATTTTCAAAGGGAACATTGGACCTATTTGAGGTTTGTGAACCAATTCGACCACATAGTGGGTAAAATGACAGTTATACTGTAATATTTTATTGAAAAGTTACTAAGTCTCCAATACGTGAATGACTAGTAAACATTTTCTAGAAGAGAAATCCAACTAAAGGTTACCTAGCCATTATCTAGCCATTAGAAATATATTTATAAAAGGCTAGCCTTCCCTTTAACAAAAGGTAGTTGTTGTTTTGTGAGATTAATGTCATTCATAAAGAACTCCATTTGCAAACCAATGTAATATTTTTTGCATTGTGTGGGTTTGTTCTTCATCTATTGTGATATTCATTTTAATCTAATATTTTTCTAACCAGTAAGATTACAAAAAAGCTAGAGGATTGAAACATGAGGGGCTACATAGCCACGTGGAGGGGACAAACTAGAGAGAAATATCACTTTCTCTCTTTGCTGTAAGTAGTGTGAAATTTTCAACTTGAAATCCTACTGCAATATATGATATTATTTCTCCTACTTATTATTCAGAAATAAGTTATTTGCAGAAATCTCTTCAGTAAATATTGAAATAAATTCAAATGCAGACTTCACCATACAATTACTAAGCAAAATACAAGGAAATACTAGCACAAGAATGAAACAGAGATTATTGGACAATTGTCCCCGGAAAAACCCAATGCGGGAAAACCGGTGCAGCAGATGAGGGTTTCTATTATTCTTCAACAAAAATCTTCTTGTACAATTTACAATCAGCAGTAATGAAGAGAAATTCTCTATGATAACACTAGAGAAATTTCTCACAAAATTTCCTGATGAGAAATGACCCCGGAAGGATCCTCTTTGGCCTCCTACGTCACCACTGCGCTGGCTTTGTGTGGGCACTGCGCAGAACTGCATCACCCTTCTGCATTGTTCCCTTCCTGCCTTTGCACTGCCTCTTCCTTTCACTATGCCAGCTGCTCCTGCAGCCCGGATTGATGTTGAACCCCCTTTGTTTCTCCTCCATCTGTAACTCTCCCTCTGGATCAATTTTCTCTTACTGAACTTCAGCCACTAAGAAAATCGATTTACTTAGGCAACTGAGTATCTGAGAAATCAACGCCCAAGATTAAATCTCTAATCAACGGCTAAGATCATAACTTGACTTGCTCCATGTTCTCTAGAAGATTCACACTTTGCTTTATTAATACCCTTTAATCATTTAATTTCCCTAAGTTTAGACTTAGGGTCCCCATTAAAATAATTAATTATTTTAATAAAACAAATTCCGAGTGGAATTTCTACTAAAGATTTCTGGGTTCTTTGGAATACATGTGCCTAAGCCTCTCAACAAATTTTGAGACTTAGATCACTTCTGATGCTACCAAAAATCAACACTCCCTCTAATTGAGGAAGGTGCTCTAAAAACACGCCTACTGCATATTGTTCTGACCCTGAAGCATCCTTTGCACTGCTGACATTTGACAAGATGTCCATCAGCCATTGCGCTGCTACTACCACTATACTGTTGCCCATGACACTGCCACTGCCGCATCCATAGTACAGCTCCCTCTCAAGTGTTGCCTCATATGTTTTTGCTACTAAATCGGATTTTCAACCATCCCCATCTTTTCCCTTGAGTGAACAAACTTTGTTCTCCCTAGGGCCTTGGTGAGAATGTCTGCTACCTGATCTCCCGTGGGAATGTACCACAACTGTATTGCCCCTTGTTGAACACAGTCTTTGATAAAATGACACCTGATGTCGATGTGCTTCAACCGATCATGAAAAACAGGATTCTCAAAGAGCTAAATCGAACTCTGATTATCACATAGAATGTTGGTCGCCTCCATCTTCCTTCTGAATAAATTCACGAGCAGTTTCCTAATATGGCCTCACAAGAAGTTGTGCTAGCTGCCATATACTATGCTTCACCCGAGCTCATTGTTCTAGACTTCTGCTTCCTACTACACCAAGAGGTCATTCCTGATCCAATGTTGAAGCGATTCCCTGTGGTACTTTTCTGATCTACCGAACTTCCTACCCAATCTGCATCTATGAATCCACGTTGTCTGATATCATCGCCTTGGTTGTATTTTAATCCATATTCGACTGTTCCTCGCACATATCAGAGAATGTGCTTAGCAGTTGCCCAGTGCGCCCTCTTTGGTTCTATCATGAACTGACTGAGGGAATTAACAACGTAGCAAATGTTTGGCCTGGTGTCGAACAGATACATAAGAGACCCTATGAGTTTCCTATACAAGGTGGGGTCCACTTCTTTATCTTCAGATGCATCAATTTTCTTCCAATTGGTAATCATTAGAGTAGCCATGGGTCTATAGTCCTGCATTCTAAATCTCTTTAGAATTTCTGTAGCGTATCTCCCTTGCCCAAGGAAGATTTCTCCCTTCTGCTGCCAAACTTCCAATCCCAAAAAATAGTGCATCAGCCCCAGATCCTTCATGTCGAATTCGTTTGCCATATTCTTCTTGCAGTCTTTGATGAGCCTAGATGATCCTGTCAAAAACAAATCATCTACATACAAAACCAAAATCAGAGGCTCATTCTCTACTGTGAGATAGTAGAGATTGGGATCAACGTCACTCTTGACAAATCCCATCTGCTGCAAGTAACCATTAATTCGACCATACCATGCTCTAGGTGCTTGTTTGAGTCCATACCGGGCTTTCTTCAGCCTACATACATGAGTTTTATTCTCATGCATTTCGAAGCCCTCCGACTGTTCGATGTAAACCTCTTCTTCTATCACCCCGTTCAAGAACGCAGTCTTGACGTCCATCTGGTGAATCTCCCATCCCATTTGCGCTGCAAGGGATATAATGGATTTGATAGAGGTATATCTGACTACAGGGGCGAAGGTTTCTACATAGTCTATCCCTTCCTTCTGAGCATATCACTTAGACACGAACCTAGACTTGTACTTCTCTACACTGTCGTCTGTAGCATACTTCTCTTGAAGAAATACTAGTACTAGTCACAGTGCTAGATCCTGATGGTTATCCATCTGTTGGATCTTCTCCTAGCTATCGTTGGACAAGAGGTACATCCTCAGACTGCTCCTCAATAGGAATTTATCAGATTTCTGAAGGCTCGATCCTCCATGAATTACACATCCCTCCTTGCTACAACTTTCCTATTACCCAGAATTTAGATTCTGTATGCCTTTGATGTCTCGTTATATCCTATGATATACCCTTTATCGGTGTAATATTCCTAATTAGCACCGCTAATTCGAATATTTGATTTTTGTATAGTTTGCCGACTATAGTTAATTAATAAATAAAAGTGAGAAAAGGGGTCTAACTCACTTAAATAAAATAAAGTGTTTCCCTAGTAGAGGCAACGTTGTAACTTAAAGGGGAAAGCCTTGGGGGTCCACACACACATGAGAGAGGCCTCACGTAAACTCCCAAGGTAACTGCACAGGTCAAGGAGGAACTCAAGGACGCAGTTAGGGTTTTGAGGGAGCTAGCACTATAAAAGGTGGGGATTTCACTCCATTTGGCATTGTTGATATGATATTGATATTGAGAGCTACACTTCTGTCTACTTCAGCACGCCGGTTGTTTAGTCGGTCTGCAGCACTGTTTAGTGCGAACTGAGTGTCTCCAGTCGGAGATCTCACCCTTGGCTCCGGGGGACTTCGAGTGCCTGCTCGAGCAAGGTATTTCCTTCAGTTTCTGTAGGTGGTTTGCAGTGGATTTTTGGGTGGACGTTGCAGAGGAGTTGGCCTCTTGGAGTGACTGCGCAGTCCAGGAGAGAGGACGCAGTTTCAGCAGGGAGGACGCAGTCTTTGTTGAGCAGCGTTGTTGTGTGGTGATTTGGCAGTGGTTTCAGCGTTTTTCAGCCTTGAGGAGGTTTCCATTTCAACCGGAGGTTTTGCAGGAGGATTCAGGCCCTTTTCTCAGCGTGTTTCTTGAGCTTCTACGCTGTTCCCGGAGGCACAGCGTTTTTGTAGGAGGAGGGGTTCTGGGGGTGATTTTCGGAGGTGGTCCGTTTGGTATATGGTTTCTGGGTTTTGTCCGGGGTGGTGAGTTCAGGTGGTCTGCCGATTTTCAGCTCATTCCGGCAAGGGGATCAGCCCCTAGCTTCAGTTCATTCCAGCAGCAGCAGTTTACGGCAGTTTCTTCCAGCAGCTGGGATGCAGTTTCTTGTAGCGGCCATTTCCTGTTTTTCTGAGAGGGTTCTTCACTTGCCTTGAGCAAGGATAGGTGCATTTATTCTGATTATCCATTGTATCTTATTATATTCTCAGATTAATAAAATGGCTTAGCATTTCCGACATTTTTATGTCTATTTATTCCATATTCTAGTTCCGGCATTTTGCTCTATATAGCTGCTTGTTGTTTTGCTGTGTATTACTGTTTATTTCCCATTGGGGATATTACAGTGGTATCAAAGCATAATTCTGGCTCAGCCTGTGGTCTATGACATCGGGAAAGAGATCATACAGAGCAATAGTAGTTGCAGTACCAAAAACGCAATTGGAAAAAGGGCCAAAATATAAAGGGTCAAATTTTGAAGTTTGGAATTAGAAGAAACGTTTTCTGGGTTTTTCTGGGTTTTGGGCAAGGATCACCTTCCCAAATTCCTGTAATTTTCTGAGTAGTTTTCAGTGGGTAAATCGGAGGTCGAAGTTAAGCGGTAGTATGGTTTTGGAGCAGCAGTGCCATTTCATGGGGAACCTGTAGACACATAGCAGAAAGAGCCGATGGCAGGTAATGATGATGAGAGGAGATTTAGAGAGGTGCTCCAATACATGTAGGATGTGTCACAGAGACTCGCTGCGCTAGAGGTTAGGCAGCGGGAAACCCCAAGGGGTTTCCAGATTGGTGAGGGATCAGGCACATCCCACCATTTGCCGGAGCATGTTGCCACTCAGCATATGGCATCACATACACCCACACGTCCTACCATGCCCACTTTTCTGGATGAAGACATAGGGGCAGCAGCACAGTGAGGGCCGGAGCTGGGCCACATGGGTGACTATTTTGCAGAGTACCAGGCATACGGGTGGGAGTTCATGGAGGCTCTCTCGTTCAGAGACTATATCCAGGTCCAGTATGGCATTAGACTCCGCGATCATCACCGGGGGCACCGACATCATCATGGTGGAGACTACCACCGCACAGCTAGCAGAGATTATGTTCAGCTCCAGCGTGATAGTAGACCTCACAACTTTCACAGAGGGAACAAGAACTCACATGATAGGGGCTTACAGCGCACAGTGGACAGATTCCATCTACCGACATTTGACGAGTCATCCAGGCGCTCAAAAAAAGCTTGGGTGGACAAGTTGGATACCTCTTTCCAGCTTGACCGAGTATCGGAGAGGGAAACCATTAAAATGGTTACCTCACACTTGGAGGATGAGGGCACACAGGATTGCAGGGAGTCTGAGGTTACACCTAGTGTGACACAGGATTCACCCTCATTGGAGACCTCCTTGGCCATGTCGATTGATGTGGTAGTGGAGAAGGTAGAGCCTACCTCAGTAGAGCCATCCATTGAGGTGATGACCGGAGTCGCGTCCGAGTCTTCGGGTGGTAGCAGCACGCAGATGGGTGCAGTGTCAGGAGAAGTATCCACCTTCGATGAGGCACTAGCAGGTACAAAGGTATTGGATGATGGTCGCAGACAGCAGTATCATCGGCTTCGGACGGACCTTCAAGTTTTGAGAGAGAAGGCCACGTCAGTACGGGAGGCCATTTTGTTGCAGGACCAGGAGCTGGAGGGTATGAGAGTGACTTGTGCCAAGTCGGCAGCCAAGTTGGTCCGCATTGGGGAACGACTGGATTCCCTGATGGTACAATCAGAGGGCACGTTGGAGCGTCAGATCATTCCCCTTCAGGCATGCATGGATGGGACTAGCAGTGTTGTTGGGTCATCTCTTTCCGTTGGAGAGAGAGAGGCAGAGCCACCTAGTCAGGTCTCATATGTTGACTTTGATAGCGGTATGAGACGATCAGAGTTGCACAGGGTACAGCATCTACATGTTGAGGTTGGATGGAGAGAGATTTTGAGTTGGTACTCAGTGGAGCGGGCTATGGAGATAGTGATGGATCCGAGTGCAGCTCAGCAGGATTTTCTATGCATGGGGAATACAGGAACCCCAGATTGGCATTGGGATCCAGGAGGGATCACCTACCGTTTCCCAGGCAGATCGGCTGACTATGTCTTGGAGAGTACAGTTGGCCTAGTAGTAGAGCGTGTGCAGTTTCGGTCAGCTCCAGTGGCCAACCAGTTTATGGGCAGACTCCCTAGGTTGTCTTGGCATGACATTCATACACGGGATCACGGGGTGGTCAGCACACCTTGGCGGGAGCTTGTCGGAGGAGGTGGCATTGGCAGGCCACCAGATGGCACCTTGTATGGGGCCAAGGATTCTTCACCTTTGTGTGGGGCACAGAGGACGCAACAGAGCCGAGCAGTGGTGGTAACACTACTGACACACAGGGAGATTCACTTCTCGGACCCCTTGAGGAGTATTTGGAGTGATGATCCTTTCGTCGGCAGGTATAGTGATGCGACGGTGGAGACGATGTTACCGATTGGTGGTAGTCGGGCATGTAGGGGCATAGCTCTAGGACATCACATCCAGGGATGTGTGGGAGCCTCTAGCATTGAGCAGTGGATTGTCGGTGGACATGGAGTAGCATGGTGGTATACCATAGTGTGTGGGACTGCATTGTGGAGTAGGAGTATCCTACATCACATTGAGAGCATGCGGAGAGTGACCGATGCCTGGACACAGTCAGGGCACGAGACGGTACAGGGTGCTACAGCAGTAGCACATTGTATCCAGCAGCATACCGAGGTATGCCTCAGTGTGCAGTGGCATGTTGAGGAGTGTATGGATGATCAGTGGTATGCGAGGGCACACGGTGCTACACAGCAGGGTCTTAGAGCATTGCTTCCAGAGAGACTCATGGACAGGGACTTCGGGCTTACCTTTGGGAGTAGTTCACCCAGGATCGATGGAGAGACAGAGGAGCGATACTTGGCAGTATCTGTGGGGACTCACACACCTGACTCGCTTCGACATCACTCACAGGTACAGTTGATTATGTTTTTGACCTTTGGCACTTTGGGTGTGAGCAGCAGGGTACGCAAGGTTCACCCAAGATATTTGGATGACACTCAGTACACTAGGCGAGAGACTTCTCAGCAGTGGCACTGGGTTGGTGTGCTAGTTGACAGCCACATGTTGGAGGATGAGATGATCTTTTGCAGAGGTGGTGCATCAGTCATCACTGAGCCTACGCTTGGGGAGCAGGTCATGAGGGATACATGCATCATTTTCCCCTCAAGGCATGTCGAGATCATGCATGAGCAGAGGATACGGGGTACAGCAGAGGTAGTATCCCAGGATGTGTCTGGGCTCCAGACACTGTATCGACACTTTGTCGAGAGGGTGGATGGCATGTTCGATGCAGATGAGATGGCGGAGGTAGAACAGGAGGGCATTCCTTTTGTATGCCAGGGTGAGGACTCCTTTTCACATGAGTCCATAGGATCAGTTGAGGTCGCTTCTGGGGAGCGAGGGCAGTCATGCATGGATGGTGACAGTAGACTGGAGCTATATTCTAGTGTCCAGGGTGAGCAGTCATGGGACTCTGCAAGAGATACTCTGGGTGAAGAGTCACTTGTGACATTTCAGCTAGAGCAGCAGGTGATGGAGCCTGAGTTGACAGAGGAGGGCACTACTCACATCAGGCATGATATTCCTTTGAGAGAGAGCCAGATGGGCACTCGCATCGAGTCTGTGGTGGATATGCAGCTAACCGCGGGGTCGGCCATTGAGGAGGAGCAGTCGGCTGCATTGACATCGAGTACGGTGACAGCTGTTGCAGATCCATATCCTCTGGAGGTGTTGGAGGTTGATGGGATTGTTTTGCAGGGGACTAGTAGACAGCAGGAGTTGTTGGATATGTTGGAGCATCCATCTTTGGGTCGACGCTGGGATGACGCGCAGATAGATGTACTTGCAGTCAGCAGAGCTGCAACGTTTTTAGTGGGTAGCTCTCTCCAGGAGTGCATCAATGGAGTTTGCAGCATACCTTGCCCACTTTTGCCCATTATAGAGAGAGGGGCTTCCTTCTACAGGCAGCTTCCATTGACAGACAGGGTAGAGCAGTGGGAGTTGATTACAGGCTGGCGACAACATCCCAAGCATGTTCCATATACCGTTGTTGTTGCCACATCAGATTCTTCTTCTAGGATGGACTGGCGGGAGATCATGAGTTGGTACCCTCTAGATGGTACGGTAGTCTTCGTAGGGAGAACAGCCGAGCAGGAGCCCGAGAGCATTGATGCTTGTTGGTGGTCTTCACCTCTTAGAGCATTGGTCATAGCCATAGGCAGTGCACAGTCCGAGCCGTGGGACTTGTGCGATTATTGGCCACAGTGGCGATGGGATCCGGGAGGACTATTGGTTGGCTGGTACCGTGAGAGGCCAGTTTGGGATCCTGGCATTGAGATATCCCTTCGTATCAGGGTGATGCAGGAGACAGAGAGGTTTCAGTGGGACCCAGGCACATTTTGCAGTATCAGTGGGGAGCATCAGCTAGAGAGTAGGCTTGTTCAAGCATTTCTTGAGAACAAGCAATTTTTGCCGGATGAGGATGCCACTTGGGAGAGCGAGCAGACTTTACAGCATCCATCACTTCAGTTGCTTGAGGACAAGCAACGTTTTGCCGGGGGAGACTGTAATTTTCCTAATTAGCACTGCTAATTGGAATATTTGATTTTTGTATAGTTTTGCCGACTATAGTTAATTAATAAATAAAAGTGAGAAAATGGGTCTAACTCACTTAAATAAAATAAAGTGTTTCCCTAGTAGAAGCAACGTTGTAACTTAAAGGGGAAAGCCTTGGGGGTCCACACACACATGAGAGAGGCCTCACGTAAACTCCCAAGGTAACTACACAGGTCAAGGAGGAACTCAAGGACGCAGTTAGGGTTTTGAGGGAGCTAGCACTATAAAAGGTGGGGTTTTCACTCCATTTGGCATTGTTGATATGATATTGATATTGAGAGCTAGACTTCTGTCTACTTCAGCACGCCGGTTGTTTAGTCGGTCTGCAGCACTGTTTAGTGCGAACTGAGTGTCTCCGGTCGGAGATCTCACCCTTGGCTCCGGGGGACTTCGAGTGCCTGCTCGAGCAAGGTTTTTCCTTCAGTTTCAGTTGATGATTTGTAGTGGATTTTTGGGTGGACGTTGCAGAGGAGTTGGTCTCTTGGAGTGACTACGCAATCCAGGAGAGAGGACGCAATTTCAGCAGGGAGGACGCAGTCTTTGTTGAGCAGCATTGTTGTGTGGTGATTTGGCAGTGGTTTCAGCGTTTTTCAGCCTTGAGGAGGTTGCCATTTCAGCCGGAGGTTTTGCAGGAGGATTCAGGCCCTTTCCTCAACGTGTTTCTTGAGCTTCTGCGTTGTTCCTAGAGGCACAACGTTTTTGTAGGAGGAGGGTTTCTGGGGGTGATTTTCGGAGGTGGTCCGTTTGGTATATGGTTTCGGGGTTTTGTCCAGGGTGGTGAGTTCAGGTGGTCTGCCGATTTTCAGCTCATTCCGGCAAGGGGATCAGCCCCTAGCTTCAGTTTATTCTAGCAGCAGCAGTTTACGGCAGTTTCTTCCAGTAGCTGGCATGCAGTTTCTTGTAGCAGCCATTTCTTGTTTTTCTGAGAGGGTTCTTCACTTGCCTTGAGCAAGGATAGGTGCATTTATTCTGATTATCCATTGTATCTCATTATATGCTCAGATTAATAAAATGGCTTAGCATTCCTGGCATTTTATGTGTACTTGCTTTATATTCTGTTTCCGGCATTTTTCTATATAGTTGTATGCTTGTATTGCTGCCTATTTCTCGTTGGGGATATATACACAGCAAAACAACAAGCAGCTATATAGAGAAAAATGCCGGAACTAGAATATGGAACAAATAGACATAAAAATGCCGGAAATGCTAAGCCATTTTATTAATTTGAGCATATAATGAGATACAATGGATAATCAGAATAAATGCACCTATCCTTGCTCAAGGCAAGTGAAGAACCCTCTCAGAAAAACAGGAAATGGCCTTTGCTGCATGCCCATTTCTTGGAAGAAGCTAAATAAAGCTAGTCTTTGAATAAACAGGCTAGGGCTGATCAGATAGCTGAAAAATGGCGAGAGGGACTGAACTCTACACTCCGAGACAAAAACCCCGAAACAGCGTCTCACAAAATCTGCAAACCCCCTCTCCTCCTACAAAAACTGTGTGCCTCGAGCTGGCGCGGAAGCTCAAGAAGCCCAGGCTGAGAAAGGGGCCTCTGCAGATCTCAGCTGAAATGGTAACCTCCTCCCGAGCTGAGCCGCATCGGCTTTCAGGCCTGGGTCCCCTTCTGCCTGCTCAACAAACTGGGCGTCCTCCACCTCTTGAAAAGCTAGATCCTCTCTCTTTGGGTTGCGTCACTCCAAGAGAGACCAACTCCTACACCCAACACCCAAAAATCAGGCCCCTCATCTCATCCCGGCAGCTGAGAGGAAAAGGCCTTGCACCAGCGGTACCGAAGTCCCGAGGCCAAGTGGATCTCGGCCGATTCGCACTAAGCGATCTTGCAACCGACCTCCCGGCGCGTCGCGAGCAGGCACAAAAGTCAGCTCTCCCAATGTCAATATCATATCAACAATGCCAAACCCCCACCTTTTAGTGCTAAGCTCCACCCATCTTTGAGTTCCTCCTTGACATGCGACTGGGAGTTTGTGTGAATTTGAAATTTCCCACTAGATTTTAGCGTTGCTAGAGCCTTTATTTTATTTAAGTGGGATTAGACACACTACGCCCGGCTGTTGAGTGCACACCTCGCTGAAACTATACAAAAATCAAATATTCCAATTAGGCGGTGCTAGTAGAATATTCTGATCAAAGGCCCACCCACTACACCAAAAGCTCGAACTGTTAGTGAGGGCGATGTCCCAGGGTGTTAAGGGTGGGGTCTTAAGGCCCACCGGAGCATCTCGGGATGGGGACCCTCGCGCAGTCCCCCAATTACGCAGACCCCGGCAGCGTGTCAAGGCCCACCTGATCCTCAACAGGGAGGCTGCCCTAAACAGGGATATTACAGCCCACCACGCTCAGCGGAATAGGACCTCGGCTACGATACCACAAAGGCCCGACCCTCACACCCAGCTCGGGCGGTAGTGAGGGCGGCATCCTAGGGTGTTAAGGGTGGGGTCTTAAGGCCCACCGGAGCATCTCGGGACGGGGACCCTTGCGCAGTCCCCCAATTACGCAGACCTCGGCAGCGTGTCAAGGCCCACCTGATCCTCAACAGGGAGGCTGCCCTAAACAGGGATATTACAAGCCATAATAGATTCGGGTACTACATTCACTGTCTTAAACGAAGAAATATTCAACCAGATTGCAGGTGAGTTTGCTTCTTAGATTGGATACACGAGCTGGTGATGTTGGAGCTAGCACTGGCATGGGACTGTTTTACAATGTGTCTGGTGTAAAGAATATTGTGTGGCCTGAATTTGCATTTCATTTCAAGTGTGGCTAAGATAGGGTACTGTCTATTGCCGGGCTTTGCAAATGATTTGCAAGTGTGTGGAATATAGTGTGGAGTTTAAGCTTATATTTATTGCTATGAGATTTCTGTAGTAGACAACCAATTATTGAACAAATTAGCATTATTTAAATTAGTCGTTCTCTACATTCTTCAGGGACGAGAGAATAATTGACTAATTTGATTATGTGAAACTGTTATACGCTGATCTTGTTGTGCTTTGGGCCAAGAGCATCGGTTACAAGTTATACAATGAGATCCTTGTAAAGGTCACTTTGTCGGATTGATCGCTAATCATATTTTGTATCCAGAATATTTTCCTATAGACTGTTGAAATTTATTCTTCGGGATTATTTCACAGATGGAAATATTTCCATAGGATAGTTCAGTGTCGAGACTCTTCTTCGGAGGTGTCAAGAATCTTTGATCTTACAAATTCAGCATTGCTGGTCAGAAACAAATGTATTTTAAATGGGTTGAATGGTAGCTCAAAAATGGTGGACAAAAGAGCATTTTCTATGAGATCTCAGAGTGGGTACAAATGTTAATGAAGACCAGGGTAGACAAATGTTTGTATTAAATGAGTGTGTTCTCCATTTCTGTAATGTAGGCATTAAGGGGGGGTGTTTGAGATAATGCCTCAATTATTATGCTTACTTAGTTTGGATTGGGTTGTTGAGGAAGTTGAGAGATTCTCTCAACTTCTCTCTCTAAGATTAGAATTAGTTCAACTATATATATTTGATGTATCTCTGATTATTGATATAGAAAATAATTATTGTGTGTCAGTCCTGTGTTCAATGGATGCTCTCTCCAATTTTTAATAAGATCACATGAGGTCTAGTACATAAGATTGAGAGACATTCAAGTTGTCAAAATCAATGCACGTAAGGTGAGCCACGATTGAACCACAAAGTGTTTTAATTAAGCACAATCATGATATATTTTATGCCCATGAATATTCTTAATTTTATTATAATATTTATATATTTAAAAAAATTATATAAATATAATTCTATCCTAACAAATTATAAATATTATTTATCTTAAAAATAATTATAATATTTATTTAATTATAAATTATATATATGCAAATCTATTTTAATAAACAATATAAAGATCAATATTGTAGCAGCCTTTCTATATTTACGCATAGATAAGACTTGCTTCATTATTTTTCATTCTATGATTTGGATTAACCTCCAAGAAGTAACATTGTAGCGATTATATATATATATATATATATTCTTTTTCTATCTCGACATCCCACTTGACTCAACTATTTCCTACTTTGCAATGTCTCTTTTTAGTCCCTGCCGCTTG